>OY253653.1:587844-1219714 GCA_958009055.1 Choricystis sp. odSpoLacu1
GCGGCGGCGGCGCCAGCAGTGCGCGACCTCGAACGAGATGGGGAGGCCCCGAGATGGGAGCCGCCCAAACGCGCCCCCCCGCCCTCTCCCTCTCCTCCCCCCACCCCACTCACCTCGACGTCGGCGCACAGTACAGCTGCCCAAACAGGGTCTGCAGCACTTTTTGGCCGGCTTTGCCCACAAAGCGGGCGGCTGCCTTGACGATGTCGGCGGGTTCGCCACAGAGCGACGCGGCCAGAATGACGCGCGCCACGGCGGCGTGGTCGCCAGCCAGGTGGGGGCGCACGGTGTGGGTGGTCAGGGGTTTGTCCATAGTGGGGGGTGGGGGGTGTTTTTCGTGCGAAAGGAGGGTTTCGCGAGAGAGGGATGGGGGAGAAAGGCGAGAGAAGTGGGGGAGAAGCGGCCGAGAAAAAATAGCCGCAAAAGTTATTCTCGCTCGCAAACGTGTGGTTGTCGCACCCGCGCGCCGGGCCACCCCCCTGCCGCGCGCCGAGCCACACTCCCGTCGCCCGCAGTCATGGCCTTTCACGCTCGTCCACGTTGTTCTATTGTTTTTGTTGTGATGATTTTTTCGGTTGACACTCAAAACGGCCCTCTCCTTAACTTTTGCACTCTCTCTCTCTCCCTCCCTCCACCACCAACTTCACTTGACATCGTCCAGGTTGTCGTACAGTCTGTCTACGTCCCCATACTTGGACATGGCGGACTCCGCCCTCACCCGGCGCGCGGTGTCGGTGGCGACACCGACGAGAATCAGCAGCGACGTCCCCGCAAACCCGCGGAACGCGGTCAGCCCGGTCACCCTCTCCACCAGGGGGGGGGGCGGCGGCGAGGGCGCCCAGAAAGGCAGACCCCAGGATCGACATTCGGTTGAGCGTGCCCGTGATGAAGTCTGATGTCGCCCTCCCCGGCCGCACAGCGGGGATGGACGCGCCCTGCCGCTTCAACTGGTCCGCCAGGTCCACGGGGTCGAGCTGGAGGAAGGTGTAGTAGTAGTTGAAGAAGACGATGAGGGCGATGGAGACCTGGGTGGAGTGTGGGTGTGTGGAGTGAGACAAGGGGGAGGACAACAGAAAAAAGGTGTGTGTGGTCGCTGGGCAGACTGCAGAGAGGTGGACGTGACGTCCCCTCATCCACGTTGTGTCGCCCCGACCGTGACCGCTGTTGGCGGGAACGCCTAGCGCTGGACAGACGCCACGGGTGTGGAGGCGTGCCAGTGACTCTAAGAGCGCCGCCGTGGTGTGTGGGTGCCGTCCCCCTTCCCCCCCCCCTTCCCCCCCCCCCCCCCCACCCCTACTCCACACTCACCGGCAGATACAGCGGCCCCGCCGGCCCCACCGCGTCCGCCACGGGCTCCAAGCCGGGTGCGTAGCGCGCCAGCCCCGCGGGCAGGGCGAGCAGGGTGGACGCAAAAATGACGGGCATAACTCCAGTGGCGTTCACTTTAAACGGCAGGTACGACTGCCTCGCCAGCGCGCTGTTCCTGTACCGCGACGCATAGTTCATGGGGATCTTGCGCTCCGCTTCCTGGACGTAGACGACGCCCAGAGTGGTCAGTAAAAAGGAGAGAGCGTACAGGCCGAGCGAGGTCGCGCCTTGGTTGTCCGCGGCTTGAGCCACCGCCGCCCCCACACTCGTCGGCAGCGACGACGCGATGTTGGCGGTGATCAGGACGGATGTCCCGTTGCCCACCTTGAGCTCCGTGATTTCGTCCGCCACGTAGACCAGGATCATCGCGCCCGCCACGAGCGTCACGCCAGACCCCAGCGCCCACGCGGGCGACCAGTCCTGCACATACGGCCGCACATACGTCAGCTGGCCCGCCGCCTGGGCGCACGCAAACACGAGGGCCAACAGCTTTTGGTAGAGCTGGAAGCGGGCTTGACCCTGGGGGCCTTCCTCGCGCTGCAGCTTTTTGAGGGAGGGAAACGCGGTGGCGAGGAGTTGAAGGACAATGCTCGCATTGATGTAAGGCACAATGCCCAGCGAAAACATGCCCACCCGCGAGATGGAGCCACCCGACAGGGTGTCGATGTAGCCGAGGAGGCCGCCGCCCGCCAGGGAGGAGGCAAAGGCGTCGACATCGACGCCGGGAAGGCGGGCATAAACACCGACGCGTGAAAACGCGACGAGAGCCAGCATCGTAGCCAGCTTGCCCGCCAGGGATGTGGGGCCGTCGGAGCCGCCACCTCCACCAGAGCCAGAGCCGGAGGGGGTGCCAGGGGCGCGGCGGGGGGTCGGCGCGCGCTGGGTCGATGCAGCGAGGTGGGTGAGGCCGAGTGGGTCGCCCCACTCGGCCACCCCGCCGCTGGTGGACGATGACGCTGCCTGGTCGTCATCGTCAGCATAAGGGCGGGCCGGCCAGCCGGACGTCAGGGAGCCGCCAAAGGAGGACGTAGCGCGTGCGGGGCGGAGGGCGCGGCGGCCTGTGGGGAGGAAAGGTCGGGGTGAGCGAGGGTCGGTGGTGGTGTCCTCTTGGCCTCTCGCGCGCACGCACGTCTCTGCCCCCACGCCCACCACACGTGCCGCATTCGCGCATTCTCGGCGCGGCCTGTCGTGTTGCGAGCCCCGGCGGAGGGCGCGGGGGCTAGGCGAGACACACAGCGTCGAGCCGCCCCCCGAACACGTCGTTCCTCCTCTCTCCCCTCCCCGCCCAAAACACCAGCACGCACCCGATGTCGACGCGGCACCCAGGCGACCCGCACGCAGCGCGGTGGGCCGCATCGCAGCAGGGAGTCGAGGGAGAGAGGCGGGAGAGAGGGAGGGCTTGTTTCTTCGTTTCGTCACGCAGATGTGTGGAAACTCGCCCGTTATTTTCCTTTCCTCCCCAAAAACTCGCGACAGAACACCAGTGACAATTCTTCACACACACGCACACACACAACTCTTCACTCATCGCCGCCCTCCACCATCCACCTTGACACTGAACGGGTAGACCACGGCCGCCGACGTGGAGGGGCGCGTGCACTCCCCCCCACACAACCGCGCACACGACCGCGCGCCCCTGGCGGCCGCCTCTGCATCCAGCACGAATCCTGTCGCAGCTTTGACAGCGGCCGCGTGCCTCGCCACGGCTTGGGAGCAGGCGGCAGCACACGCGCGCGCACAGGCGGCGGGCAACGCCGCTGCGCCACCGCCTTCCGCACGCCCGCACCCGGTCGGTGGGGCAGCTGCCTCCGCCCCCACCTCGCTGGCCAGCGCGGCCTCTGTCTCGCCACCCCGCACCCCGCCCGCGGCGGCGCACGCGGCGGCGGTGACGCCCGCGCGGCGTGAGACAACGCGCGTGGACGCGGCGGACGCGCCGACCTCTAGTGTGTCCCGCGAATATTTTTTTGCCACCCGCCCCGCCAGCGTGAAGGGGGGCACTGGGTCGGCGTCCAGGCGGGGGGTGGCTGCGAGGGACGGGGTGGGGGTGAAGGCCAGGATTGCAGCGAGCGCAGCCGCGGCCAGGCGGGGTGCCGGGCGCGGTGTGGGCGGGTCGGGGCGGGCGCAGGTTGGCGGCACAGTGCTGCGCCTGGTGTCGTGAGACCGTGCTGGTGAGGGGAGTGCGCGCATCGGCAACAGGAAAAGGGGCAGCAGGTTTTTTTTTGTGCGTGGGCCGTCGCGTCGGTGCGAGTGGCCTGCAGCCGGCACACCTCATTCTTCCGCCCCGCCTCCAGCCCACCCCAGCCGCCCGCCACCCGCCACTCCCGCGCGTGTGTGCCGCATTCCACCCTCTCCGAACCACCCGCCCTTTCTCTCCCCATGCGCGACCTCGCCCGCGCCCCCGCCCGCGCGCCGCCTCGCACGGCCGCCAATGCGCTGCCGCCGCGCCGCGTGGGCGCTCCTGCCCGCCCCACGCCCACCGTCCACCACCCCTGCCGCACCACCGTGGCCGCTGCCACCGCCTCGGGCAAGGGCAAGCTGATTTCGGCGTCGGAAATTCCGGCCTTCATTCCGCGCGCCGACCTCATCGACCAGCTCCTGCGCTGGGCGGTCGCCGCCGAGGAGGACGGACGCGCCACGTATGGCGCCCCCCTGCGCGTGACGCCCGTCAAGAATGAGGCGGGCGAAGCTTGGGGGTTCACGGTGGACGTGCTGCGCGACGGCGCGCCGTCCGCGTCGCTCTCGGTCGGGTTTGACGACACCGACACCATCAAGCACGAGTGGGTGGGGCGCGGCGTGGACGGCTTCCCCGTGATGACGGGCAGCGAGACCGCTGTCAAGGGGAAAATGTTTGAGGTTTGGAGCACCGGCACCACCCCCCTCGACGAAGACACTCGGACTGTTGTCCGCAACTTCTGCACCCTCATGGTGGGCGCCGTCAACAAGTACTACGCGTTTGGGTCGTGCTTCTCGGATGATTCGACTTGAAATGGTGGTGTGTGGTGGCGTGTTTGTGAGTGGAGACTTTTTTTTGCACCCCTTGAAAACCTTCCTTTGCTTTTCTTCTCGTTGTTTTGGGCGCAGAATCAAAAATAACACACACACTCTCATCAATCGGATACCCTAGCACTCACACACACTCTCATCAATCGGATACCCTAGCACTCACACACACTCTCATCAATCGTCGCGGCTGCCCAGGGCGCCGACATCTAATTCAGCGGAAGTGGTCGCAGCACGCGCCAGCACGGCCCGCAGCCTCGCTGCACGCACCGCGAACACGTCGTCGGTCATGCAGGGGGTGGCGCCATCCAGGGAGGGGGGGAGGTGCAGGCCTGGGACGGTGGCGAGGTCTGCCCAGGCGCGGCACCCCGCGACCGCCTTGACCGCGGCAGGCGGCAACACCACGGGCTGCCGCAACTCGAACGCGCGCACCTCCACCAGGGTGATGGGCTTGCCTTCATGCCCCTTCAGCCGGGCCGCGACGCCCGCGTCGGACAGACGGTGGAAGGGGCGCGTCGCGGTCGCCACGCTCGCCGCGTCGGCGACGACCCACGCGCCCGTGACTTCGGCTGCAATCGTCAGGGTGAGGCCTCCATCGAGGGTGGTGGCGAGCGTCATGGCTGCCGCATGGGCGGTCGCCACCTCGTCCTCCACGCCCGCTGTGTCGGCGTGGTGCGACGTCGGCAGCAGCAGGAAGCGGGGGGTCTCAATGATGAACCCGGCCCTGTCCCGCACCCCGCCCCGGCGCAGCAGCACGGTGGATTCGCCTGACGCCAGGGCCGCACAGAGGATGGCCCACTCTTTGAGGGCGAGGGGGGGGGAGGGCGTGGTGGGTGGGTGGTGTGGTTGCGAGCGGGTTGGCGCGTGGGGGCTGTCGCCGAGCCCTGGGAGTTGCCAGAGATGGGTGGGACGGCACCGCCGGTCGGAGGGTGCCGAGAGGGCGCATAGCGCGCGCGGGGTTGATGAAACGCGGCGCGATTGGAGAGTCGCGTTGAGTTTGTGTGTCCCCGACCTTTTTCTGTCACACTCGACCGCGCATTTCGACGCGCGCTCCGTCCCCACAAGAACCGTCTCCCCTTGTCTCTTCCTTCCCACTTCACAGGTCGGCGACGTCCTGGTTGAACGCACCGTGGGCGAAGTGCTGCCCGCTGTGCAGTCCAACAAAGCTCAACTGGACGAGGTGAGCGTGGGTATGGGGGAGGGATGCGGGTGGTGGGAGAGGGGCGGCGTGTCGACCCCTCACCCGACGTTTCTTCCTCCTTTCCTCTCCCCAGGTCCTGGCCAAGCTCAAAGCCGACGCTTCAACCAAGGAGTAAGAGTTGCAAGCGTTGATCGAGAAGGCGATTTTGAGGACGACGTGTGAGGGATGACGCGCTGGGGGCGGCAGCTGGATGTATGGTGGGAGAGAGATGGCGAGAGAGAGAGCGCACACGAAAGAGAACACAACACGGGGGGAAAAGAGTTTTGCCTGAAAAGAGAGAAGAATGTTTTTGTTTGCTTGTAAATAAAAGTCCAACCCTCGCCCCCCCATTTTGACGGGTCCGTGTCGTGGGACGAAGGCCGGGTGTGATGTGGGAGTCTGTTTGTAGGTGAGAGTGTGTGTTTCGGCGGGTGTACAAAAAACACAGGAATCGAAAACGCAGGTGAGAGAGAGAGAAAACAAAATAGGATCGTGCACGCGTGTGAGAGAGAAGTCGTTGCACCAGACGGGCTGGCGGGGAGTGTGTAAAAAACGACGATGAAAAACAAAAAAACGTTGACCGCCGACGCTTCTCAAACACTTTCTCTCTGCTTCACGGTCTCTGCGACCGCACCCCTGTTCCTCGTGCTTCACGGATAGCCGGGAGACGCACACACACAACCTTCCCTGTCCAAGCTGAGCAGGCGCACCGGGGATCCATCGTCGCTGCCGTCGTCATCGTCTGCTGCCGCGTCGGCTGCGGCGGCGCGCTTGACCGCGCGCCGCACGAGTAGAGTGGCGACGACGCCGCCCGCGATGCCGGCCACGACGGACAGGCCCCCAAAGACGTACACCAGCACTCCCCCCCTGTGCGCCGCCGACCCCGACGCAATCGCAGTGATGGACTCAGCCAGCGTGCCCGCATAGACGAGGAGGCCGCACTCGGGGATGATGCCGACGGCGGAGGCGGCGGCGAAGGCCCAGAACGGGACGCGGGTGGCAGCGGCAGCCACGTTGAGCAAGTTGTACGGCACCAACGGCGACAGGCGCAGCACGAGCAACAGTTTCCAGCCTTCCAACGCGAGGGCGGTGTCCAGGGCTGCCCACAGGCGGGACCGGCCGCGCAGGGCGGTGGCGAGGGACGCGCCGACAAGGTGCCTCGCAATGAGGAACGCGGCGCACGACCCGGCTGCCGCACCCAGCCACGTGCCCAGCAGGCCGCGGGGCATGCCGAAGACAAAGCCGGCGGCGAGGGCGCCAGCCACGCCGGGCAGGAAGAGGGCGACATTGAGTGAGTAGGCTGCGACAAACACGCCCCACCCCGCCCAGCCAGAGTGGGCGGCCAGCCACGTCAGCGTGTCCCGAAAGAATGACGCGCCCTTGACGGCGGCCAAGCAGATGACGGTGATGACGGCGGCGAGGATGAGGGCCTTGTCCCAGGAGGCGAGGGCGGTGGCGAGGAGGCGGGCGGCAACGCCGCCGCGCGTGCCGCGGCCACTGCCACCACCTCCACCGCCGCCTCCTCCTCTCCACTGTCGCCGCCCTGGCCTGCCCTGCCCCGCCTCCCGCCAGCGCGACCGCCAGCGGGGGGGCGGGCGGGACAGAATCTCATCAGGCGGTGGCGGCGGCGCGTGCGGCGGCGGGGACGGCACCGCCGGCGACGCCGCCGAGGACGACGGCGACGCGGGGGTGTCGCCATCCCCCAGAAAGGGTGCGTCTATGGAGCGTGGCGAGAGGGCGTCCATATGGTTGTGTGGTGTGGGTGGGTGGTTTTTTTGACGCTCACACACCGGGTGTGTGTGGAGGCCTGCCCACACACACACACGCCCAGCACTGCGCTGGAGACGGCGAGACTGCCGTTCCCCACACAGGGCGAGGATGGCGTGTGTGCTGTGGGGCGCGTCCGTTTTGTTTGAGAGGATGCAAAAAAAGTGAGACTTCACAACGCAATTTCGCAACAGCACATCCACTCTCCTCTGTGGCGCCTCACTCTCGAGTGTGTGTTGGCGCGGGCTGTGGTGCCAGCACACCCACCACACGTCGCCGCTTTGGCACCCACAGAAATGGTGCGCCAGTGTTGGCGGGACGCGGCCGTGTGCCGCGGCCCCCCCTTCTCGAATTGTCATTTCGCTCACCTCCCTCTCTCCCTCCCCCTCCTCCCCGCAGTCGGTGCGCGCCAACGGCGGCGCGCGCCGTGGCGCCGTGTCAGGGGGCAAGGTGCGTGAGTGGAAGGCGCAAAAGTGTGTGTGTGTGTGCAGAGCTGGCGCCAAAGCAACCGCTGGAAATGGCGCGGTTCACCCCCCTCTTCCTCCCTCCCCAGCGCTCGCGTTCCTCCCAGTTCCTCGACTCCCTGGTGGACGACTTTGACTGGCATGACGCTGGCGCGTGGGCGCCCAGCCTGTTGCCAGGTACGTTGGAAAGCAGGCGCAAATGCTGGCGCGCGCCACGGGGGGGAAAACGGGCGCGGCGTCGCGCGGTGGCGTGTTTTGGCGTGCTGCCGCCTGTGTGCGCTGCCCTCTTTTCTGCGCGCACACTGTGGCGCGCTGGGTAGAGGGGACATATACCCACTCATTGACGGCGGCAGGGTGTGCGTGCAGGCGGAATGGGGGGCGGCGCGGCGGCCCCAGATTCAGAGCCATCCCTGCGCGCGCCTGGCGCCAAAACCGCGCGCCCCCCCCAAAACAGTCAACTCACACACGCCCTCCCCTTTTCTTCCCCTCCCACAGGCGGCTTCAAATCCCTGAAGTCGCGCTGGTTGTGCGAGTACGAGCGCGAGCAGGCGGAACGCCCCCGCGGCCGCGGCCGCGGCGGTGGCGCCACCGCGTCCGAGTCTGCGCGCGACTCGTCGGGCGGCGCCCCTCCCCGCCGCGGCCGCCCGTCCGGCTCCCGCGTCGGCGGGCGGGGCGGATCCGCCGCCGATGGCCGCCCCCGAGACCGCGCGCGGGAGCGGGGGGGGGACCTGGCGCTGGCGTTGGCGCCGCGCGCCGCCCCCCGCGCGCCGCGCGCCCGCGCCCGTGTCTGTGCTGCCTCCTGGAGGCCGTGGCGCTCCCGCCGAGCTGTGCACGCTGGACTTGGCCCGCTTCAGTAGCGCGGCCGACCTTTGGGACGCGGCCCACGCGGCGGTGGCGGCTGCGTCGGCACCCGCGCCGACCGACGGTGACGCCACTCCCCCCGCCGACCCGCCGCCTCCACCCCCTCCACCCCCGCCCCCCGCCCCGCCCGGCCTGCGCCTCATCTACCAGGACGCGGCGGGCGACCTGCTGCTACTGACGGCGGCGGAGGCGTGGGGGCGGCTGGTGAGCTCGGCGAGGCGGGTGGTGTTGCTGCCCGACGCGTGAGAGAGAAAAAAACGCTCTCTCCCGCCGGCTTTATATTGTGTTTTTTGTTTTGTTGAACTCTGCCCCTCTTGCTACCCAGCTTTTTCTGAAACTCCCACCGACCTCTTTCAACCCTCTCGGGGGGGGCGCGTGATCGCCCGTTTTTTGACACACTTGCCGCGATCACGTGTTTTATCCTCCTCCCCCCTTTTTGTTTTTCATATGAAAAGTTTCCGACCGGTTTCTAATGCAACACTTTCATTTGCAAACATAAAACACATTCAGATTTTGCACGCCCCGAAAACAGAGAAAAACACACGAAAAGAAAGAAAAAAAACATTCTCTCACTCACGCGGCGTCGGGCGGCGTCCACAGGCCACAGTCCATCAGTTCACCCACATCGTCAACCGCGTTGGACGCGTGTGGCGGCGGCGGCGGCGGCGGCGGTGGTGGCGGCGGCGGTGGAGGTGGCGGCGCTGACGGCGGCGCCGACGCCAGCGGTGGCGCCGCCACGGGCGGCAGCGACATGCGCGGAGTGGGCGCCGCCACGCTGGCAGAGGGAGGCGGCAGCGATGCAGTAGGCCCAAAGCCACTGGCTGGCGGCGTGGGCACGACCACGCTCAAGGGTGGAGACGGCGCACCACCGCTCGCCAGCGGTGGCGGCGGCAGCGCGCGCGGCGGCCCCGCCTCGTCCACCGCCAGCGCGGCTCCATCCCGCGACCAGGCGGCCACGCACACGGCGGCAGTGACCACGACCACGCGGTCGCGTCCCCCGCCGCCGCCCCGCCGCAGGATGGGAGCACCGTCGAGGAGCAGCGCCGCACCGTCACCCGCGCACCCGCGCCGCGCGAGGGACGCGTCCACCACGCCCGCCACGCGGCCGCCCGCCGCGTCCGTCAGCATGACGGACGCGGAACCGGTGGCGGTGGGGGCGGAGGCGGCGACCAAGGCGGCAACACGAGCGGTGCGGCAGGGCGGTTTGGATCGCGCGACAGACGCCAGCCCCCCCGCGGGCGCAACGCCATCCTCCCGCCAGCCCGCGGCTGCCATGGCTGCCCGCCACCCGGGGGCCGAGTATGCGGCATCCCCGGGGCCAGGAGCCAGGGCCAGAGGCCCCGCGCCCGCCCCCACAACCCCATCCTCCTCCGCCGACGGCGCCCGGGCGCGCAGGTCGGCCGCAACCGCGGCCACCGGGCCCGGCAGGCGCCTGTCCAGGCCGGCAGGCAGTGGCAGCGCCAGCGCGGTGGAGGCGGGCGGTTGGGAGGGGTGCAGGGCGGCGCGCTTCGCGGCCGGCGGCGGGGCCAGGGGCGCGGGAGGCGGCCGCTTGTCCAGGAGAGAGAGGGAGGGCGCTGGCTGCGTCTCCTCGTCATCCAGCTCCAGGGCGGACGCGTCGTCGAGGGTGGGGGGGGGGCGCGGAGGAGGCCATCTTGGCGCAGTGTCGCGTAAGGGAGCGCCTCGTCAGCGGCGGCCGCGCCTTGGAGCCCGCTCCGAGAGCGTGGCTTGGGGCGCCTGCGCCTAGCCTGCTGAGAGTGGGCACAGGCGGGGAGGGGTGTGGGGCGCACGCGCAGAGAGTGTTTTCTTTTTTTTGTGAGAGCGCGAATTGGCGTTTTTCACACTCACGTCAGGCTCTCCCCTTTTCTTTCTTGTGTGTGGCGCGCGGAGGGGTCGCAGCGTGTCCCACACGCACACACGCACACACAACCCGCAGTCACACCCAACCACACCCCAAATGGACGTCGACAAGGGCGACCGCAAGCGCAAGCGCGATGACCGCCCGCCGCCGCCGCCCGACGGCGTCGACCGCCCGCTGCTGGCGTCGTTGCTGCGGGTGGGCGACTTGCCACGGGTGAGTCGTGTGTGAGAGAGGTGGCGTGTGCGTGTGGTGCCAGGCGAGAGGCAGCAGGCGGCCCACCCCCACTCCTTCCATTCCCACCCTCCTCCAGAAACAAGGCGCGCCGCCCGCCGAGGAAGCGATCGAGGCGCTGGCCCGCAGCCTGAAACGCGACCTGGGCGGGCCTCGAGATGACACGGTGCGTGGTGGTGTGTGTGTGGGGCGAGCGACGGAGAGAGGAGGACGGCGACACGCTCACACCGACCCTCCTCTCCTTCCCTCCCTCAGATCCGCCGCTTCCTCCTCGACTGCGCCATCGACCTGCCCCACAAGGCGCCCACCTATGCCACGCTGGCGGGCCTGTTCAATGCAGCCTCCCCGGCGACGGGGGCGGCCATTGTGGGGGATGCATCTGCGTACCTGTCGACCGCCGCCACCACCGACGACCGCGACGGGGTGCGCGTGGGCGCCCGCTGGTTGGCCGCCCTGGCGGCGGCGGGGGTCGCCACCCCTGCCTCCTTGGGGGCGTGCTTGACCGCGTTGGTGGAGGGGGCGGACGCAGCGCGGGTGGCTGGTGAGAAAGCGGGTGTTTCCCCACGCGAGTGGCAACCCTACGCCGACGACCTTGCGGCCGCCGCCCTGCTGGCCCTGCCCTGGTGCGGCCCCGACCTGGCGGGAAGCCATGAACTGGCGGGGGTTGTACAGGGGGCGGGTCGGTACGCGGCGTCGCGCCCGCGCACCGCGTCGCCCGGCCTCTCCCCCTACCTCGGCCCCCTGCCCGCTGACGACGCCGCCGCCGCCTGCGACTCGGGTGGCGCCTCCTTCCTGGGCACGTTGTTGGATGCGATCACCGCCGCCGCAGAGTCTGGCGACTGGGCGACCGCCACCGTCCCCACCCCCGCGGCCACCCTGCGCGCCACCCTCGCCGCCTCCACCCCGCACGCCGCCACCCCGCCCTCCGTGCCCGCCGACCCGCCCTGCCTGGCGGCCGCAGGGGCGGCGTCGCCGGATGAAAGGGCGGCGACGCTGCTGGCTGCCCACCCGCCGCGCGGTGGTGCCGTGCTGCTGCCGTCCCCCCTCCCCCCCCTCGACGCCATCATCGCCGCCGACTACGTCACAGACACGGTGCGCACGTTTGATGGTGACCGCATCGCGGCGGCGCGCACGCTGGCGCTGGGCCTGCCGTGTGCTGCGGCCGCGGAGGCCGCGCGGGAGGGGGGGCACGCGATCATCCTGGCAGACACCCTCATCTCCGCCCTCCTCCGCCCCCCGCTCCCCGCCCTCAAGCCCCTGGCCTACGCCGCCATCATGGTGGACGTGTGCAAGCTGGTGCCCGCGTTTCCGCGGGCCATGAGTGGGTGTGTGCGCGAACTGTTTTCGAGGGTCGAGGCGTTGGACCCTGAGCTGTCCGCCCGCACCGCCGACTGGCTCTCCTACCACCTGTCCAACTTTGAGTTCATGTGGCCCTGGCCCAAGTGGGCCGGCGTGCTGGCCGCCCCGACGCACGACCCGGCGCGTCGCTTCGTGGGTGGGTTGATCGCGCGGCTCGTGCGGCTAGCCTACTGGCAGCGGATCGAGTCTGTCCTACCGCCCGAGTTTCGGGTGCTGCTGCCGCCCACCCCCGATCCAGCCCCGCTGCCGGCAGCTGGGGTGGGTGGCGGTGCTGCGTCCACCCCAGAAGACGCGGCTGCTGCAGAAATCGTGGCCCTGGTGCGGCGCAAAACGCCAGCAGCTGGTTTAACCGAGTGGGTCGAGTCTTCACCGACCGCCACCGCCCTCGGCGGCCCCTCCTCCCCGGCCGTCGTGTCCGCCGTCGTGCGCGGCCTGCTGACTGCGGGGTCCAAGTCCTTCACCCACATGATCACCGCGCTGGAGCGGTACGTGGAGGCGGTGGGGCCCCTGCTCGACGCGGCGGGCGGCGCGGGCGCGGCCGCCGCCCTGTCCGCCGCCGCCACCGTGTGGGCCGCCGCCCCCGCCCGCGCCGCCCAAGCCATCGACCGGTTGATGGCGCTGCGCCTGGTGTCCGGCGACGCCGTGGTGGCGTGGGCGCTGGCGTCGCGGGGGGCGGCGTCCCTGGAGGACGCCCCCGCCCTCGACATCGCGGACGCCGCGCTCCACCTCGCCGCCGACAAGCTGGCCGCCCGCTCCGCCGACGCGGCTGCCGACGCCGCCGCCACCCGCGGCGCCGCCGTGGACGCCGCGGAGGCTGCGGATCTGGCGGACGAGGCGGCCGCGGCTGATGCTGCCGGCGGGCGCGACGACGCGGCGGCGCCGGCCGCGGGGCCGCGTGCGGCCGCCGCCGCCGCCGAAGCAGCTGCCGAAGCCAAAGAAATCGCCCTGGAGGAGGCCCTGGCCACGCAGCGGGGGGCGCTGCTGCTGGCGGCGCGCACGCTGGTGGCGGTGCTGGCTGCCCGCACGCCCACCCCCGACGGCGACGCCGCGGGCGCCGCCTGGCGCGCCCACACGCTCATGGCGTTGCGCGGCTTTGTGCGGCGGCACCATGGACCGTACGCCGCGGTGGCTGACGAGTTGAGGGGGGTGGTCGGCGCGGAGGGTGTGCCAGCAGATGTGCGTGCAGCTGTCGAGGCGAGCCTGGACTTGTGAGAGAGAGAGAGAGAGAGATGGAAGGATGGAAAAGGGCATGCTTTTGGCGTGTGTGAGGGTGGGGTTACATGTGTTTTTTTTGGGGGGGGACTGGGGACGGTGGGAACAAAAGACGGTGCTGAAAAAGAAAGAATGAAGAATAGACACCCCCAAACCCTCTCAATTGGACCACACGTGCACGCACCCGTCCGCTCCCCCCGTGATGACGGCGCCGGAGTCTTCATCGTAGAAGAGGGCGGTCACGCTGTCGAGGGCTGCGGCCGCGCGCGCGTCGCCGCTGGTCGCCGCGTCGGCTGCCGTCAGGCGGGCGATGGTGGCGCCGGAGGCGACGTGTGACACGGTGATGGCGCCCACGGTGGGGTCGGGGGGGGGAGGGGTGGATGCATCGTCCGCAGCGTCGTCGCCGGGGGGGGTGCGCGGCGGCGACGGCGGCGACGGCGACCGCTCCCCCCCCTTGCCTGGGGCAGTCACACGCCCATACGACACCACGTACTGTTGGTCAGCGGTGACGTAGACGGAGTTGGCGGCGGGGCCGCCGGGTGAGGCGGGGGCGGCCAGGGCCACGCCAGCCAAGTCCGCCCCTCTGACGCCGCGCCCGTCCAGCACGGCGGCCGACCCGTCCCGCCCAAACGCCAGGCAGCGGCGGGCGTCGTGCAGGAAGATGAAGGCGGAGGGAGGGGGCAGGCGCGGGTGGGAGGGGGGGGGCGGGGGACGCGGCGCCAGTCGCGACGTCGACCAGCGTGAGCGAGGGAGGGCCGGGGGAGGCACCACCGCACGCCACCGCTCCTGCGGGCGACGCCCCCACCAGCAGGCTGCCCGCAAACAGCTCGATGAAGTCGACGCGGGCGCCGGGAGGAATTGGGGCGTCAAATGAAGCCAGAGGAGAACCGTCGGCGATCGACACGAGGCGGCACGGGACACGTGCGCCAACGTCACCACCACCACCACTCCCACCACCATGCGAGTCGCCCACCAGCAGCAGGACGCCGGGCGCGGTCCTCACCTCGCGCACACCGTCGCCGGGCACGGTGAACCTCGGGGCGTAGGTGGACAGATCCGTTATGTTGTACCGCCCTTCGTCCGCGTCCGCCGCGATGGCCACCCCGTTGACATCGTCAAACTCGACAAATCCCGGCCAGCGGAGACCAGCGCCACCGAAGAGGGGGCGGGCGGTGGGGGGTGGGGTGGTGGGAGTGGCGGCAGCAATTGCACTCAACGACACGGCGCTGCACCTGAGCGCGCCATACCCATCCCGCCTCGACACCGCCACCGTGACGACGTCGCCGGCAGCCCTATTCACAAACAGGGAGCGGACGACGGTGTCGGGGGCGTCGTTGAGGTGACAGAGCAGGGCGCCAGTCGCGGCGTTGAACGCGGCCGCGCCGCCTGCCGCCGTCAGCGCCAGCAGGCAGCCGCCCGCGGCCGCCACTTCAACCACGCGGGACCGTTTGCGGGCCCAGTGAGGGGAGGTGGCGTCGGAAGGAGGGGCTGCTGCGTCCAGGGAGGTTGTCAGGTGCAAGCGGGCAAAGCGAGCCGCGCGCAGGGCTGCCCGTGCAGACGGCGACGGCCGCCCTGCCGCACGGTCGGCCAAGGCGGCGGGGAAAGGGTGGGAGGGTGGCGTGGGTGGTGGCCGGCGTGGCGCCAAGACGCGGTGGGTGGTGAGGGAGGTGGCTGGGTGTGAGGGAAGCGAGGGGAGAGCGTTAGCGTTTTGACACGCGGCATGTCCCTCCCTTTCCGCTGCCGCCCCTGCACCACGCCAGCTGCCAGCTGCGTCCACCACCCCCACACGCGGTGGCACATGACACCCAGGGCTGCGCGTGGCCCGAGTGTGGGGACGGGGCGACAGGCGGGCGGCGGGGGGCGGGGGCGGAACGATCGGTGTGCGCGCGCAGGGACGCGGGGAGGCGCTGCTTGCTGATGTGGCGCGAGGGCGGCCGCGCCCCCACGCACAGACGGGGGGCGCCTCTCCTTTCCTGCCCCCGCCTGGATGCATGGTGTGATAATGGCGACCTCGTGGCGGCGTCGCCTCTCCGCCCCACTCACCGGGTGGCGGGCTGGCGCACGCGCCATTCGGAGGCGCGTCGGTTTCCATCGTCGGGCTGTCGTCCGGCAAGCCAAGCGTCGCGCACAAGCTCCTGTGTCCTCTCCTCCCAGGCTCAACCAGGGGCTGGTGGAGACGCCTGTGTGGTGGGCGGCGGCAGCACACAGCGCGCGCCGGAGGCAACGCACACACAGGGGAGCAAAAGCGCACACACAGGGGAGCAAAAGCGAACACACAGGGGAGCAAAAGCGCACACACAGGGGAGCAAAGAGGGGAGAGTGTGATGTTTTGGCGTTGCACTCGCCTTTTCGACACACCTCTTCTTTATATTGCCTTGTTTCCCCGCCTCTCTCCATCATTTCGTCCCCAGAAATGGCCTCCCACGCCGCCCGCCCGCCCACCGCACCCGGCGTTGCATCCACTACCCCCATGGCCCGCACCCGCTCGCGTTCGGCGTCGCGGTCGCGCCCCGGTTCGCGTGCCGCCTCACGCGGCACCTCCCCCCTGCGCGCCTCCGCCGCCGCGCCTCCCTCCTTTGACGCGCCCAAAGCGACGTCCGTGTCTGCTCCCTCGGACGCGGTGCTGGGAGAGGACGTCGACCTGTACCCGCCCCCCGCGAGCCTGAAGAATGCGCACTGCGCGTCGTTGGCCGACTACCGCGCCGCGCACGCCGCCTCCCTTTCCGACCCCGCCTCCTTCTGGGGCGGCATCGCGGACGAGTTCACGTGGAAGAAGAAGTGGGACGCCGAGTTCACGCGGTGAGTCGAGGTGGGGAGGGGAGGCGGGCGAAAACCGAAAGCGAGGGTGTCGGGTCGGCATTTGGCATCCTTCGGCCGGGCCGCGCACACCCGCCCCCGCGCCCTGTTCCCGCGGCCTGCTCCGCCTCCTGTCCTCCCGATGCGGGCTCGACACATTCATGGTCGGCCTGGTTGGGCAGGAATGAGCGTGTGGGCCCTGCCCAGTGCGCGGAGGTGGCGAGTCGAGACCCCGACGCGTCGTCGCGTCGTCGTACCCGTCCGGTCGGCGTTTTCGTTTTGTGTCCAACACACTCACGCCCGCCCACCCTCCTCCCTTTCCCTTCCCCTCCCAGATCCAATTTTGACGTGCGCGACGGCACCATCTTCAGCGAGTGGTTCATCGGGGGCGGTGAGTGTGGTTGTGTGGTGGGCGACTGGTGGGGCGCGTCGGCGTGGACGACCCGCCGGGCGGTCGGTTGAGTTTGTCGCTCGACCAAACCGACCCCAACCCCTCTTCTCTCTCTACCCTCCACACTCACCACCTTCCCCTCCACCCACACACCCCCACCACAGAGACCAACATCTGCTACAACTGCGTTGACCGCCACCTGGAGGCCGGCCTCGGCGACCGCGTCGCCTTCTACTGGTGAGGAAATGGGGGTCGCGCTTTTTTTTTCTCGTTTTCCTCGTTTTCCCCGTTTTCCTCGAAAAAAAAAAAAAACTCAACACTTCCTCGAAAAGAAAAGGCTCACACTCACCAACTCACCGCACACAACACATAACCCACCACCAACCTACAGGGAGGGCAACGACGTCGGCGAAGAGTCCACGATGACGTACGCCCAGCTGCACGCGGAAGTGTGCCGCGCTGCCAACTGGCTCACCTCGTGCGGCGTCTCGAAAGGGGACGACGTCACCCTCTACATGCCCATGGTGCCGGAGCTGCCGATCGCCATGCTGGCGTGCGCCCGCATCGGGGCGGTGCACTCGGTCGTGTTTGCGGGTTTCTCGGCCGACGCGCTTGCGTCCCGCATCCTGGACTCCACCCCCGCCGTCGTCGTCACCGCGTCCGCCGTGCGGCGCGGGGCCAAGCCAATTGGCCTCAAGTCCATTGTGGATGCGGCCTGCGCCAAAGCCGCGGCCGAGGGGCACGCGGTCGCCACGGTCGCAGTCCTGGACAAACCCGAAGCCATGGCCCGCACCGACACGCCCATGACCCCCGGCCGCGACGTGTGGTGGGATGAAGCGGTGGGTGGCCAGTCCCCCGACTGCCCGGTCACCTTGGTGGGGTCGGAGGACCCGTTGTTCAAACTGTACACCTCGGGATCCACGGGCAAGCCCAAGGGCGTGCTCCACACGACGGCGGGGTACATGGTGGGGACGGCAACCACGTTCAAGTACACATTTGACTACAAGGTGAGTGGGATTGGGGTGTGGGAAGGTGCGAGGTGGGGAGAAACGGTTTACGCGATCACTTTTTTTATCCGTCACCTTTAACCCACCCTTTTCCAACCTCAGCCCTCCGACATCTACTGGTGCACCGCCGACTGCGGCTGGATCACGGGCCACTCGTACGTCACCTACGGCCCCCTGCTGCACGCGGCCACGCAAGTCATTTTCGAGGGGGTGCCCACGTTCCCCGACGCGGGGCGCATGTGGGCGATTGTCGAAAAGTACAAAGTGTCCCAACTCTACACCGCGCCCACCGCGATTCGCGCCCTGGAAGCCCTGGGCGACGATTGGGTCACCAAGCACGACAGGTCGAGTTTGCGCGTGCTGGGCACGGTGGGGGAACCGATCGGGCAGGTCGCGTGGCACTGGTACCACGGCGTCGTGGGCGAGGGGCGGTGCCCGATTGTCGACACCTGGTGGCAAACCGAGACGGGCGGCCACATGATCACGCCCCTGCCTGGCGCGACGCCGTTGAAGCCTGGCTCTGCCACCCTGCCCTTCTTTGGCGTGGAACCCGCCCTGCTGGACGACAAGGGCACAGAGATCGAGGGCTCGGGGGAGGGCGTCCTCGTCATCAAGCGGTCGTGGCCGTCGTCGCTGCGCACGCTGTCGGGCGACCACGCCCGCTTTGAGGCCACCTACTTTGCGCCGTATCCGGGGTACTACTTCTCGGGGGATGGTGCCAGACGGGACGAGGATGGGTACTACTGGTGCGTGTGTGGGTGAGGGAGAGGGCCGAGAGGTGGGGTGTCGCTTCGTGTTTGTTTGGTGCGTTCTCACACCCCACCCCACCCCCCACCCCACCCTCCCTCCAACAGGCTCATCGGCCGCGTGGACGACGTCATCAACGTGTCCGGCCACCGCATCGGCACCGCGGAAGTTGAGGGCGCCCTGACGGAGCACCCCGCGTGCGCAGAGGCCGCGGTCGTGCCGGTCGACCACCCGATCAAGGGGCAAGGCATCTACGCGTTTGTCACCCTCATGGCGGGCACCCAGTACCCGCCCCCCGACTCGCTGAAAAAGGAGTTGGTGGCGCAGGTGAGGTCGGTGATTGGCCCCATCGCGACGCCCGACGCGATTCACTGGGCGCCCGGGCTGCCCAAAACGCGGTCGGGGAAGATCATGCGGCGCATCCTGCGCAAGATTGCGTCGAGGGAGGAGGAGTCGCTGGGGGACACGTCCACGCTGGCGGACCCCGGGGTGGTGCAGACGCTGATTGATCTGCGTGGCGTGTGAGAAAAGGGAAGGAGGGGTTTGTTTTTCGGGCGGGTGTTCTTCATTCTGGCGCATTTGCTTTTCTCTCCCTTTCACCACCGTCCACACACCCCCTCCTGGCGGAGGCACAACTGTTTGCGCCCTCTTTTCGATGGGTCTGGTGGATGCGTGGAGCGTTGCGTTGGGTGTGTTTTTTTGCGCGTCTTCACCTACCCTTTTTTCTACCGACGGGAAAAAACAAAAAAAACATGGGCACGAAGCCAAGGCGGGACGACGCTTACGTGGCGGTTCGTTCCCCTTTCTTCTAGTGCGCGCGCGCCACCAGCGCGCGCCGTGTGTAAAAAGAAGAGACAAGTTTTTGAGAGAGCGAAAAAGAAAGAGAAGACAGGGGTTGTTTTTTTGCACAGACCTTCCCACCAAAAAGCTGCATGTTGGTTGCCTCCACCCCGCTAAACACACCTCACACCCGCCGCGCTACGGGGGCCGTGCCCAGCCGCAGCGCCGCCTCCATAGCGGAGTGGGTGTCGATGGGGGCGACCTCGGGCGCAGAGTCCGGGGCGAGAGACCCAGGGCCCAGGTAGTCTTCAGGACCGAATGCATCCAGTTCCCCCGACAGAGACGCCCACCCCAGGTTGAAGGACTCGGCGCCGGTGCCGGGCAGGCGGGCGGGGCTGTGGGGTGGGGAGGGGAAGGGGTGTGTGGGGGGGTCGAGGGAAACACCTTCTCTCTCTCTTGTCCGCCCCCTTCCCAAAACACACTCACCGCGTCAGGATCTGCTTCTCCATGCTGGCCCGCGCGGCGGCGCCCGCGCCGTAGACGGCGGCCAGCGTTTTGAGGCGGGTGTCGTGCGCGGTGGCAGCGTGCTGAAGGGTAAGGAAAAAAAGGGGTGGGGTGGGGCGGTCGTTTATTATTATTATTGCGGCCATTAAACACGTCTCCAAACAAGCCCCCCACGCAACCGCAGCGGGGCGGGGGCTGGGGGCGCGCCGCAAGCGAAACACAGCCCCATCAAAAACTCACCGCGCGCGCTGCGGCTTCCGCCGGGTGGGTCGGCCCCACGGCCGCTTCCTTGTAGGAAGGCAGGCCCAGGCGCAGGGCGTCGTGCGGGGTGGCGCGGAAGGGCAGGGAGGATGGGTCCTGTGTGGAAGAGGAGAGGGGATGGCGCGCATCGAGTCGGTGTCTCGCGTGAAAGTCTCGTGTGAAAGCGCCTGCCGAACGCTGCGCCTCCCGCCGCTCGCTCCTGTCCTCAGAGGCTCACCATGGTGGCTCGAGTGCGTGTGTGTGGCGGATTGAGGGCCCCGAGGCGATAAAGCAAAACAAAGAGAACGCGGGAGTGACAATTTACACTTCGCGAAGCGTGCTGTCCGCACACGAGAAAAGGTGAGAAGGCGCTCCCACGCTGCGACCTCTGTGCGTGTTTCCTGGTCACCGCTGCTAGCCAGGGTGGCTCGGACACCGGGGAGAGGGCCCCAGCCGCTGGGCGCAGGAGAGGGCAGAACGACCGCAATCGCGCGCGATCCCCCTCTCAACGCGACGCGTCCCTCTCCCCTCCCCCCCAGCCACCGCCTGTGAGCGACACAGGGCGCACCCCTTTCTTTTCTCACTGCGCCACAGCCACCCACAGCCGCCATGGCCGTCGCGGCCGACCCCAAAGTGAAGGGCTACCTCGTCGTCACAGTCGCCGAAGCGACAGGGAAAAACAAGGATGAAGTCGTGGTGTGGGACCCCGCCTTTGTGGAGGGTTTTGTCAAGGGTGAGTAGGGGAGTGGGTGTGTGGGGGAGGAGAGAGGCAAAGGGGCGCGTGCGGCGGGGGAGGGAAAGAAAACACGCGCCACCGCGCTGCCCCATCGAAAAAACGCCAACGGTCGCTCCAACCCTCCCCACTCCAGTCGAAATCCGGGGCGGCGCCCGCCCCGTCAAAGCGACCTCCACCCCGCGTCGCGTGCTGGCCAACTCGGAGGCGTGGGGGGAGGACCTGACCCTGGAAGTGCTGGAGGGCGCGTCCGAGCTGCGCCTCATGCTGTGCCGCGAGAAGCGCGTCGGCGCGCGCGTCGGCACGAGTGTCGTCGCTGCGTGCGGCATCTTTGTGTCCGACATACTGGACGCCGTCCCCATCGACAAGTTCTTTGAGCTGTTCAAACCCGGGGCGGGCGGGGAGGGGGGGTTTATTCGGATTGGGGTCGAATTCTACCCCGATGCCAAAGCGCTGGCTGCGCGGCGCGGCGCGCGCGGGCGGCGGGCGGGGGGAGTGCCGATCATTCCCCTGCTGGTGGCGGGCGGGGTGGCGCTGGCCGCCAAGTTCCTGCTGGGCAGGAAGCAGGCGGAGGAGGGGAAAGACAAGAAGACAAAGTGAGGGCAGGGGTTGGCAGCGTGATTCTTGGTCGTCGCCCTCTTGTTCCCCTCCCCGCCCCGTGTGTTTTTACCCCAGCGCGCCCCCACTCCTCTTTATGCGACACTCTTTTTACCTTTTTTCCCCCATGTGATAGCGAGCTTTTTTCGAGACCAACCAACCAACAAAAAAACGGGGGGGGGGGGGGGCAAGGCGAGGCGTGGCTCTCAATAACACTCCACACACAACTCCCGCTCTCTCTCCCGCTCTCTCTCTCTGCCACATGGTGCATCTCTTGTCTTTCGCTCGCTTATCGCTCGCTCACCACACAACACACACACACCCCACTCAACACACACACACCCCACTCAACACACACACACACTCTCTCTCTTTTCTCACGAGGTGGGGCGCCCGCGCCAGAACACGGCCAGCCCCGACCCACCCAGCGCCATGAAGACGACGGACACGGCGGACGGGACGCACACCAGGGGGTCTGAGAAGTGGGCCTGGGCCAGGAGGAAGCCGAGGGCGGCGGACTGCATGCCGGTCTCGATGGACACGGTGCGCGCGGTCTTCTCGTTGAAGCCCAGGCCGCGAGACAGGAAGTAGCCCAGGGAGAAGGCCGCCACGTGCAGCAACGCGACGGGGCCCGCCAGGTTCAGGCCTTGCTGTTTCAGGATGTCGGCCACCTGGGCGCAGGGTGAGGCGCAGAGGAGGGTGGTGAGGGCGACGCCGACGAGCGGCAGGAACGCCTTGATCTTCTGAACGGCTTTGGGGAAGCACTCGTTGGCCAGCACGCCCAGCAGGGTGGGCACGAGCACGACTTGGAAGGTGGACAGGGCGAGGCCGGCGGCGTCGACGGGGACGAGGGGGCCGGCCAGCAGTTTGGTGAGGAGGGGGGTCATGACGATGGCGCCCAGCGTGGACGCCGTCGTCATCAACACAGAGAGCGCCACGTCCCCGTTGGCGATGTAGGTGGCCACGTTGGAGGCTTGGCCACCCGGGCAGCAGGACACGAGGATGAGGCCGACGGCGAGGGGGGGGGGGAGGGCCAGGGCTTTGGCGATCGCAAACCCGAGGAGCGGCTTCACGATGTATTGGGCGAGGTAGCCCACCCCGATCGGGACCGGGTTCTTCAGGCACTGGCGGAAGTCGTCCACCGTCAGCGTCAACCCCATGGACAGCATCAGGAAGCCGAGCGAGTAGGTGAACAGGTCGGTCTTGAACCAGGCGAAGGCTTGGGGCTGCGTGATGCCGAGGGCGGCGCCCGCGCACACCCACACCGGGAAGAGGGTGGTCAGCGTCTCCGTGAACTTTTCCAGGGAGGTCGGGGGGGCGAGGGAGCCGCCGGCAGCGGCCGGGGGGGTGGGGAGGCTGGTGCGGGGGTGGGTGAGGGGGACGAGTGGTGGTGAGAGCGAGCGGCGTCCAGGCGCGGCTCACGCGATTGGGGGAGAGGGCGGGGGACAGCGCGCGCAGACCCGAGAGGCGCGTGCCTTGTTTCCTCCTTTTTCCCCCACTCTAACAGGCTCGCTGCACAGTGGCGCGCGCCGTGTGAGTGGCACGGCGCGAGCGTGGAGGAGGACGCGGGGAGACAGAAACCAAGGACCGCCGCGCGACGGCACCAGCGGGATCTCGCCCTTTGCCCCCCGCCCGCCTCCGACCACGCTCCTGCCACCTCCCCCTTTTGCCACAGCACGACGCCTGTCAAGGTTGGCACTCAAAGCCCCCAATCCCCCCACACACTCACCGAACCGGGGCGGTGAGGACGGGCAGGCCAACAACCGGCGCGCGCACAGGCGCGAGCGCGGGAGCGCGGCGGGCGGGGGCGGGGGCGCGCGCGCGCAGGGGGGCGCGCGCGGCCAGGGCCGGAGTGCGGATGGTGCGGGCGGCCTGCATTGCGGGGCTGTTGCGGTTGAAACGGGCGCTGGGCAAACGGGGTGAGGGAACAAAGGGAAGGTTAAGAGTAATCGCTTCTGCGGTCGGTTTCTCACTCTCTTCTCACACACTTTCCCCGCGCGTTTGTTTGCGGCATTGTTGTGTGTGTCCCTGTGTGTGTTCCACACACCAGCCATGGGAGCCCCCAAGCCGGCGCCCCCACCTCCCAAGACGTGGGGCGACAAAGCCGCGTCGGCGGTGTCGGGTGAGAGAAAAAGTGGGGAAAGGGGCGTGTGGCGTGTGTTTCTCGCGGCGTTTGGCGGCCGCCGTGGATGCACGGCATCACGCAGAGCCTGTTGCGGGGCGGTGGGGGCGGCAATGCGCGCGGAGCGGGCTGCCAATGGGGCGGAGAGGCTAGCCGGGGGCGCTGCCACTCGAAAACTCACCCACCCTTTCCCCACCACCCCGACCACCACCCCAGGCTGCCTCACCGGCGCCGTCGTCTCCCTCACTGTGCAACCCCTGGATGTGCTGCGCACCCGCATGCAGGCGGACGCGGTGGCGGGGCGGGCACGGGGTGCGGTGGCCACCGCGCGCGCGATCGTGCAGGCGGCGGGCGTGCGGTGCGTTTGTGGAAAAAGAGAGGAGGAGGAAGAGGAGTGTGGTGTTACAGCGACGCCTTTAGGTTGACAAAAATCTCGCGCAACATTGCCTCTAACGCGCCCTTTTTTTCTTTTTTCCCCCTCCACAGCGGCCTCTGGGCCGGCTCAGGCCCCACCGTCGCCCGCCTCTCGGCCGGCCTGGCCATCCAGTTCATGGCCATCGACGCTCTGCGCGACTGGGCGTTGACGCGGGCGGCCGGAGGTGGGGGCGGGCGGTCCCCTGTCGCGCCCGGCGCAAAACAACGCCCCGCTGCCACCGGCCTCTCCCCGTCCGCAGCTCTCTTCGTGGGCGGCGCCGCGCGCGCCCTCTCCGCCACCGCCACCTCCCCCATCACCCTGGTCAAGACGCGCATGGAGTACGCGGGCGCAGGGGGTGGGAGTGGAGGGCAGAGGTATCGAGGCACGCTGGACGCGCTGAGAACAATTGCGCGCACTGAAGGCCCGCGCGGCCTCTTCCGCGGCCTCGGCCCCACTGTGGCCTCCAACGCGCCCTTTTCAGCGCTCTACTACTTGTTCTACTCCCGGCTGCAGCACCGGCTGGCGGATGCGGCCGCCTCCGGCGCTCTCCCTGTGCCGCCGCCCGTCCAGAATTTTGTGGCGGGCACCACTGCCGCCGTCGCGGCCACCCTGCTGACGCAACCAGCCGACATGATACGCACCCACATGCAGCTGGGGCTGGGCAAGGGGGGTGGCGTCAGTGGGCCGGTCTCCGCTCTGCGCGGGGTGGTGCGCGAGCGGGGGGCTGCCGCACTGTTAGCGGGCACAGGCCCCCGCGTCCTCAAGCGCACGCTGCAGACGGCCCTCGTGTGGACGCTGTATGAGGAGCTGCAGCCGCGGTTGGCGGCGGTGGTGAGCGGCAAGTAGAAGAAGGGAGTGTAGAATTTGTTTTCCGCCTAAAAATGAACAAAACAAATAAAAAACACGTCCTTTGCTCCGCACCCAATTCTCTCCAAAGTCACACCCCAAAGTTGGGCACCACAAAACTCAGCGCCACGTACACGATGGCCCCCGTGAAGATGTAGGAGTCGAACCTGTCCAGGAGGCCGCCGTGCCCCGGGATCAGGTCGGACGAGTCTTTGAAGCCTGCGTCCCTCTTCATGACACTCTCCAGCAGGTCGCCAAACAGGGAGGAGAAGAAGGCGAGGAGGCCGAGGCCGCCCGCAACCGCGGGGTGGGCGGGCCACCCGGTGACGGCGCGAATGGCGAGCGCGGCGCCGACGGCGGCGACCGCGCCGCCCGCGGCGCCTTCCACTGTCTTTTTCGGCGACGCGGCCGACAACTGCGTCCTCCCCAGCGTCCTGCCCGTGAAGTAGGCGCCCGTGTCGGCCGCGATGACGGCCGCCACGGCGAGGGCGGTGGCGGCGAGGCCGACGGTGAAGGCGGGGGGGCCGCCAAAGAGGGGCGGCCAGCGGGAGGCGAGGGCGGCGCCCGCAGCGGGGGCGGCCAACAGCCTCAGCTTGATCCAGAAGGAGGGCAGGTACCCACAGTAGAACAAGCCAAACACGCTGGACGTCAGCTGGGCGAACCTGGGGCGTTCCCGGGCGGCCAGGTGGACGGACAGCAGGCCAAACGCGGCGACCGCGAGCGCCGCGGTTTGTTTGCCGCGCGACGCGTGCGTCCACAGCACGATGCCGGCGCACAGGGCGGACGTCAGAGTCGACGACCCGGGCACGGGGGCCGTCATGGAGTCGGTGATGGCTTTGGACGTGACAAAGCCATAGTATTCCTGTGGGGGGAAGGGTGGTGGTGGGCGGGGGAGGTTGGGTGAGACACGCGTCGAAAAAAAAACACGCATTGCCGTCGGGGAGCGTTTGTTTTGTTGTGCTCCCTCCCTCCGCCCCCCTTTCCACCTACCTGCGAACACTGGTGCACAATGAAGCACCCCAGCACCGCCAGCGGCCACCCGCCCGCCGCAATCGTGGCCGCCGCGCCGACGGCCAGGGCGGTGCCGGAGCCGACGCGGCGCGCCAAGTCGGACCACTGTGACGACGACGCGACGGGCGCCGCCCCCGCCGCCGCCGCCGCCGCGGCTCCACTGCCGTCCGAAGTGGAGGCGGTCGCGACACAGCGCGCCGGCTGGGGAGGCAGGGAGGGGCGGGGGGAGGGGCGGGCAGCGCGGGGGAGTGACGGCACCCGCGCTGTCCTCAGCGTCGGCGCGGGCGGACGGGGCCGCGCCGCGCCGGCGGCCAGCATTGTGTGTCGAGGGGAGAGGGTCTAGGAGGTCTAGGAGGTCGAGGCGGGTGTGCCACGCCCCAGAAGAGGGGTGTTTGGAGGTGTGGAGAAAGAGGAATTGCAGGCCGCCGACAGAGACACCAGTTCAGACTGCCAAACTCGCCTCTCAATCCCCCACCCTTCTCTGTTTTTGTCTGCGGGGGCAACGGGTGTGCGTCTGCAGCTCCCCGCGTGGTCGGTGCGGGGCCGCTCTCTCCCACTCCTGCCTGTCTACACCGCAGCCACACCGCGCGCGCCCCCAGCGCTCTGCGCTGCGCGCCGCCGTCCCCGACCGCCCGAATTGCCGTCCGGACCTCCTCCCCCCTCCCCTCCTCCCCAAATGGACCCGCCACGCCCTCCAACCCACTATGGTGCACCAGGCCACATCCCTCAAGCGGGCCAGCCCCCGCCACCCGCGTCCACAACCCTGCCCCACACCGCGGCCGCGGCCGCCGCGCGCGCCGCCGCAGACGCGGTCGCCGCCACCGTCGCCTCCCGCCAGCGGGCGCGCGCGGTGCCGGTGCCCACCGAGGACGGCGTGGTGAGGAAGCTGCTGCGCCGGCTGGCGTTGCCGGTGACCCTGTTTGGCGAGCGCGAACCTGAGCGGCGGGGCCGCCTGCGCGACGCGCTCGCCGCCGTGGACCCCGACGCTGCAGCGTCCCTGGTGGCGGCCGACTCGGTGGATGGCGCGGTGGCGATGGATGCGGGGGGGGGGGGGCGCACCGCCGCCCGCCGCGCCGCGCGGCGAGCGCTTCTTCACGGAGGGCCCCCCCGCCCTGGCGCCCGCGCGCACCGCCATCGCCGAGTTTTCTTTGGCGCGAGCGTCCGCCCGCCTGGTCGCCGAGCGCGCAGACCGCGCGTCGGGCGCCTGTGGGGGGAGGGACGCGGCCGCGGTGACCCTCGCGCGCGCGTCCGCCCTCCTCACCTCTGAAGTCGGCGACGGCCGCCCCCTGGCCGCCGCCTCGTTTTCAGCAGACGGCGCCGCCCTCGCCACCGGCGGCTGGAGCGGGGGCGTCCGCCTGTGGGCGTGCGCCGGTGGCGAGTGCAAGGCGGGCGCGCTGCTGCGCGGCCACACAGACCGAGTCACGGGCGCCGCCTGGCGCCCAGGCGTGGCCGCCACCGACACGGCCTCGCCCGCCGCCGCCCTGGCCACGGGCGGCGTGGACCGCGCGCTCAGGCTGTGGAGTGCAGGGGGGGCACCACGGTCCACCCTCACCGGCCACACAGACCGCCTGGCCCGCGTCGCCTGGCACCCGGCCGGCGCCCACGTGGCGACCGCATCCTTTGACGGCACGTGGCGCCTGTGGGACGCGGAGGCGGGGGCGTGCCTGGTCGAGCAGGAGGGGCATGGGGGGGGGGTCTATTCTGTGACTTTCCACCCCGATGGTTCCCTCGCTCTGACAGGCGGCCTGGACGGCCACGCCCTGGTGTGGGACCTGCGCACGGGGAGGACTGCGCTCGCCCTGTCGGGGCACGCGGGCGGCGTGCTGGGGGTGGCCGCCTCGCCGTGCGGGTTTGTTGTTGCCACGGCCTCTGACGACGCGACCGCCCGCCTGTGGGACCTGCGCGCCCGGGACGCCACCGCCACGCTGCCCGGGCACACAGGCCTGGTGTCGTCCGTCACATTCTGTGGCCCCGGGGGAGGAGTGCTGGCGTCGGCAGGGTACGATGGCGGCGTGCGGTTGTGGTCGCGCGCCGACGGCACGCTCGCGCGCGCGCTGGATGGAGGCGGCGGCCGCCTGGGCGACGTGGCCGCGTGCCCGGAGCCGCCTGGAGGGGCGCAGGGCGGCCTGCTGCTGGCGACGGCGGGGCATGATCGCACGGTCAAGCTGTGGGGAGGCGTGGCGGCGGCGTGACGAGGGAAAAAAAGTTGTGATGAAGAGAACAAAAAACAGACGAAACACAGAAAACACCCGTGCCAAACGGCGCACACACACACAATGGTATCAAAAGAAGTCGGAGTTTCTACAAAAGAAAGGGGAGGAAAAAAAAAAAGGGAAAGGGGGCCGTCTCTCTGCGCACCAATAGACAAGGAAAAAACATCAACACAAAAACCCTCTCTCTCCTCCCTCTTCTCACGCCCCGCTGGGCGTGGCCTTGGCCCCCGAGTCGGGCGGCAGCATCGTCACCACCGCCTCCCGCGTCACGGCGGACACATCCATCTTGGCGCCGCACGCGCCGCACTCGCACGCGTTGGTGTCACGGGAGCCCGCGACGCTCAACACATCCCCAAAGTAGGACCGCACCGTGGCCCCACAGTTGGGGCAGGGAGCTTTGAGGATGACGGCGTCGCGGATGACGAGGTTGGTGAGGGAGGAGGAGAGGACGTAGAGCGCGGGCAGGAGGAACCCCCACACGACGGCGATGCCCCAGGGCTCCGGGAGCTCCACGGCTTTCGTGATCTCAAAGCCCGTCAGATCGTCCACGCTGAAGAGGCCGGCCAGGACGAGGAGGGCGGCGGGCACGTTGAGGGCGGTCATGAGGAGGTAGTCGGGCGCCGCGTCTGAATAAGAGCGCTTGGACCGAATCGAGCACCTCGGCCCCTGGGCCGTCACCATGGACCCGTTGCGCTTGAGCTTGACTTTGAGGGCGTCGTAGGCGGCGTCGTCCAGGATGGGGCGCCCCGCGCGGAAGGCGGTGGCAGCCTCCAGGAAGCGCAGCTCGTCGGTCGACAGGACGGCCACCTTGGACCCCGCCCACGTGAGCTCGTCCTTCAGAATTTCAAATTCTTCGTTGGACATGGTGGGGGCGCCCTCGTAGTAGAAGGCCTGGAGTGGCCGGGTGGGCAAAGAGGGTGGGTGGACACCCCCCCGCAAGCGCGCGGCTCCACCACCCTTTTTCTCTCCGACTCACCCGCAGGGCGTCGATGAACTCGTTCTCTTTGTCGCCCAGGGTGCGCTTGGACATAGGTTTGCGGCCCTGGAGGGGGTGAAAAGGGAGGGAGGGGAGATGATAAGTGTGGGTCGCGAATGGGGGCGCGTAGTTGTTCGCGCCTTTCCTCCCGCCTCCGCTGGGCGCCGGCACGCCCTCCACCACCCTCGCACGCGCGTGTACATGTTGCAGTGAACCCGAGGCAGGCAGAGGGGAAGGAAGCCGTCCCGAGGCACGCGCGTGGCGCGCGCCGGGACGCAAACAGCGCGCTGGCGCGGCGCGGAGGGGTGCGCGCCGCCTCGGCGCCCCCCCCGCCCCGCGCCCCTGTCGCCACGTGTAGCGCGCCACACACACGCACCTGCTTGTCCAGCGAGCAAAAGTCGCCAATGTTGTCGGCACACTCGTCCACGACGCCCTCCTCGGGCGTGGGCGGCGCGTTCGCGCGCGGCGGGGGGGCGGCGGCGCGGCGGCCGCTGGAGGCGGCGCGGGCCAGGGGGCGTGCGCCGAGAGTGGGGCGCGGACGGACGAGCATGGCGGGAGGAGAGGGGAGAGCGCGGGGGGAGGGGGCGAGACGCGAGCGCAAAAAACACACGGGCGAAGTGTAATCGACGCTCACTCTCTCCGAGCGTTCTTCTTTCGCAGGTACGCACCACGCGCCCGTGTCGGCCCACACACACCCCGGCGCCCGCACCGTGCGGAGCTCGTGTCCGTGTGTGGAAGGGGCGGGCTGGAGGGCTGGCTGGTGGCGCGAGGCCTGCCGCCGCGGCGACCGATCACGCCGGCCCGGGGGCGGCCCATAAATTCGGTGCCTTGTGCCGCGCGGACGCCCACGCGGGTGCCCGCTCCCTTGGGCTCGGCCGTGCACTGACCACTCTCCTCGCACCGCGTGCGAGCCAGGGGTTGGCTCGCCCGCGGCAGCGTGGGGGGCGGCCGCAGTCGCGCTGGCTCTCCCCCGCTCCCCGCGGCGGGTCTCCCTCCTGGCGCCCCTCCCGCCCACGCCAGCCCACGCCGCCCACCAGGCAACGTGGTGGGCAAGCCGGGGGCTAGCCCGGGTGGCGAGGCGCGCGGGAGAGGGGCGGCAAAGGCGGGCGCGCGCCCCCGGAGAGCCGCCGATCGCAGAGCACGGCCGCCGCTCACCCTCTCTCTGTCCCTCCCTCTCTCCAGGTTTTTCCGCCTCCCCCGACCCACTCCACCCACCCCACAATGGCGCCCGCCGACAAGAAGCGCCACGGCAAGGAGGTCGTGACCCGCGAGTACACGATCAACCTGCACAAGCGCCTGCACGGCATGACGTTCAAGAAGCGCGCGCCGCGCGCGGTGTCTGAAATCCGCAAGTTTGCCACCAAGATGATGAAGACCAAGGACGTGCGCCTGGACGTCGCCCTCAACAAGGCGGTGTGGGCCAAAGGCATCCGCAACGTCCCCTTCAAGGTGCGGGTCGCCATCTCGCGCCGCCGGTCGGAGGACGACGACGCCAAGGAGGACTTTTACTCGTACGTCGCCCTGGCGGACGACCCCGAGACGAAGGGACGCGGCACGGTGGTTGTTGACGAGAAGTGAGTGTGCGAGCCGCCTTTCTGCTTTGTGTTTGAGGGGTGTGTGGCGTGCTGCTCTCGACGTTTTTTTCCTTTTTTCATGTGCAACTTGTGTTCTGGCCAACCCCTCCGTTTTTTCTTCGATTTTCTGGGTTTTAAAGTGAGAGAGAGAGAACAGCCGTCTCCCCGCGCCTTGTTTGAGTGAAAAGAAAACGGTTAACAGAGGGGGCCTTTGTTAGAGGGAAACGAAAAGGGGGAGGCAAAGGCGACAAGCACAAGCACAATCACCTCCCGACCCTCACGCCCCACGCTCACGAAACAAAAGCAAGACACAAAGAAACAAGCGGCACGCCACACACACACACACGCCTCTCTCTCTCAGAAGCGCAGCTTGGTGAAGAACCACCGGTTCTTGCCCGTCTTGAACTTCTCCTCCAGCAGCTCTTTTGCCGCGCCGCGCGCCTCCTTGCGCTTGGTCGCCGTGTCGGCCGCGTCGCCGCCCACCGCCGCCTTCAGGTCGACGTCCAGGTTGTAGCGGGTGGGCATGACGTGCTGGTAGTTGACGACCTTGACAAAGGTGCGCAGCTTGGCCTGTTTGGCCTGCTTGGCGGGCGACTGCTTTTTGGTGACCTTGCACGGCGCGCGGTCGAGGCCGACAACGAGGGCGTGGCCGTAGCGGCGGCCGGGGGCGCCGTCGTCGAAGTTGCGCACGATGGCGGCCTTCTTGCCGGCGTGGCGGCCGGTCAGCAGGATGACGACGCGCTTTTCCTGTGGGTGATGTGGGGGTTGAGGGGTGGGGGAGTGGTGAGTGAGGAGACGTCGGGGTGGTGGTGAAGCCGGCAGGCTGGGTCTCTCTGGCTCCGATCCCTGGCGCGAGGTCGGCGCGCGTGTCCCACACGCCCGGTGGGGCCGGGGCGGGAGGAGGAGGGAGAGAGGAGGCGGGCGCAGCGTGCGGCCGCCGCGACCGATTTCGCCGCGATCGCCGCACGCCGCCCCTTCCTCCCGCCGCCCTGTGCCCAGCCTCTCTCGCTCCTCCCCTCAGCGCCCTCCGCTGGCACGCGAGGACGAGCCAGGCTTTGGGCGGGGCCAATGGGGTGCCGCAGGGCGGGGGGACGAGAGCCGCCCGCGCGCACCCGCGCCCGGGGCGGCGGCGGCCCGCGGCGTCGGTGCGGCGGGGGGCGGCACCCCCCGCGCTCGCCGCTCCCACGTTTCCTCGCATCCGGGATCGGGGGCGTCACACGCACCTTGAGGAACTTGACCATGGTGGGCAGGCGATAGTCTGGGGCAGCAGAGAAACGCCGAACGGGGAGAGAAGAGTGAGAGAGAGAGCGCAGCGAGAGTGAGACGAAAGCAAAACGCTCGCTCTTCGACCCAATCACTCTGGCCTCGCGGCCGTTGAGCTTTCTCAACGCCGCACACACTAATGGCCGGCTCCCTCGGCTACGCTGACGCCCTCACATGGCGCCCCTCGTACGGGGGGTCTCTGGGCGCCCCGGAAACCAGGGACCCGGCCGCGACGCGCGTGGCCACGCTGACCGCGTTGCTGGACGCGCTGGCTGGCGCACGCTCGATCGTAGTGTTCACGGGTGTGTGTATGTGGGGGACAAAATTTGGGGCAACGATGGCAAAACATCATTCTTTCCCTTTTTAACCCCCACGTTTTTTCACCCCCAGGCGCCGGCATCTCCACCTCCGCCGGCGTGCCCGACTTTCGGGGCCCAGGCGGTGTGTGGACGCGCCAGGTGGCGGGCCTGCCGCCTCCCCCGCTGTCCACTCCGTTTTCCGCCGCGCGGCCGACGCTGACGCACGCTGCGTTGGCCGCGCTCGTGACCGCCGGCCGCGTCACCACCATTGTCTCCCAAAACGTGGACAATCTGCACCGCCGATCGGGCGTGCCGCGTGAGAAATTAGCAGAACTGCACGGCAACTGCTTCATCGAGGTGTGTGTGCGGTGCGGCGTCGAACACGAGCGCGCGTTTGAGGTGGGGTCCGTCGGCTTCCGCCCCACCGGCCGCCGCTGCGGTGCACACGGCTGCCGTGGCCGCCTCACCGACTGGACGCTGGACTGGGAATCTGAGCTGCCGGAGGCGGATGCTGCCCGTGCTGACGCGGCTGCTGATGGTGCTGAGATCGCGCTGGCGCTCGGCACATCCCTCCAGATCGAGCCAGCCAACCGCATCCCGCTCCGCACCGTGCGGAGTGGCGGCCGCCTCGCCATCGTCAACCTGCAGCCCACACCCAGGGACAAGGATGCGAAATGGATTGTGAGGTGGCCAGTGGACGATGTCATGGCAGCGCTGGTTAAAAAGCTAAACTTAAAACTGCCGGTCTACACGCGCACTGACGCGGTCGACGTGCGTGTGTCCCTTGGCGCGGGCCCAACCGGGCGCGCGGGGCCGCTGGTGGCCACGGTCCTCGTGGCGTCGCCCGCGGGGGAGGGGTGCCCGGTCCCTTTGCTCGCGTCTGTGAGTGTGCGAGCCGCAACGCCCAGGGAGGAGGAGGTCGACACAGCGACTGTTTCCAAACCACCGTTCAAGCTGCGGCTCGCGGTGCCTCGCGGGCGGGACACCGCCACCATCGCGGTCGCCCTGGCGTGGGGGCCGGGCACCGACGCAGGCGCGTCGAACGGTGAACACTGCGTCACGGTGGAGGCGGCGCCGGGGGCGACCGTGACGCGGCGGGTGGAGGTGGTGACGCAGACAGTTGACCATGGACCGGCTGTCGCGGCCGCGGCAGCGCGCGCGCTGGGGCGGGGCGAGAAGGAGACAGACCGCAGCAAACTCGTGAAAACAGAGTAGGAGTGTGTGTAGTTTTTGGAGCGTCTGGTGTTCAACAAGCCAGCGTTTCTGGTGGGGCGGGTGGGAGAGGGAGGAAGAGGTTGGAGCGTGTTTTTGGACGTCACTTCTCTCCCCGCAATTTCGCGTCGTGCCGCTCCCCGCACACGCCCGCCTCCGTCTCGCACGCCCCCCCCGGGCCACAGGCCCTCTAACCCCCCCCCCCACACACGCCATGTCGTCAAAGCGCAAGTCGTCGACGACGGCGGCCGCAGCGGGCGCGCCTGCCGACGCCGACGCGACGCCGCGCGCCGAGATCGTGCCCCTGGGCGCGGGGCAGGAGGTCGGCCGCTCGTGCGTCGTGCTGAAGTACCAGTGAGTGATTGGTGGGGGTGGGGAGGAGGCAGAGTGGAAGGGAGCGTGCGCGTGCCGGCACGCCACCATGCCTCCCTCCCTCACGACCCACCACCCCCACACAGAAACAGAACCATCATGTTCGACTGCGGCGTCCACCCCGGCCTCACCGGCATGGCGTCCCTCCCCTTCTTCGACGAAGTGGACATGGCGAGCGTGGACGCCATCCTGGTCACCCACTTTCACTTGGACCACTGCGCCGCGCTGCCCTACGTGGTGGGCCACACCCCGTTCCAGGGGCGCATCCTCATGACGCACGCCACCAAGGCCGTGGTCGCCACCCTGTTGCGCGACTTTGTGCGGGTGAGCAAGACGAACCCAGCGGTGCCGCCACTGTACACCGACGCTGATCTCGACGCGGCGCTCGCAGCGACCGAAGTCGCCGACTTTCACCAGACCATCCACCTGGACGCCGCCGTGTCCGTCACCCCGCGCCGCGCGGGGCACGTCCTTGGAGCCGCCATGTTTGACGTGGACGTGGCGGGCCTGAGAGTGCTGTACACGGGAGACTACAGCCGCGTCGCTGATCGCCACATGCCGCCCGCCGACGCCCCCCCCCACCCCCCCCACGTCCTCATCGTGGAAGCCACCTACGGCGTCTCCCGCCACGTGCCCCGCGGCGAGCGGGAGGCCAGGTTTGTGGAGAAGGTTACCTCCATCGTGGCGCGGGGGGGGCGCGTGCTGCTGCCCGTGGTGGCGCTGGGCAGGGCGCAAGAGCTTTTGCTCATTCTAGAAGAACACTGGGCTGCCAACCCCCAACTCCACCGCGTCCCCATCTACCAAGCGTCCGGCTTGGCGCGCAAAGCGCTCACCGTGTACCAAACCTACATCGACGCCATGAACGATGCCATTCGGGCGGCGTTTGCGACGGCCAACCCGTTCGTGTTCAAACATGTGACGCACTTGCGCCACGCCTCGGCCCTCGACGACGGCGGCCCCTGCGTCGTCCTGGCCACCCCCTCCATGCTGCAGTCCGGCCTCTCCCGCGACCTGTTTGACGCGTGGTGCGAGGACGCGCGCAACGGGGTCATCATCGCTGATTTTGCGGTGGCGGGCACACTGGCGCGCGACATCCTCGCAGCGCCAGACACCGTCGTCACGCGGGCGGGCGCTCGCGTCCCCCTCCGCGCCTCGGTCGACGCCATCTCCTTCTCCGCGCACGCCGATTTTGACCAGACGGCCGGCTTTGTGGAGGAGCTGTCCCCCCCGCACGTCGTGCTGGTGCATGGGGAGGCGGGCGAAATGAAGCGGTTGCAGCGCGCGCTGGAAGCGCGCGCGACGGCGGGTGGTGCCACGCGCGCTGTGTACTCCCCCAAAGTCGGCCAACCCGTGCACGTGCGCCACGCGCCCGCCCACCCCGCCCGCGTGGTGGGGCGGCTGGCGGACAAGCCGCCCAAGGAAGGAGGGAGGCTGGCGGGTTTGGTGGTGCGCGGTGGCGGGGGTGGGGGTGGTGGGACAGGCGTCGTCGTTGTGGACCCATCCGACCTCCCCTCCTTCACCGGCCTCGCCGCCGCCCGGGTCAAACTGCGACAAGCCCTGCCCCTGGCGGCTCCCTTTGGGGAGGTGAGGCTGGCGCTGGAGGTGTTGTTTGATGGCGCGGGCGGGGGGGGCGGACTTGGGCGGCGTGTCGGCCTCCAAACGGCGGTCACACGCCCCCCCTTCCGTCCCTGGCTCTGGCGGCGACTCCCTCGTCGTCGCGGGCGCCGTCACCGTCACCCACGACCCGGTCGGCGGCGCGGGAGGCACCCCCCAACTCGTGCTGGAGTGGGACGGCGGCGGCGGCGCCGACGCGATCGCGGACGCTGTCGTCGCAGCCGCCCTCTCTGCGGGCGGTGAACCCCCCGCCGTCGCGGCCGCGCAGACGGAGCGTGGGGCCGCCCTGGCGGCCGGCGACGCGGACGCGGTGGTGGCGGCGGACGCGCGGCTGCTGGCGGCGGTGCTGGCGGCCCAGTTTGGGGGGGCGAGGGTGGTGGTGGAGAGGGAAGGTGGTGATGACGTTGAAGGCCCGGCCGTCGCTGTGGATGCAGGCGATGGCGCTCCCCCCATCCTGATCGACGCAGTCACCGGCAGCGTGGCCGGCAAGCCCAAGGATGATGGCGAGAGCAGCCCGCTGGCGGGGCGGGTGGAGGCGGCGGCGAAAAGACTGGTCGCCGCGCTTGCGCCGCTGGCGGCTTCGACGGAGTGAAAACAAACGTGTTTTTTGTACGTGTTTTTGTGTGTGTGTGTTTTTCAACACCTGTTTCTGTCACCAAGTCCCCCCACGTCTCTCTAGAAAGCAGTGCAAACACACTCATCACTGTCTCCCGTCGCGCGACGCCAGCACCCCGCCCGCCACGATGGCAGCGCCCCCCGCCCACCCGCCGCCCCCCAGCGTCTCCCCCAGCACGACCGCCGCCACGCCGGCTGACGCGACGACGTTGAGCGCGTAAATTGTTTGGGCGCGGGCGGAGGGGACGACGGCCTGGCCGCGCGCTTGCAGCCAGGCGGCTGCAGCGCCGGGGCCAGCGGCGGTCCACAGCAGCGCGGCGGCGACGGGAGGGGCGGCCAAGGCGGTGATGTCATCCTTCCCCAGCCCGGCAGCCGCGCCCAGCGCTGCCCACATAGCCGCAGCCGCAGCAAAAGAGGCAGACTTGTAGAGCGCGAGCCGTGTTGATGCGAACCGCGGTGCGTGGATCGACAGCCTGTACGTTTGAAGAGAATAAAAACAGGCCGCCGCCAGCACAAAAGCGTCCCCTGTCAACGCGTCGGGGGCGGCACTGGCCATGGCGGCTGCGGAGGTGCGGTCTAAAGCAAGCAAAGCGGTGCCGGCAAGGGCAAGAGCGCACCCGCCCCACACCGCGCGCCCGACGGGCTGCCCCGCCGCCGCCGCCAGCGCGGGCGTCAAAATGCTCGTTGCCGCCACCACAAACGCCGCCTCGGTGGCTGTCGTGCGGACGACACCCTGCGCCTGCAGGATGGATGCAACGAAATTGAAGAAACCGATCTCAAGACCAGCCGTGAGCGCGGTGGCCGCGGGCGCGCGCAGCAGGGTCGCCAGAGGTGATGCTCCCGCTGGTAACTGTGGCGGGGGGGCTAGCGGGGCATCGCCAGACCGTGTGTCGCTGCCACCGTCGGCCAGTGTGGAGCCAGCCGCAAGCAGGGCACACTGGATGACACCCCGCACCGCCGTGACAGCTGCGGGCGTCGTTGCGCCTTCCTGCGTGAAGATGAACCTCATGGCCGGGCTATACGTGCCCCACAGCGCGGCCACGCTCACCAGCCCTGCCGTGGCAGACTCGGGGGACACGGTGTCGGCCGGGGCGACGGGTCGGGGCTGCGTCTGTGTGGGCACGGCCCGCGGCGCGGCGTGATGACGAGGCGGTTGACAATGGAGGCGCCAACCGCCACCCGGCCGTGCGCAGGGCGCACGCATTGGGGGAGAGTTGGGCGGGAAAAAAAAAGGGAGGAAAACGAATTGTGTGCAGCGCCCACGCACACAACCACAAACCGCGTTTTTTTGCTGACGACAATGCGGCTCAGCCTCCCCAGCCCGCCGCTCGCGCGGCCCTCGCTCAGCGTCCAGTCGGTGCGCCACACATCGCAGCCACCCCGCCCGTCACACGTCGCTTTCGCTGCCCCCTCCTCCTCCGACGACTCCACCGACGCCGACGCCATCGCGGCCGCGCGCGCCCGCCTCACATCCGCCGCCGCCGGCCCCCGCCCCCTCACCGGCCCCGAACTGGTGGCCGCCATCCGGGCCAAGTGGGGGGGGCGGTCGTATGAAGCCCGTATTGTGACGCGCGCGGGCAAAGTGTACTGCCAAATATTTTGGCGGTTTCTGGAGCAGGCGTCGTTCAACATGTCGGCCGCCGAGTATGAGCTGCAGATGGATGCGGTTGCGTCTGTTGTGATGGAGATGGGGGTGGCGGACGTGGTGCGGGCGGGCATCGAGAGTGCGCCGAGGCCGCCCGGCATGACGCAGGGCGGCGGGGCGAGGGCGGTGAGCATCCCACTGGATGTTGCGACTGGCACAGGGGGGAGGTCAGCCGAGTGGAATGTGTGACATGATTGTGCAAACGAGAGAGAAGGGGGAGAGAGCACTGGTGTGAGTTGACGCTGTTTTGTTGGACGGTGAGGAGAAAAAACATACAAGTGAAGGAAAAAAAGAAACACAGACGCCGCCCCAGCATGTCTAAAACACACCCCCGTGCTCACTTGCTCGGCGACGGAAACAGCGCCCCGAACGCGCGCTTGGGCGGGGCGACCGCACCGCCGCCCCCTCCACTCACGGGCGGCGCGTCCACACTCGGCACCGCCCCCAGCCACGAGTCGCCGGGGGCACCCAGCAGGGACCCCAGCAGCGATTGACCGCCAGCAGCGCCGCCAGCAGCGGCAGCCAGGTCATCAGGCAGCATCGAGCCACCAGGAATGGTCATCGCGCGCGCGGCCGCGGCAGCGGCCACCCCCCCCATCAACGACTGGGCGGGCGGGTCCAGGGGGCGCAGGCCGGTGGAGGGCGCGCGGCGAGGGGGGGGGTGGCACGGCAGCAGCTAGGAGGGAGGGGTCGGGCGGCGTCGGCACGGCCGACGCGCCGCCGCCGCCGCTGCTGCGCCGGCGCGCCTCCCCCACCGCCGCCAACATTCCTTCAAACGAGGTAGGACCGCCGTCGTCTGCGTCGGCAGCACGCAGCATGGACCCCAGCGACAGGTCGGGCGCGTAGAGCGAGTGGGTGGAGAGGTGTGGGGGGACGGCGGAGGGTGGTGGCGGTGGCGCGGGTGCAGCAGCCGCCTCCCCCGCCACCGCAGGGCTGGCGCCGGCGACCGCGTCCATCATGTCCATGAAGGAGCCACGAGGTTCGACAGGAGCGGCGGACGTGCCGCGCGGCAGGGTGGGGGCGGGCGGCGGCGGAGGAGGTGCGACGGCGCACGGCGGCGGCGGCGCAGTGTGGCCCGCCCCGCTCACTCCCTGCGCCGGCGACCACCGGTACGAGATGCGGAAGGGCGCCGGCCGGGCCAGGGCTTCGTAGAGAGCGCCGACTGCGAGACCACCATCCAGAGGCTTGAGCTCCGGCACCGCCCCCCGCCGCGGCGCCAGCGCGACGCACAGCGTCAGCACAAGCACGTCCCCACCCTCGCCGCCCCATTTTTTCTTGAGGTGGGATGCGACGGAGGCCAGGGCTTTGGCGGGGCGGCAAACGAGCTCGAGGAGAGGGGCGCCGCCACGTGCCGCGACGACGGCGCGGGATGAATCATCCGCGGGCACCAGCTGCAGCGCCAGCCGCCCCCCATCCCGGGCAGCGGACGAAGGTGCGGACGCAATACCGCCCGCCGACGCGGAGGACGCGGGCGTGGCGGCGGTGGTGTGCGGGGCGCGGGCGGGGGGTGGCAGTGACTGGCGGCGGGGGGCGCGTTCTCTTGGCCTGGCGGCCACGCGGGGGAAGGAGCAGCAGCGCCACCCGGCCACCATCCCACGTGCCCAGGGGCGGGCGGGCGAGGGGCGGGTGGCGCGGGCGCAGGTGAGGCGCGCGCGCCACCGGCGCCGCCCCCGCGCCGCGCGGGCGCAGACGCTGCAGCTGCCGCCGCCGCGTCCACCGCACGCGCCAGCCCCACCGTCAGCTTGGCCCGCTTGCCGGGGCGCTTGGCCAGGACGTGGGTCGCGCACCCGCGCAGGCCTTGTGCGACAAACGCGTCCCAAAACGCCAGCATGGCCGCGTGCGCGGCGGTCGGGTCGTCCCGGGGCAGGGAACGACGGGGGGCCAGCAGGGCGTCGATGCGCTTGACGAGGCGGTAGTAGTAGAAGCGGACCTAGGAGGTGGGTGGTGGGTGGGACGGTCGTTTTTCGTGCTTCCGCGCGCGCGTGGCGACTCTCGCCGTCGGCCTCCCATCCCACCTTTCTCTCTCTGCCTCTCTCACCTGGTCCACATCCTTGGTCCCTATCACGCGCGACACCGCGCTCGCCACCGCGGTCACGTTGCCCCGCCCGCCGCGCGGGGGGGGCGGGCCGGCGGGGCCCGCGTCGCCTGTCACGTCGGGCGGCAGCGACCTCAGCCCCCGGAAGAAGGCTTCCTCCTCGGCGGGGGTCCACTGTTCGCGCTTGCGGGCCAGCTTGGAGGCGGAGGACGGGGTGACGGCTGTGGGTGTGGGGGAGGGAAGAGGGGGGCGCATTTGTTTTCAACGGTCGTGTCGTGCGATGGTGGCTCCCCGCCGCCCGCACCCAGCCTTTGCGAGCCTCGGTCCCACCCGCCGAGCTTAGGTTCATCCGTGCCAATCCAACGCGCGCCAGATGGGGCACGGTACCCGCTGCACCTGGCGACGCACACCCACACCCACTCACCTGCGGGCGACGGCCGCCTCGCACCCTCGCTGGGGGCCGCCATGGGTCAGGGGGGGGGGGGGGGGAGGCACACACACAGCCCGAGGGTGAGTATGGGAAGGCCCGGGAGCCCTCTCTCCCTGGCGCGAGAACGTGGGTCGCGGAAGAGAATGGAAAGAAAAGTGAGGCTTTGATTTTTTTTTTGTTCATCGCTCAGAAGTGACGAACGAATCGCAAGCGGCGCACCGCGTGTGAGCGTGTGGGCACGCGCCGCCCCCCGCTCTCCCCACGTGACCGCGCCTCCATTCCTCTGATTGTGTTACCCTCCGTGTGTGTGTGGAAGGCAGGACAAAAGCGCACGCGCAAGCGGCGCACCGCGTGTGAGCGTGTGGGCACGCGCCGCCCCCCGCTCTCCCCACGTGGCCGCGCCTCCATTCCTCTGATTGTGTTACCCTCCGTGTGTGTGTGGAAGGCAGGACAAAAGCGCACGCGTGTGTTTTTCACCACACACCCACCGCCCCGTTATTCGTTTTCCGCGCCGTCGCCATCTCCTCTTCATCATGCCCCACCTCACCCCGTTCACGCTGGCGACCGACTGGGCGCCCTCCGCCAACCACGCCGGCTTCTACCTGGCCCGCGTCAAGGGCTACTACGCGGCCGCCGGCCTGCGCGTGTCGTTTGCGCCGCCGGGAGTGCTGACCGACGCAACGGGCGCCTCACTCTCCCCCGCTGCTGCCGCCGCCTCTGGCGCCGCCGACGCGGCTCTCTGCCCGTCCGAGTCCATCATCTCGCTCGCCACGAGGCCGGCTGGCGCGACCTCCCTGCCCCGCCTGGTGTCTGTGGCAGCCGTGCTGCAGAGAGACGCGTCCACGATTGCCGTGCGCGCCGACTCAGGCATCGCCTCCCCCGCCGGCCTGGACGGCAAGGACTACGCCTCCTACGGCGCCCGCTACGAGGGCCGCCTCGTGGCCGAGCTGGTGCGTGCAGACGGCGGCGTGGGCGCGATTAAAGAGGTGACGCCGCCGCACGCGAAATGTTTTGACGCTGTCGTCGACGGGCGGGCGGACGCCACCTGGATCTTCCCGCATGAAGCCGCGCTGGCATCAGTGCGTGAAGGCGTCGCCCTGACCCAGTTTTCGCTGACGGAGGCTGGCATTCCGTACGGGTACTCGCCGTGCGTCGCCGCGCGCGCGAGTCTGGTGGCCGATGAGGCAGAGCGTGGTGCAGACGGCGCGCCGCAGTCCCTCCCCACCCCCGCCACCTCGCCCCGCACCGCGTTGGCAGCCTTTTTGACCGCCTCCGCGCGTGGCTGGCAGGAGGCGGCCGCCGACCCCCTGGCCGCCGCGCGCGCTCTCGTCGATGGCGCGGGCGCGGACGGTCTGTGTGTCGACGGAAAAGTGGCGGAAGCCGCCTGCGCCGCCACTGCTGAATTCGTGTTGGATGCGGAAGGTGCCTGGGGCCGCCAGGACGGTGCCCGCTGGACCGGGTGGGTGGCGTGGCTGCAGAGAAACGGCCTGTTGACTTCCCTGCTGCCGTCGCGGGCTCCCGTGGAGGGTGTGTCTGCGTCCCTTGACGACCTGCGCTGCGGCGCTGCAGGCGACCCATGCGACGCGCCGCCCGCGGACGAGTTGTGGACCAATGACCTGCTGGATGGCGTGTGAAGAAAGGGGAGAGAGAGAGAGAGAGAAGAAGGGGAGGCGCGAGGGGGGGAGAGCGAACGCTCTGCCCCCCCGACCCCCCCCCCTTTTTGGCGACAAAATGACCGACACAACATAGCAACAGAGAAAAAGAGAGAGTGAGAAGGTGGCACCACAGAAAACAATCCACAGGCGCGTGTGTTTTTCGAAGGAAAAATGTTTTAATCTTTTCGTCTCCTGTTAAAACCGTTTTTCAAAACAAAACCAGCATGCCACCCCCAACACCCTCCCTGCTGACAGCTCTGTGGGACGCGACCCCACGCCCCGACACTCAGGACGCGGTCGTGCTGGCGGCCACCCCCGCGCGGCTGGTGGTCACTGCAGCTGCGTCTCCCGCAGCGCGGGCGTGTTGGTCCGCCCTGGGCACAGACGCGGGTGCTGCAGATGATGGAGGGCGGGTCACGCTGACCGCCACGTCGGCCGCCCCTCTGGACGCGGACGCGGGCGCGGGCGCCTCCGCCCGCGCGCTCGCGGCCGCAGCGCGCGGCGCGCTCGACACCCCGCGCGCAGACGCGGCCCGCCTCCTGCCCGCCGCCGCCGGCTCCCGCCCCGGGGGGCGCATCGTGGCCACGTGCGTCGCCCCCTGGGTTGCCTTTGACGCGGTGGCTGTGCGCGGGGCGGCGTGGAGGCGTGGGGAGGGGCGGCCGCTGGTCGGCGCGGCGTGGGGGTGGCTCACGGTCGACGCAGCGCGGCGGTTGGCGGCTGTCGAGAGTGAGGTCAATGCCAGCAGCGACGCCACCCCCCCCACCCGCCATCGTTGTCGGCGTGTGGGTGCGCCCGCGTACCGCGGCCGCGTGGCGCGGCGCGGCGTGGGCGGCCGCGGTCCGGTTTTGCGCAGCTGCCGCGACGCCCACCCTGCGCCGCGTGGCTCAAGGACACTCCTTCCTGCTGGCTGTGCCCGCCGCCAGCGAACCAGGGCGCGGCGGATGGGCGGCCGAGTGCTGACGGCACGCTCACACTCACGCTGGCCCCGGGGCCGCCGGTGGGGCGGTTGGCGGGGGGCGAGGTGGAGGCGGGGGGCGGCTGGCGGCGCGAGTGGAGTGCGGGAAGAGGGGAGGCGTGCGCGCCCAGCTCTGAGGAGCCGCCGCCGCCGCCTCCCTCGCTACCGGTCGAAGAGGGTGAGCTTGTGGTCGCCGCGGACGATGACGGCGACGACATAGATGAGGCATCCATGGCCGCATTGGAAGCAAAATACGGATTGGCTGGGTAACACGAAAAACGGAAAACACACACAGAGACAACGGAAAACACACACACACACACACACACAAACCCTACCGCGTCTCACTTGCTCTTGTGCCGCAGCATCTTGCGCCGCTTGCGGTGCTTGTGCTTGTTCATCTTGTGCTTGCGCTTGCGGCGCACCGAGTCGGCGCGCAGCGGGGTGCTTTGCGCTGGCACAAGCTGCGTGTGTGGCCTCGGCGCAGGCGGCTGGGGCACCGGCACAGACGGACGAGGCATCAGGGGCAGCCAGGGGCGGCGCGAGGGCGTGGGCCAGGCAGCAGGCGCGCGGACGGCTGCGGGGGAGAGAGAGGGAGGGGGGGAGTAAGGACACAGCTTCCCGCACCACAAACACGCTCATGGTTTCATTGGCCACCCACCCACACGCACACACGCACCTGCGCACGCCGCCGCCGACGCGTAGGACGCAGAGGGGGCGCAGCCGGGCGCGGGGGCCGCGCGCGCCAGGGCGCGGGCCAGGGCGGCGGCCGCTCGCCGCATGGAGGGTGTCAGGGGAGTGTGTGTGTGTGTGTGTGGAGAGAGAGTGGGGACGGCGCCCGGGCTAGCGGCGCGCGGGAGGGGGAGCGGCGCCTGCTCGGTCGATCTCCGCGAAAAAGGGTTGTGAGCAAAAACGGACAACACACCCTCACCCCAATTGACAAGACACGCGGCGCCCGGGCAAGCCTGCGCCTGTCTCTCCACACCCGCGCACCAGTCTACACACGCTCCCACACGACAAGCCCCCTCACACACACAATGCTCCTCCGCCGCGCCGGCGCGCGCCGCGCGCTGGCACTCGCGGCCGCGGCGCGCGCGCCCCAGCGCGCGCCTGCTCCCGCTCGCCGACCCCTCGCCACGCCCGGCAGGCTGCTGAGTCGCCAGCATGGGTGGTCGGGAGGGCGGTCGCAGGCCGGCGTCGTGCGGGCGCTGGCCACAGCCCCGCGCGACGTGGAGAAAGGGGAGGAGGAGGATGGGGTCGCGGTTGTGGACGCAGGTGAGACAGAGAGAGAGAGGAGTGTGTGTGTGTGTGCTGTATGTGTCGCACACAATGCGGAGGCGCGATGGGGCCAGCAGCAAAGAGAGACGCACCCCTGCATGCGACCCTCACCCTTTTTTCCTCGTCTTCACCCAGCCTCCACCACCGCCGTCCTCGACGTGACCGGCATGTCGTGCGCCGGCTGCTCCGCCGCCGTCAAGCGCATGCTGGAGGCTCGCCCCGACGTCGCTGAAGCGAGCGTCAACCTGGTGACTGCCGCGGCGGCCGTGCGCTTCGCGCCGGGCGCCCGCGTCGACGCGGCCGCCGCCGCGGCCGCGGCCGCCCTGGCCGACGCCGGCTTCCCCTCCACCGTGCGTGGCGATGCGCCATGCTCCATCGCGGCTGCGGCAGCTGCGTCAGACGCGGCGCGCGAGGCCGAGCTGGCGCGCACAACAGTTGATTTGGCTGTCGCAGCCACGTTGGCCCTCCTCTGCTGCGCGCACCACGCGGGCCACGCCCTGCACGCCCTCGGCGTCCACTCCATGGCGCACGGCACGCTGATGACGGCGATGTCCCGTCCAGGCGTCGCAGCAGCCCTCGGTGCCGCCACCCTGGCGGGGCCGGGGAGGCGCGTGCTGCTCGACGGGGGCGCCGCGCTCGCGCGCGGCGCGCCCAACATGAACTCCCTCGTCGCCCTCGGCTCCCTCACCTCCTTCACCGCGGGCGCGCTGGGGCCCCTGCTGGCCCCAGGGCTCGGCTTTGACGCCAGCTTCATGGAGGAGCCTGTCATGTTGCTCGCATTCGTGCTCCTCGGCCGCACGCTGGAAGCGCGCGCGCGGTTGAAAGCGCGCGCCGACCTCACCGCCCTCGCCGCCCTGGTGCCCGACGCTGCGAGGCTGGTGACCGACCCCTCAGATGGTGGTGGTGCTGGTGGTGAAGACGCTCTCGCCCTTGCCATCGACCCCGCCGCCCCCACCCAGCTTGTCCCAACATCCCGGCTCGCGGTCGGCGACTGCGTGCGCGTCCTGCCGGGGGAACGCGCCCCCGTCGACGGCGTCGTCGCCGCCGGCGTCGCGGCCGTGGACGAAGCCCCGTTCACGGGGGAGTCGACCCTGGTGCCCAAGCGGGTGGGAGACCCCGTGTCGGCGGGGTGTGTCGTGTACGGGGCGCCCCTTACGCTGCGTGCCACTGCGACAGGCGCCGACGCTGCGCTCGCCCGCGTCGCCCGCGTCGTCGCCGACGCTCAATCCTCCTCCGCCCCCGTCTCCCGCCTGGCGGACGCGGTGAGCGGCAAGTTTGTGTATGGCGTGCTGGCGGTGGCGGCCGCCACCGCCACTTTTTGGGCCAGCGTCGGCACGAGCCTGTTCCCCGGCGCGGCCGCCGCCGCGCTGCCCGCCGCCGCGGCCGCCGCCCCTGGTGCCGCCGCCGCGCTGGCCACCAAGCTGGCGGTGGATGTCCTGGTCGTTGCCTGCCCGTGTGCGCTGGGGCTGGCCACGCCGACGGCGGTGCTGGTGGCGTCGTCCGCGGGCGCGTCGCGCGGCCTGCTGCTGCGCGGCGGGGGCGCCGCCCTCGAAGCCCTCGGCCGCGTCGACACCATCGCCTTTGACAAGACGGGTACCGTGACCACGGGTGCGCCCGCGCTGGTGGAGGCGAGGCCGGTGGGTGCAGGCAGCGGTGACGCGTTGCTGGCGCTGGCGGCCGCGGCAGAGGCACAAGCCGTCCACCCGATCGCACGTGCAGTGCGCGCGGCGGCCGCCGCAGCCGGCGTGACCATCCCCACCGCCACCCAGTGGGCCACCGCGCCCGGGGACGGCGTGTCGGCCGTGCTGACGGATGGGCGCATCGTGGCGGTGGGGCGCAGGGAGTGGGTGGCAGAGGCTGTGGGGGCGGCGGGTGGTGGTGACGCCGACGACGACGCCTCCTCCTCCTCCTCCGGCCTCACCATCGTCCACGTCGGCGCCACCGACGCCGGCGTCATCGGCTCCCTCGCCTTTGCGGATGAGCTGAGGCCGGATGCCGTCGCCACGGTCGCCGCCCTGCGCGCGCGCGGGCTGCGCGTGTTGATCCTGTCTGGTGACGCGGCCCCCGCCGTCGCGCGCGCGGCGGCCGCCCTCGGCATCGCCCCCTCCGACACCGTCGCCCGCGCCCGCCCAGAGGACAAGGCGGCCGCCGTGGTGGCTTTGCGGGCGGCGGGTGCGACTGTCGCTGTTGTGGGTGATGGCGTGAACGACGCCCCTGCCCTCGCGGCCGCGCACGCCGGCATCGCCCTCTCCTCCGGCCTGGACGCGGCTGCGGGCGCAGCCTCTGTCGTCCTCATGGGGGACCGCTTGACCCAGGTCGTGGACGCGGTGGACCTGGGGCGCGCGACGCTGGCCAAGATCAAACAGAATCTGGGGTGGGCGTTGCTGTACAATGCTGTCGCGATTCCAGTCGCTGCGGGGGCCGCCCTGCCGCTGGCGGGCATTGCCCTGGATCCCGCCCTGGCGGGGGGGCTGATGGCGTTCTCCAGTGTGGCGGTCGTCACCAACTCGTTGCTGTTGCGGAGGTTTGGGGGGGGGGGGGCGGGCAGTGACAGACGGTGGTGGTGACGCGCGGCAGCTGGGCGGGGTGGCGCCGTCGACGCCTCCGCCCAAGGCGGTGTCGTCGTAGGGGGCTTTGTGTTTTGTGTGTGCGTTGTGTTGGATGCAGCTTTGTAGCGTGAAACGAAGAGAACGAGAGGATGAGAAAAGAGGGGGGGTCGGCCTCACACCCAACTCACAAACAACCGAACGCGCTCTCCATGCGTGCGTCCTGCCTATCCGACGGCGCCCTCGCCTCCGTCGTCGTCACCCTGCGCGGTGCACGCCTGCTGCTGGACGCACCCGCGTGCGCGGGGCCGGCGGGTGGTGGCGATGGCGACGACCGCGCATGCTGCTGCGTCCGCACGCCACTGTACGAGGCGGCCGACACGCCCGCCGTCGATGCAGTGCTGGCGACCCGCCCTGCGGCGTTGTTAGGGTTGCCGTGGGCGTTGGGGCTGGTGGGTGGCGGCAGTCGGCGTCGTCATCATGGCCTGGCCCCCGCGCCGCCGCCCGTGTTTGCGCCGTCCGCGGCGGTCGACGCGGCGGCCGCGCTGATCGTCGAGCTGGCGAGGTCCAGCTGCCCCGTGCACGACGAAGATGAGGACGATGAAGCGTCGCCATTGTCCAACACAACCATCGCAGCCTCCAGCGTCGCGGTGCGGCGCGGCCGGTTCCCGGCCGCCGCCGCGACCGCCGCCCTTTCCCGTGTCATCCGCGTCACCCACGGCCAGCGCGTCCTGTTGCCGGCGGGAGGGCTGGTGGCCATCGCGGTGCCAGCTGGCCGCCCGGGCGCGTGCCCGGGCGACGCCGCGTGGCGGTTGGAGGATGGGGGGGGAGGGGGAGGCACGGTTGTTTACTTGTCTTCAGGCACCCTCACCCCCGACGCCGCCCCCGCGGCGCCTCCTGTCGACGCCACCGCTCTGGCCAACGCTGACGTCCTCATCTATGCACCACCGGCGGGGCCGCCGGTGGCGCCAGCGCCCACGTTCCTCGATGCCGTCTCAACCACCGCGACCGCCGCCGCGACCGCGGTCGACTCCGGCGGCTGCGCCCTCATTGCCGCCCCGCCCGATGGATCCGCGTTCGTCACCCTGGACGCCGTCCTGACTGCTCTGGATGGGCGAGGCTGTGGCCACGCCCCAGTCTACTGGGTGTCCCCCGCCGCCGCCGCGGCCATCGCGGCCGCCACCACCTGCGGCGAGTGGTGTGGCGGCCCCCGGTGGGAGCGCGTGCTGGGTGGGCGCCCCCCGTTTGTGCTGACGGATGCAGCCGCGAGTGGGCGGCTGGTGGCGGCGGGGAGTGTGCCCGAGGCGGCCGCGGTGCGAGGGTGGGCGACACCCTGCGTCGCGATCGTTCCTCCCACCAGCCTGCACCATGGTCCAGGCGCTGCCTTGCTGGCCGCCTGGCGGGACGACCCGCGATGCGCCATCATCTGGCACGCGGCCGGCGGGGGGGAAGTGTTGGGGCGTGTGACGGCAGGAGCCCGCGCGCGCGTCGTCGACGCGACCCCGCCCGACGGCCCCACCCTGCACGAAGCCGCGTCCCTGATCGCGGCTATAGCACCTTCCCACACTCTACTACCCGCCGCGTGGGAGGGCGCCTTGCTGTCAGCCAGTGCTGCGGGCGCCGCCCCCGCCATCAACTGTCCCTCCACCCCGTGGCACCCACTCGCAGCCGACGTGCATGCCGGCCTGCCCCCCCGCACGTGGCAAGCCACGCTGACGGTGGACCTGGCCGCCGTGGCGAGGCGGGGGGAGGGGGACACGTGGCGCGCGCTGGCGTCGGTGGTGGAGCGGAACGGCGGGGTGACGCTGGACGCGGCGGGGGTGGCGGTGGGGGCGGCCGCAGTGGCGGCAGCGGCGGCTGCCAAGACGTAGATGCATGTTTTTGAACTTGATAGAATGTGTTTTGTAGCAAAGAAGACGGGTGATCGCGAGACAAAAACCAAAAACCACCCCCCTCACCACCGCCCGCGCTCCCGGCTGCGGCTCATCCGCCTCTCCTCCCTGTACCGGGGCGGCGTCCTGCTGCGGCCCCTGTACCTCGGTGGCGACCGCGACCGGCGGTAGCGGGGCGAGCGAGACCGAGACCGGCGGTAGCGCGGCGACCGAGAGCGCGAGCGGGGGCGGTAACGCGGCGGCGACCGGCCGCGCCCGCCCCGCCCGCCACGCGCGCCCCCACCCACGGGCGGCCCATCCCGCTGCAGCATCTCGCGCGACGACTTGGGGCGGGACTTGGCGAGCTCCAGCGTGACGACGCGGCCGCCGACGTCGGTGCCGTTGAGTGCGGCAATCGCGGCTGCCGCGGCGGCAGCCGCCCCCTCCCCACCGTACGCGACAAAGCCAAAGCCACGGGGTTGGCGGGTGGCGGGGTTGCGGGGCAGGTGGACGTCGACGATGGTGGCGCCAAACGGCTCGAAGAGGGCACGCACTTCGCTGACACTGGGGGAGAAGGAGGGAGTGGGGTCGGCATTCCGGCTTCCTCCCGCACACAAGGCACGTGGCAATGCTCTCCCACCCTCACACAACAAACTCACTCCATGCGGAGGGGCAGGTTGCGCACAGCGACTGAGACCGCGTCCGCCGTGTCGGGGCGCCCTCCCCATCCCTCCCTGCCTTTCCCTGGGCCCGTGGCCGCCGGACTTGGCTCGGAGGCGACAGCGGGCACGACACCCGTCGGCGTGGCGGCGGCGGTCCGCTTGTCGAGGGTGGGGGAGGGGGAGGGGGTGGGCGAGTGCATGGCGGGGGCGGGGGGGTGAAGGAGGCGAATTGGGGGCGCGCACGACAACCAGTGGGGGCAGGAGGGAGCGGGATAACGTGCTCCCACAGCACGTGTGTGGGCCGGGCGGGGCGGGGGCCAGGAGGCCGCGGGAAAGGCACGTTTGAGAGTGGAGAGGCTTGCTTTTTTTTTCCGTCGAGCACGACTCGAACACTGCCCGCGGCCGACGGTCCCCCCCCAGTCCGACACAACCCACCCTGGCACCAGGATGCGGTCTTTTGTACCGTCCTCCAGGCCCCTTCCCCTGCGAATCGAAGCATGGTGACCCTGTGTCGAGTTGTGGAGGGCGAGAAGGCGGGTTCGAACGCGAGAGAGTTGTGTTTTGGCCAGGAAAAAAAAAAAAAAAAAACTCTTCGCCAATGTTTTTTCTCTCCACAAGCCCCCGGCCTTCCTAAGCCTCCTCCGGCTCTTCCCCGCCCCTCTCGTGGCATATCTACATGTGAGTGACGCATAGAGGGTGGCGGCGCGGGGGGGGGGAGGCACCTGCGGCGCGGCGCCGGGGTGCCGAAATAGCCCCGCGCCGTGTCGCTCGTTCGCCTGCTCGGCGCGCTCGCCACAGCTCCCCGCCCCCCCCCGTTTCCCCTTCCCCCCCGCTTATATCAATGCTACCATCGATTCGAGCTTGTGGGAGTGAGTGGAGTCGGCGGGCAGGCGCCCCCCGGGGCGCGGCGAAAAGGCCTCGCGTGCCGTAATCTGCGGGGGGGGGCGCAAGCAGACGACCGTCGCGCCCCCCCCCCCCGCCTCCCGACCCGTTTCCCCCCCCCCGTGCGTTACCACCACGTCATTTCCGCGTCGCTGGGGGGGGGGGGGGGGCGCTGGGCGGGAAATTTGGGGGGCGGGGCTAGGAGTTTGCGAAAACACCCACGCAGACGCAAACCGCCAGGGCTCGTCGCACCTCTCCCGCTGACACACGACTTTACTCACACCACTCCAGGCCCACCACGACCACACACTCTTTCCACCTTTTTTATGCTTCACTCTCCCACGTGTAATCAAGCCACAAGAGGGCACAATATTTGCTTTAAAATTGTTTGCAAAATGGAGGGGGGTTAACTTCCCCACACGCGCGCTCAGGGGGGCTCTCGGAACGTAGCCGATGGTTTCAAAAAAGTCAGATGGAGAGGGGAAAAAGTTGTTTTCGGCCGACCACTCTCACGTCTCTCCCCGACACACACCACACCCCCACCACCGTTGTTTCAAGGTTAGAAGCCCACCTTGAATGTCAGTGTTTCTTCTCAAGCACGCTCAGGCACACACACACAGAGGACCCGATTCTCTCTCTCTCTTCACGCCGCTGCCGAGCGCGCGCGCTTGCGCGGCGCGCGTGGTCCCGGCCGCCGCGCGCCGTCCACCGCGCTCCCCTCCCACGCGGACCGGCTGCTCTTGGCGCCGGACTTGCGGGCAGGTGCGGGTGCGGCGGCCGCGGCGGCCGCCGCCTGCGCGACTGCGTCGCCGCCCGCCGCGGCCGCGGCAAGCGCGGCAGCCGCCGACTCAGCAAAGTTGAGCACCGTCCTCGGCCCCCTCAGCTTGACCGCCTCCGCGTCGTACGCCCTCGCCGCGGCTTCCGGGGTGGGGAAGTAGCCAATGTGGACGGGTTTCTGGCCCTTAAAAATCGTCGCCCGCCACTTTGCGTTGTCCTTGTGCCACGAGACGCCACGGTATTTGGACGACCCTTTCCCCGGCCACGCGCCTCCCGCAGCAGCGGCAGCGGCCGCAGCAACAGCTGACGGTGTCTCATCCCCGCCACGCGCAGCAGAAGCCGCTGACGAGGCGCGGGCGGGGGGGATCGTTCCAGCAGACGGGCGCCGCCCCGACCGCGACGGCGGCCGCGCGGCGGCCGCGCCCCCCGGCCACGACGCCACCGTCGCCGGCGTGGACCCGGACGGCAGGCTGCCGTGGCGGAACAGGCCGCCCGCCAACCCCGTGGCGGCGGATGCAGCCGCGTCGGCGGAGCCCGGGGGCGTGGCGGCCGGCAGCAGCGCGCGCGGCGCGCCGCCGGGTGTCGCTAGCCCCACCAGCTTGGGGAACGCGACGGGGGGTAGGGGGGCGCCACACAGGCCGCGGGGGGTGAAGCGGGGGGGGGGGGGGGGGGGCGGCCCGCGCCGCGCGCGGAGAGGGGCACGCGCCGCGACGGCGACGCGGGGGAAGGGCCGCCTAGGGGGGGGGGGGGGGGAAGGGTTGGTTTTTTTTCGCGTCGTTCTCTCTCTTCTCAAACACACACCACACCAACTCACCCGTCAACGCGTGCACCGTCCTCAAAAAGGCGTCGTTGCTGAGGGGGCAGGGCGACAGCGCGCCGCCGCCCGCGCTCGTGCCGACGCCACCAAATAGCCCCCCCGCCGACCCGGGGGCGGCCCCCGCGGCGCGCAGCAGGGCGGGCGTGTCAAACAGGGGGACGTCCCCAAAGTCGGTGAGGGCGGGCAGGGTGCGCAGGGAGGCGGGGCTGTGCGGGGAGGGTGGGGGTTGGGGTGTGTCTCGACGTCGTGCGGAAGCGCGGGGACGTCGCGCGCCCAAAAAACCCTGGGGCCGCCGCCCGGTCTTGCCCTCCCCCTCCACAAAAAAAACTCACGTCTTCACGCGGGCGTTGGCCCAGTCAATCTTGCTAAAGTCGTCCATCGTGTGGGCTTGGTTGAGGTGAGCTGTGGGGGAGGGGCAGGAAAGAGGAAAAAGAGGGTGGGTCAGCGCAAAGACATGCGAGCCCACATGTGTGCCGCCCAGCGCCCTCAAAGACCCCGGTGCCGCCTCTTTCCACCCCACCACCGCACGCAGACCAATCCACTAGGCCGCGTGGCGGGGTGGGGCGGCGGCAGGGGGTGGCGTCAGAGGGGGAACCCGAAGCACAGGCAGCTACCCTGCGCGACGCGCGCCCCTGCGCGCATTGCCCGCCCCTGGCGGCCGCGCCCCCCTCCCACTGGCAGCCGCGCCCGCGTGTGTGGCAGGGTGGTGGCAGGCGGGTGCGTTAGTGAGGGACAGTTACGTACGTTTTTTTTGGGGGGAGGGGAAGAGAGTTTGGGGAGAAGTAGAGTGAGAAGGGTGCAAGCAAGTGCGAGACAGACGTCGCGACGCATGTGCGCGGGCGGCTTGCGGCCCCTCCGCACCCCCAAAACGCACACACCACAGCGCCCCGTCTCCTCCCAACCCACACACATCCCATGACGACCCTGGCCACCACCCACCTGCCCCTGCACACCGACTGCGTCGCCTTCTGCCCGGCCCACCCCAGACTCCTGGCAGCCGCAGGCTACCAGCTGGACCCGACCACCCGCACCCGGGCGGGCGGTGTGTGGCTGTTTGAGTGTGGTGGAGTGGAAGGCGGAGATGACTCGGCGCTGGACCTCGCACCAGCGGGCAGCGTCGACAGTCTGCCCGGTGTCTTCGACGCGATCTGGACGCCCGCAGCGTGGGGCACCGCCGCCCCCAGCACGCTGGCGCTGGCATTGTCTGACGGCCGTGTGGAGGCGAGGCGGGTGGAGGGAGGGGAGGGAGGGTACAGTCTGCGCTCCGTGGCGTCCGTCGCGCCGGGTGGTGGTGGCGGCGACGCTGCGTCCACCCCCCTCCCTATGGCCCTCTACCTCGCCCACCACCCCACCACACCCGGCCGCACCGCCGTCACCCTGGCCGACGGCACAGTCGCCCTGCTGGCGTGGGATGCGGGGGGGCGTGGCATCGCGACGGCCGCCACCTTCCCCGCGCACTCGCTCGAAGCCTGGACCGCGGCCTGGTGCTCTGTCAATCCCTCCATCCTGTACACGGGGGGTGATGATGCTTTTCTGTCCGCCTGGGATGTCAGGACAGACTGCACCACCCCCGCGTGGCGCGCGCCGCGGGCCGCGCACGGAGCGGGCGTCACGTCCATCGCGCCCGCTGCCACCGGCATCCTTGCCACCGGGTCCTACGATGAACACATCCGCGTGTGGGATGTGAGGTGGCCGGCTGTGCCCACCATGACGGCCGACACTCGCGCTGGGGGCGGCGTGTGGCGGTTGGCGTGGCGCGATGCAGAGACACCGCGCACACTGCTGGCAGCCTGCATGCACGCCTCGTTTGTGGTGGCGAGAGTGGCGGGTGGATCTGTGTCTATCACCGAAACCTACACAAAGCACGGGGGCGACAACCTAGCCTATGGCGCGGCATGGTGGGTCGGCGGCGCGGCCGACGGAGGCGAGCTGATCGCCACCGCCTCCTTTTACGACAGCACTGTGCACGTGTGGCGGCCAGCGACGCAGGATGGTGGTGTGTGCGAATAGTGTGTGAACAGTGTTTTCTTTGTGCAGCACCCAACGAAACCAAAAAAAACAGTCTCTCTCCCATCACGACTCCTCCACCACCACGCCCTCCCGCGCCACCGCCTCCTCCCACTCGTCCTCGCTCACCGCGTGCGGCGCCAGCCGCGCCGCCAACCCGGGCGGCACCCGCGCCCGCAGCAGGGTGCCGGACGGGAGGTAGGCTTCTGCTGCAACGACGCCATCGGAGCGTGCTGCCGCGGCCAGCGCGCCAGCATCAAAAGGGACGAGCGCGGTCACAGGAACCAGCGCACCCGCCACAGCGGCCTCCACGGCGGCAAGGAGAGCTTCCAGCCCGTCCCCCGTGTGCGCGGAGACGGGGATGGTGGGGGCGGTGCGTGCCGCGGCGACAGCGCGGACTGCAGCAGGGTCTGCCGCTGCGTCCACCTTGTTCCACACAGTGACGAGTGGGGGGCGAGGGAGGGCTTCATCACCATCACCACCCAACACTTCATCCAAAGCAGCAGCCACGGTGGCCGACTGGGCGGCGGCGGCGGGGTGGGCGACGTCAACGACGTGCAGCAGCACGTCGGCGGCCGCGACTTCTTCCAGTGTGGCCCGAAACGCGGCCACCAGGGTCGGAGGCAGCTTGCGGATGAAGCCCACGGTGTCGGTCAGCAGGGCGGCCTTGCCGGAGGGCAGGGCGACGCGGCGGGTCAGGGGGTCGAGGGTGGCAAAGAGGGCGGCATCTGCGAGCGCGCCCGCGCCGGTCAAAGCGTTTAACAGGCTGGACTTCCCTGCTGACGTGTAACCCACCAACGCCACCACGGGCAGGCCGGCAGCAGCCCTGCGGGCTCGCGCGGCGGCTCGGTCGCGGCGCACGTCCTCTATGTCGTCCCGCAGCGCCGCGATGCGCGCGCGCAGCAAGCGCTTGTCGACCTCTTTCTGGGTTTCACCCATGCCCTTGCTGCGGCCACCACCCTGCCGCTCCAGGTGGGTCCACAGGCGGGTCAACCTCGGCAACTGGAACTGGGAGGCGGCCAGTTCAACTTGAAGAGCGCCCTCGCGCGAGCGCGCGCGCTGCGCGAAAACGTCGAGGACGAGGGCGGTGCGATCGACGACGCGCAGCCCCGCCGGCTCCAACGCGGCATCCAGGGCACGCTGTTGGGAGGGGGTGAGTTCGTCATCCACGACGACCGCGTCTGCGCCCGCGGCGACCGCGGCGGCGGTGAGCGTGGCGAGGAAGCCAGAGCCAACATACGTCCGGGGGTGGGGCGACGCGAGCGGTTGGTACGTCCGCCCCACCACCTCCAACCCCGCCGTCTCGCACAACGCTGCCAGCTCGGTGAGTGAATCATCAGTCGCGTACACGCCCGCCGACTTGGCGGGGCCGGAGGGGCCAACCGCGACGAGGAACGCGCGCTCCGCGTCACCCTCCGCCCGCGCAGCCGCGGCAGCCGCGGCCTCTGCCTCCGCAGACACGTCGGGCCCGCCCGCCAGGGCTTCCGCAAAGGCTCGCAGCCGGTCGCCAGAGGCGGCGTCGGCACGTGGAGGCGGCGTGGCTGGCAGGGGCGGTGCGTCGACGTCGAGCCAGGCTTGCCACGCGGCGTCGTCGTCGGTGTCGGCATTGGCGCCGTCAGGGGGTGGCGGCTGGCGCTCGGGCGGGGGTGGGCGCTTCTTGGCGGACGCACAGGCCGCCACCGCCGGGCGAGTCGCGCCCGGGCGGGGCGTCACGGGCCGGGCGAGGCGTGGAGCTCGCATCAGTGAGAGTAAAAACGTTGTGTCGAGTAGTGAGGGTGAGCCCCAAAACACACACAACCCGCCCTCTCTTTTGCCCCCGATGCGGACCACACGCCCAGCACCAACGCTGCGCGTTGGCCGCACACCAATGCGTCCACCAACCACCCGTCGCGCCGTCCCCACCGCGGCCGCCGCGTCGCTGGCCGCGGCGGCCGCAGCGACTGTGGCCGTCACGCCTCCCCCTCTGCTGGTGGCGGCGGTCGCGGTCGCCGCCTTGGCAGCCCTGATGGCGACATCCACCGTGGACGAGCTCCCGACCGTGACGCCGCCAGCCACACGGTTCATGGCCAACGTTCTCTCACGCGTGCCGTCGCTGGCCACCCGCGCGCGCACACCGCGCGGCCTGGCCAACGGCCACGTGGAGACCATCTTTGCCGCGTTTGCGAGGAAGGGGCCGGGTGTCGAGTACGATCGCGAACTAGTGAAAACTGGGGATGGCGGTACGGTGGCGCTCGACACGCCGCGCGCGCCGCTCGGTGCCTCTGCACCGCCCCTGCCCGACGACGCGCCCGTGTTGATCGTGCTTCCCGGTCTCACGGGCGGCTCCCACGATGCCTACGTCCAGCACCTGGCGGTGGAGGCGGCACGTGCGGGGTTGAGGACAGTCGTGTTTAATTCGCGAGGGACGGGGGACGGCCCTGTGACGAGCGCCCAGTTTTACTCGGCCTCGTTCACGGGGGACATGCGGTGAGTGTGGGAAAGAGAGTGTGTGTGTGTGTATGTGTGTGTGCCTGGGCTGCCGTTGTTATGCGTGTTCTGACACTGCACCCATTTCAACCCACAACAGCACCGTCGTCGCCCACCTTTCCGCCCGCCACCCGTCCTCCCCCCTCGTGGCAGCTGGCTACTCCCTGGGCGCCAACATCCTGGTCAACTGTTTGGGTGAAGAAGGCGCCTCCTCTCCCGTCGTCGCCGCAGTCTCAATGTGCAACCCCTTTGACCTGCCGCGCGCGGACGCCGCGTTTCAGCAAGGCTTCAACCGCATCTACGACTACAATCTGGGCGCCAACCTGCGCCGCATCTTTCTGCAGCATGCCGCGCTGTGGACGGATGTGGGGGCCCCGTTTGATACGGCGCGCGCGGCGACGGCGAAAACCATTCGCGATTTTGATGACGCCATCACGCGCGTGTCGTTTGGGTTTCCTTCTGTCGATGCCTACTATGCCGCCTCCTCCTCCGCCTTGGCCATACCCAAGGTGCGGGTGCCGTTGCTGTGCCTGCAAGCGGAGGACGACCCGATCGCGCCGATCGAGGGTGCGCCGCGGTCGGAGATCGAGGCAAACCCCGCCACCATACTCGCCGTCACACGGCGGGGCGGCCACCTGGGCTGGTGCTCGGGCCCGGGCGGCCCCACGGCCGCCCCCTGGTGCGATGGGCCTGCAATTCAGTTCCTGTACAGCGCGCTGCTGGAGTTGTATCGCGATGGCGTGCTGCCGCCGCGCGGCGCGGCGCGCGCGGCGCGCGAGCGTGAGGAAAAGGTGGCGGCGTGGTCGTGAGATTTTGTGTGGGAGAGAGAGGGTGTAGAAACAACGTCATGGTGTGGGTAATCGTATTCACTGGGGCGACGGGTGGTCGTGTGGGCGGAGGGAGAGAGACGCAAGCGCACCAGGTCTCTCCGCGTTTTCCGTCGATTCGCCAAAAAAACGCGCCTCCTCTCTCTCCATGACGGCCGCCGCCCCCGCGGCCGAGCTGGCCTCCATGAAGCTGGAGCCAGAGGCCACCGCCGCTGCCAACGGCGGGGACGAGGTGCGGGGCGGTGGTGGGGCAGACGGCAGAAGGGCGCCCCCGTTGGTGGCGGCCGCCGCCGCCCCCTCTCTCGCCTGCGCACCCAATGCGACGCCCATCTAGCACCTTGTGTTCTTTGCCTGCAATTGGGGGCGCCACCGCCCGGCGGCTGTGTGGGGCGGGCGTCGGATCGCGCGCTGGCCAGCTCCTCTTTTCGCCAACCCTCTCCCCCACCACACGCACACACACAGGCGCCTGCTGACGCCACCCCTGGCGGCCTGTCCAAGTCTCAGAAAAAGCGCGCCAAAAAGAAGGCCGCGTCTGCGCGTGCCGGCGACGGTGACGGCGCCGCCGCTGCTGATGGCGCTGCGCCCGCGCGCACGCCCAAACCCAAAAAAGGCGCCCCCAAAGCCCAGACCACCCCCCCCACCGTGCCCGTGGCCGACCTATTTCCGTCCGGCGTCTACCCGCACGGCGAGTGGCAGTCGTACACGGAGGACCAGCGGTGGCGCGAGACGGACGAGGAGGCGCGCGAACGCGCACGCCTCGCTGAACCCATCATCAACGACGTGAGGCAGGCGGCTGAAGTGCACCGCCAAGTGCGCAAGTGGGTGCACCAGCTGGCCAAGCCGGGGATCAAGATGATTGATTTGTGTGAAAAGACGGAAGACGCGGTGCGCACGCTCGTCCGCGCGCGTGGCCTCGACTGCGGCATCGCCTTCCCCACGGGCTGCTCCCTCAACCACGTCGCCGCCCACTGGACCCCCAACGGGGGCGACACCACTGTTTTGTCTGCCAACGACGTCATGAAGTTTGATTTTGGGGTCCACATCCGCGGCCGCATCATCGATTGTGCGTTCACTGTTGCTTTCGACCCAAAATACGACCCCCTCCTCGCCACCGTGCGCGCCGCCACCAACGCCGGCATCGCGGCCGCCGGCATCGACGCCCGCCTGTGCGACGTGGGGGAGGCGGTGCAGGAGGTGATGGAGGCGGGGGAGGTCGAACTCAACGGCAAGGTCTACCCCATCAAATCCATTCGCAACCTCAATGGCCACTCCATCGGCCCCTACCAGATTCATGACGGCAAGTCGGTCCCCATCGTGAAAGGGGGGGAGGCGACACGCATGGAGGAGGGCGAGTTTTACGCGATCGAAACGTTTGGGTCGACGGGGCGCGGCTACGTGAACGAGGACCTCGAGTGCTCCCACTACATGAAGAACTTTGATGCGGGGCGCGTCCCCCTGCGCCTGCCCCGCGCCAAGCAGCTGCTGGCGGCCATTGACACACACTTTGGCACGCTCGCGTTTTGCAGGCGCTATTTGGATCGCGTGGGCGAAAGCAAGTACGCGCTGGCCCTGCGCTCCCTGTGCGACGCCGGCATCGTGGACGCGTACCCGCCCCTGGTGGATGTCAAGGGGTCGCACACCGCCCAGTATGAGCACACGCTGTACCTGCACCCGACGAAGAAAGAGGTGTTGAGCCGGGGGGAGGATTACTGACAAGGGAGGAGAGTGTGTGTGTGAAAAGGAGAGGTTGGTCGCTGTGCGTGTTTACAGGCACGTTTTTTTTGTGTTGGCGGGGAGGGTGTGAACAGGGCGTCGCTGTTAGGAGGGAAAAAAAAATGAAACGAAAGCAAGAAAAGCAAACGACGCGGTTTCCCTCCTTCCCCCCTCCCTCTCGCTCCTCACTCCTTGGCGTCCGCGATCCCGTCCGGCCCAATCGCAAACGTGGCGTCCCGCTCCGGCAGCGAGGGCGACGCCACAATCTTGGCCATGCGCGTCTCCCCCCGCCCCTTCTTGAGCCACAGGCGCGTCGTCGACGCGTGCGCCATGATGTTGCCCCCGATTGGTTTGACCGAGGGCCCCGCAAACATGGCGCCACCATCCAGGTTGGCGGCCACCACCTGGTTGGTGACGACGACGGCACACCCAAACTCGTCCGCCAGGCGCTGCAGGGAGCGCAGGAAGCGGCCCAGGTGGATTTGGCGCGCCGACAGTTCGCCGCGCCCGTTAAACTCGGTGCGGTACAGCGCGGTCACCGAGTCCACGATGATCAGCGCAAACCGGGCCTCCGCCATCATGGAGGCGGCCGCCAGCAGCAGCTGGCCCTGGTGGTCGGTGTTGTGCGCGCGCGCGTACGCGACGTTGTCCAGCACGTCGGCCGGGTTGAGCCCAAACCGTTCCGCAATCGCCACCAGGCGCGCCGGCCGGAACGTGCCCTCGGTGTCGATGTACAGGGCTTTGCCTTCGCCCCCCCCCATGTCGGCGGGCAGCTGGCACGTCACGCACAGTGTGTGGCAAAGCTGCGTCTTGCCGCACCGAAACTCGCCGTAGATTTCGGTGATGCTCCCCGTCTCCAGCCCGCCCTCCAGAATGGTGTCCAACTCTTTGGACCCCGTGATGACGGTGATGAGGTCAGACCGCTGCTCCGCCACGACGGAGGCGGTGGTGAACCCCATCGGGCACAGCTTCCACGCTTCCTGCTGCATCTTGATGACTTTGGCCTCCGAGATGCCCTTGATGAGGCACAGCTCCTTCTTGGTGGAGTGAGCCAGGCACTCGACGGTGTTGACGCCGCCTTCTTTCAGTTTCTTGATGTCGGCGGCCGCGACGCCAAGCTCCTGTTGTTGTGTGAGGGAGGGGTGGGAGTGTTGGAGGGTCGGGTTTCTGATTCTGTCGCTCCGCGTGCCCCGCTCCCTGTTGCCGCATAGCACCAGACAGTGTGTGGCAACGTGTACAGTGAGGGGGAGGGGGAGGAGGGCGCCCGGCGGCGGGGCGCACACCCCGTTTTTCGGCGCGCCACGCTGTGCGCGATGTGATGGCGCGCCCACACAGCCGCGCGCGCTGGCAGTCCGGCCGTCGCCTCGGACCCGCCTCGTATGGTGGCGGCGAGTTATCCATGTGTGTCCGAGGTGCGAGACCAGGCAGGCGGGCCCTGGGGAGGCGAGGGGGGCGGGCGCGCGCAGAGGTCCGGGGGCGCGCATGCGACGCCAGGCTGCCCGGCGCCTCGAACGCAGCCGCCGCCCCCCAACGCCCACGCACACGCAACACACACGTCTCTCCACACCCTCTCCTTCTCTCCCTCCACTTGCCTGCAGCTTTTCGATGGGGTAGGGCCCCGCCTGCTCCTCCATCGCGTCGCACTCGACCGCCGCGGCGGGCGCTTCCTGGAGCGCGGTGGCCATGGTGTGTGTGCGTGAGAGAGAGATAGTGCGTGCGTGCGTGTGTGTGTGTGTGTGTGTGTGTGTGTGTGGTGCGCGAGGAGAGGGCCGCGCGCAGAAACCAGTTAGGAGTGTGAGAGGGCTGTGGTTTCGAGTGCAGCGTCGTCTTCGTTCCGCGCAGAGCACCTCTCGCGCGCGCGCCCGATGGCGACCGCCGCCGTCGCCCTCCCCTCCCACGCGGGTGTCGGGGGTGTCGGGGCACCCCTCGCAAGCCCCTCCCGCCCCACCCGCCCCACGCGCGCGCGCCGCCCCCCCACCGCCCCCCCCGCCGCGCGCGCGGCACCCACGACCTCGTCCGCGGCCGCCCTGGCCACCGCGGTCGCGGGCGGCCGCGCTGCAGCCCACACATGGACATTGTCCCTGATGGCGTTAACGGCGGCCGCCGTCACCCTGGGCGCGGCGCCCTGGACTGGCGCGCCCTTGTTTGTCTTGTTCGCGCTCACCGCGCTGCCCCACCGCGCGCTGTCGTTCATATCCAAGCGGTGGGGCTTCTTTCTGGCCGACTTTTGTTATGCTGCCAATGTGCTGGTGCTGGGCGTTGTGGTAGCGGCGGCAGCAAGAGACACCACCACCATCTCCCGCGTCGAGCGCGTCGCGGCCGCGCTGGCAGACGGCCCCTTGTCCGGCGCCCTCCTAGCGTGGCAGTGTGCGTATGGTCCCTCCCTCGACCACAGTGTGTCTGTGTTGGTGCACGTCCTGCCCGGCCTGGCCCTGTTTGCGCGCAAGTGGCACACGAGCGTGCCGGCCTCGATCCCCGCCCCGCTCGCTACCTTGGCACGCGGCGGCGGCCCCCCACCCCCGCCCGTGACTTTGATGGACGCGATCACAGACGGCGTCCTGTTGCCCATGGTCTTCTACGGCGCCTGGCAATTGTTTTATTTCATCTTCGTCCACCTCGCGTATGGCCGCTTCATCGTGACCCACCGCTACGACACATCCTACCGCGCCCTGGCCCGCCGCACCGCGGCCGTCCACTCTGTGTGGGGGTGCATCGTGCGGCGTGGGTCGCCGACGCGGCGGATCGTGGTGTACGGCGCGCTGCAGGCCGCGTTCACGGCAGGGTGGCTCGTCGCCGTGCTGCCCGCCACCGCGGCCTCCATCTACCCACTGTCCCTGGCCTGGCAAGCGATCAAAGTAGCACTTCCGCTGTACTATGGCGCCCTGCACTCGCTGGACAGGGCGCCGCGGCGCGCGGCGGCGCGCGCGTTGGCGGCGGACGGGCGGTGGATGGAAAAAAAGACTTGAGAATTTTTTGTTTTCATTACTTGGGGGCTAGCAAAACTCGTTAACTGTGTTGTGTAAGCATGATCGTAAAATCAAGCGGGGTGAAGAGCTCAGGGTCGCGAACGACAAAAACAGAACCCCACACGCGATTTTCGAGCGCGCTCCTTTTTACCAGCGCCTCTCCTCTTTCCCCCACCCCCCTTTCCCCTCACTCCCGCCGCCATGCGGGTTGCTGGCTCCTTGTGTCGGTACGCTGCCGCTTTGATTGGGGCTGGGGCGGGCTATCGCGCCCACACGCAGCGAAAACCCTCTCACATCAAGCGCGCGCGAACAAAAGACCCTCGTCCTCAACAGCACCTCCCCACCCCTCCCTCCCTGCCCCCAGCCCGCCCCCCGCCACCTCGGCGCGCGTGCATGCTCGTCCCGTGCTGCGTACGGGCAGGCCGGCGCCCGCTGTAGAGGCGCGCTTAGCTCCGCATGTGCCGCGCGCGGCGTCGTTGGACGGTGAGAGTTTTGTTTTTTTTTTGTTTGGCGTGGTGTCGCCGGCATGCGGGCAGGAGAGACGCGACGAGGGTGTGTGTGCTGGCACGAGTGGAAGAGTGGAGAGAGGAGGAGGGGCCGGGGCTGCCCTTTTCCTTTCTTCGTCCCCGGGGCGCGCACGACGACGACACGGCGCCGCTCTCCTTGCTCTCTCGCGGCACTCACAAACCCACCCCACACCCCACTCCCTCCTCCCACACAGCCCCCGCCCCTGCCGACGACCCTCCCTCGGGCGCCGTCCTGCAGGAGGAGGACGGCAGCGTCACCGTGCGCGACGACCTGGACGCGCTGCTGACCGTCCTGCCCCCCGACGTCCGCCACACGCTGGCCACCCACCCGCGGCGCGCCACCCTGCTGGAAGTCGTGCTGGACTTGGGGCGGAGGCCCGAAGCCCGCTTCCTGGGGGAGGGCGGCAAAGAGTGGCTGCGCGAGGCGGAGGTCACGTCGGCCGACCTTCTCGCCGCCGAAGCCGCTGTGGGCGAGTTCGGCGGCGACAACCGGGCCGGCGTCCAGGGCACCCTGCACCGCATCTCCGCCATCCGCAACCGGAGGGGGGCTGTGATCGGGTTGACGTGTCGTGTCGGGCGCGCGGTGACGGGCCACATCTCCCTCATCCGAGACATCCTGCCCGTCCCCAACTCCGTCCTCTTCCTCGGCCGCCCCGGCGTCGGCAAGACCACCGTCATCCGCGAGATGGCACGCGTGCTGGCGGACGAGCTGGGGCGGCGCGTGGTGATTGTGGACACGTCGAACGAGATCGGGGGCGACGGCGACGTGCCGCACCCCGCGATCGGGGGCGCGCGCCGCATGCAGGTGCCCGACCCCTCCCAACAGCACCGAGTCATGGTGGAGGCGGTGGAGAACCACATGCCCGAGGTGGTGATCGTGGACGAGATCGGGACGGAGGCCGAAGCGCTCGCGTGCCGCACAATCGCGGAGCGCGGAGTGCAACTCGTCGGCACCGCGCACGGCCAGGTCCTGGAAAACTTGATGAAGAACCCCACCCTGTCCGACCTGGTGGGCGGCATCGCGTCCGTCACCCTGGGCGACGATGAAGCGAGGGCGCGCGGCACTCAAAAAAGTGTGCTCGAGCGCGTCGCGCCGCCCACGTTCCCGCTCGTTGTTGAGATGCGTGAGCGCGCCCTCTGGGTCGCTCACTGGACGGAGGACTCGGTCGACGCCCTGCTGCACGGCAAGACGCCCATCGTGCAGGTGCGGACGCGGTCGGCGAGTGACAAACGGGATGTGGGGGTGGACGAAGTTCGGTATGATGCAGTCGAAGGCCTCGTCGCGGCCGCGCGCGCGGCGGCCGACGCGGCGGCTGGGGGTGGTGGCGCGGCCGCCGGCGCCACCACCGGCGCCACTCCGGCCACCGACTTCCCCGTCACCGGCGACGCCGACGTGGGCGGCGTGGGCTGGGACGGCGACGGCACCGGGTGGGCCGCGCGCGTGGCGGCAGGGTCCCACGTCGACGCTCTCGCCGGCCTGGCCGCCGCCTCCGACGCCGCGCCGGGTCCCCCACGCGCGGGGTGGACGTTGGTCAACGGCACGGGGGCCGGGCGCCGCGGCAAGCGCCGGGGCAAGGGCTAGGAGAGAGGGGTAGAGAGAGTTTTTTCTCTGGGGAGGCACACAATCCAGTAGCCGAAAACAACATGAATCCACTCGGGGGGAGGCGCACGCGCGCGCACTCTGTACCACTAGCTTGGTTGAGCGCAGAGAGAGAGGGAGGGAGTGATCCACATCCTGTTGTAAAAAGAGAGAGGCAAAAAACGGATGGTTTTTTTCGTGAGGAGCGTGGGGAGCGTGGCGGGACGAAGAAAAAAGCGCTGCTTGGTTTACACGCGCGCGCAAAACTCTCCGCCGCCCACGCCACCACCACACAGCAGAAAAGAAAGGGGAAAGGAAAGCACAAGGGGTGTGTGCGGGACGACAGGTGTGAAAATGCAAAAAAGGTGGAGCGGGACCCCCCGCCGCCGCCGCCACGAGCTCGGCGTCGGCGGCGGCAGCCCGGGCGCGGGCTTCACCGCCTCCTGGGGAGGCGGTGGGAAGGGGTGGCGGGGGGAAGGGGTGGCGGGGCTGGAGGGGTGAACAAACGCGGTTTTAACGCGGTTCTGCTTCCACCACCTCCGCCCGCCGCCCACCGCCCACCGCCCACCGCAAGTAGCAAAACTACTTGAGCTTCTTTTTTGGACGAAGCTGAGAGGTGTGGCCGCATTTCTTCTTCCTGCAGTTGGTGGCGCGCGGGTGGAGGCGCGCGTAGCATCTTTGGGGAGGGAAAAAGGTGTGTGAGCATCAAAAAATCAAGAAAACGAGTTGTGCCAACGCTGAATGGCCATCCCCGGCGTGGGTGTGTATCGGACCGGGCCGGCAAAGCATGCGTGCGTGTGTTGTGGGGCGGCTATTCATCCGCAGGACCAACGGTAGTCCACGGCCAAACTTTGGCCCGCCCCGTGTTGCTGGCGCCGTCTCCGCCCCCCCGCACTTTCACCAACTCACTTGCGGCAGATCAGCTTGTCCTGGTTGTACTTGCGGGCTAGGATCTGGAGGGAGGGTTCGATGATGCCGCCGCGCAGGCGCAGGACGAGGTGCAGCGTCGACTCCTTTTGGATGTTGTAGTCGGCCAGGGTGCGGCCGTCCTCTAGCTGCTTGCCGGCAAAGATCAGGCGCTGCTGGTCCGGGGGGATGCCTGGGGAGTTGGAGGAGGTGGGAAGGGGAGGGTGAGTGTGTGAGGAGAAAAACAGGGTCGTCCGTGTGCCGCGCGAGATCGCAGCCGCGCGCCGCCGTCGGCGCCCCCGCGCGCGCGGTCCGCCCAGCTCCCGGACATCCTTGCCCCCTCTCTATCCGGCGGAGGGGCGCCCGCACCCGGACCGGGTGTGAGATGGGGCAGGGAAAGAGGCAGGGAGGCGCGGCGGCCCGCACGCGCGGACGCAGGCAGAGAGGAGAGAGCGCCCCAGCTTCCCGGGGGGCTCCCCGCCGTCTAAACGACCACACACTTACCCTCTTTGTCCTGAATCTTGGACTTGACGTTCTCGATCGTGTCGGACTGGGGAGTGGGGAGGGCGTGGAGAGGAGAGGGGTGAGCGATTTGGGCGCAGGAGCGCGGGCGGCGGCCGACTCGCCTCCGAAAAAACAACGCGTGCTCCCATCCGCCCACTTTTTCACGCCCAACAACGTACCGATTCGACCTCGAGCGTGATGGTCTTGCCCGTCAGGGTCTGTGTGAAGGGGGAGGGAGAAAGGAAGAGGAGGTAAGGGGGCGTGAGCGTGGGGGGCGGCCGGGCACTGGCTGATGCGGCGGGGCAGCAGCAACCAACGCCCCAGGCGACGGATCGGAAGGCGCCAGGTCGACACACCCACCTTGACGAAGATCTGCATGGTGGCGGGGGGTCGGTTGGGGGGAGGGGCCACGCGGCAACCGATGAAAAAGAGAGGTGTGGGAGAGAGTTTCGAGCGCAACGAAAACGATTTTCGAGCCGAAAACAAATTTCAACTCGCTCTCTCACCTCCCGCCTCTCTCTCCCCATAGGTTTGTTGTTGGGACGCCCAAACAAAAAAGAAATCGAAATTGCAAACTGTAGTAGAAAAGGAAACGTGCCACCCAATCACAAGTCACCCAAAGGACAAAAAAATGGCGTGTGTCTTTTTTCTCTCCCAGGGGGCAAGGGTTTTTGGTGTGTGTCACCAGTAAGGATGAAAGATGGATGCAAAAGGGACGTTGGGAGGGCAGCCGTGAAACGCGACCTGTTTATGTTGATGGGTGTTTTTTGGACGGCCCGTCGGGGGGAAGGGGGGTGTGTGTCGGGGGGGAAAGAAAATGGGGGGCCGACAGTCGAGGGCATGGCAAAATGGATTGTGCGCCAGCACACTCGTGGGGGGGTAATGAAATTCGAAGGTAAGATGAAAGCACAAAAAAACACAAAAAACGGCGGGACGTGTGGAAGCGGGGGGGACTCGAAACAAACAAACACACACAGTTCGAGACACAAATCAAAAACCACGACACGCCTCCCCACACACACACAAACTTGTCACTCACGCCGTGCTCGCCTGCACGCCGCGCGTCGCCGTCAGGGACGCGAGCGAGGCCTGGCTGACGGCCACCGTGCCGCGGTCGGCGCTCACGTCAGCCGGCCGCGCCCACTGCTTTGCCGACGTCGCGCCATCCACATAGTACGGCCGCCCCGTCCTAGCGTCCCGGTGCTCCGTCCACCCGGGGGGCAGGGGCGTCCACACGCACGACCGCAGGCCGTCGAGGAGGGTGGCACGATCCAGGTCGCGCCCAATAAACACAATCTGGGACACGCGCGCGTCGTCCTCCGCCCACTCCACCGACGACGGCCCAAAGCACACGGTATCATGCACCCCTTGGAACACAAACTTGACGCGTTCCTGCCCTTTCACGCACAGCACGCCCTTGCACCGCATGATGTCGCGCCCTTTTTCAGTGAGCAAGTCCTTCATGAACATGTTGAACCGCCACTGGTCCAGGGGGCCCGCCGCCTGGATGCCGACCGAGGACACGCCCGCCAGGTCGTGCAGGCGGCGGGGGCGGGACCGGGGGGCGGGGGTGGGGGTGAGGGCCGCGTCGCCCGCGGCGCGCGCTTTGGGGGCGGGCGCGGACGCGTCCGCGGCGGCGTCGGTGGCCGCGTCCCGCCCACGCTTGCCCGCGGACGCGGGGGCGGAGGACGAGGGGCGGGCGTCGGAGGGCGGGGCGCCGTCGCGGGGGGCGTCGGCCGCGGCGGCCGCGTTGTCGGCTTCCTTGTCGCCGTCGGCGTCATCCAAAAAGTTGGGGTCCACCTCCAGGGCGCGCTCGATGGAGAACGAGTTGACCTCCATCAAGTCGCCCCATGTCGGCATGGGGCGGGCGGGGGTGGCGGGCACGGCGGCGGTGCGTTTCGCGGACGCGGCGGCGGCAGCCACGTCGGCCGCGTCCGACGCGTTCAGCTGGCACTCGATGATCTTGGCCGTCATGTTCACCGACCGCACGATGTCGCGGGCGGCCGCCAGGTCGGCGCCGGACACGAGGTCCACCTTGTTGAGCAGGATGGTGTCCGCAAACGCGATCTGGTTGACGGCTTCGTCAAGCGCGTCGGGGGACCGCTCGTCCGCCAGCCGCGAGATGTGCTGAGCGTCCACCAGGCACATGACGGAGTCGAGGCGGTAGCGGGCCGAGATGTAAGAGTTGGCGAAGAAGGTGAAGACCTGGTAGGGTGGGGAGGGAGGTTGGCGGTGAGGAAGGCAAGGCGCGACTTTTTCCCACCCTCACTCACACACACACACACACACCCAACACACAAACTCACCACTGGGCCGGGGTCGGCCACGCCCGTCGTCTCCAGCAGCACCGCGTCAAACGCGGTGCCCGACGCGGCTTCGCGGCGTTCCAGCTCTTTCAGCGCATCCACCAGGTCGGACCGCAGCGAGCAGCACACGCAGCCGCGCTCCAGGTTGACGATGTCTTCTTTCGCGATGAGGTTGGCGGAGACTGTGCGGTGCACGGGAAGAGGGGGAGGGAGGGTGTGTGAGCGAAAGGAAGCGAGAGACAGGGGGAAGGAGTCAGCACGAGGGGGGCGACGCCGCGTCTGTGGGTTCGGGGCGAGCGAGAGGGGGAAGCAAAATTCGCAGCCACCCCGCTTTGCTCTGCGACCCCGTCCTTGCGCACGCACGCCAGCCCCCATTCGCACGCTGCACAGCGCAGCCCATAGCGGGCGTCGCGGCAGGAAGGGGGGGAGGCAGCGAGAGGGAGCGACTCCAGCGACGCGCGCGAGTCGGAACCCTCCAACAGCAGAGCAGCCGTGCGGCCCACACGGCGCGCGCACCGGCCGGGCGCGCCGAGCCCGCGTCCCTCGCCCTCGCCCGCCCCATGCGCACAGCGGGTGCACCTCTGTCTGTGCGCGCCACCATGCGGGCCCACACGACAGCCAGCCGCCCCCCCCCCCCCCCCCCCCCGCACAACACACAAACACGCACCCAGGTGCGAGTCGATGCCGACTTCGCCCAGCTCGTTCTCGATGACGGCCACGCGGCGGCCCTCTTTCTGCCGCAGGATGCAGTTGACGAGGGACGACTTGCCGGCGCCGAGGAAGCCTGGTGTGGAGGAGGGGGAGGGAGGGAGGGCGTGAGCGAAACCAGCGGAAAGGCCCTCCGCGTGGACGCTGTGCGGGGGGGGGGCGTGACAGCGTGTGCGCGCCTCGGCCGGTGCGCCAACCGCGCCACAGGTGGCATATGTGCTCACTACAGCGCCCCAGGCGGGCGGTGCACGGGATGGGGGCGGCGGGAGGCGGGGCAGGCGTGCAATTTCCGTGCGTGCGTGGTGCGGAGCCTAAAAACCAACTCACCGGTCACCAGCGACACGCGTTTTTTGGACGCTTCGCACACCGGCATGATGGCGGGGTGTGTGAGGCGCCCGTGGGTGCGGAGGACGGTGAGGGGGGCTTTTTTCCTCTCCAGGCGGAAGAAACGAAACGGTGTCAAAAAGTGTTTTGTGTCACGGTTTGCCACGCACTTTTTTCCTCGTACGCTCTCGTTCCCCAGGCTGTGTGTGCCTGCGAACCAACAAAACCAGGCGTCACACACACACCAGCCTGCACACTCAGGTTGAGGCTGGTGATTCAGCCGTCGATTTTTGTGAGGCGTTGGTGGAGAGTGATGTGCGTCTTCTTGCCACCACCGACGAACCAGGTTTTTGTGTGCTCCCACACACACAACACACCGCCCGCCCAGCACAGGAAAACGACAGCAACTCGGACTGTGGTGCATTGTGATCGGCGTCCAGGAAACGGCGACCCCAGGAGAAACAGCGTCGTGATCAGTGCTCGCCCAAAAACACACTACTAGGCCGATTGTTTCCTTCGTTCTCCCTCCAAGTCGCCAAACCACGCACGCATCGCCTCACGACACACACCCTCTCACCATATGGTACTCGCCAGCCGAGGGCGAGGCCGCGGCGGCCGCGGCGGCCGCGGTGGCCGCGGCGCGCCAACGCGGTCGGGCGGGCGCGGGCGGGGCGGCCCGGTGGCCGGCACCAAACGGCAAGTGGGCGCTATGGTTTGGTGGTGTGTAAGATGTGTCAGCGACGCTGCTAGCTTGCAGATGCGAGGGATGGCGGCGCCGCGGCTGACAAAAAAAAAACCCCTTTTTTCCCTCCGCAGGCCGCCGGCCAGCCTGCCCCCAGGAGTGGCGCCCGCGGCGCCGCCCGTCAAGAAGGCCAGGAAGAATGAGGGCGTGATCAAGGTGAGGCTGAAGTTGGAGGCTGGCGTGGAGAGAGAGGAGGGACGGCGGTGCGTTTTTGGCTTGGCGGCTCATGCGTTTGCGACCGGGGCCGACGCGTTTATGCGCTCCCTCCCTTCACCCACAGACCATCGTCGCCAAGTGGGAGACCATGCGCCGCCACGACACCCCCGCCGACGCCAAGCAGACGCTGGCGGCTGAGGTGTTGGCCTGTGTCGCCGGCCAGGTGGCGCGCTACGCCGCGTCCCACACGACCTCGCGCGTGCTGCAGGCGGCCGTGAAAGCGGCGCCGCCGTCTGCGCGTGCCGCCGTGTTGACCGAGCTGGGGGGCGACTTGGTGCCGCTGGCCAAGTCGTCGTACGGCCACTTCCTGGTGCGCAAGCTGGTGGCGCTGGCGCCCAAGGAGGATGTGCCAGGTAAGAGAAAGGAAGGGGATGGGAGAGCGCCTTGCCTTCCCGACGTCACTGATGGCAAAAACACCTAATTACTGCGTTATCTTTCCAACGCGCCCGCCCTCGGGCGCCCCTCGGGCGCTCGGGCGCGGGTCTCTCTGCGGAAACACAACATGGTCCTGAGACGTTGAAAATCACAACACACACGCGCACGGACAGAGATGTGAAACCCCCCCGCCCCAGTTGAATTTAACAAATCACACACCCTGGGCGTGACAAAGGGGTCATGGCTCTGCCCAGATCGATATTTTGGCATTTTGAATATGAAGGAGGGGGGCCTGCGTTTGGGGCGGGCAGCCTTTTTCTTCCCAGCTGCTTGCCCTCTGCCCCCCTCCTTTTTGCCACAGTTTCTGGCATGTTTATGAGTGACCACCCACCACGCTCACAATTGCAACCCCCCACTCTCTCCCTCCAGGCCTCATCGCCCGCGTGCGCGGCCGCCTCGGCCCCCTGCTGCGCCACCCGACGGCCGCCGCCGTCGTCGACGAGCTCTACTCTCGCGCCATTCCCGCCTCCAGGGACGGCATGGCGGCCGAGTTTTACTCGCGGGAGGCGGTGCTGCTGCCGTCGTCGGTGCCGATGCCGGCCAGCCTGGCGGCCGCACTGGACGGCGCCGACGCAGCGAAACGGCGCGCGACACTCGCCCGGCTGGCGGCCACGCTGACGCCGATCGTCGAGAAGGGCATGCTGGACCCTGTGCTGTTGCACCGGTGAGTGTTTGGGAAAGAGGGTGGTGTGAGCGAGGGGCGCTCTCTTTTCTGTTTCATCTCAACCCCCTGACCCTTCCACCCTCCACCCAGCCTCCTCGCCGACTACCTCACCGCCGCCCCCATGCCCGCCACCGCCGACCTGGTCACCTCCCTGTGCACCCCCTCCCTGCTGCGCATCGTGCACACGCCTGCCGGGGCGGCCGCCGCGGCCACGACGCTCGCGCGCGCGACTGCCAAAGACCGCAAGCACGCGGTCAAAGCCATGAAGGGGCACGCCGCCACCATGGCGCGGGACGAGTGGGGGAGCGCCGTGCTGGCGGTGGCGCTGGCCGTGGTGGACGACACAGCGTTGCTGGGCAAGGTGGTGGTTCCTGAGTTGGTGGTTGCTCTTCGTGACGACACACCCTCGCTCGCGGCACACACGCACGGCCGGCGCGTGCTTGCCAGTCTGTTGGCGCCCGACGGACCAGGCGTGCCCCCCCACGTCGCGTCCCTGGTCAAAGCCGCTGTCGCCACCGCGTACGGCGAGGGCGGCGCGTCCAAGAAGGAGCCCGTCGCGCGGCGGCGCGAACTGCTCGGCCGCGGCGACGACTCGCTGGGTGCCGCCTTGTTAACCGCGCTGACGGGCGAGCAAGCGGCCATGTTGAGGTCGCCCGCGTCAGACTTGTTGATTGAGGCGGCGCGTGGGGGGGCGGATGGTGCGTGGAGGGTTTGTGAGGGGGAAAGTTGGAGGATGTGGAACTTTATTAAGTGAGCAGGTGAAGTAGGGTGACCACTCCTCCTTCCCTCCCCTTTCCCCTCAGGCGTCCTTTCCCACGCCCACGCCGACGGTGTGGCCACCCTGCTGGCCGCCATCGTGGAGGACGCTGCCGACGGCGCGTCCGCAGACCCTGCTCTGTCCTCATTCCACGCGAGCCGCGCGTTCAAGCGCCTGGCTCTCGCGCACGCGCCCGCCGCTGACGCGCTGTGGGCGGTGGCGCTGGCTGGACGTGCTTCCACGTTGGTGACTGGGCACGCCGCCAAAGTGGTGGCGGCCGTGGTCAAGGGCGGGGGTGAGGCGACGCGGGTGGCGGCGGGGGAAGAGCTTCGCGCCGCGGTCGGCGGCGACGTCAGCGCGTGGGCGGACGGGTTGTTGAAGAAGCCCGAGTGAAGAGGGTGGTGTGTGTGTGTGTGTGTTTGTTTGTTTGGTTTCTGTGCTTCGTGTATGAAGAACACCCCCCCCTCACCCCCGGGGTAAAAAAGCAAGACGCAAGGGGGCAAGGAGGGGAGAAGTGACGCGCTTGGCGCTCCTACGCTTTTTTGCGCCCCACATTTCTTTCTCTTTTCACGGGCGTTTAGCGCGCGCGCCGCCCCTCGCACGCGCTTGCAGGAACGCGCACGGTGTCTACGTGCTCGCTGCCTGGTGAGTGGGACTCAGCTCGCGCCGTGGGCGGTGTGGTCGGAGGTGCAGGCTTTTCCTCTTTGGCAAAGAGCAAGACGCGTGGAAAACTGCCGGCCGCTGCCCGCCCCCGCACCCTCTCCTGTCCCCAAACCTGCCGCGTGGCTCGACGACGCGACATGCTGCCGCCTGGGGACCTGCGTTCGTCGCGGAGAGGCGGGGAGGGGGCCTGGGCCGGCCGCGCGCTCGTGCTGCTCCCCGACGTCGGGGGCTCCTTTTTTGACGCGTTTTCTTTTCCCTCCCCCCAGCTCCCACACAGCGATTCCACGACGCCTGGCTTGGCCGAAGGGCTACAATGAACGAAGTAAGTCAGGCGTGGGGGCGGGCGCGGGCGCGGTCGGCCGGGGAGGGCGCAAATGAGTGCGACCGCCCGTCAGCGTCCTACAGGATGGCGCTGGGGCGGCGCCCTGTCGGCGCGTGGCCGCCCCATCACACCCTTAGCGCTGGCGCAGGCTGAGATTGTGTGCCCCAGCTGAATGCGCGGGCAGACACGGCCACACACGCCGCCACTAACGCGTCCCTCCCTCCCCTCCCCAGCAATCCGGCGTCAAAACCGACCCAGAGCGCCCTCCGCTCGGCGCCCTGGCTGACGACAACGCCACGGCTGCCTCTGTCGCCGCCCTGCTCGCAGCTGCTGCGGCGGCAGGCTGCCCTCCGCCCCCCCTCCCACCCCCCGCCGACGAAGACTGCGCCGACTCGGACGACGCGCCCACCCCCGGCGCCAAGCCCGCCCGCGCGCGCAAGCCCCACCTGCAGGGCCGGTTCAGCGGGCGTCTGGAGACCAAGGAAGACGAACGCCGCCTGGTGGAGGAGTGCCGCCTGCTGGGCCCCCTGCTAGGCGGTGTCGGCAAGCGCGGCGACAGGGCGCGCTCCACCCTCGCCAAAATCGTGCGCGGCATCGCGTCGGGCGAAGTGAGGCGCCACTTGGAGGCGCGGGCCGCGGAGGTGACGGCGTTGCGGTCGGCGGTGGATGCCGCGGGTGCGGGCGGCGTCGCCGCTTTGGTCGACCTGCTGCGCTCCGAGAACGCGGCCCTGCGCCGCGAGCTGGAGACGCGCTCCGCGGCAGCGATGGCGGCCGCGCCACCGCCTGCCGCCGCGCCCGCGCCGCCGCCACAGCTCGCGCCGCCGCAGCTGGCGGTCGTCGTGCCGGCCGGCGGCGTGCTCGCGGCCGCGGGGTCCGCCCCCCCCACCCCCGCCGCCTCCATGACGCCCACCGGGGTGGCCATGGGCGCGGCGGGTGGCGCGACTGCCGTGCTGCTGGCGCCCGGGACGGCGCCGCCGGGTGGCGCGGTCACGTTTATTCCGGCGGTGTCAGCCGCGCCAGCTGGCGCGCCCCCACCGCCCGCCTCCGCCCCGCCCGCGTCCGCGGTGAGCGGTGGTGGCGCGGGCGGCGCGGCCAGCGGGGCCGGCACCGCGCGCCCGGGGACTGCCGGGTCGGCAGTCGCCGCGTGCGAAGCCCAAGCGCTGGCCCAAGAGGCTGTCCACCTGAAAGCGCAAGCCCAATACTTCAAGGCCCACGCCGACCAGCTGTCCGCGGTGGCGGGGGCTGCTCCCTCCCAACCCGGCAGCGCGGCCGCCACGGTGCAGGCGCAGTCGTTCCAGGCCAAAGCGCAGTCGCTCGAAAAAGCGGCGGAAGCCCAAAACCTGCACGCGCAGGCTGTCGTCCACGCCCATGCCCAGGCTGAAGCCCACGCCCAAGCCCAACAACTGGCCGCCAAAGCCAACGAGCACGCGCACGCGGCCGCCGTGACGGCCGCCCACGCGGAAGCCATCAAAACTGGCGCGGGCGGCGGCGTGCACGACGCCGACCGCGCCGCCGTGGCCGCCCAGCAGCTGGTGGCGGATGCCCAGACGCATGCTGCAGTCCAAAGCCAGCTCACCGCCCAAGCCCAGGCGGCCGCCGTCAAGGCGCAGGCGCACGCGCATGCGCACGCGACCGCGAGCGCGCAGGCGCAGGTCGCGGCCGCCGATTCGCACCAGCTGCACGCCGCCGCGGCCCAACTGCAGGCGGAGGCGGCGTCCGTGCCATCGTATGGCGCCATGGCGGCGGCCAGCGCGCCGCCGTCGGCGTGCCCGAGCGGCGCGCCGAGCGGGGAGGGCGCGCCGTCGCCGCAGGCGGCTGCTGCTGCTGCTCCGCCGCCGCCGCCGCCAGCGCCCATCGCGGCCCCCGTGCTGGCGGCCAGCCTGGCCCCGCTGGCGGCGGTGCCGCTGGCCCCCGGGATGACGGTGACCGGCCTGCCCGCGGTCGGCGTGGCGGCGGGCCTGCCGCCGGCCGCGCTGCCCGTCGCGGCGGCGGCGCCGCCCCAAGCGGCGGTCGCCTACACCACCGCCGACACCGCGGCCTCCATGCAGGCCATGCTGACGGCGGGCGTGCCCGCCGACGCGGCGGCGGCGGCGGCGGCGGCGGGGCAGTCGGTGATTCTGGTGCCGCTGGTGCAGGCGGGCGCGCCGGCGCTGCAACCCGTCGCGGTCGCGCCGCCGCCGGGGCTGCCCCCCCTGCCCACCGGCGCCGCCAGCGCGGCCGCCGCCGCCGCCGCCGTCGGTGCCGGCGACACCACCGGCACGGCCCCCGGGTCGGCGCGGTCCCACTCTGCCCTGGACGGCAGCGAGGGCGGGCGCACGCCGCTCGAGGAAGCGCTCGCGCACAGCGACGCGGCCGCCGGCGCTGACACCACCAACCACCACGGCCTGCACCCCAACGACCCGCTCGCCGGACTGGAGCTGGGCGACAGCGGCCTGCACGCCGCCATGGACACGATGGGGCCGGTCGTGTCGCTGCCGCCAGCGGCCGACGCGTGAGGGAGAGATGCAAAAAAAACATGTGTTTTTTAACCTGCGAAGATCCTTTTTTATCCCCCTTCCCCCCTTATTACGACGCCCACCTCAAACATTCTTTTTTGGGGCACGGACGGTGGGGTTTGGGGGGCGCTGGGGACGCAGGGTTGATGCGGCGGCGACGCCGAGCCTTCCCTGTTACTTCCTACCCCCCTTTTCCCCTTTCGCCACCCCCACCAATCCATTCTATTCCTTGCCCCCACCCCCACCCCACCACCATCATACGCCCCCCTACTACTTGGACGGCGCCCCCTTTTTCTGTTTTGGGGTGGCGCAAACTGTCGGGGGCGGATCCCCGTTTTTACGACGCGGTTTTTCGCCCCCAGCGTGTTGCGCCCCCCTCCCACCCCCTTCACAGACGTTCACGCTACCCCATCCCCACCCCAACAGCCCCCCGCAAACGCTCCGAAACACAACCACGCACCCAAAGTGTGACCTCTGTTTTTCCTTTTGTGTTGTTTTCCCACGCACTCTCCTTAGGAGAGCCGACACCCATCTACGTATCGCCCCTCGCCTTTCTCTGTTAACACACACTGGGGGTCATTGTCACACGCAATGACCCCCTTTGCGCCTTTTATACACCAACACACACAAAAAAACATCGTCCTTTCTCTTTCTCACAGCCCCAACTCAAACACTTTGGCGGTGGCGTCGTCCCCCCCCGTCAACACGGCGCGCCCGTCGGGCGCGAGCGCGAGCGCCTGCACGCCGCCGCGGTGCCCCACGAGAGTGCGCACGCACGCCCCCGTCCTCACGTCCCACACCCGCACCCCGCCTTCCATGCACCCCGTGATGAGTAGGGGAGACGTCGGGTGGGCGGCGGCCGCGGTGACGGCGTCGGGGTGGGTGCACGTCTCGCGTTTCGCGCCGGTCGCGGCGTCCCACAGGCCCACACTGCCATCCAACGAACCGGTGGCCAGCACGGGTACCCCCGTCACAAAGGCGACCGCCTCCACCGAGTCGGTGTGGCCGGCCAGGGTGGCCACGACGCGGGGGGGGGCGCCGTCGCCGCCGCCGCCGCTGACGACGCGCGCGGTCGCGTCTTCACCGCCTGTGACGATGGCGCCACCATCGGATGAAAAGGCGAGGCACGTGATGCCGGCTTCATGGAAGCCGTGGCCAGAGACGACGCCGACACTGGCCCCCGTCTTGCAGTCCCACACGCGCAGCGACGCGTCGCCGTCGCCGCCGCCCGTGGCACAGCGGCGGCCGTCGGGCAGGAAGCCGCCGCATCGCACGGCTCCCGCGTGGCCGACGAGCACGGCCAGGGTGGTCCCGGTGTCTGCGTTCCACAGCCAGGCGGTGAAGTCGTCCGAGCCAGCGAGCAGCGCGCGCGAGCGTGGGTGCCACGCGACCCACTCGACGCCGTCGCCCGGGCCTTCCAGGGTGGAGACGGGGGCGCCTGTGGATCCATCCCACAGGCGCACACTGCCGTCCAGGGAGCCGGTGGCTAAGCGGCCTCCATCCGAGGAAAAGGAGGCGCAGCACACGGTGTCGCCGTGCACGCCCAGCTCTGCCGTGCCGTCGGCCGACCCCACCCGCCAGATGAAGGCGCGGTCGTCGCCGCCGCCGGTTGCGACGACGCCGGGGACGGCGGGGTTCCAGGCCACTGCGAAGACGGCGTCTGGGTGAGGGAAGGGGTGTGTGGGGGGCGTGGGCCTTTCTTTTTTCCGACCCGCGCTCTCTGTCGCCAACGCTCTCCCACCCATCAACACAAACAAACAATCACCTCTGTGAGCGTCAAAGCTGTGCACCGAGTCGTCGGGAGGCTCGTCCGCGTCGTCGGCGTCGTCCGCGCCGGCGTTGGCGTCGCCGTCGTCGCCGTCCGAGTCGGCGGGCGCTGTTGTGTGTGAAACCAGGGGAGAGATGTGAGTGGGGTCTGTCTGCTTGTCTGCGGGGGTGGACCGCGCAGGCCCGCGCCCAGAGGGGCGGTGCGGCGGTGGCCAGGCATGTCGCCCAATTTCGCGCCCCCGCGTCCTTCTCTCCCCCCCCTCCCACACACCTTGCCCCGCCGTGTTGTCGTCCAGGTCGGCTACGACGTCGCCGTCGTCGTCGCCAACAAACTCGGCTTCGTCGCGGTCGGCCATTTTCTTTGTGTTTTTCTGGGAGTTTTGTGTTTTGTGGCATTTTTCTTCTCTTCTTTCCCTCCCCCACCTTTCCATCGACAAGAGATCAACAAGAATTCTTCACGTAAACAAGTGTGTGGGGGTGCCCGCGGGGAGGGTCCAAGTAATGGTTGAAAAAAGAAAGGGGGGCCCTCGCGCACGAAAAACAAACGAAAAAGCCGACACCGACCGCCCACACGCGACACCACCCACAAAATCGCCTTCCGCTCTCTCAAAAGTTGAGCCCGCCCTCGCGCGCCGCGTCGGCCAGTGCCTGCACGCGCCCATGGTACATGAAGCCGCCCCGGTCGAAGGCCACCTTCTCGATGTTGGCGGCCTTGCACAGCTTGGCGACGTGCGCGCCGACCAGCTTGGCGGCCGTCACGTTGGCGCCCGGGGCGCCGCCCAGGGCCTCCCGAATCTCGGGGGTCAGCGTGGAGGCGGCGACCAGGGTGGAGCCCTTGGTGTCGTCGATGACCTGTGGGTGGGGGAACGAGGGGTTGAGCAAAAAAAACATGCACGCGCTGTCGCTATGCTTGATCGCAACACCTGCCTCTCTCACCACACTCACCTGAGCGTAGATGTGGTTGTTGGACCGGAACACGGCGAGGCGGGGGCGGTCCGTGTTGCCGGAGAGCTGTGTGGGGTGGTGTGAGGGCGGTGTGAGAGGGGGCTTCGTTCGCGGCGCCACGCTCCCGATTTTCGTACGGCGCCCCATCCGTCCCCCCCTTTCTCCGCTCTCGCGCACCTTGTTGCGGATGCGCATATGGCGAGAGACAGTGCGGTCGCGGCGCGTCTCGGCGCACACGGAGGCGATGGGGGCTGTGTGTGGAAGGGAGGGAGGGAGGCGTGTCGGTGGTTGGGTGGCGGCCGGGGTCGAAAAAAAACGCGGCGTGACGCGCGGCGTGCCGGGCGCGCGCCCTGCCCGCCCCCGCCGCGGCCGTCCACCCCCGCCACGACACGCATTCTGGTCGTGCGCGTCCACGGGGGGCGGCGTGGCGGGCGGACCAAGGGGGGCCGGCGCCGCCAACGAGGGCTGCCGGCCGCCAGGGTGCTCTCCGCCCCAAATTTCGCGGCCTCCCCCTCTCCAACTCACCCGCACGCGGCGCGGTCGACGGGGTGGCCGCCAGGCGGGTGCCCGCCAGAGCAGCCGTCGACGACAGGAGCATGGTTTGGAGAGGGGGTGTGGGGGGAGCCCGCACGCGGAAGGAGAGAAACGGAGGCGCGAGAGTGCGCGAGCTTGAGGGGGGTCGCCGAGAGACTTCTCTCGTGATGGCAAAAAAACCACGCACTCCGCAACCAGAAAGGGCAAACACACAGACTACACCAGCACACACGTGCATCGCCCCTGATCTAGCACTGGCTAGACGCACACGGTGCAGCAGGCGAGAGCGCTGATTGATCATCACAAAAAAACGCGTCGGCCCCGACCTTCACACACCGTCGAAAAACATCACAGGGCAGGAACGCTTTCCTGCCCCCTCCTCCCTCTTCCAATACACCAGCCACGCCCGCCGCCCGCGGCGCGCATGCGCCGACGCCTGGCGGACGCCGTGACGTGTGCGGGGTCCGCAATGGTCGGCCGCGCGGTCGGTGCCGGTGAGTTTTGGGTGCAATTGGGGTGTGTGTGTGCGTTCTGTTGTGTGTCGACGGACGCGTGTGTGCGTGGATGCACTGTGTGTAATCGCCACAGAGGCTGGAGAGGACGGCGCGACGCCGGGGGGAGGGCGCAGCCTGTTTTCTTTTTTTCCCGCTTGATGCCACTCGATCGAGCGACGGGTGTCCTGTTTGGCCACGCGCGTGTGCTGGAACGCGGTCGCGTGCACCGTGCGCACACGCGAACACACACGCACATAGTGAGGTGGCACGGAGAGTGCGGCTCCACCCCGCCAGCGGGTGGCGCCAGCAAGCGCGTTCCATGGGGCCGACCTTAACCCTCCTCCCCACACCACCCTCCCACCCAGCCTGGCTCCACTCACCAGCGTCCACGCCACGTCGGGCACCTGTGCACGCTCGTGCGGCCTCTGGATCGGCGCCCCAGCCCGCCCCCGGCGGCAGCACCGCCTCCAAAGGCCGCGCCACGCCGCGGTCGGCGCAGCAGCCTCCGCCCCAGCCCCTGGCGTCCGCGGCCCAGCCGGAACAACGGCCCACCTCTGCGCCCCCTCGGCGTGCGGGTGGCGCCGCCGTGGGCGTGGCTGCGGCAGCCCTGCCGGCCGTGGCGCAGCTGCCGACGCAGCCTCCCCCCCCCGCCCGCCCGCCCCTGGTGTCCCCTCCCGCCGACGGCGCCATCTCGGCGGAAGGCAGGGCCGCCCTGCTGGCGGGCGGCGACGCCCCCACCATGCGGGAGGCCCTGCTGGAGCGCGGCTTTGCGCTCAAACACTACAGCGCAGGTGAACAACGCATCCTGTGCCCCCGCTGTGGTGGTGGCTCTGACCGCGAGCAGTCGCTCTCCCTGCGCATCGAGCCCGACGGCCAGGGCGCGGTGTGGCACTGCTTCCGGGGCACGTGCGGCTGGTCGGGCGGCGTCGCGCTCAACGACTACAAGATTCGGCACGCGGCCCTGGGGCCGAGCGCGCTGAAGGTTAAAGGTAAGGATGGGTGGAGAGAGAGAGGGGTGAGGGAGTGGGGCGAGGGTGGGCGGGCGGCGGTGTGTGTGGGTGGTGCCCGCTGCGTGGGCCAGGCCAGGCCGCGCCCGCCCGCCCACCTCTCACCCCCCCAACTCCCCCATTTTTCAAACCACGCCAGGCGCCACCCCGATCTCCCCCAAGAAAGAGTCGTCCCCCACCAAGCCCTCCCCCAAGTTTGAGCCGCTGTCGTCCGCTGTGGTGGCCTGGTTTGCGTCGCGCGGCATCAGCGAAGCCACGCTCACACGCAACGGCATCGCGCAGGAGGTCGTGTGGTCGCCCGCCCACAAGGACAGGCGCCCTTGCGTCGCCTTTCCGTACACGCGCAACGGCGAGATCGTCAACGTCAAGTACCGCACCGAAGACAAACACTTTACTCAGGTCAAAGGCGCGGAAAAGATTTTGTACGGCCTGGACGACGTCGCGGGGGAGTCAGACATCATTTTTGTCGAGGGCGAGATGGACAAACTGTCGCTGGAGGAGGCTGGTGAGTGGCTGTGGGAGGGAGGAGAGGTCGGGCGCGGGTGTGAGGGGTTAGGCCCCGCTCCGCGCGCCGCTCGGGCTCCTGGCTCCGCGCGCCCGCGGCCGCCCTCAACCCCCATTTTTTCACATCCCCGTTTCGCCCTCCCCCCCCCCCAGGCTTCACCAATGTTGTCTCTGTGCCCGATGGCGCGCCGCGCGACGTCAAAGACGGCGCCCTGCCCGACCCCGAGGACGACACAAAGTTCAGCTACTTGTGGGCGTGCCGCGGCGTGCTCGACATGGCCGCCAAAATCGTGATAGCGACCGACAACGACGGCCCCGGCAACGCGCTGGCGGAGGAGCTGGCTCGGCGGCTGGGGAGGGAGCGGTGCTGGCGCGTCAAGTGGCCGGGAGTGGACGCTCCCGGTGGCCAACGCAAAGACGCCAACGAAGTGCTCATGCACGACGGCGCAGACGCGCTGCGCGGCATCGTGACGACCGCCGAAGCGTACCCCATTCGGGGACTGTTCAGGTGCGGCACATGGAGGGCGTGTGCGGCTGGTGCGCAGAGCAACGCAACGCAGGGTGCGGCGCAGGGGAGGGGAGGAGGTGCAGGACCTGACACACACCCCTCTGTTGACCCCCAGCTTTGCCGATTTCGAGTCCGAAATCATGGCATCCTACGTCGACCAGTGCACAGATGTCATGGGCGTCACCACCGGCTGGAAAGGGCTCGACGAACTGTATCGGGTGAGTGATGGTGGGGTGGTGGATCAGCGCGCGTGCGACGCAGGCGCGCATTTGGCTTTCGACGCGTGCGAAGCATGCATTAATGTCTTAACATGCTAACACCGCACTTGCGCCGCAAACGCCTCCCCGCAGATTGTCCCCGGCGAACTCACCATTGTGACCGGCATCCCCAACTCGGGCAAATCCGAGTGGATTGACGCCCTGCTATGCAACCTGTCCGAGAATGAGGGCTGGTCGTTCGCCATGTGCTCCATGGAGAAGAAGGTGCGTCGCAAAACGGACGGCAAGGGTGTCTGCGGACCATGGGCGTGGAGGGTCATTTTGCGCATGCGCCGCACACACACTAACGCTGCTTTTTTTCTCTCCGCAGGCGCGCGACCATGCGCGGCAACTACTAGAGAAGCATGTTCAAAAACCGTTCTTCGAATCGGCAACTTATGCCAACGGAAAAGAGCGCATGTCGCCAGACGAAGTCCAGCGTGGTCTCACCTGGCTCAGCGAGCGCTTTGTGTTGATCCGCTTCGAGGATGAAGAGCTGCCCAGCATTGACTGGGTGCTGGACACCGCACGTGCGGCGGTCATGCGGTGCGTGGTGGGTCGCGGAGCGGGGTTTGGATTTGGGCGGTTACACACTTCGTCGCATGGCAGCGTGCTGCATGGCATTGAGTGTAGAACGGCGGCAGTAGCTGGGAGGCACTGCGGTGCACTCGTGGTGTGGAGAGCGAGGCATTTGCACCTCTGACAGCGATGGGGTGCACACTTTGTGCGATAACACTCGCTGCGCGCTCTGGTTGTCTCACCACCGATCCCCGACCTCCCTTCCCACTCAACCATCCCCACAGCTTCGGCATCCGCGGCCTCGTCATCGACCCCTACAACGAGCTTGACCACCAGCGCCCCCCGGGCGTCAGTGAGACCGAGTACGTGAGCCAGATGCTGACCAAAATCAAGCGCTTTGCGCAGCACTACGACGCGCACGTCTGGTTTGTGGCCCACCCCAAGCAGCTGCAGCAGTGGCGTGGCGACGCGCCCAACCTGTACGACATCTCGGGGTCGGCCCACTTTGTCAACAAGGCGGACAACGGGGTCGTCATCCACCGCGTGCGCGGCGAGGGGGCGGCCGACTCGACGTCGACGACGCCCAAGCAAGTCAACGACAAGGTGAGAGAATGGCGAGAAATTTGCGCCACGGTGCTTTTGCACGTGGCCTCTGCCCACTGCTGCACGCGTTTGCGCAAAATGACGAGCAAGCGGGGGGAGGGAAGGTCACGCGCAGACTCTCACCCACCCATCCCCCCACCCCCATCTCTCCACACGCCTCCCAGGTGCATGTCCTCATCCGCAAAGTGCGCAACAAGTCTGCTGGCACCATCGGTGAGTGTCGGTTGGGCGGGATTCGATATCGAATTTTTGGGGGTTCAGGCCGCCCGCGAGACGTGAAGCACACGTCGTGCCTTGCCATAACCCACCCACCCCCCTGCCCACCCTGTTGCCGCGCCTAACCCCTCACCTTGCTCCCCCCTCAGGCCAGGCCTTTCTCAAGTATGACCGCACCACGGGCCGCTACGAGGATTTGGACCCGTGGGAGTGGCCAAAGACGGGGTCGCACGCCGCGAGCTGACTGAGCTGGTGTTTGGGTGTTCTGTGTGTTTTTGTCTTTCCCCCCTTCCCCTTTTGTTTTGTTCAACATGCTTTTTCAAAAATGAGATCAGTTCCGATGTTATCAGGGTGGGCAGAGGGGGAAACCATGACTCCAAAAAATGGGCAAACGTAAAGGGGTGTTCTTCGACATCAACTCACTCTCGAGTAGTTTCCACCAACGAAGTTTCTGAAACACCCCCAACGCGCCCTGCCTGCCTGCCTTTCTCGCACCCTCTCCTCGCCACCCCCCACTGACCCTCTCCCTCTCCCTTGCCATCCCCCCCCCCCCCACCCACCACAGTCAAACAAATGCGTCAAGTTCTCTACACTGCTCCCCCCTCACTGCTTGACCCCGCAAAACACGAGCCCCCTCAACCCACGCTCGCGCACGCTCGCCAAGTGCGCTTCTGCCGCCACCGACCACGGCGGCAGCGCGTCCAGCCCCCTCGCCCGCCGGTAGGCTTGCTCCTGCAGCCGCCTCGTGTCCGCGGTGTCGCCGTGGCACGTGGCCACGATGATGAGGGTGTTGGGCGGGGCCGCGTCCACAAGCGTGCCGACGTGGCGGTCGACAGCGGCCAGGGTGGCGTCCATCTGGCGTTGGTACTCGTCTGGATGCAGCAGCGAGGGTGATGGGGGTGGGGGTGCCGTGTCGGCGGGGGGCGGGCACCCGTCCCCCAGCTGCGGCAGTGGTGGTGGCGACGCGGGGTCTGCTTCGGCTGCCGTTGCATACGCCGCCACCGCCGCCCGCGCCGCGTCAGCACGCGCATCCTGCAGCGCCGCCACCCCTGCCAACCGGGTCCACACAAAATGGGCCGCGGCGGGCGAGCCTGGCGCGACACCCACCGCGCGCGCCGCGCGCGCGGCTGCTTCCCCGTCGCTCGCCACAGGCACGCCGTCTGCGGCACCACCCACGTGCCGGTTGACGGTGTCCGGCCTGTCCACGATGGACGCACGGCGGCCGGCATCCGTCAGCACGACGGCCAATTTGTCGGTGTGCTGGGGGGAGCCGTCTGCGACGCCGTATTCAGGGCCGTGCTTGAACTTAAGCAGGGCGAGGTCCATGGCGGCGCGCGCGTCGTCCACCGAGTCGTGACCCCGGGATCCTGTCTGAATGGACCGCTTGAGGAAGCGTTCGGTCAACCGCCGAAGCGCGGTGCGGTAGGGCGGGCCGCGTGGGTGGGGGAACAAGACGCCCGTGTCGATGACGCGCGCGTGCAGCAGGCGCAGGGCGCGCAGGTCGTTCTCCAGGGCGTGGCCGATCAACAATGTGTCTTCATGCAGCAGGTCGAGCATGGCGGCCTGGGCGTCGGCCAGGGTGGTGGTGACGCCGGCGAGCGTGGTTTCGTCGATGCCGGAAAACTGCGTGTTGTAGTTGACAATCGGGTTGGCCGGCGCCACCAGTTGGTCCAGCAGGACGGAACCATTGGCCGCCACCGCAGACACGCGAGCCAGTTCGTAGCCGACCGTGGTGACGCACATTTCGCAGTCGACCGCGATGAGCGCGTGGGTGGGGGGCGCGTCCTTGCGCCGCCGCGTGCTGACGTACCCCGGCGGCGTGGCGGGCTGGCCATCCGCATCCAAGTGGGGCAACGGGTAGTCGCGCTCCGCGGCCGCCGCGCGGTCGAGGGCGTATGCGGCGGGTGGCGGCAGCGCCGCGCGCCCTGCTTTGCGCTCCTCGTCCGCGGACCGCTTGCGCTTGCGCGACTGGGGCACGCCAAACAGGTTGGCTACCGCGTAGGATGGGCGCGCGTCCGGACGTGGGGCCAAGCAGGGCGCGGGCGGGCCCAGCGACGCGAGGCGGGGCAGGAGTGACCGTGACGCCTCAAACAGGTCAGCCCCCAGCCCCGGCACTCCCACCACCAGCACGCGGTGGATCAAGTGGTTGTGTTTGAGAAACGCCCACCGCGGGTTGATGCCGTCGGCCAGCACCCACAGAATCAGGGCTTGCACGTCGGCCAGGCGCAGGGGTCGGTCGGTCGCGACTTCGACCGAGGCGCGAACCTGTGAGGGGAGGGGTAGGGTGAGTCTTGTTTCCTCGTCACGCCCCAGCGTCTCTCTCTCTCTCCTCTACCCAACCTCAAGCACACACTCACGTCGGTGTCCACGGCGTCGCCTCCACCTGGCGCTAGCGCCGCGCCAGCACCACCCTCTTTCTTGCGTTTTGGCTTTTTGACGCGCAGCGCGGGCGGCGTTGGTGCCGGAAAGATGGATGACACGGCCTGTGTGTGTGTGTGTGGTGTGGTGTGGGGGCGCGTGGGGTGAGAGAGGGCCCCAGGTCCCCCTGCATTTGGTGGCGGCCCACCCGTCAGTTCCGCCCTCTCTGCCTCCCCTCCTCTCCCCTCTCACCTGGCCGCCAGGCACACTGGTCGCCGTGTCGACGGCGGGCGGCGTCGACGCCGTCGACGCCGGCGCGTCTGCAGCCGGAGCCGTCATGGGGGTGTTGCTTTTTTTGCTCGCGGCTGTGTTTTGGCGTCGAGCGAAAAACTAAAAACACTCTCCCTTTCCCCATCCGCGGCCCGAGTCCTCCGTCCGCGACTCCTCCCCGCATGGCCACCTCCTGCACTGCCAGCCGCCAATGTCGCCTCCCACGTAACCCACTCGCCGCCGCCCCCGCTCCACGCAGACGCTGCGTCGCGCGCGCTGGCATGCGGCAAGCGGGCCACCACGCCGACCGCGTGGCCACAGCGGACGTGCTGGCGTCGGACGGAACGGTGTGTAGTGCGTATATGTGTGTGTTTTGTGGGGTGAGAAAACCCGTAGAAACAAAAACTGACCCTCCTTTCCTCTTCAGTCCTTTGCCGCGTCCGACACCGCCCTGCTCACCCACGCCGACCACCTGCGCCTGCGCCGCCGTGCTCTGGCCAACACGCTGACTTCCATCGAGTCGGAGGTTGGATCCCTGGAAGCATTCGCCCTGAACGTGGCGTCCGAGTGCGGGCTGAGCGCCGACCGCACGCGTGTGCGCGAGTGGGTGCCGGTCGCGGCGCGCGTGTGGTTGGCGGGCACGTTCAACGACTGGAGGGAGGATGTGCCGCTGACCCTGGAAAGCGGGGGCTGGTGGAGTGCCACGCTGCCGTCCCCGCTGCCACACGGCACGCGCTACCGCCTGCGTATCGAAACGCGCTCCGGCGCGCGCCGCGACGCGGCGTCGCCGTGGGCCACCTGGTCTGTGCCCGCCGACACGTCCGCCATGGGGTCTCGCTACGACAGCGCTGTGTGGGCTCCGGATCGGCCATATCAGTGGCAGCATGCCCCCCCACCGCCCCCCCGCACGTACCGCATCTATGAAGCCCACGTCGGCATGGCGTCGGAAGCGCCCGCCGTCGCGACGTACACCGAGTTTGCGAGGGACGTGCTGCCCCGAATTGCAGCAGACGGCTACAATGCGGTCCAACTCATGGCAGTCGCGGAACACACCTACTACGGCAGCTTTGGCTACCAGGTGACGTCCCCGTTTGCCGTAGCGTCGCGCTCCGGCACGCCTGACGACTTCAAAGCCCTCGTCGACACCGCGCACAGCCTGGGCCTGCGCGTGCTGCTGGACATCGTGCACTCCCACGCCAGCGCCAGCGTGGTGGATGGACTGGCGGGCATCGAAGGCGACGAACATGAAGCCCAAGCCCAGTGTGCGTCGTACCTCGCCGGCCATCACCCCGAGTGGGGGTCGCGCCTGTTTGCGTACGACAGGTGGGAGACGCTGCGCCTGCTACTGGCCAACCTGGCGTGGTGGATGACGGAGTACCGTGTGGACGGGTTCCGCTTCGATGGCGTCACGTCCATGCTCTACCGCCACCACGGGTGCGGCGTCGGGTTTTCGGGCAACTATGGCGAATACTTTTCTCCTGCGACAAACGTCGACGCCGCCGTGTACCTGTCCCTCGCCAACCTGCTCATCAAGCGCCTGCGCCCCGACGCTGTCTCCATTGCAGAAGACGTGTCTGGCGCCCCGGGCGTCGCCCGCGCCGTGGCAGACGGCGGCCTCGGCTTTGACGCGCGCCTGTCGATGGGCCTGCCCGACCTGTGGGCCCGCCTCGGCTCCTCCGACGACGCCGCCTGGCGTCCCGACACCATTATCTCCGCCCTCTGCAACCGCAGGCGCGATGAAGCTGCTGTCGCCTACGTTGAATCGCACGACCAGTGCCTGGTGGGGGACACCACGCTCGCGTGGCGGCTGATGGGGGGCGCGATGTATGACGGCATGTCGGCCACGTCCGACCCGCCGCCCCCGGTGGCGCGCGGCGTCGCCCTGCACAAAGTGGCGCGCGCGCTGACGCTGGCGTTGGGGGGTGACGCGTGGCTCAACTTCATGGGCAACGAGTTCGGGCACCCCGAGGTGAGGAGAGAGGGAGGTTGAGGGGTTGGCACGGTCGCCCCCGCATAGAGCAGAGCCACACATACTCACATCGCACCGACCTCTTCTCTTTCCAACAGTGGGTCGACTTTCCGCGTGACGGCAACGGCTGGTCGCACGCGCACGCGCGGCGCCAGTGGTCGCTCGCCGACTCGCCCCACACGCGCTACGCCCAGCTGGGGGCGTGGGATGCCGCGTTGATGCGCCTGGACGCCGACTACGGCGTGTTGGATGCAGACCACTTGCTGGTCACGCACTGCGGCAAAGGGGACGGCGCACCCGGCGACCGTGCGATCGTGGCAGAGCGTGGCCCCCTGGTGTGGGTGTTCAACCTGTCCCCCCACGACACGTTGGTCGACTTCAAGATCGGGGTGCCGTCTGGTGGCGACTGGGTGGCCATCGCCGACTCTGATGCTGTTGCGTATGGTGGCGGCGGCGTGCTGCGGCCGGGCCTCACACACGCGTCGAAGCCGGAAGGCACGCCCGGGGATCGGGCATCCAATTTCAATGATCGCGCGTGGTCCATTGTGGTGACGGCGCCGCCGAGGAGTGTGCAGGTGTATAAAGCAGTCGGGTGAAAGAGGGGGTTCGGAAATTTTTGCAAAAAGAAAGCGTCTCGCCAATCAGTTTTCACAAACATAACGCTCCTCGCCTCCGCTCATCTCGATCCATGCGAGCGCCACTTCCCACGCGGCCGCAGCGTGCGCTGCGGCCGCTTTGTCGCGCTCACAGCCAGGCGCGCCCCGCACGCGCAGCCCCGACGCCCCCGCACGCCGCGACGCGAGCCCCGAAAACCGCCAAAGCGCCGGCCGCCGTTCAGAAAGTGGACGTCGCCCAGCACGTGCGCTGGCTGGATGGGGACGATGTGAGTGCCTGCTGTTGACGCAGGGAGCGGGGGAGCGTGCTCGGGAGGAGGTGTGTGTGCGGCGGACGGCGTCGAATGGAGCGCTCGACCTTTTCGCCGACCCCTTTTCCCTCGACCCTCAGGCGCGCGTCACCGTCGCCCGCGACGGCGACGCCTACGTCGCCACCATGGATGTGCCTGCTCGCCCAGACTCTCAGCCCCCCCCTACCCTGGTGTGGGGCACGTTTCGAGCCGACGCGGCCGCGTGGCGCGCGGTCGCGCCGCTGCCGCCCGGCGCGGTCGCCGACCCGACCTCTGGCGGCGCGCGCAGCCTGTTTGGGGCCGCGTCCGCCGGGCGGCACACGGTACAGGTGAGGCTGCCCGCCAAGTCGGCCCCCGTCACGCTGGCGTTCAGGGTGGACCGCGGTGAGGGGAGCGCGGACGTCGCTCCTCTGTTTTCTGTGCCCGTCGGCATGGGGGCCGGCTCGCCCGCCACCCTGGGCTCCACCCTGGCACGGCCGCCCCCCGGGTCGGTCGGCACATCCATCAACTTTGCGGTGGCGTCGCGCGGCGCGGCGGCGGTGGCGTTGGTGTTGGCGCGCGTGCCGTCGGGTGACGCGGCCGCGACCGCTCTAGAAATCGACCTGCCGCCCGCCTCCCACCGCACGGGGGACGTGTGGCACGTGCGGGTGGATGGACTGACAGACATCGCCACCCTGGCGTGGGGGTGGCGGGCCACGGGCCCTCTGGGGTCGACGGGGGGTGCCACGTTTGCGCCTGGGCGCGTGTGGGCTGATCCTTACGCGACCGCCGTCACGCGGCCCGTTACCCTGCCCCCCGGCATGTGCGTCGCCCCCCGCCCCGATGGCGGGGGCGCCGCCACGGACGCGCCCGCCGTGCTGGCATCGTTGGCGCCGTTGGACGGATCGGCGGACGCGGGCGTGCCGGCGTCTCCGCTCGCGCCCGCGCTCGCACTCGAAGACCTGCTCGTCCTCGACCTCGACGTGCGGTCCTTTTCAACCGGTCCCTCCGTCCCCGAGCCTCTGCGCGGCACCTTCGGAGGTGTGCTGGCCGCCTTCGACGCTGCCGCCGCCGACAGCGCCCTGGCGCGTGTGACCGCGGTGCACCTGGGCGGCACGCTCGCGGCCGCCGCGCCCGGCCCCGCCGGCCCCGCGCCCACCGCCCTGCTGGCGCTCGACCCCGCGCTCGCAGCTGGTGACGACGCCCTGGCCCCCGTGCGCGAGCTGCGAGCCCTGGTGGCGGGCCTGCACGACCGCGGCGTCGCCGTGCTCGCAGGCGTCGAGTTTTGCTATGCGGGCGGCGCTGGCGGCGGCGCCGCGCGCGACGGCGCGCCACTCGCCGGCCTGGACGCCGCTTTGTATTTCAGGCCCGCGGTTGGCGGCTCCGGCGCCCGAGTGCTCAACGCGGGCGCGCCTGCTGTCAGAGCGCTGGCCCTCGCGTCCCTGCGCCACTGGGCGCGCTCGTTTGGCGTCGACGGCTTTGTCCTCGCCCACGCTGAAGCCCTCACCCAGGACGAAGGCGGGGCCGTCCTGGACGCCCCCCCCCTGGCCAACGCTATTGCGGCCGACGCCGTGCTGGCGCGCCGCCTGGTGGTGGCGTCGTCCGCGGATTCAACCCTGCTGCCGCGCGGCGGCGCGCGCTCGTTCCCGCACTGGGGCGTCCTCGCCGACCGCAACCACCGCCTTGCCAGGCTGCTGGCGGCCTGGCTGGGAGGGGGCGCCCACGGGTCGGCTCGCGCAGTCGCAGACAGGGCGGCTGGGTCGGTCGACCTGACCGCGCCCGCGTGGGGGGGCGACCTGCCGGGCAGCCTGGCCGCCGCGCGGCGGCCGGCTGCAATCGCCAACTGTGTGCTGCCGCCCGGGGTGCCCACCCTGGCGGCGGCCGCGACAGGCGCGCTGGGGGGGGCCGGCTTCGCCGACCCGGCCCAAGCGTCCTCCCTGGCCAAAGCCATGCTGGTGGCGGCGTGCCTGTTCCGCGGCGCGCCGTGGCTGCCCGCGTCGGCGCTCGAGACGCCGATAGGGGGCGCCTTTGTGGGCGGCCTGTTAGACGTGAGGGCTGCTGTCGCCCCCGCTCTGGCGCCTGGCGCGGGCGTCGAGCCTCCGCCACTCACGTGGCACGGTGCGTTTGCAGGCACAGAGCCCGACTGGGACGGCGCCCGCGCGGGCGAGTGGGGCGCTGACGTCGTCGCCTTCGACGCTGCGGGCGGCGGCGCCGCCGTGTACGCCGCCTTCAACCCGCACCCGGGGCCCGTGCCGCTGACGCTGCCGCCGCCGCCGCGGGGGGCGACGTGGGCGCGCGCAGTGGACACCACGCTGGCGGCGCCGCAGGATGTGACGCCGGTGGGCGGGGTGAGGTTGGCGACGCGCGACTATGAGCTGGGGGCAAAGGCGGCTTTGGTTGCGGTCGCGGTGGCGGAGGAGGCGTAGGGAGGGAGGAGAGAGTTTTTTCGCGGCAGGAGCAAGTTGAATCAAAAACCAGCAGAACGTTAAACGAAAAAAAAAAACGCAGAGAAAAACAAACAAAACCACAACTCACAACCCATCATCCTCCTTGCGCAAGTACTCGCCCACATCGCTCTGGTGGAAGGCGACGATGCCGGACGGGTCCAGGCGGCGGCAGTCGGCGGTCGACTTGGCGGCCACGCCAAACCCGAGCGGCACGTCCGCCATGTTGAGCACGACGACGCCCGCGTTGGCGGGGGTGGCCTCCGTGATGCGGCCGAGGCCCGACTTGAGGACGTGGTTGCCGTACAGAAACTGCATCTCGGCCGAGGGTTTGACCCACACCTTGTACTTTGCGTGCTGGGCCAGCAGGTCGACCGCACCCACGGTGAGCCTGAATTTGCCCGAGTGCGTCAGCTTGCCGATGCAGGTGCCCAGGTGGACGAGGGCGTCGCGGGCCACGCTGGTCGCGCGCCGCATGACGGACGCGCGCACATAAAACACGCGGTTCCTGTGCAGGCGCAGCACGTGGTCGTCGCCCGGGACGTCAACGAGGGCTCGTATGTTTTTGCCTATGTATTTGTGCAGCTTTTCGAAGACGGCCTTGGTTTCCTGTGGGTGTGGGAGTGGGGTGTGTGTGTGTGTGGTGAGGTTGAGAAGGAGGACGGCCCCCTAGCGTCGCCCGTCTGGCGCGCTCCTCTCATTGTGCGAGAGGCTATGAGGCAGCCGTGCAACACAACAAAAGCGGGGCAGGCTGTCAGCCACGCACCTCTTCTGTGAGGGGCCGCATGGTGGAGAGGCGGTCGGCGGCTTGTGCGGAGCAAGCGCAGCAGCGAGTCACGCGCTGTGTTCCCCTCTGTGGACGGCACACACACGCGTGTGTGCGAGTGGGGGGCCCAGAGCACACACACGGGGTGTGAGGCGGGGAGGCGGTGTGGGAGGCGTGCGGGCGGCTCCAAATTTGCGAAAGAGCGAAGAGCTTGTGAGCGCGTTGGGGCCGACGCGTCTTTCGCTTTCCCTCACTCCATCGCTTTCTCGCCAGGGCGCGCCCGTTTTTTTCTTCCCTCCACACACAGCCACACATTCCTCACATGGCCACCCGCTCCCTCGCCGCCACCCTGGCCCGCGCCGCCGGCGTGACCGGCCCCCGCCGCGTCGCACCCGCGCCGCGCCGCACCGCGCTGCTGCGCTTCCCGCTGGCGCCTGTGCTGCCCGCTCTGGCGGGCAGGCGCAGCATGACTGCCAAAGCGTCGATGGTGCGAGGGGCGGATGGAGGATGGGGAGGGGAGGGCGTGAGCGATGCGCGAAAGAAGAAGCACCGATGCGCCCTCGACACGTTCCCCCCCCCCCCCCCCCAACCAACCTCCACTCTCTCTCCACACCCCCAGGAGGACCTGGTGCGCGAGAAAAATGCCCAACACCCGGTCTGCCTGTACGTGAAAACCTACTGTCCTTATTGTGCGGACGTCAAAGCGCTCTTTGCCTCACTTGGCGTCACTGCCAAGATCATCGAGCTCGACACCCTGCCCGACGTCGCGGCCGCCGTGGCCTCCGTCACGGGGCGCACGTCCGTGCCCCAAGTCTTCGTCGGCGGCGTGCACGTGGGCGGGTGCGACGACACGGTCGCCGCCAACGCGAGCGGGGAGCTGGCCAAGCTGCTGGATGCGGCGGGGGTGAGCGCCAAGGCGTGATGTGTGTGTGTGTGTGACTGTGGACCCAGCAAACCACAGTGTGTGCGACGAGAGAGAAAGAGAGAGCGCGCGCGTGTGTGTGTGTGTGTGAGTGAGTGAGAGCAGGCCCCCCGTGTTTCTGTGTAGATGGAAAAAAAGGAAAACGATGTTTCGATCTTGTTTGGTTTGTGGATCCACACGAGGGAAAAAAACGAGGAAACAAGGACAAAAAAGGCATCCTTTCAACGCGCGCACAGAGGGTGGCTTTGCAGATAAAAAAGCGCGTGTGGGGTCGGGGTGGGGTGAGAGAGAAGGGGGGAGACACGAAACAAAAGCATGCTGCGACCCTGGCGCGTTTGGTTTCTTGCGCAGGCACCTTTTGGTCGCTCGAAAAGGGCCGCCGGGCGGCCGCGGCCCTTTGCTCTCGCCCCCGCCAGATGCAGGCTTGCGACGGAAGTGGGAGGGGAATCAGGGCCAAACCAGGTTGGCGCGATTTCGAGGGGGGAGGGCAAAAAAGTGGGGCGTTTTTATGGGCAGCGACAAAAAGGGCTAGCAGACGCAACACACCATGAAAAGACAAGATCCCAAATTGTGAATCTAGTGCGATGGTGTGGTCCAGCATGAGCAACGGTTTTTGGGGCAAAGGGGTGTCGATGGGGAAAGGGGGGACGGGCTTGTGAAACACCGGGGGGGGATCAATCAAGGGTTGACTTCTTCTTTCGTTGGGGGATTGAAAGGCCACGGGAGCGCGACTTGACTGGTCTTGGAAAAGTCAGCGCTAACCGGCGTGGCCTTTTTGTTTTCTTGGGTCCATCATTTTTCACTGGACGGGCGCGCGCTGCGCCGGCCCGTGCTTGCGCCAGTGCGCGGGCGTGGCGCGAGCGGCAACGTCGGACGACTCGCCGCCTGGCGCGGTGGTGGTGGTGCTCTTCAGCGTCGGCGTCCAGGGCGACCACACCACCGCGCGGCGGCGGTGCGCCGCCCGCCCCGGCGACCGGGGCGGCGTCGGGGGCATGGTGCAGCTGGTTGCGGGCGAGGAGAGGTGCAGGCAGGCTGCCCCCGCCCTCCGCCTCGCCACCAGCCGCCCCCACGACCGCGCACGCGATCGAGCAAAACGATGCGTCCTCCGCGCAGTCGCCCCCGCCCCCGGCGCACAGGTGGGCCGGCGCCCGGCCGCCGTGGGCCGCGCGCGCGCGCGGGCGCAGCATCAGCACGCGCGCAAGCGTTTGGCGTCGGTGACGGTGACGGCCGCCTCGTAAAACGCGCGGCGCACGCTGGCGGAGACGGAGATGATATGTGTGTGTGTGTGGTCGTGAGAGGGACCGTGGTCGTGGGGGGGGCGGGTTGGAGGGTGTCTCGTGGTTGTGAGGAAACCGTCGTTCTTGCCCGAAACGGGCGCAGTGCCACCAATTTGCCCTCACGCGTTCGTCCCCCCGTCTCGCCCGCGGCCGGGTGCCTATTCACGATCCACTCCCCACCATCGAACACCACTGTCCCCGTGCACCACTTGGGCGCATGAGCCGCATTGGCGGGGGGCGCAGCACGTGGGCAAACGAGAGCGAGCATAGGTCGCAGAGCATTGGCGCCGCGCCGATATCTTGGCTCCCCTCTCGCCAAAAACTCATCATACGGGCTGACCCGCACCCTCACGCATGCGGGTGGACGATGCCAGCATATTTAGAGGACGAAATAATAGCCAACGGGCTGTGGAGTGGGGGATTGGGGCGTGCGTCGAAGGGTGGCTTGTTTGCCCTGCCTGCCGATCGACCTACGGATCGGCGATTGGCTGACGCCTCGCCTCCAAATTCGGCGCACCTGAGCGAGTCACAAGACCAGGGTTTACGGGGCGAGGGTGGAAGAGGGAGGGCCAACTGAAGCGGAACAGCGCGCGGTGGAGATGCCTTTGGTTTCGTTTTTGCTTTTTCACGATAGCGAAGTGAAGCAGTCCTGTTTTTTTTCTTTCGCGAGGCTTACATGAGCCAAAACGCCCCAAATCCGCGCGCCCGAACGTGCACAGGGTGCACGTACTACTCTCGCGTCCTGCACGCTCAAGGACGGGAACCCGTCTGCGTCGGCCTGCGCGGCACGCGCACCGTCGACGCGCCTGTGGAAGAAGTCCCCCTCCCCCCCGACGTCGCGGCGGGCGGCCCCTTTGCCTCGCTGTGCGTCAGGTTTGGCGGGTGGCCGGACGACCCGCCCCGGCCGCAGGCGCTGCCCAGTGACGAAGCGGGGACGCAAGCACTCCCCGGTGCCGACGAGCCCGGCCTGCCCCAGTGCCTGGGCATCCAGATCGTGAGGGCACAAGCTGTGGCGTCGTCTCCTGCGTTGGCGGGTGCGGGAGTGCCAGAGGCAGGGGCAGCGGAAACGGCGCGGCTGCCGAGGCGCACCTCGCCACCGCCTCGCACGGGCGCGCTGCCGGGCGATGCCTCGCTCGACACGCTGCTGGAGAGGTGGGAGAGGTCGGCTGGGAAGGTAGCGAAGAGGATGGCGGAGAACGTGGCCTTCATTTTTGGGGGGGGCGGAGGGCAGGAGTGATTGTTTGTTTTTTTGTTTTTCGCCCACCGCCCGTCTGTTAGCTTGCTTTCTTGCTTTTTGTATTTGCGTTCCAAACAAAAATCACACACACACACACACACACACACACACACACACCAAAATCAGCACTCCACCGCCATGCCCCCGCCCCCCAGCGTCTTGCCCCACCGTGCCGCGACGGCCGCGTCTGTCGCGACGTCCCACACCGCCACCGTCCCCTTCGCCCCCGCCGCCGCCAGCAGGGAGGGCGCCGACCCCGCGAACGCGGCCGTGAAGACAGCGCCCACTTTGAGGTCGGTGGTGGCGACGGGGGACGTGGGCGCGACGCCGGACGTCGCGTCCCACAGTTTGACGCTTTTGTCGAGTGACGCGGTGGCCAACAACCCGGGAGCAGAGGGGCAGAAAGCCAGACTCGACGCAGGCTTGCGGTGAGCCGCCAGCGTCCACAGGGGGGGGGCGCCCCCGCCGGCGCGCGCGTCCAGGGCGAGAATGGTGCCGGCATCCGTCGCAACACAAAACAGGGTCGGCGCGTCGGGGCGCCACGCGACGCACTCGACGTCCGCGCCCACGCTCCACTTGGCGGCGGCTGCACCCTGGGGCGCCCGCACATCCACCAGGGCGGCGACGCCGTCAAAGCCGCCGGTCAGCAGGGCGGGCGCGTCGGCCGGGTTGAAGGCTACCGCTTGCACCTTGCTCGTGTGGTGGGTAAACGTGGCCACCGCGGCCCCCGCATCCACGTCCCACACCTTGACGGTGCGGTCTGCAGATGCAGACGCCAGCGCGTTGCGCACGTGGGGGGACCAGGCGAGGCCGAGCACGGCGTCGGCGTGGCCGCCGCCCGCGACCGCGGCGCGGCGCGAGCGGCGCACGCGCGGGGGCATGGCTCCACCCGCTGCTTTGGCAGTGGCCGCGGCGGCAGCTTCGGCCCCCGTGTCGTGGCCCAGTACGGCGACGGGTTCCACCGCGTCCGCGGCGTCGACGTCCCAGATTTCGACGCCAGGGTCCATTGAGCCGACGGCCACAAACGACCCTGGGGCGCCCCCCCCACCAGGCGCGGCATCCATCCAGGCCAGGGCCAGCGGAAATGCAGCCAACAAGACGTCGTGGTGGACGTACACGTTGGGCGGGTCGCCGGCCCCCGCGCCCTCCTCAAACACCCACACCTCCAGGCGGGACACGTCGTCCTCATTTCTGGCGGCCAGGAGCAGCAGGTCGTCGGGCTTGAGCTCCCAGTCTTCGTCATCGGAGGAGGTGGCGTCGGGGGAGGGGGCGGCGCCGGCCGTGGCACGCGTGCCGGCCGCGAGGCGCAGGTAAGGGTCCTCCGAGTTGGATGCATAGTACGCAGCGCTGCCGCCAAAAATGCCGGCCGCCGCGCCATCAACGTCGGGTTCATCGTCGTAGGCGTCCATGTTGAGTTCTGCCAGGGCGGTGTCGAGGGGGGGGGCGCCCTTGCCGCGCACGGCGGCCGCGGCGGCGCGCGCGGTGGTGGTGGCGTCGGCGTCGGCGGCGTCGGCGGCGTCGTCCGAGGATGACGAGTCTGTCTCCCAGTCTTCATCATCGGAGGAGGGAGGCGACGCATGGGGAGGTGGGCGGCCGGCTGGTTGAGGGGTGGGCAAAATGGGGTGAGCGTTTTCTGTGTTTTCGCATTCTTCCACCGGGCTCAGCCGCGCATTCACACGCGCACACGGTGCTCAGACCACATTAGTACGCAGTCCCGGGGGCCGGAGTGGCAGCCGCCCCCCCCACACCCCCCACGCTCACCTGCGGCGGCCGCCCGCGCTTCGGCCAGCTCGTCCTCTGTCGGCGGCGCGGCGCGGGGGATGGGCCTGGCCACGCCCCGCGGCAGCCAGGCGACGCTGGAGATCATGGCTGAGGGTGTGCGGCGCGGAGGAGGTGGGCAGTGTGTGCCTCCCGCTCGGCCGGCAGGGCCAAAAAAGAAAACCAAAAACGAGTCTCTCTCACTTTCGCCGACGTCGAAACAAAACGCTCAATCATGGCCGATCCCACCCACGCGCTCCCCGTCCTCACTTGCGACGGCGACGCCGTGCCCCTGGAAGAAGCGCGCACCCTCAGCCGCAAACATGAATGCTTGTTTTTTGTGTTTGGTGGGGAGAGGAAGGTGACAAAACAAAGACCCACCTCCTAACAGCCTCCCGTTTCCCCCCCTTCCTCCCCTACACTCTACCTCGCCGGCTTTGCGCTGCTGCCCTGGGCGTGGGTCCTCAACGCCTGGCTGTTTAGGGATGCATCCGACGCCGTCGTCGCCGCCAACGTGTCTGCTTCGCGGCGCGGCGCGGCCGCAGCGGGCGTCGCCCTGGCCGCGTGGGCGGCCGCGTTCTCGCTGGGGGGGCCGCGGGTGGTGGGCGCCACTCTGTACGACAAACTGAACCTGGCGGGGGTGGACCTGGCGAGCTGGGGGCTGAACTTTTGATAAGAGGGGGAGTGGGCGGTAGAAAGTTTTTTGTTTTTCTAGTTGTGAACCCTTGCCTACGGACATTTTTGTGCGCTATATAGTGGGGTTGGTTTTACACACGCATCAGTCGAGCGAGGAGGAGGAAAAAAAGTATAGGGGGTCGGTGTGGGCAGCGAACCAAGGAGGGAAACGGGGGGGCGTTTTATTCACCCCGCCTCTCTCCACTCTCAGGCCGCACGCACACACACGCATACAAACAAAAATGGACAATGAATCAAGTGCAGTAGGAGCAAAATCAAATCAAAACATCAAACGACCCTCGCCACGACGACCGCCCCGCGTGCGCCGCGCTCCCCCAGCGCGGCCGCCAGCCCGCTCGCGCACGAGGCGACCCCCCCGTACGCCGACCCTGCTCCTGCCATCGCTTGCTGGGCCGCCAGCGCGGCCAGCGCCAGGCGGCGGCCGTCTTCCGCGGCCGCCAGCGCACGCGAGGTGCGCGCGTGCGCGGCGCGCGCGCGCGCGCGTGCGCGGCCGCCAGGGCCGCCACCGCGCCAGCCAGCACTGCGACAGTCCACATTGAAGCTGAAGGATTGTCGGCTGCTGCTTTGCGCAGCGCTTTCAAATGAGCCACCGCGGCAGCGCCGCCTGCGGCCGCCGCGCGGCGCAGCCCCGACAGCGGGGGCGGCTGCCCGGCCGGCGATGCCGCCCACCCTGCATCAAAGTCCAGCAGTCGCCCCGCGGGCGGTGGGTCGGGTGTCAGGCGGCGGCCGGACGCGTCGACCGGGATGCCGGGGGCGACCGCGGGTGACGCGCGCGCGGTGGGCGGCGCGTCGTCCACGGGCGTGCCTTCCACCACGCTGACGACGCCGACGTCGGGTTCATCGTCCTCCGTAGTGACGACTTCCCAGGCGTCGGGCTGAGTGGAGAGGGGGGGGAGGTGTGGGGCTGGTGAGCTGGGGAAGCGTGTTTTGACCTCTCGCTCGCGTCATGTGCCAGCGCGGCGCGGCACGCCCCGCGCACACTCACCAATGCCTCCATGTCCAGTTCGGCCACGCCCGACATGAGGTACGACACTCAGGTTGTGCGCAACGCTGAAGAATGGGGAGGCACACGCCCGTGCTTTCTTTCGAGCAGCTGTGACAAAACGACGCAACCAACCAAAACACACTCCCTTTCTTCTCGTTGCGGCGTCCCCTCCCGTCTCTGTCCAGGTAAATGCGAGCGCCGCACACGCCGCCACCACCAATGCATCACACTACTGCGTGCTGCGACAGCCCCCCCAGGGAACGATGCTCCAGAAAAAGGTCACACTGGCTGCGCCACCACTTGTTTGGAGGCCAGCCCTGCTGACACACACTTTGAACCGACGCCACCCTTCGTGCGCATGCTATGCATTGTGCACTGCATTGTACGGGGCGGAGGCCGGCTGACCCTGGGCGGTGGGAGGCAGTGCGGGGTGCCATTTGTGCTATTCTCGTGCGCCGACCTTTTTCTCCCACCCTCAACACAGGCAACCCTCATCATGCCCGCCCCCACCGCCCCCACCACCAAGGTCGGCGTCATCGGCGCGGGCGCGTGGGGAACCGCCCTCGCCCTGCACTGCGGCCGCATGGGCAATAACGTGGTCGTGTGGTGCCGCGAGCCAGAGGTCGCGGCCGCCATCAACGACCCCTCCGTCCGCGAAAACACGTCCTTCCTCAAAGGCTTCAAGCTGCCCCCCAGCGTGCGGGCCACCACGTCCCACGCCGAGCTGGCGGAGCATGCCGACCTGGTGCTGGTGGTGGTGCCGACCCCGTTTCTGGCGGCCACGCTGGCCGCGTTTCGCCCGCACCTGACGTCCCGCCACACGCTGGTGTCGTGTACGAAGGGTATCCTGAATGACACGCTGGAGACTCCCGACGCCATCATCAAGCGCGTGCTGGCGGGCGGGGGTAGCGACAGCGCGGCCGGCGCGTCGCCGCGCACGCTGCCGCGCGTCGCGTTTTTGTCGGGCCCTTCATTCGCAGCCGAAGTCGCCCAAGGCGTCCCCACTGCCGTCACCATTGCCGCCACCGATGAAGCGGTGGCGGCAGACGTCCAAGCCCGCCTGTCCACGCCCCGGTTTCGGTGCTACCGGACGACCGACGTGACAGGTGTCGAACTCGGCGGCGCCCTCAAAAACGTGATCGCGCTGGGGTGCGGCATTGCGGACGGCCTGGGCATGGGAAACAATGGGCGAGCTTGCCTGCTGACGCCGGGGCTGGGGGAAATCACGCGCATCGCGTGTGCCGCGGGCGCGCACCCGCTCACACTCGCGGGGCTAGCCGGCGTCGGCGACCTCGTCCTCACCTGCTGCGGCGACCTGTCCCGCAACCGCACCGTCGGCCTGCGCGTAGGGCGGGGAGAGCGCGCGGCGGCGGTGACCGCGGGCATGACGGCCGTCGCGGAGGGAGTGCTCACGTCCATAGCGGCCGCCGCGCTCGCCGCGCGCCTCGGCGTCGACGCCCCCATCATCGACGGTATCCACCGCGTCCTGCACGAGGGCGCAGACCCGGCCGCCGTGGTGGCCGAAGTCATGACACGCGACCTCAAACACGAAGTGCCGGCTGCCGTGCTGAAAGCGGCGGCCAGCACGGACCGGTTGGTGAGCGAGCAGGAGTGATTGGCTGTGAGTATGTGAGAGATATGGGGGTGATACACCATATGAGCGAGAGAGACCACACTCTTTCATGGTGGAAAGAGTGCAACGACAGAGAGAGACGAGAGAGAGAACGTCGTCGTCAAGTCTTTTTTAACCCAGAGAGAGCGATAAACTTTTTTGTTTCAAAAATCACACCATTGATTTGATTGCACACAGCGGCAGCGTAAAAGGAAAAAGAAACACGCATTTCTCACACCACGCCCGCCGTCTTGGCGACGACAGCATCAGCGTACGCCCCCACCGGCGGCAAGTCTTTGCGCCGCTCGCTGCGCATCGGGGGCTGCTGGTACAGCGCCCCCATGCCCAGACACAGCAGCAGGGCGGCCGTGCCCGCCGCGTTGGCATGCTGGTCCCACAGGGCGGCGTTGACGAGGATGGTGAGCACTTTGCACACGTTGCCGATGACGGAGAATGAAGTCGCGGAAATCGCGGTGCGCAGGGCAAAGGAGAAGTAGGACATGCCCAGCCCGGCCACGCAGGTGGCGGCCACCATGCCCCAGGCGAATGTGCCGTGCCCACCTGCGGCGACAACAGCAGCCTCCCCCGTCAGCAGGCAGACCAGGGCCATCGGCGGCACCGCCAGCGCGTTTTGGTAAAACGTGCGCCCCCACGTCGACATCGCGACCGTGTCCACCACTTTTTTGACCCACACCATCTCGGCGATGGCAAACGTGTACCACGTGGCCAGCCACGCGTAGCCGACGGGGGTGAAGTGGACGTCAGCGGCGGCATAGGCGGTGACACCCGCAAACACGCCCCCCAGCGCCGCCCAGGAGCGGGCGGAGGGGAGCTCCCGCCCCAGGTACGCGTACTCGATGAGCGCGATGACGATGGGGGTGGAGGCGCGGAAGCAGATGATGGTGTCGACGGGCACGTAGCGGAGGGTGGTGACGTTGGCGAAGAGTGTACCGATGAAACCCACCACGATCAACCCAAACTTGGCGGCCTTGGTCTTCTCCAGGGGTTCGCACTCCACCACTTTGGCCGCCGACAGCCCCCGCACAAACGCGGCGCACGTGGCCAGCTGGCACAGCAGGATGAAGGAGGGCGCGGGCAGGCGCGTGACGGCCACCTTGTTGAGGATGAGCAGCATGGAGGAGCAGACGGAGTAGGCGACGACGAGAAAGGTGACGCGCGCGGAGACGCGGGTGCGGCCTGTGTGGTGTGGGGGTGGGTGGGTGAGTCGGGAGAAAAAGCGGCGGGTCGAAACAAGATGCGTCGCCGGCGCGGCAACCGCGTCTGCTCATCCTCCTCCCCCAACACCCTCTCACCTCCGCTGAAGTAGCGCGCGGCTGACGGGTAGGCCAGGGCCAGGCCGCCCGCGATGATGATGCTGGGGAGGGGGGAGGGAGAGGAAGGTGAGCGCAAGGCTTGCTCCAAATTGCACGCGCGCGGCGCGCGTTTTTTTTGGGGGGGGCGCCCGGTTCGTCCGGCACAACCCCCCACTTTCACCCCCCCCAGCGGAGGGGAATTTTAGGGTGGCGCCCGTGGCGGGGGTCGGGGGCGCCAGATCAGGCGCCGGACACCGACCAATTGGCCCGGGCTTTCCCCCCCCAAAAGACTCACGCGAGCGTCGACGACACGGCCTGCGGCGACACACCCAGCGCGCGCCCGATGGATGCGCTGACCGCGGCCAGGGGGGCCAACAGGCCGCCCATGGTTGGTGGGGAGGGAGGAGGGAGGAGGGGGGGGGCGGGGGGGGCGCGGGAGAGAGACGAGAGCTCGCGCTCGAAAAACCGCTCAAAAAGTGATCTGCCCACCTCTCCCTCTCTCTCTCCCGACAGCTCTTCGACACACTCTCTTCTGCCCCCTCTCGGTAGTGTTACAACATCAGTGCGCACGCGGGTACAACACACACAATCTTTCCTCTGTTGATACAAAAAACTCGACTCAACCTACCCACCCTTCCTCGCTCCCTGCCACCGCGCCGCCAGTTTGCCGCCCTCCCTCACCCCAGCATCAAAGTGGTTGGCCAGCCCCGCCCAGCACCGGTAGTAGTCGGCGTCCACGTGCGGTGACGCTGCTGCGCCGGGCGCCACGCGCGGCGTGGCAAACGTTTCAAACATGAAGGCCAGCCCGCTGTCGGGCAGGCGCGCGGGAGTCGCCGTGTCGGCCGCCACCGCGGCTTCATACGAGGGCGCGTCCGGCCCGTGCGGCGTCATGCACAGATGCAGGGAGGCGGCGCCCGGGGGGAAGCCGGCGGGGGCTTTGGCGTCATACGCGCCGCGGATCAGCCCCATGAACTCGTTGGCCGTGTTGCGATGGTAGTACGGCGGTCGGAACGTCCCCTCCGCCGCGCACCAGCGAGGAGGGAACACCACAAAGTCGGCTACGGGGATGCCGGGGGAGGGGGTGCGCACGGTGAGCACGGTGAAGATGGAGGGGTCGGGGTGGTCAAACGACACAGCGTTGACCGGGCAGAAACGAGCTAAATCGTACTTAAACGGCGCTAAATTGCCGTGCCACGCCACCACGTTGAACGGGGAGAAGGCTTGGCGTGCGGCAAAGAGGCGGCCCCCGAACTTGTGGAGCACGGTGAACCCGCCCTCGATAGTGCGATCCTCATACCAGGCAGTGGGTGCCTCGAAATCGCGTGCCGATGCGAGCCCATTGGCACCAATCGGGCCCAGGTCGGGCAGGGTGAAGGGGCCGCCATAGGATTCCAGGACGTAGCCACGGGCGGTGCCATCAGGCAGCGCGATCGAAAACCGCATGCCGCGTGGCAGGACAATGATTTCACCCGGGGCGACAGCCACCCGCCCCAACTCGGTCGTGACATGCAGGCGGCCGGTTTGGGGGACGATCAGGAGGTCGCCGTCTGCGTTGGCGAGGCAGGTGGTGGTCATGCAGGACGTGGCCGCGTACAGGTGAATCAAGTAGCCGTCCCGCGCCAACGGGTCACCCGCGCCGCACACCGTGTGCAGACCGGCCACCCAGTCGACAGGGGTGGAGGGCAGCGGTAACGGGCGCCAACGAATCTGGTTGGGGGTGACAACGTGGGAGGCGTGGTCGCACGCCAGGTGGGGGGCACGGGAAGCGTCCACCGGGATGAATGGTTCATGGGTAACAGACGGCCGCGTGCGATACATCCACGTGCGCAAGGCGGCCGCCCGGGGCACGGTGAAGGGGGTGCCGGACAGTTGCTCCGCGTACAGTCCGTAAGGGCTGACTTGGGGGTTGTTCATGCCCACGGGGAGGGCGCCCGGCAGGGCTTCCGACTGGAGCTCGTTGCCTGGTGTGTGTGGGGGGAGGGGGAGCGCGTGTGTGTCCGAGAGAGCGAGGTCGGGGAAGCAACGTCGCGAAACCGCCCGCGTGGACGACGGGGCGCGCGCGTCGCGCTGTTGTTTTCGTTTCCTTCTTTCGCGGCTGAGCTTTCCCCAAACCGCCCCTCATGCCACCCCAGCCTAATGCTCTGCGACTTGCCGCCATCAACGGCGAGGCAGGAGGCAGCGGCGGGGGAATAAAAGCGGCAGGCATTGCGCCGGGGCAAAAACGCAATGCCTCCTTCCTGCACTCACCAAACCCCGTGTTGTACGCCAGCGACGCCCAGTCGTCGCACGGGGCCGGCTTAGCCATGTCGGGTGCCGCCGCCTGGGGGGGCGAGGCAGTGGCTGGGCCGGCCATGAGGGGCGGTTGTTTTTTCGGTTCGGTAAGGAGTGAAGCATACACACCTATGCGTTTTTTTTTTTTTTTCTCCCTCACAATCGCGGCCCGCCCGCGCGCCCAGCGCACGGCGTGTCACTCACACCAACAGAAACAAGCAGGCCACAAGCCCCCTCCGCGCCTTCCACCAAAACTACAATGGCTCTCCCCCACCCCCGCCCCACCTTTGACGACCAAGAAACCGAGCAAAACTCATTCTACGACTCTGGCGCTGACACGGCAGACGAGGTCGCCGCCCGCCTGGCCGACGATGCGGCTGGCATGCCCCCCCGGGGCCAGGAGAGCACGCTGTCGTGCGCCGCGTGTTTTTCCCTCGTCGCGCCGCGCGCACAAACGCACGCAGCGCGGCGAGGACAATACCGCACCATCTACCTGGTGGACGGCGCGGTCAGGGTGGAGGGCGTGGTGGAGGCGCGGGAACGGGCGGCTGTCAGCGGGGGCAAGCGTGGACGATACGGCGGGGGTGGGGGTGGGGGTGCGCCAGCAGTGCTGCCAGCCCTGCACTGCGCTGCCTGTGGTGCCCACGTGGGCGCCGTGCACGATGACGAGAATGATGGCGTGCCCGTGTACGTGTTGTGGGACGTGCTGCCGGGAGAGTAGAGAGAATGGAGGGTAGTTTTTTTTGTCAAACCCGTTTTTTGTTGAAAACAAGAAAACACACACACACACACACACACACACGTCGTCTAAGCACCCCCATATAATCATCAGTCGCTGGGCGCCCGCGTCACCGTGCCGCCGCGCGCTTTGCGCCCCCCCGGCGATGGCGCGGCGCCACGCTCGGGCAGGCGCGGCCGCGCGGGCGACGCGGCAGCCGACACGGGGGCAGACGACACCAGCGGCAGTGCATCCCCCGCCAGGCGGGCAGCGGTGGCCACCACGTGCGCTTTCAGCGCGGCCAGCGCGGGCAGGGCGGGCGGCGCGGTCGTGCCCGCGCGCTCGCCCGCCAGCGCGAGCGCGGTGGCAGCCGCACGCCACAGCCCCGCCTCATCCAGTTCGCGAAGGTCGAGGGCGGTGGCGCCCCGCGGCGCGGGCGGCGCAGGCGCGGCGGCTGGGGGGGCGCCGCCGCCATCAGCCGCAGGCGCAGCGCGGCGACGCTTGCCCGCGGGCGACGCAAACGCGCTGCCGCCGCCGCTGGCGTCGCCGCCGCCACCGTCGCCACACTGGTCGATGGGGTGTTCACGCGCCGCTGCCAGCCCCGCCTCAGTTAACGGCAGGGGCCACGTGCGCGGGTGCAGGCCGAGGCGGGCAAGCGCCGACGGCACCGCCTCCCACGACCGCCCCGGGTCGCGCCGCGCGGTGGCGGAGGCATCATCCACAGACACGCGGGCGCCGCCCCGCACCCAGGTGTACAGGTCGGCTAGATAGGCGGCCCAGCCGGACGGCACACCCCACGGCGGGCGCGGCGCGCCGTCGCCCAGGGTGGCAGCCAGAAACGCTTTGATCTGGTCCTCTGACAGGCGGTTGCCGCCGCCATCATCGCCCACGGCGACGTGGGGCGCAGAGTGCGGAATGAGCTTGACCAGTATGCGCACGAGTTGGCGCATCTCGTCCATGGGGCCACGCCGCCGGTCGCGGTGCGCACGTGGCGGCGACAGCAGAAGAGCGGCGCCAACGCCATCATCATTCACCGCGGCCGCGGCCGCCACCGCGGCCGCCACGGTGCGCGGCGACGCCAGCGCCACCGCGGCCGCGGTGGCGGCGTCCACGTCGGACTCGTCCCCCGGGGCAGAGGTCGGCGCGGACGACGCGGGCGGCCGCGCGGGCGGCGACCGCTCGCGTGCGGTACGGCCGCGGCGCGCGCCGCCGCCGGTGACAAGGCCACCAGCTTCCACAAAGGAGGGTGCCGCCGCGAACGCCACCTGGGACGCGGGCGCAAACTGGGAGGGTTGGGAGCCGCCCGCGACACTCGGCGCAAACTGGGACGGCACAGCCAGCATCTCTTGCGACTGGCCCACCGGCAGGGCGGGCAGCGGAGGGGCGCCGTCCCCGCCTGCCGACCCGTCGGGCAGGTCGGCCAGGTCGGAGAGTTGGGAGAGGGCGAGGACGTGGGTCGCGCCGTACTCGAGCGCTGTCGCGCCGCGCGCGGCGGGCTCGGGGTCGGGTTTTGGGGGGCGGGCGTCCGCCATGTGTGCGTGCGAGAGAAGTCACGCGTACGCCGCGTCAGGGAGGCAAGAGTTGGGGGTGCGGGGGGGCGGGGGGGTGGCGGCAGGTCAAGCACGGAATGGCCGCTTCGCCCGGCGTGCACGCTTTGGGTGTGCAAGCCCTGCGGGCGCCACCTGTCGCGGCGCGCCGTGTCCCTGGGTGGGAGGACGCACTCAACACACGCAGAGCGGGCGGGTGCGCGCGGGGAGAGAGGGGCGGCAGCTCGAATTGAGCAAAGCGCGTCGCGCAGAGTGAGCAAGGGTGGACGCGCGCCGTCCCCAGCGGGGGCAGCCGCCTTCGTCTATCGGCAAAACCTCAGGCTCCTACGGTTCTCTACACGTCATCATCTGCTACTCGCACACAAGCTCGCCATCCACCACCAACGCCTTGTGGTCGCTGGCGTGGTAGTCTTCATTCTCAAGCGCGATCGCTTTCACCTCCACGCCGCGCAGCAAGCACCAGTCCAGTTTGGTCGCCACGAGTGGCACGCCACACAACGTGTAGGCGGGGTTGGACAGCGTTACCGTATTGGGCGGAAACGGACACGCCAGCCCCGGGTTGCGCAGCGACTCTGCGAGTGCAGCGTCCACCCCTGCCGCACGCAGCGCGCGTGCGTCGTGCTTGTCCACCACGCTGCCCGCAAGGAAAGCGGCCTCCGACCTCCCCAGAGTGGACCAGCGTGCCCTTCCGTGCGAATAGTGGGGCGAAAGCCTCACTACAGAGTGGGAAATAGTGTTGAGATCTGCTAAAATCGCGACCGGGGCGCCCTCCCCCAACGCCCGCACATCGTCAAACAACGACGCCAGCTGGCGCAGGCGTCCCACGACGCCGCAGAAGACTTCCAGGTGGGCGGAGTAGACGTGCAGGATGGGCGTGGTGGAGCCGGGTACGGCGAGCGCGGCCGTCAGTGCGACGCGGCCGCCGAGGCGCGGTTCGCGCGCGGCCAGCGCGTGTGTGCGCGGAGGCCGGCGGCTGGGCTTGTCACCCACCATCACCCCTCCCGCGTCCCAGTCGATGGCGGGCGGGTGGAGGATGGCACGCGGCGTCTCTGCAAAATCAAACTTTGTGAGGATCGCTTGGCCGTGCGCGCCACCCCCCGCGTCACGCGGCGAGCGCAGCGGCGACTCTATCTCGTCAAACTCGGACACAAACGCCAGGTTGAGGCGCAGGGCGGCCGCCAGGTCGCCCGCCACGTCGCGCCCGCCGGTGCGGGCGCAGCCCCAGTCAGCCTCTTGGATTGCGATCACCTTGGCGTCGAGTGTGCGCAGCGTGGCCAGCACGTCGTCGAATTTGTACCCGCGCTCCACATTCCACTGCACCAGGCGCACGGAGCGGCGACCAGATGTTGATGCAAAGGCTTGCCTGTCGGCGGGCGTGCGGTGGTCAGCCTGGTGCACGACAAACGGGGAGGGAGGCGGCATTTGACGGACCGAAACGTCCGTGCGGTGCGAGTGTGTGTGCTCTTCATCCATCTCTCATCTCCGTTTCTCTTCCAGCTTACACTCTTTCTCATCATCACACATCACCACACATCCTGTCTCTCTCTTCATTTCACGACCGCCCCCCAGGCAGCTGCTTCTGCGACCCACTGCGCGGCAGCGCGCGCATGCCGCGCCCGGACGCCACCTTCTGTGACCCGGTGCTCGCCAGCAACCGTTGCGACCCTCCGAAAGGTCCGAGCGCGGGCAACACCTCCACGTGGGACACGTTGGAAGATGCACGAGACGGCAGCTTGGCCGACGTCCAGGCGGAGAAGCCGCCGGAGACAACATAGACTTTGTTGAACCCGCGTGCCGCCAAGTCACGAGCCACGCCTTTCGCGTCCCGCCCCGCCCGGTCAAGCAGCAGCACGGTCGTGCCTTTGGACACGCGCTTGAGAGAGGCGACCTCCAGGGCGGTGACGGCGCGTTCGACGGCGGACGGGTCGCGTAGCAGGGAGCGCAGGCGGCGGTCAGTGACAGCACCAAAGTCCACATCCACCAGGCGTCCGCCACCGGGGAGGAAGGGCACGCCAGCCGCCTCCTTGTCGGCTGCCGCCCGAATGTCGATGAGGACGGCGTCGCCGGAGCCGGCCGCCGCGTCGAGCGCTGCGGCGGCAGAAACTTCGCCTGCAAACCCCCGCGCCCGCGTCGCCAGCGTGCGCAGGAGAGGAGGGGCCAGCACGGCGGCTGCCACCAAGCCTGCCGCAGCTTGGGCGACGGCAACCGGGCCTGCAGCCACCAGGGTTGACGCCGCCCCCGTCGCGGCGTTTGCGGCCGCGTCGACCGCGCCGCCCGCCTGGGCGGCGGCAGCAGACAAGGCTTTGGGGTTGGCGCCCTGGGATGAGAGCAGGGTGTCGACCTCGGAGCCGGCCGACTGGAGGAGGGGGGTGACGGCCTTGCCGACGGGCTCCGCGACGTCGGCCGCAAAACGGGCTGCAGATTTAACCGCGGGCGCGGCCGCGTTGGCCGCCGTCTTCACAGCGGGTGCCACGCGGTCGTACACGTCGGCCACGACGTGGCCGGCGGAGGAGGCGGCCGAGACGACGGCCTTGATGGCGGCCCCGGTGGCCTGAGGAAGGTGGAGAAGGAGGGTCGGGGCGAGGTCGGGTTTTTGCAATCGACACAGCGCTGTTGCCCCGCGTTGCCTCACCCTGCCCTCCCTCCACTCAATCTCACCTTGACGACTTCGATGACGCCAGAGATTCCCGAGTCGACGGCATCCTCGCCCGCGTGCGCGGCCGGGGCGGCGGCCAGCAGCCCCGCCAGTGGAACGACCGCGTGCGTCGCTTTGCGCGCGGCAGCGGTTGGAGTGCGCGCAGCCGCCGGGGCGCGGCCCGAGGCGCGGGCGGTGGAGGCCGGCTTGGACTGGGCGGTGCAGCGCATTGGAGGCTTGGAAAAGGGGTGTGTGGCGGGTGGCGGAGGGAGGGCAAAGGACCGTCGCCTCGAGCTCTTTTTCTCACGTTCTGTGTCCCTCCACTCTCTTCCATTGCTTCTTTGGCTCTTCCGAAGCCCGTCTCGTTCCCGTGCGGTCTCATCCACCCACACCACACATCCCACCATGTTTGGCTCCTTCTTCGGGGGCGCCGCCCCCGCGTCTCGCGTCGTTGAGATCGGCACGGACGCCGAGTTTCGCGCGTTTCAGCGGGACAACCCGGCCGCCTGCGTCGACTTCAAGGCTGCGTGGTGAGTCAGAGAGAGCGTGCGTGCGTGTGTGTGCGTGTGTGTGTGTGTGTGTGTGTGTGTGTGTAGGGGGCCAGAGAGAGGGGAAGAGAGAGCGGCGCGGCGGGACACTTGACGGGACGCTGACGCCGACGCGCCCGCCCCCGGCGCGCCCCCCCCCCCGACGCTCCCCCACCCGCCGCCCAACCCACCTGCCCATCACTTTCCTCTCCTTCCTATCGTCAACAGGTGCGGGCCCTGCAAACAAGTGGCCCCAGTCTTCGCGTCCATCTCCCTCAAGTACGACACCATCGCCTTCGCCAGCGTGGACGTGGACGTTCTCTCGTCCGCCGCCGCGTCGGCCGGCGTGACCGCGATGCCGACGTTTGTGTGCTATCAAAACGGTTCACCGTTCAAAACGATCGTCGGCGCAGACATGAAGGACGTCGTGGCAGCGTTGGACGAACTGGCTGCTTCCGTCGGCGCGACCCCGTTTTCTGGATCCGCCCGCACGCTGGGCGGCAGCAGCAGCGCGGCAGCACCAGCGCCTGCTCCCGCCGCCGGCCCCTCCACCCTGGACGCCCCCAACCTGGACACCGCCACCCCCATCCTCACCGTCACCGTGCGCCGCGCCGGCACCGGCGACCGCGTGTCAGTGCGCGTCAACGGTGGGCACACGGTGGCCGACGTTTCCTCCCTCGTTGGCGGCGGCACCCTTGTCGGCGGCTTCCCGCCCGCGCCCCTGCCGGCCGATGCCACGGTGGAGGCAGCCGGCATCGGGGGCAGCCTGGTGACGCAGCGGTGAAGAAGAGAGAGAGTGTTAAAATTCGATGCAACTTGTTTTGTCTTCCTACACTCGCTCGCCCTCTCACTCTCTTTCCACCCACTCTCTCGATCACAAGTTGTTCAACTCGGGATAATCAGTCGTCACGTCGGCCCGCGTGTACGTGTCGGCCGGGTCTTGGGGCGTCCACAGCACTTCCACCGCCAGCACGTCGGACGCAGGGACGCCGCCCAGCGCGCCCAGCGCGGACGCCAACTCCTCCCCCCCCGTCACGCGGGGCAGGCGCACCGCGCCCCGGCACGCCAGCAGCAGGGTGACCACGACGAATTCTTGGTCGCCGGAGCGGGTGGGCGGGGTGGCCAGCCCGCCAGACCGCGTGGGCTGGCCGCCAAAGTTGACCAGCGTCTCCGTTTTGATCTTGCCGCGCTCTTTCAACGAAAGAGAGTTAAACTTTCTCTCCGCGCCGTCTACGCTCCTGCCAATCTGGGACTTGGCGGCGCCATACACCGCGTACTCCGGGTTGCGCAGCAGGGCGAGGATGACTTCTTGGAGCACATAGTGCAGGCCAGAGGGCGTGGACGTGTTGGCCTTGGCAGCCAACCGATCCAAGTCTTTCTGCAGTTTGCGCCCCCCCGTCGCCAGCAGGCCGACCGTCAGCCGGCACACGGACACGCGGTCTGTGCCATCGTCAAACCCGCCTGCGTAGTCGTCGTCAGCGGACGAGGCCTGGGTGAAGGCTTTCAGTGCGGTCCACGCGATGAAAGCAAAGACGCCGAGTGTTAAAATGTCGGCGAGGCCGCCGCCGCCACCGCCGCCGCCCGCGACGACGACGGGGCCGACGCCATAGGGGATGATGCCCCATCCCAGGGGGGCGATGGAGGAGCGCAGCATGGTGGTGGGGGGGGGGGCGGTGCGCGTGGGTGCGACAACGGACGACGGCGACGCCGACCAGTAGCTGCCGCCCCGGCTGGCGCCTGCATAGCCAGAGGAAGCTACGCGGGCGCCTCCATAGGAGGAGAAGGCAGCGCCACCGACGCGGCCGCCGGAGCGGGCGGCGTGGGCGGGGGAGGCGGAGGACAGGGCCTGCGCGGGGAAGGTGCAGTGAAGGCGAGGTGGGTGGTGTGGGTGTCTCCACGTGGAGACGCGTCCCTCCGACGGCGGGTGATCCAGTTGCCTTTCACCCACCCCACTCGATCCGCATGCACCACATCCTCTCTCTCTCTCAACAGCTCACCATCACTGACACCAGCGCTGCCGCCGCCACGCCGCGGCACAGCGTCGCGACGAGCGACGCCAGCCGTGCACGCGGGGACGCCACGTCAGCGCCGACGTTTTGACGTGGGGGCAGGGCGGGCGTCAGCGTCGACACCCGGCCAGGGGACGGGCGAGGCGGGGCGAGGGCGGGGCGAGGAGGGAGGCGCCGCGTGGAGGACGCACGGTGTGCGGTAACGGTGCGCGGCGTGGCGCGCACGGCGGCGAGTGGGCGAGCCAAAAGCATGGGTGGGGGTGTGTGGGGCACTGTCGCGAAAGGCCACGAGCGAGTGGGGAGGTCGAGAGGGCGCGGGGAGTGCAGCGATGCAGAAAAGAAAACGGGTGTCCGTCTGACTGTGTCGCGTCGAGAAAAAAAAAGAAAGCACAACTCTCCACGCGTTTTGTCTCTCTACTGCCCACCGATTCAGCGCCCGGGCGAGGAGACAGAAACACACATGCCCGACGGAGACCCCGACGCAACCGACCCCTCCCCCAGTCACCGAGCCTGCGCCGGCGTCCTGACCGAGTTTGTGCGCTGCGTGCGCGCATCCGCGTGCGTGCGCGTCGACGGCGCCTCCGTCACCGACTGCGTGGCCGTGCCCGAGTGTGGGGCGGCGAGGTCGCGACTGATCGACTGTCGCCGGCGGGCGGTGGACGCGCGGTCGAGGATTCAGGGCAACAAAGCAGACCGCTGAACGAAACATGCCGACCGCATTCCGCGTGCTGCCGGCCGCCGTGGCTGCGCGCAGGCTGAGCGTGGTCCGTCGTCCGTGTCGACGCCACAGAGTGGACATGCTGCTGCCGCCACTGCTGCGTGCTGCGCCGAGTGACTCCTGGCTGCAGCGCGCTGCCGCCGGCGACGGCGACAAAAGCGACGACGACGAAGACGAAGACGACGCCCCCGTCCTGACCCTGCTGGACGACGATGACGACGAAGACTATGCCGACAGTGGCGACCTGGTGGCGGAAGGCATGGACCTGCTGTATGGTGGCGCTGAGAACGACAACGACGACGACGACGACAACTCGACCGACGCGGCCACCGACGACGAGACCACCCTCTACGCCCCGCCCGGCGTCGCCGCCGTGCCCCCTCGCTCCGGTGGGGATGCGGCCGCCTACGTGGACGCCGTCATCACGACGCCCCCACCGCCACCTGCTCTCATGGCCGCCGTGCTGGCCGCGTTTCCGTTCCCGCTCGACCGCTTCCAGAGGCGCGCCGCACGCGCGTCCATCACGGGGCGCGACGTCGTCGTGTGCGCGCCCACGGGGGCGGGCAAGACGGCCATCGCGGTGGCGGCCGCGTTGGCGGCACTAGCCAGGGGGAAAAGAGTGGTCTACACCACCCCACTCAAGGCACTGTCCAACCAAAAACTGGGCGAACTGCGCACCCTCTTTGGCGTCGCCCGCGTCGGCCTCCAAACGGGGGACGCCACCATCAACCCGGACGCCGACATCGTCGTCATGACGACGGAAGTGTTGCGCAACATTTTGTTGCGTGTGCCTGTGGCTGCAGACGAAGGGGTGACACCAGGCGGCGGTGGTGGCGATGACGCGCCGCCCGCTGCCACCACCCTCACCCTGGACGCCGACACGCCCCCCCCCCCCCCGCCTTGCCGACGTCTCCCTCATCGTGCTGGACGAAGTCCACTGGCTGGGCGACCCGGATCGAGGCACGGCGTGGGAGGAGGTGATCATGGCCGCGCCGCGCGGCGCGGCCCTCCTCGCGATGTCGGCGACTGTCCGCAACCCGGCCGACCTGGGCGCCTGGATGACCGCCATCCACGGTCCTTGTGAGACGATTGTCACCACCTCCCGCCCTGTACCACTGACGTGGGTGTGGGCGGCGGCTGGGCGTGGCGCCAAAGGCGCGCGGCGCGCGACGCTCACCCCGCTCCTCGCCCCGGGGTCCCCTCCCGCGGCCGGGTCGGGTGTGCCTGTGAAGCCGGGGGCGCGGTTGAGACTGCACGCGTCCCTGCGCCCGCCGAGACCTGGGGAGGCGGGCACCGGCGCGCCCGGGCGGGGGCCGCCCCCCCCGCCCCCCGCCCTTGTCTCAGCACTCGCAGCTGCCGACCTGCTGCCCGCCATCATCTTCATCTTTTCGAGGGCGGGATGTGACGCATTCGCCATCGATGTGGCGGCGGCGGGCGTGCTGGCACCGCCGCCTGCTGCAGCTGCTGCCGCGATAGAAGCAGAACTAAACCGCCTCGCGACCGACTCGCCCGACGCGCTGCGCCCCGACCTCGTCCCCGCCCTGCGCTGCGGCGTTGCCGTCCACCACGCGGGCTGCCTGCCAGGGTGGAAGGGGGCGGTGGAACGGTTGTTCCAGGCGGGGCACTTGAGGGCGGTGGCTGCCACCGAAACGCTGGCCGCGGGCATCAACATGCCTGCCCGCACTTCTGTCCTCACCGCCCTGGCGCGGCGCAGAGGGGGCGCGACCGCCATCCCACTCACCCACAACGAGCTGCTCCAGATGGCGGGGCGGGCGGGGCGGCGAGGCTTCGATGACGCGGGCGCCGCCGTCGTGTGCGAGAGCCTGGCGGGCGGCTTCGACCGCGGCCCCGGCTTCGCGTCGCCGCCCGCGCTGGCCTCACTTCTCAGCCGCGGCCCCGAAAAACTGGCGTCCCAGTTTCGCCCAGGCTACTCCATGGTGCTCAACCTTGTGGCGTCCCGCCCGCTGGCGGGGGCACGCGCATTCGTGGAGCGGTCGTTTGCGGCGCACGCGGCCGGCGCGGGCGCGGCCGCGCGCGCGGCGCGCCTCGACGCTGCCGAAGCGGCGGCGGCGGCGGCCGCCGAGGCGGCCGCGGCTGCGGCCGCCGCCGCTCGCTCCGCCGGCGTCGTCGCCCCGGCTGGCGCGGTGGCGGACAAGCGGGCCGCGCGGCGCGCGTTGCGCGAGGTGGTGCGTCGCGTGGTCGCCGCACGCGCGCGCCACGCGGCGGCCGCGCTGGCAGACACCCACCTGCCGGCCCGCGTGCTGCTGGATCTGACCGCGGCCGACCCTTCCGCTGATGAAGCTGTGCCCGCGCTGGTGGTGAGGCTGGTGGTGGGGGAGTTTGTGGCGGAGGAGGAGGAGGAGGGTGGTGGCAACGACGCCGCACCGGATGACGGCGACGACGCCACCACCCCGGACGACGACGACCCCCTCTCCGAACCCTACGACCGCCCCCTCAACGACGGCGTCACCCTGCCCCGCACCCGCATCCCGGGCGAGCCTGGAGGTGAACTCCTCGTCCTGCTGGACGACAACCGCGTCGCGCGCGTGCAGTGGGCGCACGTGGCGGCGGTGGTGGGTGGCGGCGAAGCGGCCGACGGCGTGCCTTACGCGCCCGCCCCCTTCACCCAAGCCCCCGCCGCCGTCACCGCGGCTGCGGATACCACCACCGCTGCCGCTGCCTGGAAAGGCATCCCCGGGGGGGCGCTGGCCGCCCCTGGCAGTGCCGCAACGGCTGCTGCTGCTGCTGCACTCGCGCGCGGCGACGCGAGCGCGGGCGCGACGCTGCTGCTGCCGAGCGCCGAGGACGAGCTGGCGTTGCGGGCCGCGCGGGCCGACTACAGAGCCGCCAAGGGCGCCGCCCGCCGCTCCAAGAAGGCGGCGGCCGCCAAGGTCAAGCAGCCCCCCGCGTGCGCGGCGGCCGCGCGCGCGGCCGCCGCGGCTGCTGTCGAAGCCGACCGCGCCGCCCGCACCGCCGCCGCCATGCGCTCCGCCCTGGACGCCGACGCGTCCGCCTCCTGGCGCGGGTTTGAAGCCGTGCTGGCTGTGCTGGCGGGCGCCGGGGCGGTGGATGGGGAGGCGGTGGCGGCCGGCGCAGAGTGCGTGCCGCTCGCGCCGCTGGGAGAGGTCGCCCGTGGCCTCGCCTCGGACAACGAGCTCTGGCTCGCCACCCTGCTCACCCACCCGGCCGTGCAAACGCTGCCCCCCCCCCAACTCGCGGCCGCCGTGTCCGCCGTGGCGGCGGGCGAGCTGAGCGTGCGCCCGGGAGTGCGTGCCGCGTACCCGCCTTCGCCTGCCGTCGTGGCTGCAGTCGCCGCCACTGAGCCTGACCGCGCCGTCCTGGCCCGCCTGCAAGCCGACGCCGATCTGGCCGCCCCCATCGGCGTCGACCTGCGCTTGGCAGGTGTCGCAGAAGCGTGGGCGTCGGGCGCGACGTGGGCGCAGGCGGTCGCCGACACGCCGCTCGACGCGGGGGACGTTGCCCGTTTTCTGCAGCGCTGCGTCGACCTGCTGCGTCAGGCGGGCCACTGTGCGGCACTGCCGCCCGGGGTGAGGAAGGATGCGCGGCGGGCGGCGAGGGCGATGTACCGGACGCCGATCTCGGACACGGTCGAGTGACGAGAGGGAGAGGGGGTGAAAGTGTGTGGGTTTCTTGTTTTCTTCATTCAATTTTCATTGCTCTGTTGCTGCGCTGTTCCGGCTCTCTAAACCAAATGATTCGCTCTCCTTATCTCTCTGCAGACTCCACTCAGCCCATTCCACCCCCTGCCTTGCGCTGGGCGCGCTCGCGCTGAAAGTGGCCGCGCCCGCCGCCGTCGCGGCCGCGCCCGCCGCGGCCACGTCCTGGCAGGCGCCCCCCCCGCCCTCGGTCGGGCCCAAAGCCGGGGGGACGGGGACCGTGGTCGTTGTCGCCGTCGGAAGCGTCGTCGCCGCGATCGACCGGCGGGCCCCGGCCGCCGCCGCCGCGCCCGCCAACCGCTTGCACACGGTTGCCGCCGCGCCCCAGCCCGTGGAAGCGGGCCGCCTCCACCGCCGCGCGGTCGGCCGCCACCGCGTCCGCCACGGCGGCCCCACCACCCCTCATTTCACGCGCGCCCGCGCGTTTGTAGGCGTAGACTTTGCCGCCCGCCACCCACGCGCGGCTGCTGGGGCCGGCCTCTGTGTCGTCTTCGCCCGCGGCGGCCGCGGCGCCACCGCCGCCGTCGCTGTCGCCGTCGTCGGGTTCGTCGTCCGAGTCCCACTGAGCGTCCAGGGCGCGGGCCACGGTGGCGGCATGGTCGGCGTCGGACGCGCCGCCCAGAAAGCGCGCGAGGGAGCGCGGGACGGGGCGCGCAAACGAGCGCTCCTCGTATCGTGGTTGGGCGGTGGGCGCCGCGGTCGCCACCGCCGCCGCCGCTGGCGCAGGTGGCGGTGTGGCCAGGGCCGCGTCCAGCGACGCCAGCGCGGGGGGGAGGTCGCCATCGAGGAGTGTGGCAACGACGCGCTCAAAGGAGAAGCCGAGCGCGCGCAGGGCAGCGATGACGAAGCCACGCCCGTAGCCGGGCAGGACGTCGCCCACTTCGGCCACGCGGGCCTCGATGTCGGGCGGGTCGGAGGGAGTCGAGGTGGAGGTGGTGGCGGCCGCAGTGGCGGCAGCAGGAGGCGGCGCCAACAGAGTCTGCACATACTCCAGCTGCACCCCGTCCAGCGCCACCCTCCCCGCCACCACGGCGGCCGTCAGCACGTTGGAAAGCCCACACCGAGCGGACGCGCACGGCAGCAGGGCGCCCCCGGGGGGGGGCGCCAGCCCGCGCGGCGCGGCGGCCGCAAGGGCTCCGGTGACGGCTTCGCCGACCGCGGCGGCACCGTCCCCCGTGCCGGCGCCGGCTCCCGGGGCCAGGGCCGCGCGGACCAGGGCGCCCAGCACGTCCTGGAGCTCGGCGCGCAGGGCGGCGGTGGCGGTGAGGACCTGTGAAGGGAAAGGGGGTTGAAAACAGGTTTGAATCGTTTTTCGAGTGTCGCGCGGGGATCATGCCTGGCGACCGTGGGGGCAAAAATTGGAAAGCCGCCCTGCTATCTGCCGCGGTTGGGTCTATGTAGCGCCACAGAAAGTCGGGCCGAGCGATGGAGGACGCGTCGGCGGATCGGATTGGTGGCGCGAAAGAAAGGAACGACAAAACCCTCTCTCCTACCCATCCTCACCTCGTCCACCCCCGTCGACGACCGCAGGGCTGCCTCCACGCGGGGCACCAGTTCATCATGCGCCGCCGCCAGCACGCCCCCAACTGCGCCCCCTTCCGCTGCCAACACAGCCTCTGCCGTGGCGGCGCGCGCGGCGGCCGCCGCGGCCAGTGTCGCCGCGCCGTCGCGCAGCAGGGCGATGGCCGTTGCCACGCCGTCCACATCCCGGCGGCCGGCCGCGGCCCCCGCGTCGGACACGGCGGCGTCCAGGGCGTCCAGGGCGGCGGGGAGCGCGGTTTCTAGATCGTGCTCCAACGACGGCACCACGTCAAACGCGGCCGTGATCAACGCGGCCGCAGCAGATGGAGCAGTTGGCATGTACACCGCCGCCACGTCCAGCAGGCGGGGCAGGGAGAGGAGGCGGGAGGAGGCGAGCGCGTCCGCGCGCGTCGGCGGCGGCGGCGCGCCGCGCTCGGCGGCGTCGGCGGCCTGGGTCAGCACCGCCAGGCAGCGCCGGTGCAGTGTGAGTGTGGCGGCATCATTGGAGCCTGAGCCGCCGCTGTCCCAGGGGCGGCGCGCGGAGGAGAGGTACGCGTCGACCGCGGCTCCGAGTGCACACGCACGCACGGGGTCGGCCAGACCCTGCCAAAACGCGGCCGAGTCGCAGGCCAGGGTGGAGGCTAGCACGGAGGCCGCGGTGGTGGCGTCGACGGCGGGAGGGGGGGGGGGCGGGGGGTAGCGTCGTTGGGGCCGCCATTTGTGTCGGGGTCGGGGGGACGCTCAGGCTCTCCCCCACGCGCTTCCACGACGTGCCGACGTGGAACGCGTCAGAAGACACGCCCACACGGCCTGTGGGTTGTCCGGGGTCCCCACCCGCGCGCCGGCCGTTTGTGGGAGAGAAAAGGAAACGCGTTTTTTTGTGGGCTCCCACAACGACGGCAGAGCGGGAAGCGTAACGCGCCCACCGCGCGCCCAATTTCCCCTCGCGCCTCCCCCCCAGACGGCCATGAAGTGAAGCCCCCCACTCCGTGTGCACTCACTCAACCACACGCACCCTCACGCGGGTGAATCGCGCCCGCGCGTCCCTTAATCCATGACGACCCCGGACCCCGCGGCGCTGCCAGCGCCGCGCGGCGGGGGGGACGCTCCGGAGCCAGGCGCCCCGGATCCCCAGTGCGTCAAGCACGAGGCACATGCTGGGCAGGCCCCTGGGCGGGCGCCAGCGTCTGCCAACGGCGCCCCCCCCCTTAACGGCGACGCGCCGCCGCCCCCCGCCCAGGAAGCCCCCCCCGGCGCGCCCCCCCTCCCCCCGCCCCTGCCCTCCATGCCGCCGTCCGCACGGTCTGCCGCGGACACGCTGGCCTCTCTGCTGGCCGACGTGGCGCGCACCGACGTGGAGGGCTACTTTGCGGCGCCCGTGTCGGAGGCCCTGGTCCCCGGCTACCACGCCGCCATCCAGACCCCCATGTGCTTCTCCCGCATGCGGGCCAAGCTGTATGCGGGCCACTACACGACGTGGGGCGCGGTGAGCGCCGACTTTGAGTTGATCTGTGCGAACGCGACGAGCTTCAACCGGCGCAAGTCGCGTGTGCACCGCGCCGCCCTGGCGCTGCAACGGTCTGGGCGGCGCACCCTGGTGGCGAGGGAGGCGGAGGGACGGGCCGCCATCGTGGCGCTGCACCCGGATGGCGCGGAAGGGGTGGCCGCGGACGAACGCGCGGCCGCTGAACAAGCTGCCGCGGCCGCAGCCGCGGCCGCAGCCGCCGCCGCCGCCCGCCGTGCCGAGCGTGAAGCTGCGCGCGCGGCTGCTGCGGCCGCTGCCGTCGCCATGGGCGCCCCTCGCGCCCCGCGCGCCGCATCGGCGTCGCCGTCGCTCGCGTCGCGCGCAGACGGGGTGGCCGCCTTTCCGTGCGACTACGTCGACGCCGCCGATGCGGCCGACGCGGCCGCCTGCCTGCTGCTGCCGTCGGACGAGGATGATGGGGCGAGCTCGTTTTCGGATACAGCGTCCGAAGGTGAGCGCGCGCGCGGCGTTGCGCTGCCGTGGGGCGAGTGGGCGGGGCGCCCTGTGGACGTCGACCGCGATGGTGACGCATCTGACGGCAATGATGACGCTGCTCCCGGCCCGTCCGTGGCCACCGGCGACGCGGCAGCACCCTCGGCCAGTGGCGACGGCGGCGCACTGCCGCCGCCGCGCGCGCTCGAGTGGCGCCTGCGCTGGCTGCAGCTGCGCATGCGCCACTTGAGGCGGTTGGAGGCACACTATGTCAAGGAGGTGGAGGCGGCCACCGTGGCGGAGCAGGCGGGCGGCAAGGGCGCGGCAGCAGATGCTGCGCCGCCGCCGCCGCCGGCCACCGACGCACCAGCGCCGACCGAAGGCGACGACGCCACCCCCATGGACGGCGTGGCAGCGACAGGCAAAGCGAGCGATGCTGGTGCTGGCGTCGCTGACGGCGCCGCCGCAGCCTCTCGCCCGCGCACGTACGCCCGCCACCCGCGTGTCGCCACGCTGCCCACAGCCGCCCTCCTCGCCCACCCCTACTTTGCCGCCCTGTTGGGCACGCCCCGTGCCCCTCGCGTGCCGCCGCCGCCCCCGCTGGCGGATGCGGCCTCGTTTCCCGCGGTGGCGCACGCCGCGCTGGAAGCGTGCGAGCGGTATCTCGCCCACCTCAAACTCTTGCTGGCTCCACCCCGCCTCGGCTCCGCCGCCACCACGGGCGGCCGCGTCGGTAGTGGCCGCACCGCTGCTGGCCGTGGCCGCGGCCGCCCCCCCGGGTCGGGCGGCCGCGTCGGCGGCGCCCCCCTGCGCGGCGCGCCGCGCGCCGACCGCCCCAAGCGCGCGCGCCGCGCCGACTTTGGCGACCTGGGGGACGTCGTCCTGCATGCCGGCGGCGCAGGCGGCGTCCGCATCGAGCGCCCCCGCGTCGCCAACATCACGGTGCCAGGGGTGCGGGAGGTCGAGCCCGCCACCCTCGCCGCACGCGCGGCCACGGTCGCTGCTCTGCGCGCGCACGCCGACACCGCGGGCGCGGACGCGCCCCTGCCCCCCTCCCTGGCCGACGCCCTGGCGGCTGCCGACGAGGACGCGGGGGGCGCCCCTTGGTCTGCATCGGAGGACACCGACGACGACGCGTACGAAAAGCGGCACGCAGTGCTCGAGGCGGAGGAGCGCGCGCGGTTTGTGGGGGCGGTGGCGCCCACCACCGCCACCGCCGCCGACAAATCCACTGCAGCGGGTGGCGGCGGTGACGCCCCACCCGCCGCCGACAAGTCGGGCGCGTCGGGCGGCAACAAGCGCGACCGGGACGGCAGCGTCGGCGGCGCGCGGCGCCCCGGGTCAGAGCGCGGCGCCCCGCGCTCTGTGCCGACGCGCGGGGGGGCGCGCCCTGCTCCCGCGGATGACGATGCGTCCACCGACACACCGCGCCCTGCGTCGCCCGTGCTGGAGCCGGCGTCGCCCCGGCTGCGCAGCGCGGCGGGGGTGGCCAGAGGCAAGCCTATGGCCAGGGATCGGCGCATGACGCGGGGGGGGGCGCTGCCGCTGCCGCCGCCCCCTGAGCGGCGGGCGACGCGGGGGCGGTCTGCGTCAGCGAGATGATGAGTACGGAGGAGTGTGAATAGAGTGAGAGAGCGCATGGTGTGGGAGAGAGGGGAGAGGTTTGGAGAGAGTTTCCTTTAACGTGTGTTTTTACACCCCACAAAGCACCATTAAAAAGCGAGTGCTGTCCCATTTTTCATCATCACGCGTGGTGCAGCGCCAGGCCCGCGCCACCGCCCCCCACCCTCGCCGCTGCGGTCGCCAGCGGCTCCGCCCCCCCGGCCGCCGGCACCACAAACCCAGTGTCAGGCGCCACACACACCGCCGCCAGCCCTGCCAGCAGTTCAGCCGCTCCAGACGCCATGGCACCCGCGGGCGGCAGAGCGTCCACCGCGGCGTCCGCTGCCGCCGCGACCGCGGGTGGCGGCGCGCTCGAGCCGCACTCAACCGTCAGCGGCAAGCGCTCGTCGCCCGCCGCCAGGCGGCGACCCAGCAGCACGGCCACACCGTCCGCGTCGGCGGGGCGCAGCAGGTAGTGGGCGGCGAGGGAGCGGGCGGTGGCGGTGGTCACGTCTTGGGAGCTGGCGACGACGAGCGCGGCGGAGCGCGACCGCAGGGACGCCGCCAGCGCGGCCAGGGGGGGGTCGCCACCATCGTCAGCCACCAGGTAAAAGGGCGTACCAAACAGGAGGCCATCGTTCGCGGCGGCCAGGGGCAGCATGCCGACGGCGGTGAGGTTCACACGTGCCACGCACGGCGCGCCCAGCTCGCACGACGGCAGCACCGCGTCCCCGCCTGGCGGGTCGCGCACGCGGGCCGCTTTGGCCGAAATCTTGAGGGGTAGACCCCCCACGTCCATGTGGCGGGCGCCCTGTGTGCACGCGGTGAGCGCGAGGGGCGCGCGTGTGGACGCGCACAACGCGCCCGCCCACCCTCCGCCTTGGGCGGCGATTGGCGCACCGTGGCAGGGGCACAGAGGGCGGCGCGCCAGCAGTCCGTCCAGGGGCAGTACCTCGGTTTGAGCCAGCAGGGGCACGACAAAGGGGGGGGTGCCAGCGCGGCCTCCCAGTGTGAGCGTCGCGGCGCGCGCGTCGCCGCCCACCACGTCCCGTGCCACCACGCCCCCCCACGCTGCCAGGGCGTGCGGGTCGGGGGGGACCACGGAGACGACGGCGCCGTCCCAGGGTTCCAGGCCGGCGTCAAAGGCGGCCAGGGTGGCCACCGTGGCCGCAGCCTCGGCGCCCGCGCCGAGGGCGAGCGCCACAAACGCGACCGACGCGCCACGCGCGGTGGCGGCACCCAGGGCAGATTCGTAGGCGGGCGTGTCGGCAAACGAGGGGGCCAGCACGTAGATGGAGGCGCCACGCGAGGAGAGGTCGACGACTGCGCGCAGAGCAGACGAGGTGCGTGCGGCGTCGACGGGGGAGGGGGCGGGGATGCAGGAGGGCAGGGTGGATGTCTTGACCATCCAGTCGCGCAGGTCGAGGGTGGGGGCGGGTTTGACGAGGACCTGGTGAAGGGGGGTGGCGGAGGTGAGGAGGAAAGCCTTCCCTCCCCCCCACACACCACACACACTCGTTCACCCTCGGACGCCTCCCCAACACCCATCGACAACCTGCATGCGAACCCTCAACCGGTCCCCGCCCGCCGCCACCGCGCACAGCCCCAGCCGGCGCGGCGGCGCGCCGCGCGCGCGCGCGCCAAACGCGACGCGTGCCGCCACCATGCGCAGGGCGGCACCGACTTCGGTCGCGGCGTCAGGGGGGAGTGGGGCGAGCAGGAAGATGGATTCGCGTGGGGTGGGGGTGGTCATGGTGTGGTGTGGTGTGGAGGGTCGTTGGTACTCTTCAGGGATGAAAGTTTTCAACAACTGTAAGAACTTGGCTTTTTCACTTACTCCCCTATACTCTCACCGCCTCCCACCCTTCACCCTCCCCGCCACTCCATCCACCACGTCCACAATGCTGGTCGCATCACCATGCACGTATGGCTGCAAAACCTCAAAGTCGGCGTCCGCCACCACGGCCGCCAGGGTGGCGGGCGTCGCGGCGATCAGCACGTTCTCACTTGCGAGCGCGTCGGCCAGTTCAGCCTGGTGGTTGTGCATGAGGGACGCGTTGGGCACGGCCACCACGGTGCAGCTCGCGGTCAGAGCTTCAAACAGGGAGCCCGCGCCCGCGTGCGAGATGACGAGGGAGGCAGACTGGAACCTGTCTGCGAGCGAGGGTTCGTAATCAAACCAGGCGACGTGCAGGCCGCGCGCTGTCACGCCCGACGCAGCCCCGCCCGGCAGCAGGCCGGTCGGGGGGCGGGAAGACGCACCCGCGCCCGCCTGGACGGCGATATGGGTGTAGCCGCGGGTTAGCAGGGCTGCCTCGAACTCCGGGTCATCGACCGCGTCCACCAGGGCGTCAAACTTGGTGGTGCCGACCGTGACAAAGGCGGTGAGGCCGGTGGTGGGCGTGGTTGACCGCGCAGAGCGGCGTGTGGATGGTGGCATCGTGTTTTTTTGTTTCGTTCTCTGTTCAGGTCGATTTGGCGACCTTGCGTTTCTCGACAGCCCGCGTGACGGGGCACCGCATTTCACACCAGGACAACGGCTCCAAAGGGGCGCCCGACGCGGCAGCCGTGGCGTGCACCACGCCCAGGGCGTCGTCCGCCGTGGACAGGTGGTAGGAGCGCGCGTCGCCGAGGGAGGACACGCGCGCGCGCACGATGTCGCCCGGCAGGAAGCAGGCGGGGATGGACACGGAGTCGACTTCGGTGGTGCGCACGTCTTGGGCGCTGGTGGTGGTGAAGGAGAGGGGGTTGGCGAGTGGTGGAGGATGACGGCAAACAGTGACGCGCTAGCCCACCCCCCCCTTTCACCTCTCCTCACTGCTCACCGAATCACGCCCGACAGAGGCTGCACCAGGGGCACGTCGCCCACGCACACTATGTCGACGGAGGCGAGGCGAGGGTTGATGCGCAGCACCTGTTGAGAGAAAGGAGTGCGTGTGTGAGCGTTTGGGCGCACTAGACACGAATCACCACACACACGGCACAACACAACCCACGCACCTTGCACGTCACCACGTCGCCCGGTTTCAGCGCGACGGCGGCAGCGCCCGCACGGCGGACGGACACGGTCGGCCGGGCGTCGCCGTCGGGGGCGGCTTCAGAGACTGGGTCCACGTGCACGCGGCCCAGCAGGGAGGCGACGACGAGGCCTGTGTCGTCGACGTAGGTGCCGGGGCCGGGGGCGTGGGTGGCCTGGGAAGGGAGGGAGGGGGAGGGGGAAAGGGTTGGCGGCCCCAATCGGGGTCGGGCTAGTGGGGGGAGGCAGAGCGCCCCATTCGCCCACTGTCGAACTGCTGAGACTCACTGCTGAGAACAGGACGTCGCCAGGGCAGGCGGCAGCCATGCAGAGGGCGCGGCCGGAGTGCGCGGCGGAGAGGAGAAAAAAGCTTTTGACACGCTGGTTAGGAGTGACTCGACACTCAATCTGCCACCCATTCCCTCCCCACTATCACAACCTACGCCCGTCGCCCGCCCTCCGCCCTCGCACGCACACCATGCCCTCCCTCCCCTTCCTCTTCAAGCCCGCTCCCGCCGCGCCCGGCCTCGCCCTCACGCGCGACCACGGCCTCGTGCTCCTCGTCGCCGCCGCCAACGTGCTTGTGTGCAATTTCTGGATGGCGTTCCGCGTCGGTGCTGCCCGCAAGCAGCACGGCGTGTCCTACCCTAACATGGTGGGCCCCGACGCCTTCAACTGTGTGATGCGTGGGCACCTCAATTCGTTAGAACAACAACCCGCCGCCCTGGCGCTGCTCATCCTGGCGAGTGCCGTCTGCCCCCGCTTTGCGGCTGCCGCGGGTGCCGTGTGGGTTGTGGGCCGTGTCTTTTATTTCCTCGGCTACAGCACTGGCGAGCCCGCTAAGCGTATGTGGGGCGCGTGGAGCCACTTTGGCACGCTGGCCGAGATTTTCATCATTGTGAAGGTGGGTCTGAAGCTCGTGACGCGCGGTTGAACAGGAGTGGAGGAACCACCGTCACCAAAGCTGGGTCGTGGCGCCGTTGAAGCGGCTGCCGGTGGCGGCGGCGGCGGCGGTGGCGGTGGCGGCGGCCGAGGAGGAGAAGGAATGAAACGAATGAAACACACGCGCTGGTGTTGGACCCCCCCTCTCGACACCACGCTTCTCCCCCTGTTGTTTTTCCGTTGGTTTTTGACGTCGACACGTTGCACCAGTGTCGACGCATGTTTTGGGGTGGTTGCGGTGCCCCTCCCCGCCCCAGGGGAGGGCGTGCCGCGCGGTCTTTTGAAGAGTTGTCAACACAAAACCACTTCACTCCCCCCCAACGACCCCCTCTCCCCCTTGTCTCCACGCCTCGACACCCTCGCGACACACAAAAGTGTCCCACACCTCCAACCATGCGAGCAAGCCTCCTTCTCCCCACCCCCACCACCCCCGCGCGCCGCGCATTGCGGCGGCCGTGCGCGGCAGCCGACGTGCGCGGCTTTGGGCCGCGCCCGCTGCAGGACGGGGACGGTGAGTGTCATGGCAGTGTCGTGGTTGGCTTGTGACTATGTGTGTGGAGAGGCGCGAGGCAGAGAGTCTGAAATGCCCCTCTCCCCTCCCCCCCCCCTTCCTCCTCCCTCAGCTTCTGGCCCGGCCGCCCTCCCCCCTCCCCCCTCCCTCGCCGGCTTGTCGGTGCGCGCCAACTGGAACGCCACCTCCCTCGCCTTCCTGGGGGACGCCGTGTGGGAGCTGTACGCGCGGCGTGCCCATTTCTTTCCGCCGGCGAGGACGACCGTCTACTGCGACGCGGTCACCGAGTGCGTGCGCGCAGAGGCGCAGGCCGCTGCCCTGGACACCCTGCTGGCGGGGCCCTTGCTGACCGAGGAAGAACGGGACGTGGTGCGGTGGGGCAAGAATGCGCGGGTGAGCGTGCCGAAGAGGTTTGCGGGGGCGGGCCCCCACGCCGCGACGTACCGTTCGGCCACCGCAGCAGAAGCCCTTGTCGGCTGGCTCTACTTGACGCGTCCGTCCCGGCTGGCTGCTGTCATGGAGTATGTGGGGCTGGGAGGGCCGGCAGATGTGGAGGCTGCGCTGCTGGCCGCGAAGCGCAGCGACGGGGGAGGAGCGAGCAACGACGGCGGCAAAAAGGGAGAATGACAGACGTTAGGGAATCACCGCGCGCGGGGGACTGGACTGTTACATGAGAAAAAAACACAGTGTTAGCATTTTTTATACGACGGGAGAGAGGCAGAGACATGAACAAATCAACGGTGTACACACACACCTCACGCCAGCGCGCGCACCACCGCGGCCCGCCCACGCGCCGCCAGCACCGCTTGCAGTGCCACGGGCGCAGCCACCCCCAGCACCGCGTACGTGGCCAGCGCAGCCGCCAGGTCTCGCCCCGCCAACCGGGCCGCCAGGGCGGCGGCCGCCAGGGCGGCGACGAGGGGCGCCGCGCGTGCCGCCGCGCGCGGCGGCAGGGGGACGAGCGCGGCAACAGCGACCTGGACTGCGGCTGCCGACGCGCCCGCCGTGGCCCCTGGCCCCGCCACGGCGGCCGCAGCCGCCAGCAGGCGTCCGATGGCACCCCGGCGGGCGGCGGCGGCCAGGCGGGCGGCGCCCGGGGCGGGGACGCCGGTGTACGCGCGCCACACGCGAGGAACAGCCGCGAGCGCCCTCAACGCCGCCACCACCACGTCCCGCCTCTCGCCCGCGTAGCCGGGGGCGCGAGCTGCAGCCAGGGCGCCCGCCCACAGCAGGGTAGCCCCCGCGGCCGCGTGCAGGGGGACGGCGGAGGCGGTGGGGGTGGCGGCAGCAGCGCGAGCCGCGACGCTCTGCCCCAGCGCGGCCGCCACGCGCGGCGGCACGGCCAGCCGGCCAGCCGCCGCCAGGGCGGCGCCATACGCCAGCGTGGCCACCAGGGCGGCCGCGAACATGGGGGCGTCTGCGGCGGCGGCACGGCGGGCGAGGGCGCGGTCCAGGGCGGGCGCGAGCGCGGGCGACGCGGCGACGCCGCGCGCGGGGGCGCGCGCGGTCGGGTCCCACGCACTCGCCACCGCCGCCGACGCCGCCCTCAGGTCAGCCAGCGGCATGACGGCGGCCGCGTCGCCCAGCAGCCGGGTGTCGACCGGGTCGACGAGGCCGGGCAGGGTGACCGCGCCTCCCGGGATCCAGCCGCGGTCGCGCCCGCCGCGCGGCAGCCGCCTGAGCGTGGCGGCACTCGCGCGCAGCACGCCCGGCGCAGACGCTTCCTCCAGGCCTCGCGCAATGGTGACGGCGGGCCCAAACACGCCGTACCGCAGGGAGGAGGTGCCCACGACGCCCGCCGCCACTTCGCCGGTGTGGAGCCCCATCTGCAGGCGCGGCGCGCGGCCGTCGGGCAGCGCAGCCGCGCGCGCGACGCCCGCCAGTTCGCCCGCCAGGGTGACCAGGGTGGAGGCGTGGTCGGGGTCTCCGTTCTCGGTGCCGGAGACGAAGAGCATGGAGTCGCCTGCGGGGGGTGGAGGAGGGGGTAGGTTTTTGCGAGGGCGGAGGCCGGAGAGGGGGCGGACGCCCGGCGACTCGCACGCGTGTGTGTGCATTGCTGCCCCCACCGCCCTCTTCCTGCCACCCCCACCCCCCACACACGCCCTCACCTGACATGACAACCTTGGTCGCCGGCACCCGCTGCAGCACCGCGTCCACCGCGACGTGCAGCCGGTGCAGCCACGCGAGCTGGTCGGCGGCGGGCGCGGTCAGCATGAAGTCTGACAGCGCGGGCACGCGCACCGCCAGCACGGAGGCGTCGGCGTGGGTGGCGGCATAAAGGGGCTCAGCGGGGGGTGGGGTGGTGGAGGAGGACGCCATGTGGGGCGGTGGGAATGCAAACAACAAAAGGGGCGACGGAAGCCAACGCTCCCCGCGGCGGCGCACGGGGAGGGAGGGAGGCTGTGTGTGGCACAGCCGCGACGGGGGGGGAGGAAAGTGAGGGCCAGCCCACCCGCACGCCGGGGCGCAAGAGAGTTTGGGGAACGGTGCGTACTGTCAAACAGCGACGTCCCCCACTTCGTTCACACGCTCCCCCCCAGCTCACGCTCCACCGCCGCCTGGATGGAGGCCGCGGTCGCGTCATCATACGCCGACCCCCACCTGGCGACAACGTGGCCTGATCGCCCCACCAGCCACTTCTCAAAGTTCCACTGGATCGGCTTGTCATCAACATTTTCTTTGGCCGTCAAAAACTGAAACACGGGGTGCGCAGCTGGACCCTGCACGTCCACACGGGACGCGAGTGGGAACGTCACACCCGCTTAGGGTCAGCGGCAGCACGTGTCACTCGTGCGTCTGCATGCTCCTGCCCCCCAAACTGGGCGCAGGGGAAACCCAGCACGTGGAGACCGCGCGGTGCGTAGGTGGTGTGCATCTGAGACAGCCCTTTATAGTTGGCGCTCGTGTACCCACACAGCGACGCCGTGTTGGCGATCAACACGGGGGAGCCGCGCCACTCGCCCAGGTACAGGGATGTACTGGCGTCGCCGCCGGGGGCGGGGAGGAGGGGGATGGGGTCGGCGACCTCCCACAGCGTGGGCGGGAGGACGGCAGGCGGAGGTGGTGGTGGCGACGCCGAGGATGGCGTGTCGTTGCCGCCCATGATCATGTTGGCGACTGTGAAGATGCAGCCAGCCAGGGCGGCGGCGACGAGGCTGGGGTGATGGTTTTGGGTGGTGGGGTTAAAACAGCCGTTCGCGTGGTTCAATGCGCCGCACAACCCCTCGCCGCTCACCCTCGGAATCTAGCGTCCACGTGAGGGCGGGCTGCCCTCTGGCCGCGACCCGTAGGCAAAAGGGGCGCGCGTTCCCGCATCGGAGCGAAAACGGTCGCCGATGGGAAGGAGAAACAAAAAACCTTGACCACTGTTTGGTTGTCGTCACGTTTTTGTCCTTGTTGTTGCAACAAAACCTTTGCCCCAGAAAACACACACATACCTACACAACATTCACGCACCCGCCCCCACAGCACCCCCACACCGATCCAGCGCGGCGCGCGCCGCCGCGGCATTACCCGCCGTCAGCGGCGCGCCGGCAGCGGCCGCCAGGGCGGCCACGCCGCGCAACGCGCCCGCGATGGACCGCGCAGCACGCGCCGCGTCGGCCGCCTCGGCTCGGGATGGACCGCGGCTGCCGGCGTCAGGCAGGGCGGCCGCCGCGTCAGCGGCTGCAGCCGCGAGGGCGGCCAGCGCGCGCGGCGCGGGCCAGCCGGGGCCCAGGCCGGCAGCGACTTCGTCTTCATCGACGACGGGGGCGGTAACCGCCAGAAATGAGGCGCCCCGGCCGGCGGCCGCGAGGGCGCGCTCGGCCACTGCAAAGGCAAGGGCGCTGGGGGGTGGCAGCGCGCCGCGCGTGCCGCCGCATGCTGCGTCGGGCCCGCTCACGGGAGCCGCAAACCAGCCCGCGTGCAGAGGCAGCCTGGCGGGCGTGCTGGCCAGGGCGCGGTCGGCGGGCGTGACGGGGGCCACGGGGCCGGGCGCGGCCAGCGCTTCGAGGAGAGACGCCACCGCGCACCGTGCAGCAGACGGCGCCCCCGGCGCGGCCGCCTCCCACGCGCCCCGCGCGCGGGCAGCGCCGCGCAGGGCGGCCACCGCCGACACGGCTTCCCGGGCGGCGGCCAGGGTGAGGGGGGCGTCCCGGCGGGAGGCGGCTGCCAGGGCGGACGAGACGCGGCCGCCCGCGGCCGCGAGCACTGCGCGCGCGGCTGCGCCAGCCGCCGGCCCTCGCGCGCGAGACGCGGCGCCCGCCACATCCAGCAGAGCCGTCCACGCATCCAGGGCGGGGTCGGGCGTGTCGACAGGGGTGGTGCTGTCGGCGGGGGGCAGCCTTGCTGCCAACCACCGCGCGACGCCGGCCGCGACGCCCGCCACGTCGGCGGCAGCCAGACGGTCGGCACCGGACGGCACTTGGGCCACGTCCAGCGCCAACAACAGGGCGGATGTTAGGGACCGCAGGGGCAGGGCGGCGGCTGTCGGGTTGTCGGCGCGCGCGGCCGACGCGGCCGCGCGCGCGGCCAGCGCCACCACGTCCAGCCGGGCGGCGTCCAGGGCGGCCAACCATTCAGTGGTGGGCAGGGCTCGCCTCAGCGCGATGGCGACGAGGGGCAGGGCGGCCGCGGCCGCGGTGTCGGGCGGGGCGGACGTGGAGGCAGATAGCACAGCAGCCATCGCCGACCGCGCGCCGAGCGCGCCCGCCGGGTCGGCCGACGGGCGGGGCGGCACGGCGCGCAAGGCCACCAGGGCGGCGGCTGCCAGCGTGTCCAGGACGCCGTCGGCGGCGGGGGAGGGCAGGCCACGTGCTGCCGCGGCGGCCAGGTCAACCACGCCGTCAGCTGCAGCTGCTGCGTCGGGGGTCGACACCCCGCCGCCACCACCCGCTGCAGCGGTCACCAGCACAAGCAAGGCACGTGCAGCGGACGGCAGCGGTGGCGTCGGCGGCGTCGGCGGCGCGGCAGAGGTGGGGGTGGCGGTCACCCCCTTGCGCGGCGGCACTCTGGCCGCCACGCCATCCAGCACCCTCCGCACGGCGGCCACCGCGTCCGCCACCACGCTCCACCCGGCGGGCGGGGAGGCGGGCCCCCAAGGCACCGCGCCACGCACCGCCAGCACGCGCGCCGCGGCGTCGAGCGCGGACGCGCGAGCGGCCACGGTTGCAGCGGCCGCTGCATCGCCATCCAGCGCGGCGCGCAAGGCGGCCAGCCTGGGCAGGCGGTCGGCCAGGGCAACGCCCACGGCGGCCGCCAGGGCGTCGGGCGCCCAGCGGTAGGGGGTGGCCGCGTCGGCGGGGGGCCAGTCGGTGGAGGCGGCAGCTGAAGCGACTGCCAACAGCGGCGCGCCCACTCCCGCTGCCGCCAGGGCACGGGCCAGCGGGGTGGCGGGGGCGCCCGCCGCCAGCTCGGTGGCGGCCACTTCGAGGTCGGTGGCGCGGGCTGAGGCGAGGGCGTCGCCAGCTGCGGACGCGGCGGCGGCGGCGACGCCACCCGGGGCCAGCACACACGCCGCCAACGCGTCCCCGCCCGCCGCCAGGGACAGTAATTCGGCTGCTGCGCCGTCAGCAGCAGCCACGACATCAACCGCAGGGCGGGGGGGCGGCGCCGACAGCACAGCCAGCAGCGTCGCAGCCGCGTCGGCGCCGCCCGCGGTCGCGGCGGCCGACGCCACGCGCCACGGCCCGGCGGGTGGGTCGTCGGGACCCGGGGGCGGGGACGCCAGCAGGCCCAGCGCCAGGCAGTCCAGCAGGGCTGCATCCGCGGTGCGGCGGGCGGCGCCGTCCCAGGAGGCGGTGGCGGTCGGGTTGGCGGGTGGCGCTGTGCCGTTGTCGTCGTGTGACGCTGCACGCACAGCCTCTCCAACCGCCTCCCAAAACCCGGGCACACCCTCGATGGCGGCTGCTGCCGCGCCCCCCGCCGCCAGGATGGCGCGCGCGCCACGGGCGAGGGCGGCCAGGGCGGCGGGCGCGCGGGCGCGCAGGGTGGGAGCGTTGCCCAGCGCGGCGGTCAGCGCGTCGGCGGCGCCCGGGGTGGCGGAGGAGGAGGACGGTGTGCCCGTGCTGTCTGGTGCGGGCAGCGCCAGCGGGGCAGTGGTGCCGGCAGGCAAGGCGAGCGGCGCGTCAGCCGGTGCGGCCGACGGCGGCGGCGGTGGCGGCAGGCACAACTCTGCTGCCAACGACGGATGGTGCTCCAGCGCCGCCTCCAGCACGTCCATGGCGGCCGCCGTGGCGGCCGGGTCCGACTCCGCTGCAGCCGTCGCCAACGGCGCCAGCAGGGCGGCCCGCGCGCGCGACGCGACGCCGCCGCCGGCTGCCGCCTGCGGCAGGCCCGACGCAAACGACACGCCCGGCAGGGCGGCCGCGATGCGGGCCAGCGCCGCCACCGCGGCCAGCGCGACCGCGGGCGGCGCGGGCGGCGTCGGCGCCAGCGCGTCGGCCGCGAGGGCGGCAGCAGGCGGCGCCGCGCCGCACGCGCCGCGCTGCCACAGGCTGGCTGCCAGCGCGGCGGGCGGCACGCCTCCGCGCGGCGCCAGGGCGGGCAGCAGCCTCAACCAGGCTGCGCGCGCGGCCACAGCGCCCAGGTCTCGGGGTGGCAGGGACGCCAGCAGGCCGCCATCGACGGCGCCGGGGGTGCGCAGCGCGGTTGAAAGTGCGGCGGGAAGGCCTGTCGCCGCGGGTGCTCTCGCGGCGGCTGCCACCAAGTCCAGCGCGGCGGCGGCGGGGGCCCACCTGTCAGCCGGCGTGGCCGCCGGCCAGGACGCCACGCTCGGCAGCACAGCGCCCAGGGCGTGGTCCAGCAGGCCGCGCGCGACGGGCGCGCCGACCCCCGCGCGCGTGAGCGCGGCGCCGACCCCCGCGCGCGTGAGCGCGGCGCCTGCTGCCAGCGCGGCCGTCGTCAGCGGGTACCTCCCCACCACCGCCTCCGCCGTGGACCGCACCCGGTCCAACGCGTCCAGGGTGCCCCCGTCCCGGGACGGGCGCAGCAAGGGGGCGGCCGAAGCGGCGTCCGCCGCGCGCGCGGGCGCGCCTTCGACGAGGGAGCAGAGGTATGAGACGCACGCGGCCGCCGCGTCGAGCGCGTCGGCCGCGCCTGAGCCTCCGCCCGTCGCCACCGCCGCCAGCGTGGTGGCGGCGGACGACGCGAGATCCAGGCCGCCGCCGGGGGCGCCGGGCGGGGGGGCTGCCGCGAGCGCGAGCGCCGCGCCGCCGCCCGCGCCCGCGCCGATGGCGGCCAGCAGGTGCGCGGCAGCCCCCAGCTCTGCAGCCGCGCCCGGCGGAGGAGGCGCTCTCGCCTCCACGGCAGCCGATAGGCACGCCGCCGCGTGCCAGGCGCGGGACAGGAAGATGTAAGCGCCAGCGCCGGGGGGCGGAGGCACGCTCGGCGTCCAAGACACCAACAACAACCGCGGCCCGCCCGCCCGCCCCGGCAGCGGCCACCCGTCCTCACCCCACCCGTCGGGCGCGGGCACGGCGTCGCCGCGCGTGCCGGCGGGCAGGCCGTACCATCGGGCGCCGGGGAGGGTGACGCGGTCGGCGGCGACGACGGCGCCGCCGGTGCGCGCACCACCGAGGGCCGCCGCGCCGCCCGGGTGCAGGGTGGCCACGCCGCCGGCCACGTCGGCCAGGGCGGTCAGGGCGGCGTCTCCGCCAGCGGGGCCACCCGCCAGGGAGGCCAGCAGGCGGGGCAGCGGGGTGGGGAGGGCGGGGTAGACAGAGCGTGCGGCCGCCAGCGCGCGCCTCAACGGTTCGCCGTCGGCGCCACGCCACGCGCGCGCGGAGGCCCGGGCGTCCCCCCCACCAAACGCGCCCTCGATGGCGGTCAACAGGGCGTCCGTGTCGGGCGGGGTGAGGGTGGTGGGGGTTAAGTCAAAGGCAGCGAGCGATGCAAGGAGTGTGTCGGCGAGCGCGGCCCGCGCGGCGGCCGCACCCGGCGCGCACGCGCCGCCGCACGCGACCGCCGCGGCGGCGGCCAGGCCGTCGGCCGGGGCGGAGGATGATGAGGCAGCGGCCTCGCCAGTGGCGGCGGCCGCCAGCGCGTCAAAGGCGGCGAAGGCGAGGCCAACGAGGGCGGCGGCCGCGCCGCGCGCTGCGCCGTCGTCGCCGCCGCCGCCGCCGCCGTGCGCGCCGACCGCCGCGTCGGCCAGGGCGGCGGCAGCGGTGCGGCGAGCGTCTGAGGATACCAGAGGCGGCAAGTCGATGGTCGCGTCACCCGACAGCCGGCGCAGCAGGCGGCGCGTGCCGAGCGACGAGCAGAGGAGCAGCGCGCCGGTGTGCCGGTCGCTCGCGCCGCGCGCGGCGCCGTGCGCGCCCCGCCCCCCACCCAACAGGGCGGCGGCCAGGGCGCACCACGTGTCGATGGGGGTGACGGTGTCCGTGCGGGCGGCCAGGCGCAGGGAGGCGGCCAGGGTGGCGGACCACTCTGCGTCTGCGGCCGCGACGAGGGCCGGCCGCGGCGGCGGCGCGGCCACCGCCAGCGTCAGCTGGGTGCTGCTGCTGACCGGTTCACCGCTGAAATCGCCATCCTCAACCGGGGGCACCAGCTGGCCCGGCCTCGCGGCCGCGACGGCGGTCAGGGCGGACGCCAGCGCGGCGGGCAGCCCCCCCGTCGCGAGCTTGGCTGCCGCCTCCGCCACGGCGGCCGCGACGGCGTCGCTCTCGCCGTCGTCGTCACCTTCGTCGCCGTCTTCTGCATCATTCTGCCAGCTGAGCAGCAGGTCGACGCACTTGAGCAGGAGGGAGCGTTCGCGCAAGTAGCAGGCGAGCAGCGTGTCGAGTGCCGGCGGCGGCGCAGTGGGGGGGGGCGGGTGGGCCGGGTCGGCCCGCCGGGACGCCGCATCGGCGCGGGCGGTCAGAATGTAGGCTTGCACTTGGTCGAGGTGCTGTGAGAAAGGGTGGGGAGGGTGGGTGGGAGGGGTGGTTGTGTGGTACACGACGTCGACGAAAACAAAAATCACTTTCTCCATTAACTTCACCCACACACACCACCACAGCAACACACTCACCGCCACCGCGGCCATGTCCAGGGCGGCCGGCACCAGCCTGGCGTCCACCTCCATCGACCGCCCGTCGGTCAGGGAGAGCCTGCCTCCACCCACCCCCAGGGCGGCCGCCGCGTCGCCGGCGGGCGGCTTGAACAGGGTCAGCCCCCGCACCAGGTAGGCGTGGTGCTGGGCCAGCACGTCTGCCAGGGCGGGGGGCGGCGGCGCCGCATCGCACGCCGAGGCTGCGGCCGCGAGCGTCGCGTGCAGGCGGTCCAGGGGGGGCCACCACACGTCCGCCGCGTCGTAGGGGGCGGGCGCCATTTAAGTGGGGCGCGTGGCGTGTGTGGGAGCCCGCCACGCGGCGGGATGCGGCTTTTTTTTGCCGGTCGAAAGAGTGATGCCTCGACACAAAATTCGACGCAAACCGAAAAATGCGCGCTCTCGCTCCGTCGGCACGCCCACTGGCCCCCCGCCCGCCGTCGCGGCGCACGCCGCACGCGGGGTCGTTCAGGTGCGTCTGGGTGTGGCGCTGGTTGAGGGGAAGGCGCTGCAAGACACTGCCAACCGCCGCCCTCACAACCAACCCGCTGTCCCTTCCTACACACAGGCTGACCCGCCGCCCTCGCCGGGCCGCCCCGTCTCCACCGTCCGCCTCCAACGACCCCAAATCAATCCTGGAAACTGTGACGAAAACAGCCATGGCGGCCGCTGACTCGGTCGCCGGCCTGGTCCCCGCATCGGTGCCGCGTCCGGTCGCGCGCGGTGGCGTGCTGGCGGTGGGCGGCCTGCTCGCAGTGTCGCTGGTGGGCAAGGTGGTGTCCACCGTCGTGTTCTGGGGGGCGGTGCTGGGGGGTTGCTACCTGTTGTTGAAGAGCAGTGGTGGTGGTGGTGGCGGCGGCGGCAGCGGCGGCGGCAGCGGCCGCGCGGACGACAACGACGCCCTCGCTGAAGCGCGCCGCATCATGGACAAGTACAAGTAAGAGTAAGCAATTGCACAATTTCATCGTCAGAAACACGTTGTAAAACACACACAGATTATCACCCCCACGCAAAAGCGACGCGCACGACGCGCGCCCCACCGCCCTCCGGGGCCCCCGCCACCCGCCCCGCCCGCGCCAGCGGCCACAGCACGTGCGTGACTCGCCCCGTCAACAGGGCGGCCGGCACGGCGGCACACTGGGCGGTGGAGACGGAGGCGTCGGCAGCCGCGTCGGCCGCGTTTTCGGCGGCCACCCACGCGTGCCCGCGCGGCACCTCCTCCACCGGGCGCAGCCGGCCGCCGTCGGGGGCCACCCAGTCGCCCTCCAGAGCCACCAGGCGGCGGGTGAGGACGGCGTCCGGGTCGTCGGGGGAGCTGTGTGGGAGGAGGTAGGTTTGGCTTGATTTTCGAGAGGCGAAACCAACGGCAAATTGCGGGCCAAAAAAAGCCGCTCTCTCCGCGCGTGCCTCCCCACACAACCCATCCACACTCACCTCATCATGACGACGTCGCCCCGCACATATGTGAACAGCCGCACCGCCAGCCTGTCGACTAACACCACGTCTCCAGACCGCAGCGACGGCGCCATCGTGTCGCCGCGCACGCACGCGGGGCCGCCAACGACGGCGTCGGTCACCACGGCGACGGGCAGCCAGGCCAGGGCTCGTGCCAGGCGGGCTAGTGGGGTGGGCATGACTTTTTGAGTGTGTGGAAAGAAAATGATTTTTTTTTTTTGTTGTTTGACAATGCTCTTTTCACTTCCCCCCTCTACTCGCCGTTCGCCTCTGCCATCGCCGCCGCGATCGCGGCCGCCGCGATGCCACCACCCGCAGCCGGCGGCGACGGCGGTGGCGGCGGCGTGGGCTGCTTGGCAGCCGGCACACCGAAGCTGTCGCCGCGCGCGCGTTTCACAGGGGTCCGCGACCTCGACCGCGCGGCGGGGCCGCCCCGGCTGCCGCTGGCGCTGCTGGTGGTGACGCGGTCGTCGTCGGCGTCGTCCCCGCCAGCCGCGTCCCCGAGGGGCGCCCCCTCGAACAACCACTCGCGGTGGTCCGCCATCCACTCCACAAAGTGGCGCAGGTGCCCCCCCGCCCTCGCGTATGAGGCAGCCTCCGGCCCTGTGGCCCCCACGAGGCGAGGCACGAGGGTGGGCAGCAGGTACACCATGCGCAGCAGGTGGCGCGCGCCCCAGACCGCGCCCGGGGCGGTGCCCGCGGCGGCAGCGGACGCCGCGAGGAGGGATTCGCAGGGGTAGAGGAGGAGGCGGGGCAGGGCTTTGTCAAAGTAGTCGCGCAAGGATTCGGAAAGCTGGGAGAGGAAGGGGAGGGGGTGAGCTGTGTGGCAGGGTGTGGAGAGACGAGCGCAAAACGCCTCCCCCTTCGCCCCACTCACCAGCTCCTCGAACGACAGCTTCTGCGTCGCCCGCGCCCCCGCCGACCCATCCACGTAGCGCTGCAGCACGTCGTCCACGGTGGGGTGGTGCGGCAGCGGCGCCAGGCGCGTGGCTGCGGCCTCGCTCATACCATCGCCATCCTCCCCCACGCCCGCCAGTACAGCGTCATCCTCTACCAACACTTGCGCCAGTTCAGGCGTCAGCCGCACATCCACGTGCGTGGGCGGCTGGGGGGGGGGCGGGTCGCGCCTCTTTTTGCGGCGCTTGGCCGCGGCAATCAGTTCACTCTCCCAGTCCGCCTCCACCGCGTCCGCCACGCTCGCCGCCCAGTCGGGCTGGGGCAGGGCCACCAGGACGGCGCCCGACCGGCCGGGGGGGACGGTGGGGACGCCGTGGCGGGAGAGGGTGCGCTCGTCGTAGCACCGCATGTCGGCGTGCTCCACCCAGGCATCGTGCCCCGGCCAGTCGACGTAGCGTACGTAGTAGGTGAATTCGTCCCCCTTTTCCTCGATTTTGAGGACCTGGAGGTGGAAGTGGGGTGGGGTTTTTTGTGTGGGCGCGAAAAAACACGAAAAAAACGGTCGGCCCCCATTTCGGGGCGTCCGTTTCTGTCCGCGTCCCACCCCCTCCTACCTCCTCTCTTACCTTGAGCTCGTAGTACCGGCTGTCCCCCTCCGCCTTCATGGCTTTGCCGCCCTCGCGGTAGCGCGTGGTGCCGCGCTCGCGGGGCGGCACCATGTGTGTTGGAAGTGTGTGTGGAGGGGAAGGGGCTCTCTGCGCAGCGAGGCGCGTGCACAAGGTGTGTGCGAGGTGTGAGCAGAGGGGCTGGTGGGAGGAGAGCCCGCGCGCTTCTCACGCACGCCCGCGATGGAGAAACAAAGAGTGGGCCGACCAAAAACAAACCCTCTTCTCACTCTCTCTCCCGCCCACCCCCGCTTTCTCCCACCGCCACACCACGCCAGAGTTGGACACACAAGAACAAAACAAAAACAATGTGCTGCAGTGAACCCCCCCCTCCCCCCCCCCCCCCCGAAAACTCACCCATCACCCCGCCACCCCCTCCGCCGCCAAGATCCGTGAAATAACGTCATCCTTCTTGCCGCTCTTGACCACGCCCGCCGCTTCACACAGTGGGGCCAGCTGTTTGAGGGTCAACCCTTTCAACTCGTTGCGGCGGTCGGCAGGTGGGCCAGAGTGAGCCGCGGGCGGCGCCTGCTCATCGCGCGTCGGCGCCTCCTCTTCCTCCTCCCACCACGCCTCCTGCTCTTGCGGCGACCGAGACTCGGCCCACTGCGTGTCAGGCTCGCGCGCCGCATCCCCTGCCCAGCGGCGGGGCCGAGGCTCCTGCCCGCGCACCGCGCGGCGCTCGTCGCGCGCGCGCAGCGCTTCGCCCTTCTTGTCGGCGGCGCGGGTCTTCGCAACCTCGCGCCCGCGCGCGTTCTTTTCGGCCCTCGCCACGCCGCGCGGGTTGGACAGCAGCGCTGCATCCCGCCACTTGGACCCCCCGCCCAACGACTCCACGGTGTCGCGGCGGCGGGGGCCCTGGCCGTGCTGCACCGCGCGCCCCGCGCGCGCGGCGGCCGCGGCGAGCGCCTTGGTGACCCCCACCTCCAGTCTGGGCGCTTTGACGGGCAGCAGCAGGTCGTCCGAGATGGGGGGGGGGGGGCAGCGGGGGTGGTGGCGCCCGCGCGGCTGCTGCTGCTGCCGCCAGCGCGGCCGCGCCGCCGCCGCCGTCGAGCGGCGACGCGCGCGCGGCGACGGTCGCGCCACCGCCAACTGCGCCGCCTGCGACGTCCACGCCGGGGCTGACCTCATCTGCCGAGTCTGGCGGAGGCAGTCGGTCGGGTGGCACGACGTAGCCGGTGGCGGCCAGCAGGCGGGCGACGTAGAGAGAGCGGTCGCGGGGGGTGGCGAGAACAGCAAATTCGTAAAACGGGACGCTCACCACCGTCCACCCCAGCATCGTCAACAGCTTGCGCCGCAGCAGGGTGGCCCCCGTGGGGGCGTGGCAGTTGATCATGAAGTGGTAGGGGCCGTCGACTTCCAGGGCGATGCGGAGGGGAGGGGTGGAGGCGGAGGGTGGTGGTGCGCCCGGGGCGTCGCCATCACCTCCATCTCTCTCAATCGCGATGTCCACCGAAAACAGGCCGTCCGCCACCGCGTGCTCCACCTTGTGCTTGACGCCGATGAGGCGCAGGATGACGGACACGTCCTCCTGGAAGACGGAGATGACGGTGTTGTCGGCCGACGCGCGCCACTGACGCACGACGCCCTCAAAAATGTCCTCCGGGAAGGGGGACGCGGACGCCTCGCCCGCGGTCGCGTCAGCCTCATGCTCCAGCCGCATGACGAGCAGGGCTTGAAACAGTTGGTTGATCTGGATGGCGTCGTTGGCGGCGCCGTCGGTGCCGACCGCTGTCAAGCGCGCCGCCATCGCGGGGAACGCGGGCAGGCGCGTCCCCCCCAGCACCGCCAACGCCCACAGAGAGTTGGCGGATGCTTGGGGGGACAGGCCGGGCGCCAGCTGGATGAGGCGGTCGGAGGCGGCTTGCAAGAGGTGGGCGTCGACCGTCGCACCGAGGCGTGCGAGCGACCACAGACAGTTGGCCACCTCCTGCTCCCCAAACGTGGGCATGCGGCGGGCCACTTCGTCGGCCAGCGCGGACAGCGACCGTGTGGGCAGGTAGTTGGCAGACGAAAAAGACCACAGTATGTTGGCGATGGCCTGGTCGGCACACTCTGTTAGCCGCTCCTGCCGTGCTGCGTCCTCGTCAAAGGCCGCCAGTGCCGCGCCATCGATGTGGTCCTGCTTGACCATGGCGTACAGCACGTTGCACATCTCCTGGGCTTTGTAGGTGCGCATGCGGCGCTGCACGTCGGCGGCGGCCACCTCGAAAACGGTGGAATGATAAAAACGCAGCTCCATCAGCGCCCACACCGTGTTGGCAATGGACTGAGCCGCCATGATGCCCCGGTTGCCCACCGTGTAGTCTGCGACGGCGGCCAGCAGCTCTTCATCCCGGTTGCCCAGGTGGGCGCACGCCCACACGGTGTTGGACACGGCTTGCGGCTCAAAGCTGGCCAGGCCGCGGCGTTTGACTTCTTCAACGACAGGGACCCACGCCGCCCGCCAGTCGGCCAGGCCGAGGCAGGCGGCCGCCCACAACGCGTTGGCCAGTTCCTGGGGCTGCCACGCGCGCCAGGGGGGGCGGTTGAGGTTTGCGACGAGGCGGGGGAGAATGGGGGACTCCCGGTCGCCCAGCTTGCCCAGCGCCCAATAAATGTTGGCCATCTGGCGGGGAGAAAACCGGGTGGCCCTCCCCGCGGCGGCCGCGGTGAGGGCGCCGAAGCCGGGCGTGCTGCGGGCGGCAGCGAGAGGGACGCGCGCCGCGGTCGTCAGTTTGGCGAGCCTGTGCATCGCGCACGCGGCCCCCACCCAGTCCATCAGGCGCCCACAGTCTCGCGCCACCGTCAACGGGGTGCGCCAGTCGGTGGCGGCGGCCAGGATGCGGTTGAGGGAGAGGCGGGCGGGCCAGAATTCTTCGTCGTCGAGGAAGGCGGGAGGGTGGCCGTCGTTGGGAATCGCGACAGAGTTGGTGTCGATGCCCGCCGGCAACGCGCCCGCCGCAATCAGGTGGTGCACCCAGTGCCCGGGGGACCCCGCCGCCGCGGCCTCCTGGGCGGGGGACGCGCGCGCAGCCTCCGCGATCGCGGGCGCGTTGCCGCGGTCGTGGCGGTCGTGGCCGCGGCCGCCGCGGTGGCGGTCGCCGCGGTCGCCACCGCGGCCACCGCGGTCGTCGCCGTCCGAGTCGGAGTCAAAGCGGCGGGGCCGGGTGGCGGGTGGCGCGCGCCGTTCGCGCGGCTCAGCCGTGCGCGCGGGCGCCTCTGCCCACTGGCTGGGGCGGTCGCGGCCGGCGGTGCTGGCGGGGGCCGTGTTGCCCCAGTCCAGGGAGTCGTCTGGGAGGCCGGCGGTCGGGGGGCGGGGGTGGGGGCGGCGGCGTGGCCGGGTGGCGGCGGGCGGGGGGAGGCTGTGTGGAGGGGTGTGGGTGGGGAGGTTGGCGCAGGTTCCCCGCGGGCGTTGGGTGCCACATGTGTGCGTGTGTGCCTGCCCCGGCGTGGGCGCGAGGGAGGAGTGCGGCGGCAGTGGCGGCCCCACCACCTTGTCGTTCCAGCCGGCACCAATTCCGCCGCTGCCGCACCCACCTGCGCAGCAGCGCGCCCGCCATGGTGTGGCGCCTCAGCACGCTGGGGGTGCTGGGAAGGTCCACGACGCTGGGAGGCCAGGGCAGCGGGGGGAAGAGCCCGCTCTGGCCCCGCCCGACAGCACCACAGAAAGCGAAAGCGAACGAAAAAAACTGAGTTGCCAGCGTCGCTGCAAAAGAAGGCGAGGAGAAAAAACAGCGGAGAGACCCGTCTCTCCGCCCCCTCACACCTCTCGCACCAAGAATGGCGATGTTTGTGGTCGTATTGGAATTTGACACAAAGAATCAACACGGCGGGGCAGGGGCGCCACACAGCCCTCGGGGGGAATCAATGAAGAAAAAAAAAACGCGCTCATCATCACTCACTCTCTCCATTGTCTCTCTTCTCATTTGTCTCTTCCCTCTCACCACATCAAGGCTTGATGATGGCCAGCGCCTGCCCCGGCGTCACAGGGGTCGCGTTGTCCACACAGAACTTGACGAGCGTGCCGCTCGTTTCCGCCTCGATCTCGTTCATCAGTTTCATGGCTTCAATGATGCAGATGGTCTGCCCCTTGGTCACCGTGTCCCCGGGTTTGGAGAAGGCGGGCTCCCCCGGCGCGGGGGACCGGTAGAAGGTGCCCGCCATGGGGGAGGCCTGCTCCACACCGTCAACGGGAGCGGCGGCCGCGGGGGCGGCGGCGGGGGCGGCGGCCGGGGCGGCGGCGGCGGGGGCGGGCGGCGCCACGGCGGGCGGCGAGGGGGCGTACGCGGCGGCGGCCGGGGCGGGAGGGGCGGCGTACATCACCTGGGGCGGGAGCGGGGGCGGGATGTCGGCCAGCAGGGCCTCCTTCTTGCGCACCGCCAGGGAGAAGCGCTTGGAGCGCAGCTCGAACTCGACGACGTCGGACTCGTTGATGGCCCTGGGAGGGAGGGTGGGGAGTGTGTGGGGTGGGCGAGTGAGTGGGTGGTGAGGGCGCAAAAGAGGTCGGGCAAACGAGACGCCGGCCGCTCGCGTCGGGCAGAGGTGGGTGTGGTCGAACGCGGTCGCCCCCGGGCCGCGGAGACGCCTCCCTGCCCGCCAGCCACGCGCGCAAGGCACAGTGCTCCGTCGCCACGCCGAGATCGGCGGACGGTGGAGGGCGCGCGCGCGAGGGAGGGGGGCGCGGACTGCGAGTGGACGCGCAGCGCTTGCCGCGAGGAAAAGAAAAGCACGCGCACCCCCTCCTCCACACACACACACACGCACTCACCGCAGCACTTCGGTCAGCTCTTCATAGTCCAGCGCGTTGGCGGGCGCCTTGACGTCGACGCCGCGGGCGGCGACGGCGGGGCGGGCGGCCTGGGGAAAGGGGAGGAGCGCGAATTTGGGCGACGGTTTCTTGCGGCACCCGCGCGCCTCTCCTGCTCTCCCTCTCGCCCCCACTCCACCCACACGCACCTTGGCGCGGACGGCGGGGGCACGCGCGGTCGCCGGGCGGGCGCGGATGGCGTACATAGTGGCTGGGAGGGCGTGTGCAAAGGGTGGGGCGACAAGCAGCGCGAGAGAAGAGTGGTCGAAACGCTCTCTCTGCGCCGCAGAATCGTTCAACGAAACTCTCTCTTGCAAGCACTCAACGTCAACCGCCATGCGCGTCCTCACTGCCCGCCGCCCTCTCCCCACCTCCACTGGCGCCCGCCGCGCCGCGCGGACTCCCCCTCGCGCCGCGGCCGCCTTCTTCGCCGACCCTCCCACCGGCGAGTTGAAAGCCCAGCTGCTGGACTCGCTGTACGGCACGGGGCGCGGCCTGGACGCGTCGTCCGAGGTGAGGGTGAGAGGGAGTGCTTGAATGGGGACCGTGGGACGGGCGGAGAGCCCACCCGCGGGCGACGGCGTGCTGCCCCAATTCTGCGCGCAACGCCGTGGCGAAACACCGACCTCCCCTCCCCCCACCCCACCACCCCACCCCCAGGTCCGCGCCGAAATCAACGAGCTCATCACCCAGCTGGAAGCCCGCAACCCCGCCCCCTCCCTGGTGGACGATCCGACCGCCCTGGACGGCGTGTGGCGCCTCACGTACACAAACGCGCTCGACCTGCTCCCCCTCCTCGCCCTGGGCAAACTGCCTGGCGTCACTGTGGGCGACGTCACCCAAACCATCGCTGCCGGCACCGCCGTCAACGAGGTGGCGCTGGCGGGGCCGCTGGCGTCCACCACGCTGCGCGCGCGCGCGGACGTGGGGGTGCGGTCTGCGACGCGGGTGGCTGTGACCTTTACTCGCGGCGAGGTGGCCACCCCCTCCCTCGTCGACACCGACGGCCTGCCCGACAGCGTGACTGTGATGGGCATGGCTGTGGATCTGTCTGGTGTGAAAGCGGCGCTCGCGCCGGCTGCTGCTGCTGCACGTGCCGCCGCCGTGCGCGTCGCGTCGGCGCTGCCCGCGCGCGACCTGTCCATCCCGCTGCCGTCGTCGGAGAAGGCTACCACGTGGCTCATAAATACGTACATAGATTCGGACACGCGCGTCGCGCGTGGCGATGGAGGCGGCGTGTTTGTGATGGTGCGCGACCCGCCCACGGCGGCGGAGGTGGAGGTCGCGGAGGAGGAGACGCGGGCGCAGGCGGCGATGGTGGAGGTCGCGGTGGAAGCGCTGGAGGATGAGTGAAAGATGGGAGAGGGTTGTGTGGGGTAGATTTTTCTTTTCGTGTGGATCAACCAGGGTGGCGTGCGGATCAACCAGGGTGTGGCGTGTGAAGGAAACGACGGCAGAAAAGACAATAAGCAACGTTTGCTCGCGCCCGCCCTCACGCGTCGGGCAAAGAGCGCGACGGCCGCCTGTTTTTCTCCCATGCGGCCGCGCCCGCGCCTCCACTCCACCCTCGTCACCGCGTCGTCGGCCACGATGGCCTCCCCTCGCGCCAGCACGAAGCCCGCCGTCCAGAAGGCGCCGTTCACCGTGCCGCCCCCCCCGCCCGACGTCGACGCGCACGTGGCCGCCGCGTGGAGGTGGTGGCGGGGGCTGGGCGCACCCCGGCTGCACGTGGCCCCGATGGTGGACCAGGTTTGTGTGTGTGTGGAACAAATGCCGAGGAGGGGGAAGGGGGAGGGAGCGGGAAAGGGCCGCCCCAAAACCACGTCTTTTCCACCAACCCTCCCCACCTCCCACCTCCCACCTCAGTCCGAGCTCGCCTTCCGCATGCTGGCCCGCCGCCACGGCGCCACGTGCGCCTACACCCCCATGATGCATGCCCGCCTGTTTGCTGAGCTGCCCGCGTACAGAGCGGAACAGTTCACCACGACGCCGGCCGACCGCCCTCTCCTGGCCCAGTTTTGTGGCAACGACCCCGCGACTGTCCTCGCCGCCGCCCGCCATATCGAAGCCGACGTGGATGGCGTCGACCTGAACCTGGGCTGCCCCCAACGCATCGCGCGGCGGGGGCGGTATGGCGCGTTTTTGATGGATGAACCAGCGACGATCAGTGCAATCGTGGCCACGCTCGCCCACCACCTCACCGTCCCGGTCACCGCCAAAATGCGCATCTTCGACTCGCTGGATGAGACTCTCTCATTCGCCCGCAAGCTGGAAGCGTCGGGCGCGTCGTTGGTGGCGGTGCACGGGCGGACGCGGGCGGCAAAGGATGCTGCTTCAGTCCGCGCAGACTGGGCCGCCATCGCGGCCGTCAAAGCCGCCCTGCGCGTGCCCGTGCTGGCCAACGGGGATGTGAGGTGCCTGGCCGATGTGGACGCCTGCCTGGATGCGACCGGGGCGGACGGCGTGTTGAGCGCGATCCCGTTGCTTGAAGACCCCGCCCTGTTTTCGCAGGCGCGCGAGGCCGACCCGGCCGCCCCCGCCCGCCGCGCGGTCGAGTACGCGGGGCTGGCTGCCATTCACCCGACGCCCTCCCGCATGCTGCGGGGGCACGCGTTCCGGATGCTGGGGCCGTGGTTGAGCGAGTTCACTGATTTGAGGGACGCATTAAATGAGCGCGGCCTCACGCCCGACCTCCTGGCCTCCATTGCGACCGACGCGGTCGCCCGCATCGAGGCCATCGTGGCGTCTGGACGCACCCACCCCGTGGCCGTGCTGAGCGAGAGGGCCAGGCTGCGCCTGGAGAAGGAGGAGGCGGTGGCGGCTGCGGTTGCTGAAGCGGCACGCGAGGAGGAGGCGTTGGCGGAGGCAGACGCGCTGCTGTGCGCTGGCGGGCGCGAGTGCTGAATGATTTTGATTGATTGTGTGTGTGTGTGTGTTTCATTGCTAATTCTTTTGGAGGTTAAAAAAACATCTCCCCCCCCTATTCCTCCTCACCCGCCAACTCGTCCAGACTCAACCCCGCCGCCGCCGCCGCCCCCGGCCCCACCGCCGCCCCCGCCTTGGCCTCCAGGTCCAGCAGGTCGGCCGACTTGGATGCCAGTTCAACGATGGGGACGCGGCCGCGTGACGTGATGTAGTCGGCCATCGCCTTCATTTCATCCAAAGACACGTAAATGAACTTGCCCCGATCATCCATGACGCCCGTGATGCGGCCCATGGCTTCGAGGCCACGCACACGGTCGATGGCGTCGGTGACGCGCAGGCCAAAGGAGGAGGCGAGGTCTTCCAAGTGCACTGTTTTGCGGGAGGTGATGTAGTCCACGAATTCAGACACCAGGTCCCCCGACTCGGCCGCCAGGTCATCGTCCGCGGTGCCGTCCTCCGCGGTCTCGATCTGGGCCATCCACTTGGCGGCTTCTTCATCCTCTCGGCGTTGTTTCTCGGCAGCGTCGCGCGCGGCGGCGGCCTCGGCCTCTGCTTCGCGCGCTTCCCGCTCCGCGTCGCGCGCCAGGCGGGCTTCATCCCTCGCCTCCCGCTTGGCGGTGCGTGCGTCGGCGGCTTCGCGCTCGGCGGCGCGTGCCGCGCGGCGTGCGTCGCGGCCGCGCGCGGGCGCGTCTCCTTCTTCGCCGTCGTCGCTGCCGGCGACCGGGGCGACGGGGTCGGCCCCAGGCGCCGTGGCCGCGGCTGCGGCGCGCCGGCGCACGCCGTCGCCCAGGCGGTCGGCACGGCGGCGGGCGGCGCGGTTGTTCTGTGAAAGGAGGAGGGTGGGGGCGGGGGTGGGTGAGTCGACGCGTGCCTCGCGTCTCTATCTTCCCCCGTTGCTCTCTCTCATTCACACACAACTCACCATCACCGGCTCCTGCTCGGCGTCCCGCCTGCGCGGCGCCGCCGCGCCCTCCGCATCGGCGCCCGACGCGCGCGACAGGTACACCAGGGCGGCGCCCGCGCCGGCGAGCAGGGCCACCAGCAGGCCCAGTAGGGCAAGGATGCCGGTGTCCATGGCGCGGGAGGGTGGGAGAAGGGAGGCGGGTGGGGAACGGGGGAGAGAGAAACTGTTTTTTCGATGCGCCCGTGCGATTGGATCGCGTTTTTGTTTCTCGGCTCCTCCCACACACTCGACCGAGCGCGGGCTCAACGCCATTTTTTACACGCCGCGAAAGGGCCACCAGGTGAAGACACCTCGTTGTGTGCGCGCGTGTGGTCGCCACAAACAACACAACGTCGTGTCCCCGCCCCGCCCCCGCCCCCCTTGGCCCTTCGAAAATCATCGCGCCACCGCGACGCCCTCCTTGGCATAGCCCGCCGCCAGCTCCGCATACTTGTCCGCACTGACTGGCAGAAACGCGGCTTCCTCGGGTTTCAAGCCCCTCAGGAAGGCGGCGGGGGTGCCCGCCCAGAGTTGGCCTGCGGGGACAGTCCCCCCCCGCGGCACCACCGCCCCCGCCGCCACAATGGCCCCACTCTCCACAATCGCGTCCTCGCCCACGGACGCGCCCATGCCGATGAGCGCGTTGTCACCGACCACGGCGCCCGCGCCGATGGTGGCGCCGTGGCCGACGGTGACACCGCGGCCGAGCGCGAGCGGGCGGGGCCCCCCGCCCGCCTCTGGAGACGGCGTCGTCGACAGGACGGCGCCGTCCTGGACGTTGGTGGCGTCGCCGATGGTGATGCGGGCGTCGTCGCCTGGTGGTGTGTGGGGGAGAGAGAGGAAGGGAGGGGGTCGGTTCATTTGTTTTCGGGCTTGAACTTCCCCTCCCCGTCGCCCCAACATCCAAAAGTACTCACCGCGCACCACCGCCCCAAACCACACGCTGGCCCTGTCCCCCAGCCTCACGTCGCCCGCAACGGTGGCGGAGGGGGCGACAAAGACGCTGGCCCCGAGGTGGGGGCGGGCGCCGGCGACGGGCTGCAGGGCGCGGTGGCGGAAGACTGTGTGTGTGTGTGTTGAGAGGAGGGTGATGATGGTCAAAAGGGAGAGTGTGTGAGCGTCGGGGCGTGAGGGGTGCTGATCGAACGAAAAGGGCACGGGCCGCCCGCGCCGCGCCGCGCCCCATTTCCCCGGTTGGACACCCGCCTTCCTCCCCCCACTCCCCGTCCCAGCACAGTCCCCACGCCTGGCCACGACCTGGCTGCGACTCGGAGCACGGTCCCCCCTCCCCCACACCCAAAAGACACTCACACTCCTCCGCAAACGGCTCCGCGCCCTGCAGCCGGCACCCCAGCCGGTCCAAGGCTTGGCCCGTCTCACGCAGGGCAAACCCCAGCGTGCGCAGCAGGCGCATGGTGGGGGGGGGGGGAAGGGGGGAGTGGGCGGCGCGGGGCGCGAGGAAAACGAGGTTGTGACGAGTGTGCAATTGCGCGCCGCCGCTGCTCGCTCTCTGCGAGGGTTGCTTTTTCCTCCCGAGCCCACACCGCCTTCTCAGGCGCAGCGCACGCCACACACAGTGCAGTGATCTTCGTTTTTGTTTTATTGCAGCTCAGACCCTCCACACACACACAGACTCTCTCCCTCCCCCCCCACAGCGACCGCCTGCTGGCTCGCGCCGAGGAAGGGGACACCAACCACACATACGCAAAAAAAAACTAAACCTTGTACTCCCCCACCCGCATCCACTTGGTCGCTGACAGCTTGGCCCCCCGAATCACGGGGCACCCCCCGTGCAGCGACGCCTTGTCCAGCGCGCCGTCCGGTTGCAGCGAGTAAAACAGGAGGGCGTCCCCCTTCCTGGGCCGCACCGCCAGCCCCGCCCGCGCGCACTCGGACAGGGGGGGGTCCCCCGGGCGGCGTAGCGAAGCCACGTCAGCAGGCTCGGTGGAGGGGAAGACTGTTTCTCCCCCCTCCTCCACGTCAGACAGGTACATGAGCAGTGTCGCGATGCGTTGGCCGCCGTTGGCCTGGTTGTGTTCCTCGTGGAAGTAGTCAAAGTGGGGCTCTGTAGAGAGGGAGGGAGGTGGGGAGGGTGGGTGGTGGTGTTGTCTTTTTTCCTCATCCTCCCAACACACACCCCTTTCCCACACCCAACAACTCACCATACAGCTCCCCCTCCTGATAGTTCAACACCTGCAGCCCCTCCCCATTCTCCACGGGGATCGTGGTGAACCTCGCGATCCGATCCTCAATCGTTTTGACGACGTCATCCTGCCCCCGCTGCAGAAACATGCCGCTGGACGTCCTCACTTTCGAAGGTTGCCTCTCCCCAGACACGTTGTCCACCACGGTGGAGCGCGCCATGTAGGGCTTGGCCAGGGACCACAGGTGGTCGCACTCGGTGGCGGACAGGAAGTTGTGCAGCAGGGACGCGCGCGGCACCCATGAGAGGTGCTCCACCCACAGCTCGCCGTCGGTCTGTTTGTGCTGTTTTTCAAAGGAACGTTCGCTGGATGGTGTGTGTGTGGTGGAGGGGGGTCGTCAGTTTTTTTTTTTTTTTCCCGACCAATGGAGGCCCCATCGTCTCGCCTTCTCTCTCCCCTTCCTCTCTCTCACCTGGCCACCGCCGCTTTTTCAGTGGCCGCCGTGTTGACAGCCACGCCGCCCCCCCTCCCTCCCACCGTGGCCCGCCGCAGCAGGGCCAGGGAGAAGACGACGCCGGCCAGCAGCGCGGCGCCGCGCGCGAGCCGCGCGCGGCGCGCAGCGCGCGCGGCGCGGGGCGCGTGCGTGCGCGTGGTGGAGGGCAGTGTGAAGTCTCTTTTGCGCATGGTGTGTGTTTGGGGGGGCTGTGCCGCCCGGGGCGCGCCGGTGATGGGAGGAAAACACAAAGAAAAAACTGCGACACGTCCTCTCTTCTCGCTGCATTTGTTTCCACCCACCCTCCGTCACACACACGCCGGTTGATTCGCGCGCCCTTTTTTTTTACAAAAAAAAACATACACACCCTTGTCTCTACGGCGACAGCAAGCCCCCACCGTCCGATTCGGCAGCGACGCTCATCGACAGGGCGCGCACGGTCGCGCGCAGGTCGTCCAGGCTCGCCGAAAACTCCAGGTCGGACGATTCGGTGGTGGCAGACGCTCTGAGCGCGGTGGCTGGTCCGTCGGCGCGGCCACGAGGGGGCAGCGGCCCCGCCAGGGGGCCGCCCCCCAGGGACGCGCGGCGCGGCCCCGCGCGCGGAGGCGCGGGCGTCGCAGCCAGGGGGGGCAGGGACGCGTCGTCGTCGCCGTCCACCGACATGGAAGAGGACGCGGACCGCGCCAGACTGTCTGACGGCGGCGACGGCGGCGCCGAGCGTGGGGTGCGCCGGCGCGCTGCGTGCGGCGCGGGGGGCGGCGGCGGCGCGGAGGGCGCGGCCGCGCTGGCGTCGTCGCTACCGCCGCCACCATCGCGCGCCGCACGCAGGGCAGCGTCTGCGGCGGCCACAGTGGCACCATCGCGGTCGGCGTGGCGCGATGCTTCCGCTGCCACGGCGGCCGCGGTCGGGCGGCGCGACGGGTCGGCCGCGACGCACGCTGCGACGAGCGACGCGAGCGCGGGCGGCGCGACCGCCGCCAGGGCGGATGGAGCGGGATCCCCAACCCCCAGGCCAGCGCGCGGGGTCAAAGGGCCCCCCGTCAGCACGTGGACCAACGACGCGCCGAGGGAGAAGACGTCGGCCGCGGGGGAGGGGGGGTGCGTGCCAGTCAGCAGCTCGGGGGCCGCGTACCGACCATCCCCTTCCTCCCAATCCACGCCCGGGGGCACGCCCACGCCGGAGGGGGCCAGCGGGACGGCCAGGCCAAAGTCGCCGAGCTGTGTGTGGGGAGAGTGGGGGGGATGTTTTTTTTGTTCGATCGTTTTCGGTTCAACCGAAAACGACCGCACCCAAACACACGCTCTCCCTCCCTCCCACAATCCATCTCACCTTCAACACCGCCCGCTCCGCCTCCCCATCATCATCAATGTACACGTTGTCGGGCTTGACGTCCAGGTGGGCCACGCGGGCGGCGTGCAGGGCGGCGAGAGCGGAGGAGACGTGCAGAGCAACGCGCCACGCGGCGGGCGGGGGCAACCGCCCGCCCGGGGCCGCGGCAGCAGCGTCCGCCAACGTCAACCCCGCACAAAAGTCCATCAGAATGAAGGCGTGACGCGCCTCCTGCCACGCGCGGTGGGCGCGCACCAGGTGTGGGTGTGGCGGCACAACGGCCACCGCCCCCACCTCCCTCGCCCACCTGTCCCGCACAGCGCGAGACGTGAGTGTGGTCCCACTGCGTTTGACCGCGTACACGCGCCCGGTAGCGGTGTGGGTGGCGCGCCACACCTGGGCGCGCGGGGAGGCGCCCACCAGGGTGTCGAACCGAAAGGAGGACGCAAAGGTGGGGCCGTCGGTGGAGGTCGAGACGGAGCGGTGGAGCGAGGTGGCGATGACCTGTGTGGTGTGTGTGTGGTTGGGTGGTGGGTGGTGGACACAAGTGGAGGCATGGTGGTGTGTTGTTTTTCGGGGGGCACCCCCCCCCGCCCCGTGCCGCCGCCCCCAAATTCGCGCGCCACAACCGACACACGCACACAACCCAAACCCACCTTGCTCTCCAGCAGCGAGTTGTGGCGCGAAAAGGCGCGCTCCAGGGCGCGCTGCTCGAATGCAGCTGCACCCTCGGCCAGCGGCCCAGGCCCGTCCAGCGACGGCCGGCCCAGGCGCGACGACGCCCTCCTCGTCACGCGCATCGGGGCTGCTGCCCCGCTGGACGGTGGCGCCGGCGACGTGCCGAACGGGGAGGGCGTGGGGGACGCGCATGACGCGGGTGTCGCCAGCGCGCCGTCATTCCCCGCCAGCACGGACGCAGGCGTCAGCGGGCCGGAGCAAGCATGATGTGTGAACGACACGCTGGCGGGCGCCGGCGTTTTGGCGGCGCCGGGCGGCATGCGCGAAGGCGTGTGTTTTGGGAAGCGCTTGTTGTTGTGAGCTATTTTTTCGTTGCCCTTACTTCGATAATCGGTTTCTCTCGTCTCGCGCTCGCCTCTCCCCGCGCGCCGAGACCCCACCATGAGCATCCCGTCGCTGCGCCCCCTCTCCCTGGGCCCGGGCCCGCCAGGGACTCTCGGCCCAGGCGGCGCGTTCTCCGCGTTTGCCGCGGGCGCGGGCGCCGCGCTGCGCGCGTCCGCGGAGACGTCGACCGCCGCCCCTGTCGAACGCGTCAAAAAGCCGGCCAGCGAGATTGTGCGCTACGACCGGGACCAGCTGCTGGCGATTGGGAAGGTGAGGAGGGGGCAGGATTGTGTGCGCCGGCGCAGGAGTGCGAATCGAGCGCGCTCGGGACGGCGGCCCGCTCCCGCTGGAGTCGCGTGCTTTCCTCCCTCCCGCTGCGGCCCCACTCCAGCGCCGCGTGCGCCTGAGTGGATCGTCAGTGAGCCGCGATCGGGGGGGCAGGGACTGGCGTCTGCGGCCCCCGGGCCAAAGGAGGCCCGACTCCCGACCCGCGTTTTTTTCGTTCCCTGTTCCCTCACTGCCCCTCCCTCACCCACTCTCCAGACCCCCGCCGCCGCCACCTCCACCGCCGACGGCATCGCCGCCACCCTGGCCTCCGTGGCCCCCGACATCGTGTTCGACCCGTCCAGCGAGGAAGCTGTGCGCGCCGCCGCCTCGGCCGCGGGCGGCGCGGGGGAGGGCGCGGTCGTCGCTGAAGACGGCCGCGACTGGCGCTCCCGCGCTGACGCCCCCACCTCCGCCGCCACGCCCGGCCCCCCCACCGCGGACGCGCCCGCCATCCTGCGGGCGGCCGACCAGGGGCGCGTCGCGTGGGCGCCCGCGAGTGGTGGCGACGCTGACGCCGACGCCAAAGCGCTGAAAGCGGCAAAGGGCATTCTCAACAAGCTGACGCCTGAGAAATTCGACAGACTGACGGAGCAGTTGCTGGCGTTGATCACGACGCCCGCTGTGCTGGTGGGGGCGACGCGGCTGGTGTTTGACGCGGCGGCCGCGCAGCCGACGTTTGTGGCGACGTATGCCGACCTCTGTGCCTCCCTGGCCCCCCGCGTCCCAGAGTTTGCCGACCCTGCCACGCCTGACGCCGCCCCCGTCACCTTCCGCCGCGTCCTGCTCAACACGTGCCAGGAAGAGTTTGAGGGGGCGGCCTCCGCGCGCGCCGCGCTGGGGCCTGTTGCTGCCGCGGCCGACACGGCCGACGCGCGGCGTGTCAAGGCCCGCACCCTGGGCTGCGTCCGCCTGATCGCCGAACTGTTCAACAAGGGCGTTGTGGCGGAGAAGATTGTGCACGTGTGTGTGCGCGACCTGCTGGCCACGCCGTCGGGCGGCGCGGCCGGCAGCGACCCACCCCCCGACGCTCTCGAGGCTGTGTGCGAGATGCTCACCCTCGCCGGCCGCAAACTCGACGCTCCCGACGCCAAATCCGCGGCCGCGCTGGAAGGCTACATGGCGACCGTGGCCCGCCTCGCGTCCTCCATGGCGCTGCCGTCCCGTGTGCGCTTCATGCTGCGCGACGTGTCCGACCTGCGCGCCGCGCGCTGGGTCCCGCGCCGCGCCGCCCCCACCGCCAAGAAGCTGGCCGACGTGCACGCCGACGCTGCGGCCGAGCTGGGCATGGCGGTGCCGCCCGCCCTGCTGCCGGTGGTGGCGGGGCTGCCCGCCCTGCCGGCCGGGTTGCTCGCGGGCGCCCCCCCCGACGACGACGTCGACCTTTTCCCCGCGTTCAGAGGCGCCGACGACGCGTTCGCCAAGGTGGGCACCCGCCAAGCCACGGAGAAGGTGGGAGGTGCCACCGTGGCGTCCGCCTTTTTGGGCGAGTATGAAGAGTTGCCGGCTGCCGCACCGCGGCCTGCGGCGGGCGCGGCGGGCGCGGTTGGCGCGGCCACCGCCGCCACGCCTTCCGCCCCCGCTGCCTCCACGCGGGGCCCCCAGTCCGACGCCGACCGCGCGTCCCTGTCCAAGTCGCTGTACAGCGACTACCTGGCGACGGCGTCCCTGGCCGACGCGGAGGCGACGGCCAGGGAGTTGCTGGAGGGGGCGCCCCCGTCTTTCCCCGCCGACTTGGTCGCCACCGGCATCGACCGCGCCTTTGACGAGCCCAAGCCCGAGGATGCAGCCTCCGTCGCGTCCCTGGTGGGGGCGTTGGCGGCGGCGGGAGCGTTGCCCGCGGGCGCGTTTGTTGAAGGCGTTCGTCGCTACACGGAGACGATCGACGACCTCGCCCTCGACGTCCCCAAAGCGCCCGCCCTGCTGGGCGCGTCCATCGGGGCCGCCCTCGCTGGCGGCGCCATCGAGGGAGGCGCCCTCGCCTCCCTGCTCGACGGCGTCGAGTCGGTGGACGCCAAGCGGGGCGTCGTCGCGTCCGCGCTGGCCGCCGTCGCCAAGAGCGACGGCGGCGACGCGGCAGTCGCGGCGGCCGCCACCGCAGCGGACCTGCCCGCCCTCCTCCAAGCCGACCCCGAGTTCGACCCGCCGGACACGCCCAGCGTGGACGCGTTCCTGAAGGGCAAGGGACTGGCGGCGGCGATTGTGTGAAGGGAGAGTGAGTGGGGGAGGGAAAGAGAGCGAGAGAGAGTTTTGGTGGGCGCGAGCGCGGGAGGAGTGTGGGTGCCGTCTTTTTTTGATTCCTTTTTTAAACAAGCTTGTCCCCGCCCTGCCTTTGCATGTGTGGTGGGTTTGGTGTGCTGTCTCTGGTGGCGGCGGCGGCCGCCACAAGAGCCGAGGACTCAAACGGAGACAGCGGACACCCCAAAACAATGATGCACCGATCACAGCCCCCCCCCCGTTTTTTACACTGACTCCTGTTCAACCACACCCACCCCCCTCTCCTCTACCCAGGTCACACGTCCGGCCTCACGCCCGCCGGCGGCGGCGGCGGAGGCACGGCCGCCCGCACCGACGGCGCCGGTGGAAACGCGGCGCGCAGCTCGCGCCTCGAGTCGGCGTACGCGCTGCCCAGGCCAAAGCCGGCGCCCAGGGCGACGGAGGCGCCACGGGTGCAGGGGCCGCCTGTGGTGTGGTGTGTGTGAACGTCGGTCGAATGGTGGATCGCGCATCGCGGCCACTGCCCGCCCCCCTAGCAACCCTCCACCTCCCTTCCCTCCACACTCACGGAACAGGATGGCCCCCGCCGCCAGCCCCGCCAGCGTGCCGTACACCAGGCGGCGCAGGCCGACGTCCAGGGCGGCGTCCAGAGCGGCGTCTGCGTCGAGCTCTGCGCGGCGCGTGTCGACCATTGGGGGAGAGTGTTGTGTGTGTGTGTGTGTGCTGCTGCGTTGGGGAGGGGAGCGGGGCTCGTGTGTGTCAGTGTGTCAAAACGCTGGCCGAGAAAATGGGACCAGCCCGCGCTTCGACGAGAGTGAAAAGAGCACAATTGACGGCGTCGGGTTTTCACTTCTCTGGGTGGCGACTTCTCTGCCCCGCCCCCCCGCGCCCTTCCACCACGCTCTCTCCACACACCGCCCCACGGCGTGAGGCCCGCCACTCTCACGCGTGACTGCGGGCAGCTTTGTCCGCCGGGGCGAGCCTCGTGCGCCCGTGCGGGCGCGCGGGCGTGACGTAGCGAATCCGTGGCGAGCCTCGTGCGCCCGTGCGGGCGCGCGGGCGTGACGTAGCGAATCCGTGGTGTCCGCCCTCGAGCGCGGCACGCGGTTTTTTCGGTCTCGCTCCGTTCCTGTGCAGTGCCTCCCCCCAATCCGTGTCCGTCTGGCTTGAGTGTGGCTGCGTGGACCCGTTTGATCAATGGAGGACGCCAAGGGAGCGTGAGTTGGATAAAGGGTGGTTGCGCGAGGGCGCACCGAAAACAAAACAAAACACGCACCCCGTTTCACACCCTTCCCCCCGACCTCCCACACAGCAACCTGCCTCCCAAGCACAAGTGGACGCCCGAGGAGGAGCAAGCGCTCCGGGATGGCGTGGAAAAGTGAGTCGGGTGGGCGGGGGTGTTGGGGTCGAGGGGGACAGACCGATGCTCGCCCCCTTTTTTTTTTGCGCAGCCCTAGCCATACGACGGTGTCGACCTTCCTCGTGCACCTTCCTCCCCAGATACGGTGCCGGCCGCTGGCGCGTCATCCAAAAAGACCCCGTGTTCGGGGCTGTGCTGGCCACGCGGTCCAACGTCGATCTAAAGGTGTGCGTGTGGGTGGGTGCGAGAGAGAGGGCGTCGCTGGTTCCAACCCTTCGCCAGCGCCTTTCCTCCGACCCCCACCAACACACACAGGACAAATGGCGCAACCTCACCATGGACTCATCGCGAGGCTCCCGTGGCCGCAGAGGCGCCGCCCGCCGGCTGGCAGCCGCCGCCGCCGCAGCCACCGCGGCGGCCGCCGCCCTGGCAGCCGGCGTGCCGCCCCCGCCCCCCGCGCCCGCGCCACCGCCCGCGCGTGGCCGCAAGCGCCCCCCCCGCCGCGCCCCCGACACCGCGGACGCTGCCCCCCTGGACGCGCTGTACGCGCTGCAGGAGGCGGCCCTGGGGGCTGACCCGGGGGCCACGCTGGCGCGGCGCGGCGAGGGCGACGCGTCGACATCCACAGCCCGCGGCCGGCGCGCCGGGTCGGCGGGGGCGGGCTTTACTGCAGACGACTTGGTCGTCGCCGCCATCGTCTCGCTGGCCGATCCCAGCGGGTCGAGCGCGGAAGCAGTGTGTGGGTGGGTGGCTGCCCACACTGCGGCCGGCGCGCCGCCGCCGCCACCTGGCGAGCTGACGGAAACCCTTGACAAGATGGCGGCTGCCGGGCGGCTGGAGTTTCACCCGGGCAGGTCGCGGGGCGGCGTGTACAGGCTGGGCGGCCTCGTGCCTCGCCTGGCGGCGGCAGCCCCTCCGCCCGGCGCGCGCCGCCGCGCGTCGCCGCCCGTGCCGCCGCCCCCCCGCGCGGACGACCCGGTCGCCATCTCGGCAGCGGCTGCATCTGCTGCGGCCGCTGTGAGGGAAGCAGAGGCGGCGGCTGCCCTGGCCAGCCGGTTGCTGGGGTCGGCCGCCGCGTTGCGCGCGGCTGCCGACGCGGAGGCCGCGCGCGCTGGCCCCGCAGACGGCGATGGCGGCCGCGCCGGCCCACCCTCCACCAGCCATGCCGCCCCCACGCCCCCGTTGATGACCGACGGCGGCGGCGGCAGCGGCAGCGGGTCGTGGGCGGAGCGCGTGCGCGCGGAGGTGTTTCAGCCGCCGCCGTCGTGGCTTTGTTGCCGCCACCGCCGGCGCCGTTGATGCATTGACGCTAGGTGGTTAGATAGGTTTGAAGTGGATGGCGTTCGTCAGTGAGGCGGCTGCGCAAGGCCTCACTCCTCTGGATATGCACGCCGCGCGGTTTCTTTTTTTAATCTTTTCCACCCCACCCCCCGCCTTCAAATTCAATCCTTGGGCGGGAGAGCTGATTTGCTTCTTATTTTCAAAGTGTTCGCCCGTGGTGGCGATCGCGTGTTTATGTATCGAATTTGACCTCCGGGGGGAGAGTAGGCTCTTAACAACTCTTTTTAAACCCACGCCTCCAACCACACACTTACAAAAGAAAACGTTTTCTCTACACTCTGAATAAGAATGAAAAAACAGCAGCTTTTCACTCCGCCTTCAAGCGCCCATCAGCAATGGCCACCTGCGTCCCATTCTCACTCCCACTCGCGCCCTGCTCACTCTGCGCCTGCGGCAGCAGGCGCGGCCGGCGCGCGGGCAGCGCGGCGCGCAGGCCCCGCTCCCACACCACGCACAGCACAAAGTCGGCGCTCAGGGCCAGCATGATTTGGGGGGCGAGGGGCCACGGGATGCGGACCTGTGGTGGAAGGGGAAAGGGGTGGTGTGTTGGCGATGGAGCAAAGGAGAAAACACAGATAGACGCCACCACCACCAACACGACCACTCACCAACGACAGCACCCGGTTGGCAAACGGTACCACCCCCAACACCAGCGCCCCCACGCCCGCCGACCCATATTGCAGCGTTTTGGCCAGGGGCTTGGCTTCAGACAGGGGTGTACAAAACGGCGCCCCCACATAGTTGGCCGCAAACGTGGCCAGCATCAACTGCACGTTGACCAGGTAGGCCACCGTGTTGACCAGGTTGGGCGCAAACTCGGCGTCCGGGGCGCGCGCGTCGGGGCCGGCGGCTTCGCCCATGATGAAATCGGCGCGGGAGTGCGCCCACGCGAGCACGCCGACGTGCGCCGCCGCCTGCCCCGCCAGCGACAGCATGGCGTACGGCGTGAAGACGGAGGGGTGGGGCCGGTCGGGGGCCAGGGTGGGCAGCGGCTTGGCTTGCGAGATCATGAAGAAGAGGGCGGCAGAGAGCGCGCCTTGGGCCGTGGCTTGACCGTCCGACAGTTTGACACCAGCCAGGTACATGACTGACAGCGCGTACGCGGAGGACAGGGACAGGAGGCCCAGGATCTTGAACATCTGGACGGTGGTAACGAGGGCGGCGCGGCCCTGTGTGGGTAGTGGGGTGGTGGAGAGGTGTGTGTGAGAGCGCGAGTGTGTGCCCGACCAAAAAACTCGACCCCTCCTCTCTCTCTCACTCTCACCTGCCGAATCACGTCCACGCACGCGGCCGCCCCCCCCGTCTTGGCGGTGAATGGTGCCGCCGCAGACGCATCCCCCGGGCGCACGAGGGGGGGGCCGTCGCCCCCCGCCGCGTCGCCCCCCTCGCCGCCCGTGGCCGCCGCGTCGATCCTGTCCAGCCACGCCGCCATCCTCTCCGCCCGCGCGTCCACGGGGCGCCCCGCGGCGCGCAGGTCGGCCATCATCTTGGCGCCCGCGAGCTGGGGGGGTGGAGGCGGGGGGGTGGCCCGACCGCGGCCGCGGCCCGCGGCGGTGGCGCGGCCGGCGCCACGCGCAGCGCCGCCACGCCCGGCGCCGCGGCCACCGCCACCGCCACCGCCGCCACCGCCACCGCCAGTCGGCCGGGGCGGCAGCAGAGCCACCCCCACGTGGGCCGCCTTCAACGCGCCCACATCGTTGGTGCCATCGCCACACATCAGGGTCACCGCGCCCGCGCCCCTCAACCGTGCCAGCACCGCCTCCTTCTGGTCGGGCGACGTGCGCGCCCACACGCTGACCAGGGGGACGAGGACCGCGTCGGCCCCGGTGGCGGTGGCGTGGGCGAGGCCATCCCCCGTGACGCAGAGGGCGTGACCGGCCGCGACGAGCGAGGCCGGGTCTCCGTCGCCACCACCAGGCGCCACCCACGGCCGCGTGCGGCTGCCACCGTCACCGCTGCCAGCGGGCACGGCGGGCGTCCACTCAAAGAAGGCGTCCGGCTCCGCGTCCCGGGCGCCGGGGACGGGGGGCGGCGCCCGAGCCGCGCGCGCGAGCACAAGGGTCGGCCTGTCGACCATCCGCAGCACGCGCGCCACATGGCACGCCGTCAGGGGCGCATCCCCCGTGATCATGATGGCGTCGTGACCGGCAGCGCGCAGCTCGGCCAGGGCGGGCCTGGACTCGGGGCGCAGGGGGCAGCCGAGGACGGCAAACCCGGCAAAGGACAGATCGTTTTCCGCCTCGCTGCGCGGCGTGGCGCGCGCGGCCGCGGTCGCCGTCCCCGCCGGCAGGTCGCGCGTGGCCAGGGCCAGGACGCGCCCCCCGCGCGCCGCGTAGGTGGCGGCTGCGGCATCGTAGCCGGCGGGGATGGAGGAGAGGAGGGGGCGCAGCGCTTCGGGGGCGCCCTTGGCGACGACGACGACGCGGGGGGGGGTGGCCACCGCCGTCATCCACCGCCACCACGGCCGACATGCGGCGCAGGGCCGCCGAAAAATGGTGGCGGCGCAGCACGGTCGCGGTGGCGCGGTGGGAGGAGGAGGGCGCGCGCGGCGCGGTGACGCGGCCGCCGCCGTCGGCGAGGCTCCACCCCACCGCCGCAAAGGCGGCCTTCTCCAGCGGGTCCCCCGCCAATTCACCGCCACCAGCCGGGGCCAGGGAGTGACAGGCCGCCAGGACGAGGGCAGCGGACGGTGGGGCGGAGGACGGTGGGACGAGCGGCGCGTCGATGGCGACGCGTCGGCCATCGTCCACCGGGGGCGCCACCCCCTCCAACACCATCTCATCACTGGTCAGCGTGCCCGTCTTGTCGAAGCAGGCGGTCGTCACGGCACCCGCCAGCGGGATGCGGAAGGGTTCGGTGCAGAAGATGGCCTTCTTGGCGAGCGCGAGGAGGGAAGCATTCACAGCGATCGTGAGTTCCATCGGCAGCTCGGGCGGCACCACCGACGTCACGATCATGACGCAGTTGAGGTAGAGCTTGAACCTGTCCCGTGTCGGGTCGGCGAGGCCAACCTGCAGGACGTGGGCGGCGGCCGCAACCGCAAAGATGAGGAGGAGGCAGATGAACGCGCCCGCCTCCCACGACGCGGCCGTGACGCGCCCCCCAGACGCCAGGATGGTGCGCATCAGGCGACCCTGGGCCGACTCGAAACCTGTGCGCAGGACGACGGCCAGCACGCCGCCGTCGGGGGTGCGCACATGGGCGCCGGGGTCGGGGGCGGCTTGGAGGACGGACGTCCCGCCAAATAAAACGTGCGCCCTGTGGCGCACGGCATCCAGCCGCGTGTCCAGGTCCACATTCACAACGTCTCCAGCCGCTGCTGCAGCCGCTGCAGCCGCTGCATCCGCGCCGTCGGCGGCCGCGGTGGCGGCTGCGGCAGCGCCGGATTCATAGAGGGGGGCCTTCCACTGGGGCGCAGACTCCCCCGTCAACACTGCCTCCTCCACGACGGCGGTGCCGGCCAGGAGCAGGCAGTCGGCGGGGACGTCGGTGGGGGTGGGGGTGGAGGTGGTGGAGAACGCGGCAGCTGACGAGCCACTGCCGCCACCACGGCCGCCCACCGAAATCAGGTCGCCAGGCACCAACGCCTCGCCCGGCGTCCGCGCCCACCGCCCCCCCCGGTACACAGCGACGACGGGCTTGGGGGCTTGCAGCCCCCGCAAGTCGGTCAAGTTGCGCAGGCGTTGGCCGACGACGGTGGACTCAAAGCCGACGAGCATGAGGAGAGTGAAGAGTGAGTAGACCCAGTACTCGTCGAGGCACCACAGGCCCACGCAAAACACTTGGAAGACGAAGAAGGGGGCGACGAGCTGCTGCTTCAGCAGGTCCAGGAAGGCTGGCACGGGGACGGGGGTGGCGTTGGGACCGTAGGCAGCGAGGGCCGCGGCCGCGGCGGCGGGTTGGAGGCCGGAGGCGGCGCGGTACGTGGAGAAGGGCGACGCGTCGGGGTAGCGCAGCGGCCGGAACCCACCCACCTGCCCATCCCACACAAAGCGGGCCCGCCCGGTTTCAAAGGCCACAGTCTCCCGCCCCTCCTCATCGGAGGCGGGGGCCAGGGGCACGATCTCGGTGGCGCCGTGCACGCCGGTGGTCGTCGCGACGACGTGCGTCGCTTGGGTTGGAGTGCGCACACGGCTGTAAGCGATGGCAGCATCCACCGCCACGCTCCAGTGGCGAGCCAGCCAGAGGAGGGCATGCAGCAGGGCGACCGCGATGATGGGGGCGGCGGGCGGGATGTGGAGGGTGGGGGGGGGTGGCGGTGGGGGCGGGCGGAGGGGGCGGGGGCGGCGCAAAGCTGAGGGTGTGTGCGTCGGTCGGCCAATCCTTCTCGCTCTCCCGCCCGTCTCCCCTCCTCCTCTCCACACCACACACACTCACCCATCCATCACAGGCTCGCTGACAACCGCCTCCACGGCCTGCCCTGCCCCCGCCCACGCCAGCTGGACGGCTGCGGCGACAGCCCCGCCGTACAGCGCGCCTGCGAAGCCGCGGTCCAGCCTGGCCACGGGTGGCCGTGGCTTCAGCAGAATGGCGGACGCCAGGCCGCCGTCTGTGGGTGGATCCATCGTGCGAGTGGACACGCCTGGGCGGCAGAGAGGAACAGCAGAGACCGTGATTGGTTTTTCGTTCTGATCGACCTACGCGTCACTCTAAAAACAAACAAACACACGATGGCGGGTCCCTCCCGCCCCCGGCTCACTGGGCCGCCCCTACCCACCCCGTCATCCCTGGTGGCCTGGGTCGTGGTGCTGGGCGAGTTTGGGAGGTCGCCCCGCATGCAGTATCACGCGCTGTCGCTGGCGGAGCAGGTGCGTGTGGGAAAGATGGGAGAGGGAGCGCTATGTCGGTTTGCACAGCCCCCTCAGCGTGTGCTGAGGGCGGAAGGGGGAGAGGGCGGGCGGGCAGAACAGCGGCCTGCGCGCCTGATTTTGTTTCAATCCCCGTTCGCTCCGCCCCCCCCTCCCGCTCTCTCCCCGACCCCCCACCCTCCTCTCTCTTTCCCACACTCAGGCCGGCGCCGACGTCCATGTCCTGGCCTACGGCGGCCCCCCACCCGCCCCCCCGGTCGCGTCCCACAAACGCATCCACGTGCACACGCTCTCCCCGCCCTCCCCCTGGCTCGCGCGCCTGCCCCGCCTGCTAGGCCTGCCGTTGAAAGCGGTTGCTCAGGCGATCACCCTGCTGTGGGCGCTCTTTATCACGCTGCCGCGCCCGGCTGCTGCCCTCGTGCAGACGCCGCCCGCCTTGCCAACGCTGCCCGTCCTCATCCTGGCGTCCACCCTGCGCCGCTTCCGCCTCGTCATCGACTGGCACAACTACGCGTTTTCGTTGATGGCGCTGACGATGGGCGCCCGCAACCCCCTCGTCGCGCTGGCCGCGCGGTGCGAGCGCGCGGCCGGCCGCGCGGCGGCGGGGGGTGGCGCCGCCCACCTGGCTGTCACCACCGCCATGGCGCGCGAGCTGGAGGGGCCGGCCTGGCGGCTGGGTGCGCGCGGGGGTGGCAGGGTGCGCGTGTTCCACGACCGCCCGCCGCGCTGGTTTGCGCCGCCGTCGGCTGCAGACCGTCACGCCCTCCTGAAAAGGCTGGCCCCCGCCCTGGCGACTGGCACGCACGCCCGAGACTGTTGCGCGGGCGTGCCCCCTCCCACAGGCGGGGAGGCGGGCGATGTTACGCACCTGACGTGGTGCGACGCAGAAGGCGCCGTCCGCCCGCGCTCAAACCGCCCCGCCCTCGTCATCTCCTCCACCTCCTGGACCCCGGACGAAGACTTTGGCGTCCTGCTAGCTGCCGCCATCGCGTACAACGCGGCCGCGGCCAAGCGGAGTGACCTGCCGCGCTTGTTGGTCGTCGTGACTGGGCGCGGCCCCCTGCGGTCTCACTATGAAAAGGTGATGGCCGCCACCCCCCCTCCCCCACGTGTCCTTCCGCACCCTGTGGCTCGACGCAGCCGACTACCCCACCCTGCTGGGGTGTGCAGATGTCGGCGTGTCCCTACATTCCTCCTCGTCAGGCGTCGACCTCCCAATGAAAGTGGTCGACATGTTCGGTGCAGGCACCCCCGCCCTCGCCGCGGGGTTCTCCTGCGTTGGTGAGTTAGTCGCCCACGGCGCCAACGGGCTCGTGTTTGACGGTCCCGCCGAGCTGGCGACCGCCCTGGTGGACACGCTTGCCGGCCTCGGCCACCGAGGGCGCGTCGCGCCACCCGCCCCGGGGGGCGCCCTCGGCTACGGCGACGAACCGCCCGTGCTCACCGCCATGCGGGCCACCGTGGCGGACGCGCGGGTGGAGGGGTGGGAGGAGGCGTGGGAGAGGGTGGTGAGGCCGCTATTTGTGTGATGGAAAACCTTTTTTTTTGAAAGTAACACAGAAAAGAAAGAAAAAGGGGATTTTGTCAGAGCGAACAAGGGCAAGACACGAAAGCAAAGACTCTCTCTCATGCCAACACAGGGGCGTGGGGGCAGCACACACACATCATTCACGCCGCCGCGCGGCGCTCGCGGCGCTCGCGCCCCGCAAACCCGGGCACCGCGCCCGCGCCGCCGCCGCCGCCGCCGGCGGTGGGGGCGACCTTGACGCCGGGCAGGGAGCCCAGGCCCAGGGACTTGAGCATGTCGACCGAGTCGGCGTCGAGCTCGATCGAGGTCACGTCGACAGCAGAAACATCGGGGACAAAGTCCAGCCGCCGCTCGCGCTCCTCCTCCTGCAGCTTGAGGGAGATACCGCGCACGGGCCCCCGCTGGATGCGCTTCATGAGGTGCGTGGTGAAGCCCGCAATCTTGTTGCGCAGGCGTTTTGACTGGATGATGGCCACCTCGTCGCACACGCGCTGGTTGGTGGCAAAGTCGAGGGTGAGGCGCCCATAGTACTTTTCGATGATGGAGCGGGACGCCTTCTTGACGGTCTTGGTGCGGACGCGGCCCTGTGGAAGGAAGGGAGGAGGGGGAGGGAGGGAGGGGGAGGAGGGTGAGTGATGTGAGCGTCGAGGGACAGTGCGCCGCCCGTGGAGGGGCGGCTGCGCGCGTTTTGCTCGCTCCGCGCCGCCAATCCCGCGGCCAGCGACCCCCCTCCCGTCCTCTCAATCGAGACGCACGCACTGCCGGCGGCTCGATCGGGGGTCGGGAGGGGTGAGGGCGGCCCTGGGCTACAGGGCGGCCTGCCGGCGCGCTCCGCGCCCGGCCCCCCGACCGTCTCGGCCGTCCGGACGCCACGCCACGCGACCCGCGCCCCCACGCTCCACCTCTGCACCACCCCGCGCAGCCGCGCCCGACGCCAGCGCGGTCAGATGGGGCGCCGGGAGGGGGGGAGGCGGGGGGTGGGAGGTGGGGGCCCCACGGCGGCGCGGCGGCCGATTGCAAGAGTCGGGCGGGCAGGCGGAGGACGGCGCCGGCGGGCGAGAGGCTGCGCCAGCAGCTCGTGCCCAAAAGGTGGACAAAAGAGTCCCCGCGTCTGTGCGTACCATGGTGGCGGGTGTTGGGGGGAGGGCGAGGGGGCGGACGCGAAAAGAGGGGGAGAGTGTGAGAGCGAGAGAGAGCGGCGTTGGTTTTTTTGGTCGAACACTCTTTCGTTTTGCGTTTCGCTCCCAAAACCCAGCGGCATGTCTTTTGACGCCGCCCGTGCGACGCGTCGGGCGGAGCTGCTGGCCGCGGCCGACGCTGCGTCGTCGTCGTCGTCGGACGATGACGCAGGCGTGCCTGGCGACCGCCCCGGCCTGTCGGTGATGCCCGACCGCGAGCGCCAGCCGCGTCGGTCGCGCTCTCCCAGGCGGGACGCCACCCAAAAGCATCGCTCAAAACTGAAGAGGCGCGGCAATCGATCCCGGTCGCCACGGCGGCGACGGCGGCACGCGTCACCGCCACCGCCACCGCCACTATCACTACTCTTCCACCCGCCACTCCCCCCTTCCACCGCCCCCCTGGAAGCCGCCACGCGGGCCACAACGCACAGTGTGAATGCATGGATCGCGTTTGCGTCGACCGCGGCTCCAGGGGAGCGGCGGGCGGCCATCCTGGCTTCTGCACGCCGCGCCCTGCCTCACGACGCGCGCGTCTTGGCTGCTGCCGTCGCGGCTGACACAGCAGACGCGCCGCCAGATGTAACCGCTGCTGCCTGGGATGCATCGGTGGCGGCGTGGCCGGCCGCGCCGACTGTGCGCGCGGGGCGGCGCGCTGTGGCCCGGCGGTCGCCTTCCTTCTGCGCTTCCACGTTTGATGCCCTGGCGGCGGGAGCTGCGGCGTGCGGGGACGCCGCCTGTGCGATCGATGCGGTCGTCTGCATGGTTGCCACCGATCTAGAGGCGGGGCGGAGCACGCGGGCGTTTGCTCGCGCCGCGGCTGCGGTCGAGTGGGCGCTGCTGCCCCCCGGCCACGGCGCCGACACCGCCTGCTTCCAGAGATACTGGGAGAGAAGTGGCGTCTCCCTGGCTGCTGAAGGCGGGGACGGGTGGGGCTCCTGGGTGGCGGGTGGGGAGCCGCCGTTGCCACCACTGCCGCCGCCACCGGTTCAGGACCCAGCCCTTGCTGCCGCTGTCAACGCACGCCTCGACGCCGGATGGGCCGCGCTGAACGCTGCAAGCGACACAAATGGCATGTCTGCGTCTGCCGCTGCAGCGTGGGTGAGCTCAATCGCGGCTGTGGAGCCGGCGTTGTGGTGCTGCGGTGGCAGCGAAGATGGCGACACACACGTCCCTTTCGCGGACGTCGCGCCCTGCCTGCTGCCCGCCGCTGCGCGCGACGCACAGGTTGCAGTGGAGCTGGCAACCCGCGTGTTGAGCGTGTTGGGGGTAAAAGTCGCACCACACGCCGCGCCGTGTGTGTCTGCCGCCGCTGCCGCCGCGTTGTCAGAGCGCGTGCCCGCCGACCCGGCAGCCTTGCTCGACGCACCCGCCTCCCCACCCGCCTGGTGGCAGGCATCGTCAGGACGGCGCGACGCGGTGGCCCGCCTGCTTGTGTGCGTCGCGGCTCGGTCCCCGCTGGCTGCAGACGATGGTCGCTTTGCTGCGGCCGCGCTCGCCGCTGCAACCGCACCGACCGCTGACACGCCCGCTTTGACGCCCAATCAGCGTCTTGCCCTGGGCAAAGCGACGGCGGCCTCCATTTTGAGCGTGCGCCGCGACTCCACGGCCGCAGCGACCGCATTCATCTCGTTTCTTTTCGACGCGAGCGCGGCCGCCACCGCGCGCGCGACCGCGCGACCCGTGCTGGCCGCCGCCCGCACGCCTGCGCACCGGTTGAGCGTGGCAGTGGCTGTGGCGGATGGCGAGCTGATGCAACATGCTGAGCCCGCGCCCGCACGCGCTCGAGCAGCCGCGGCGGCTGTGCGGCAGGCTGGAGACGCGGCCACCGTCGCGGCAGCCGCGCACACCGCGGTCGCGTCTGCGGCCTCAGCCCACCAGTTCATGCCGTCCAGCGCGGCCGCAGTGGCCGCCCACGCGCTGCTCGCGCTGGCGGATGGCGGCCCCGCTGCAGCAGCCGTGTGCCTAGACCAGCACCTTGCACCCCTGCCACACACAGTGCTGGCCTCCTGCCCGCACGCGCGGTCCCTGGTCGCCCGACGCGTGGGCTGGCTAATGGAGGGTGTGGCGGATGGCAGCGTCCCCGCGTCCGTCGCGGCCGACGCGGCGCGCGCCTGGTTGGCGGTGGGGGGGGGCGCTGCCGCTCTCGCAGCGCTCGCGTCGGCCGCCTCCCCACCAGCCGCTGCGGCCGCCGCAGCCACCCTGCCGTCCCTCGACCCATCCATCGTCCTCACCCTGATGCGTTCATGCGGCCGCGACCGCGACGGCGTGGCCGCCGTGGCGCGGTGGGTGCTGGCCCTGCCACCCCCCGCAGACGCGGGGGCGCCGCGGCCGGCCGACTGGGCCTGGCTGTGGCGCCTGGTGGCAGCCACCGAGACCGGCACGCGGGCCGTGCGCACGCTGACGCGGGCGCTGGGCGCGGCGCCCGCGTCGGCGGGGGCTGTGGTCGCGTTTGTCGCACACCCCACACCACGCCGCGCGATCGGGAGGCCGCCCTGGCTGCCGTGGCCGACCGCGGCCTGGTGTTTGCGGTGGACCCGTTCGAGATGCGGTTGGCGGACGCGTGGGCGGCGGGAAGGAGGGTAGTTGGGGCTGCACTATGATTTTTAACACTTTTAAACTAAAACAGTTTGATTAGATCCCTCAACGGCCCCTCGCTCCCATTTATCGCGGCAGCCGCGTACCCGACACACGCCACCATGGCCAGGCGGCCATGTTTGATCTCTGTCACGCGCAGCCGCACGGCGGCGGCGGGGTCGCGGGTTAGGCGCAGAGGATCGAATAAAACACCGCCCGGGTAGTTTTGGTCTTGGCCATCCAAGTAAATGCCCACCGGCTCCAGCCCATCCTTGCCCGCTGCACGCGCCAGCTCGGGCCCACTCATGAGCAACACTTGGGCGACCGCAATGATGACCACGCCCTGGCCGCCCGCGATGCGGAGGCCGGGGACGCCAAAATAGTTCAAATCCTCGCCGCGCAGCTTGCTGGCACCCACCGCAAACCACCTGTCCTCGGGGAAGGTGGCAACGCCGGTCACGCTCAGGGCTTCGGGCACGAGGGCGCCCAGGGCGCCCAGCATGGCCCAGCGCGCGTGCAGGAGCTCCAGTTCAAACATTCGGTCAAGGAGGGTTCTGTCGAGTCTCCCCGTCTTCCGATCCGCACACAGACCCAGCGGATCAAAGCCATAGTTGCCTGGCAGCATGACTGTCTCCAAGTGGGGCGCCGGCATCGGCACGCGCGGGCGGTGGGGGCCGTACAGCGGCGACGCGCGCGCGGCCGCGTCGCGCGCAGACGCCGCTGCTGCCGCCGCCGCGTCCAGCTCTGGCTTGCGGGACGCCACGCTGTCTGCCAATTGCTTGCCGGCGGGCGAGTCGGCCAGCGCCTCTATTGCGAGGAAGGGGACGGCCGAGCCGGCGAGGAGGAGAGCGACGTCGGGGAGCGCAGCGACCGGGGGGGCAAAGGGGCGGCGGTTGGCGACGGTGGCAAGTTGCCTGAGCGAGTGCAGGCCGCGCCCAGCCCGCGGACCCCGCGCGGCGGTGGGAGGCGAGGCGGCAGGGCGCGGCATTGGGGCAGATAGGGTCGCGACGTGGTCAAACGGAAGAGTAGGTTTCTGCTGCAACTTTTTCTTGTTAGCACCTCTATCGCGTTGACATAGCGTGGGCACATGATCATGCCTGCCCCACTCTCTCTCTCTCTCTCTCTACTCGCTCAACGTCAGCGCCGCCACCGCGGACCGCACCTCCCCCCCATCGCGCGCGCCGCACACGACGCGGGCAAACGTGGACACATCCTCTCCAGGCGCCACCGCTGCATCGTTGCCACCCGCCGCATCGGCTTCATCGATGCGGGCTTGCAGGTCGGCCAGCACGTCGGGCGGGGCGCCGGCTTCGGTTGCATCTGTGGCTAAACGCAGCCAGGCCGCGAGCGCGACGCCGTGGTTGCCGACGCGCGCGTTGCGCGCGGCGGACGAGCGCGCCAGCGCGTCCGCGTGGCGGGCGTCCAGGGGGAGGCCGGCCGCGTGGCGCGCCAGGCGGGCCGCGGTGGGTGGGGAGGCGGCGGCGGCGGCGGCTTGGCAGAGGAGGGCGGCGGCGGAGTAGCAGGCGGCGCGCGCAGCGGCGCGCGCGTCGCCGCGCGAACGCGCTGCGGCCAACGCCGCCTCGAACGAGGCGGCTGCCGCCTCCCAGTCGCCTGCTTCCATGAGGGCTTCCCCGGTGCCGGGGGGTGGAGCGTCGGGCGAGGGCGGCGTGGGGCTGGGGGCAGGAGGCGCGGCTGTCGGTGCGGGGGGCGGTGGCAGCGGCGCCACCTCCTCCTCCCCAAAATCGTCGGGCAACGCGGCGCGCGGGAGCGGCGCCCCAGGGGCGCGCGCCAGGCGTGGCGCCGCCACGAATCCGCCCGTGGCTCGGGGGCCGGGGCCGGCGCCATCATCGTCATCGCTCGAGTCGGCCGCGGCAAACCCGCGTGCCCACGGCGCGGCGCCCCCGCCACTCCATCCACGTCCCAGCGGCGCCAGCCGCAACCCCGCCGCCGCCGCGCGCAGGGCGTCCACGTCCGGCTTGGGCACCTCCCCTGAGGACGCGGTGCGGATGACGATCTTGATGAACCGGGCGGCGGCGGCGGTGGTGGGGGCGGAGGAGGCGACGGACTGGTCGTCGCTGTCGCTGCCTCCGCCGCTCGCCCCCGCGCCGCCCCCTCCAAACGAGCCCCCCCCAAACCCGTCCGCCCAGGCCGCCCGGGCGGCCGCCTGGGCGGCGGTCTCCCCTGCGACAGACCGGGGGGACGCGTCGTCGTCGTCGGCCACGGCGCCGCGCGCACCCGGCGGCAGCAGCGCAGTGAACGCCGACGCACCCGACAGAGCCGGCAGCGCGCCCCCCGCATCCGCGCCTCCCGGGGCGGGGGGCGCGGTGGCGGGCGGGCAGGCGCCGGGCGGGGCCAGGGTGATGGGTGGGGAGGGTCCGGCGTCGCCTGTGTCTGCGCCGACTCCCACACGCCAGTCGCCGCGCAGCGGCACACCCCCCAGCGCGGTCGCCCGCCGCCACGCGGGCCCCAGCGCGTCCGCCAGGGCGGTGGCGGCCGGGTCGGCCGTGCCGCGGGACGCCAGGGCGTCGACGTCGCCCAGGGCGGCGGCCAGGGCGGCGGCTGTGGCGGGGGAGGAGGCGGCCGCGGCCGCCGCGGTCACCGCGCCGACCGACGCGGCCACACGGGACAACTCCAGGGCGGCATCCGCCCCAGCAGCTTGTGCTGCCGCCAGCGCGTCCCGCCAGTCGCCCGCCAGGGCGCGCGCGGCGGCTCGGTCGGCGTCGCTGGCCGCGCCGGCTGCGCCGCCCGCGCGCACGGCCGCGAGCGCGGCCGCCTCTGTCGCGCACCCCGCGCCTGCAAGAGCGGTCAGCAGGGACGCGCGCGCGCCGCCGCCCGCGTCGTACGCGGTCAACAGGGCCCAGATCTCGGCCCGCGCTCGTCGCCCCCCCCCCCGGCAGCAGGCCGCGCGCCGCGGCGGTCGCCCACGCGAGCGCGAGCGGCGTCGCGAGGGGCACCGCCCTGTGCGCGACGGCCGCGCCGCCGCCGCCGCCGCCCGCGGTGCGGCGGCCGGCGCCACCGCCACGCACAACGAGCAGCCTGTCGGGTGGGGCGGCGGCCAGGGAGGACGGGGAGGGGCCACCCAGGGAGGCGAGGGGGCGGAGCGTGCCGTCCCAGCCGGCGGTGAAGACGCGGCCGCCAGCATCCACTGTCAGCAGCAGCGGCCCCGCCCACAGGGTGCCGGTCAGGGGGGCCGCCCCACTGCCACCCGACGGAAACACGGCCAACGGCACCAGGGCGGCGGACGCGAGGACGAGGCGGTGTGTGGTGAGAATCGCGGCAGCGACCGACGCGCGCGCGGCGCCCGCGTCGGCGTCGAGGGGGGGGGCGCCACCGCTGAGGGGGGACGCGTCGCCGCCACCTGCCCGGCAGTCAGACTCCACCAGGCTCTGCCACGCGACATCCAGCACGGTTTCGCGGGGGGACATGGTGAGCGTGCGGGCAGCAGTCAGCGTGCGCCCGCTCAACTCACCGAGACACAGCGGCGCCCCCGGCCCGCCCTGCCACGCCACGACGCCGGGACCAGTGGTGGACGCACCATCAGTCGCCCCCGCGCGCGGCAGCTCGCCCCCGCGCGGCAGCTCGCCCCAGGCAGGGCCCGGGAAGATGGAGGCCGCCCCCCCCGGCGGCAGCGCGTGCGTGCGGCGCGGCGGAGGGGCCGCGTCGGCGTGGGTGACTGTGTAAACGTCAACTTTCGAACCACCAGGGGATAACACAGCCAGCATACCATCATCCGGCCCCGCAAACGTGCCCCCCACCGCGGGCGCGGTCCAGGCGGGCGGTGGCGGCGCAAGCGGCGCGCCGCCCGCGGCCGCGGTCGCGGGCGCCACCAGCAGCGTGAACGCGCCGCCGCGGCGGGGGCGGGTGGGTGCAGCACGATCGCCAGACTGCACAAGCGGTGGTCCATCAAAGAACACGGCCCACGCGCGGCGGGAGGGGGAGTGGAGCAGCGCGGCTGGGGCCAACGGGGCGCCGCCCGCCGCAGCAGGCAGCTCGCACACGCGGGCGGGGGCGCCTCCGCCTGCCGGAGCTGCACACAACCAGCCACCATCGATGAGGTAGACGGGGGCGGGCAGGCAGGCCACGGGCGGGCGGTAGAAGGGGAGGGGTGTGTGCACGCGCGCGGTCGGCGGCGCGCGCGCTCCGGCCCCCGGCAGGCACACGACGCCGACGCGGGTGCCGGCCGCGGCTGCCGCGGCGGCGGCGGGGGGAAGGTGGCCGCGCAGCGTGCCGGCGGCGGCGTCGTGGGGGGGTGGATCACGAATCAAGGCCAGCAGGCCGCTGCGCGGGTGGATGAGGCCACACCGCAGCGGCGCGCCACCCGTCCCGGCCAGCGTGGCGGGAGGCGGGGCGGGCGCCCGCGCCCAGGCAGCGCCACTGGGGCACGGCCACACCGACCATGCAGCGGTGGCGAGGGCGGCGGACGGCGCGGGTTGGGTGGTGGAACCACCACGCGCACCCACCCACACCAGGGCGCCGCCCCCCCCCGAGAAGCCAAAAGCGCGAGGGGAGCAGCCGGCAGGCAGGGCGTCATGCCCCACGACGGTGGGGGGGGGCGCGGCCCGAGGCGGCGAGGAGGACGACGCCACGCGAGGGGCCCGCGTCAGCGGCGACGAGCGCGCCACCGGCAATACCCCCATGCGCCGCCACCGCCAGGCGGGGCGGGGGGGCGCCCTGTGCACCGACAATGTCGGGTGGAGGGGGCGCGTTCTGGGGGGCGAGGGCCAGGCCCCACAGGCAGGCCAAGCTGGACGCCGCGCCCGTGCGCGCGGCCGACGGGGGGGCAAGGGCCGCGTGTGCTGCGAGTGATCCATCCACCCCCAGCGTCAGGATGCAGCCTGCATCGGTGGGGTGGGGGACCAGCCCCGCCAGGGGGCGCTTGCCCTCCCACTTGACCCGGGCGCCCGGGCGGTCGACGGGGGCGGTGGGGGTGGTAGGGGTGGGGACGGCCGCGGGCGCGGCGCGCAGGTGTACGCCCCCGGGCGGACAATAGAAAACGACGGGCGCCTCCCCCGCCGTCACAGCGACGAGCACAGAGGTGTACAGTTTGTCCGCCGCCTTGTCCTGGGGCGGCACGACGCGGCGGGGGGTCCAGGCGGCCGTGTCGAAAACGGTGACTGCACGATCCGACGTGACGACGGCCAGCGTGCCGCCGCGCGGGGAGTAGGCCGCGCCCGCGGGGGGGCCGCCTCCCGCCACGTCTCCGGCCGCGGTGCGGGCGCCGGTGTGGAGGTCGTACTCGGCGACGGCGCCGGGGGTGGCCTGTGGGGAGGAGGGAAGGTGCGGGTGAGAGCTTGGGTGCACGAGGCAGAAAAAAACTCCAACAAACACACAAAAAAAAACACTCACCACAGCCACAGCGGGTTTCAAAGGGTGCACCGCAGCGCAGGACGCGCTCAAGCCGGCTGGCAGGCGGGTGGCGTCGACCTGTGGCGTGGGGAGGAGAGGTGGGTTGGGGATGCCCCGGGCATCAGCACACGCGGCCCCCGCCTTGCTGCTCGCATCCCTCCACACCGCCCGCGCATCACGCCCACTCCCACGCTCACATTGAACATGGACCCAAAGTCGACGTCGCCCAGCGGCACGGGCGGCGCGCCCTCGTCGGTCGTCATTTGCCCGATGCGCGATGTGTGTGTGTGTGTGTGTGTGTGTTTGTGTGTGTGTGTGCGCGTGTGTGTGTGTGTGTGTGTTTGTGTGTGTGTGTGCGCGCGTGTGTGTGTGTGTGTGTGTGTGCGTGTGTGTGCGTGCGAGTGTGTGTGCGTTGGCCACACTCCCGGCAAAGGAGGAGGGACGGCGGCGCGGTGGCGCGGCACACCGTTGAGAAAAGCAGAGACTGTTTTTTTTCCTCGCTGTGCTGCGTGATCAACCACACACACGCCGACCATCGAGCCGCTGTCTGCACGATTCCGTGGAGACGTCCACACGGCTTGCCTGTCTCATCGTGTGCAAAAAAAAAAAACAAAGACAGGGGCCCACCTTTTTTTTGATTTCATGTGTCGACCTCACACACACAAACTCTCCCCCCCCCCCCCCCCCCTCTCCCTCCCTCTTTCTCACCAGCTGTCGTCATCCGACCCCGCAGGCGCTGCGGCCGCATACTTGGCCGCCGCCGCCGCCGTCCCCCCAAACTGGGCCCGCCCCCGGCGCGCGCGGCGGCCGCCCGCGATGATGAGGGTGGGGTCGACCTCATCCCCCGACAACCCCTTGACGATCTCGGCCTCACCACCCGACCCGTCGCCCCCGTCGCCCGATGTCTTGGCCTTCTTCTTGGGGGGGGGGGCGGACGCGCCCGCGGCGGGGGCGGCGGGGGCGGCGTCCTCGTCGTCGTCGTCGTCGTCGTCGTCGTCGTCGTCGTCGCTGCCATCGTCGTCGTCATCGTCGTCCGACAGGTCCTCGCTTTCATCGTCGTCCTCCTCATCTTCCTCATCAGCCATAGCGGGCGCCTTGCCCTTGCCCTTGTCGAGGGGGGGGGCGGCGAGGGCGGGCGCCGCGTCGGGCGCGGCGGGAGCGGCGGCGAGCGCGTCGTCGGCCGCGGTCGTGGGGGCTGCAGTGATGTGTGTGTGTGTGTGTGTGCGTGAGTTGTGTGAGTGTGTATGTGTGGGTCGCGTGTGCAGGCGGCGGCGGGGGGCGGATGTTTTTTGAATGCCGGTGTCGCCGTTGCGAGCGCGCCCCTGCGCACACGCTCTCTCTCTCCCCCCCCACTCTGCAGCGATGTGTGTGTGTGTGCACTCACGTTTGGCGTCGGACATCGTGTTGAAGGGTTTCGCACAAGCAGATGAAAAAAAACAATGAAAGTGAATTGGCAGAGCTTCGCCGTTTTTTGTGGGGGACACCCCCGCCGCGTCCCCCGCGAGACACCCGCGCGCCCCAACCCACCACCGCGACACGTGCACATTCACCTACACTCCCTGTCGTCAACAACACACACACCGCATGGGCGACCCGTTTATCTCCGTCTCCTTCAACCAGGACGGCACCGCGCTCGCGGGCGCGACGCGGGCGGGCCTGCGCGCCTACTCGGTGGGCTGTGGGGGAGCTGTGGCTGAAGTGGTACGAGAGAAAGAGGGAGAGAGGCGGAGGCGGGTGGTGGTGTCGAGAGAGAGGCTGGAGGCATTCGCGTCGACCGACTCGCTCCTCCCCTTCCCCACACAGCTGCGCCACGAATCCACCCCGCCCGCTGGCTACGCCCTCGCCGCCATGCTCTTCCGCACCAACGTGTTTGCCCTGGTGGGCGGTGGCCCCACCCCCGCCACCCCCCCCCACCGCGTGCTTGTGTGGGACGGCGCGGCGCGGCAGGCGGCGGGCGAGCTCTCGTTTCGGTCGGCAGTGACAGCCGTCGCCCTGCGCCGCGACGCGGTCGCCGTCGCCCTGGCTCACCGCTCCCTGCTGTACTCTCTCTCCGACCTGCGCCTGGTGGCGGCAGCCGACACGGGGCCGAACAATGGCGGCGCCCTGGCGTTGGCCTCCGGCCCGCGCCGCGTATTTGCCGCGCCCGCCCCCACGCGCGGCGCGGTCCGAGTCGAGCACGTCGACGCCGGCCGCTCCGTCTTCGTGGCGGCACACACGTCCAGGGTGGCAGCCCTCGTGCTATCTGCGGATGGTGGGCTGCTGGCCACGGTGTCGGCGCGGGGGACGACGGTGAGGGTCCACCGCACCGACGACGGCGCGCGGATAGCCGAGTTTCGACGGGGCGCCGACCCCGCCCTGCCGCGCGCCCTAGTGTTTGGCCCGTGTGGTGGTGGTAGTGGCACGACCTCGGGCCCCCTGTGGCTGGCGGCCGCGTCGGACAAAGGCACCGCCCACCTGTTTTGGGTGGGGCCGCCCAAGAAAAAGAGAGCCGCAGACTGCAGCGACGCCGCGTCGCCGTCGCCCTCCACCGCCACGCCCGCGTCCCGGGCGGCAGCGTCGGCACGTGCGCTGGCGACGCGGTTGGCGCCTTCACTCACTGCGCCTCGCTCGGTGGCCTCGTTCAAGCTGCCGCCAGGCAGCGCGCGCGGGTGCGCACTTGCGTTTTCGCCAGACGGGCGAGAAGTGCGCGTGGCGTCGGTGGCGGGTGGGTATGCGGCTCACGCAGTGCCGACTGGTCCCGATGGTGGTGAGGGCGCCCTCGAGGTCTCGGCGCTGGACATGATGGTGTTGCCGGCCGCGACGTGAGAGAAGGGAGGGGTGTCGCGCAGGTGGTCTCGGCCTCTCCCCGACCGTGTTTGTAGCGTTGTCTGTTTTTTGCGTGTTCCTCTCACTCTCTCTCTCCTTTCCGCCCACATTCGCGTGTGTGTGCGACGGGAGAGGACGTGAGCGCACAACTGCCTGCTCGTCTCTCTACAATGCACGCCGCCGCTGTGGCCCTGCGCTGCGGCGCCGCCGCACGGCCTACCGGTGTCCCCCATTCAGCCCGGTGCCGGCTGCCCCCCCGTCCCGCGCCCCGCACCCCACACGCCCCGCTGCATGTTTCCACCGCCACCGCTGCCACCTCCAGCGGCGGCCTGCTGGGATCCTCCGGACCGCCGTCCGATGGCGGCGTCGCGGCCGTCACCGCGACGGCCGCGGTCGCGGGCGCCGTCACCGCGTGGAAGGCGGGCCTGGTGGGAGCTCTTGTGGTGAGAGAGAGAGAGAGTGGGGCAGAGAGAGAGAGAGAGAGAAGTTGGAAGAATGATCGCGCGCGCCACCCTTTTCACCCTCCCCCTTTTCCCCTCCCCTCCACACACCACCAGGCCGCCCTCGAAGGCTCCGCCCTGGCCGCCGCCGTGCCCGCCTTCTCCCTGGTCTTCCTGTCCGAAATAGGGGACAAAACCTTCTTCCTGGCCGCCCTGCTCGCCGCCCGCGTCGGCCGCCGCGCCGCGTTTGCCGGCTCCGTCGGCGCCCTCGCCCTCATGTCAATCATCTCGGCCGCCATCGGCGCCGCCTGCCGCAAAGTGCCCGACGCGGTGGCCTCCTCCCTACCCCTGTCCACGTGGGCGTCGACCGCCTGCCTCGTCTGGTTTGGTGTCTCCACCCTGCGCGCCGCCCTGGTCCTGCCCCCCGGCCCGTCTCGTGCCTCCGACGGCACCGCATCTGACGACTTCGAACTGTCGGAAGCGGAGGACGCGCTGGCCGAGGCGGAGAAAGAGGGGCGTGTGTCGTCGGCCGTGGCCGCGCCATCGTGGCTCACGCTGTGGGAGGTCGGCTCCCTCATCTTCCTCGCCGAGTGGGGCGACAGGTCCATGCTAGCCACCATCGCCCTGGCCGCCGCCCAGGGCCCCGTCGGTGTGGCGGTGGGTGCGACTGCCGGGCACACTGTGGCCACCGCGGGCGCTGTGCTGGGCGGCGCCATCGTCAGTGAGTTTGTCAGCGAACGCGTGATTGGGATCGTGGGAGGGGTGCTGTTCCTGCTGTTTGCGGTGGCCACGCTGGCGGGGTGGTTGTGAAAGAGGGAGAGGTGGGGTGCGGGACAAAGGGCTGTAAAACACGCCTTAAGTTTTGGTTTGTCCGCCCCCGTGTGTGCGTGGCAAACTTGAAACAAGAGTGCGAGGCGGACGGCGTGCGGAGAGCGACGTTTGTGCAGTGCGACGCCCGTGCCACGCGGAGAGCCGCACGTTTGGTCAAAAAAGGGTCGTGGGCTGAACGACCGCTGCCACCCTTGCAAAACTGCGACGACGTTTTGTGGGCGTCGTGCTCTCTCCCCCGTCCCCCCCGCCCTCTCCACGCGCTCCCGCCACGCATTGGCTTGTGGCCGCGCGTGTTCACGCACCCCCATCGCGCGCACTACTCCCAATGCAGCCCCGGGGCGCAGGCACGCCGTCCACGAGCGGCGTTTTTCGCGCCGGCCGGACGCCGCCACGCGTGCCCGCGCCGCCCGCCCGCGCGCCGCTTCGGCCTCCGGCACCGCACCTGACGCAGAAAAATGTGACCTGTCTCCAGCCATCGGGGGGCGCCTCACCGCGCCCCCCCTGTGTGACCGCGGCAACCGCCGACGCGGCGCCGCGCCCGCCCCTTGACGACCACCCGCCCGAAGCTGGCGTCCTGCCGCCAGCTGCAGTTGCCCTGGCGGATGGGGATGCGTCCAGTGCGCCTGCATCATCCGCGTCCGACGCTGCTGGCGCCGCCGCGGTCGCGTCCGCAGTGGCAGCCGCCGCGGCCGCGGCCGCCGCGGGAGGCGTTGCCGCCGACGCGTCTCCAGGCAGCCTGCTCTACCCTCCCGACGAGCGGTCAAACATCCGTGACTCGTGGGACTCGATTATGAGGTGGTCCCGCAAAACGTGGCGCGACGGCGAGAAAGGGGCGACCGCGCTGGAGCGGTGCGACAAGATCGCCGTCTTTGGCGGCGGCTCGTTTGGCACTGCCATGGCGGTCGCCCTGGCCCGCCAAAAACCCACCCTGGACGTGTGCCTGCTGCTGCGGGACGCGTACGTGTGCCGCGATATCAACGAGAGGCACGTGAATGAAAGGTACCTGCCTGGGAGGACGCTCCCTCTGAACGTGCGCGCCACCACCGACCCTCGCGAAGCCATCATCGGGGCCCAGTACGCGCTGCACGCGGTGCCGGTGCAGCATTCGCGCGCCTTTCTGGAGGCGGTGAAAGACGTGCTGCCTCCAGGCACGCCCATCGTCTCAGTGTCCAAAGGACTGGAAGTCGGCACCGGCCAGATGCTGTCCGACCTCATCCCCTCCGCCCTGGGGCGCAAGCAGCCGACCGCGTTCCTGTCGGGCCCATCCTTTGCGGCTGAAGTGATGGATGGGCGGCCCACAGGCCTTGTCGCTGCATCGCGCGACAAAAAGCTCGGCCTTGCCCTCCAACAACTGCTCGCCTCCCCCGCCATGCGCATCAACACCACCACCGACGTGGTGGGAGTCGAGCTGTGCGGCGCCCTGAAGAATGTGCTGGCGATTGCGGCGGGGATTGTCGAGGGGCTGGGCCTGGGCGCGAATGCCAAGGCGGCTCTTGTCTCGCAGGGGTGCGCCGAGATACGGTGGCTCGCCGCGAAAATGGGGGCCAAACCAGCCACCGTGGCCGGCCTCTCCGGCGTGGGCGACATCATGCTGACGTGCTATGGCGAACTGTCCCGCAACCGGGCTGTGGGGGTGCGGCTGGGGCGTGGCGAAACGCTGAGCGACATTCTCGCGTCGTCGTCTCAGGTCGCAGAAGGCGTCGCCACCGCGGGCGTCGTCGTCCGCCTCGCCCGCAAGTACAGGGTCGCCTTGCCCGTGCTGACGGCGGTGGCCCAGGTGCTGGACGGCGCCCTGTCCCCCGCGGAGGCGGTGGCGGCGGTCATGGCGTTGCCCCAGATTGAGGAGCGGTGATTTTTTGGTTTTGGAGCGAGCGAGCGAGAGAAGTGCCGTGAAAGAGAGCAAAAAAGACACTGTCGCGCCCACACACACACGCATCCTTCGTTTGTTTCACGGGTGCAGGGTGCAGCGTTTGAACGTTATCATCCATCCCTCTCTCTCTCTCATTAACTCTCTCTCTGCGCGCGCTCTCTCCCACGGCCAAAAAAAAGTTTGGAAGCTTTTGCTTTTGCAAGTGCGTGGTGAAAAAGGCAGTAGCTTCTCGTTTGTGAGTGCAGGGGGTGGTCAGTAAACGTTTGACGTTGTGGTTGACGCCAGTAAATGAAAATGAAAAATTGAAACAAGGGGTGTGCGAGAGCACCCCCAAAAAAGTCACGCAAAACTCGACCGTGCCCACCACAATCGCCGTGGGCCTGGTAGCCTCCATCCTCATTTGATGAGGAACGGGAGGAGGAGCGCGAGGCGGGCGATGGGGCACGGCCGTTTTTTGCAAGGGGGGGAGGCTCGCACCCACTAGACTGTTCAAAGGGGAAAAAGGACACGCGTGTGCCTGGTGACCAAAACAAAAGCTGGAAACGTGTGCATCCCAGTTTATTGCCTTGCCGTTTTTCAAGTGCTCGCCCCGCCACTCGCGGCCGCCGCGCCATCACTGCCCGGCGGCGACGGCGCGCCCTTGCCGTTGGCGCCCAGGTTGGCGGCCGCCTCCCGCTTGACGGCGGCCGCGGCGGCTGCCACGGCCGCGTCCGCGACCGCTTTGTCGGTGGCGCCGTTGGAGGGAGTGGTGGCCGCGCGCCCGCCGCGCGCGCGGCGTGGCGCGCCTCCGCCGCCGCCACCACCACCACCGCCGCCGCCCACCGCGGTGACCGCATTGCAGACGGCACACTTGACAGAGCGTGCGCCATGCGCAAACATGAGGGTGATGGAGCAGCCGCCACACACGGCGTGACCCACTGCGTTTGCTGCAAGGGCGCAGTTGAGCGCGCCGCACAGGGAGCACTGCACCCGCGCCGCGCCACGCGGATACACGAGCACGACGCGGCAGTTGGGGGAGGAGCAGACGAGTTGGGCCAGGCCGCCGTCGGCGGGAGGGGGGGGGGGCGGCGGGGACCGAGGCGGCCGCCGCGGCTGCCGCCGCGCGCGCGGCGGCGGGCGGCGGCGCGAGCGCGGGCGTGATCTGGCCGCATCGAGCGCAGCGAACGTTGGCGGCGCCCTGGGGGTAGAGCAGCAGCGTGCGGCACCCCGCGCAGACAAGCTGGGACTGGGGTTCGGCTGTGTGGGGAAAGGGTGAGGAGCGAGTGTTGTGTCGTCGAGCGACGCATCTGAACGAGCCGCGCGGGGGACCCCCGCATTTCCCTGCGCCGCGCCCGCAATCCGCCACCACCCACGCAGCCGATGGCACCCGTGGGTCCGCGCGCGCAGGCTGGGGAGAGGAATGCGAGCGCACGCGCTCACGCCAGCGCCAGCAGGGCGTTCGCCGACGCGAGCCTTCGCACTCACGCGGCCTCGACGAAAAAAACAAGCGCGTGCCGCACACGCCCCCACAGCGCGACCCTGTGCTCGCGGTCGACCGTGCATTGTGCACTCAGCCACCCTCCTCGCTCACCTGGGGGTGGGACGGGCGTCCACCCGTCTAGCGACTGCATGGGTGTGTGGCTGCCTGTTTCAAAAGCGGAGAGAGGGTCGAGGCTCCGCAGGCAGCAATACTGCGCGCACACGCGCGAGCCGCCGCCTCCTGGCGAGAGGGGGTGCGGCCAGCCGCCTGCACGCAGCGCTCGCGCGGGAGGGGGGAGGGGCGCAGGGGTGGGAATGCGCGCGGGGGCGTTTTCCAAAGAAAATAAAAATCGGGACTGGGAGAGCAGACGCTTTCGCGTCGAAGTACAGTCACGTGCCCGCCCCAGAGAGCGTGCAACACGCCTCACACGCTGCTGCAAACATGCCTGTCTTTACATCAAAAGAATTGTCTGGTTGATGTGTGTGGCTCGCTCATCGAAACAGGGTGGATGACCCCTCTCCGTCGCAACCACTCTCTGCCTGTACACACACACACAGCGACCGCTCTCCCTCTCTCTCTCCACTCATCACGAAATATTCACCTGCTCCACCTGGATGGGGTACAGGTACGCGTCCTCCACAAACGCTGCCCCCGCGCGCGCCGATGCGACGCGCGTCACCGCGTCGGCGACGTCCACCTCATACTCCGTCCTCGACGCCGTCGCCCGCGACCGCGTGTACTTGAGGGCGGCGTCCCTGAACTCAGGGTCGGCGGCCGCGAGGGACGCTTCAGTCGCAGCAGGGTCGGTGGAGGCGGCCGACCACAGAATGAAGGCCGGGCGCGCGTACAGCAGCGGCCGGTTGGACCCTTTCGGCGGCTGGCCCAGTGCCGCAAACCAGGATTTCACGGTGGCGGCGTCCGCGTTGGCAGGGGGTAGGGGCATATCGGCGCCCGCCGCCGTCGCGTCGACGCGGCCGAGCGTGATGGGGAACTCTGAGCCGAGCGACCGGATCGCCCCCAGGTTGGGTTCCACACCCTTGGAGGCAGCTCGGGCCAGCTTGGCATCCAGAAACTGTTTGCGCAGGGCGGAGCGGGCGCCCAGGACGGTGATGTCGGCCCAGGAGACGGGGGCCTGGCCCGGGCGCGCGGCCGCGTCGATCGTCGCTTTGGCGGCTTTCAGTTTGGCCACGTAAGCAGACAGCCCCTTGTTGGCCGCCCTGGACAGCTCATAGTGGGCGGCCGACCCGTCCACCCCGCCCGACGCGGCGTCAGCGAGCAGGAGGCGCACCGCGTCGGGCGCGTCGGCCGCCGTGACCACGCCGCCGTCAAACGCGGCGAGGCAGCGCGCCTCGAACTCGGCGCCGATGGCCGCCTTTTGAAAGGTGGTGAGGGAGGACACGGGGGCGGTGAAGGTGCGGGTGCGCGAGTCGGCGGCGGGGGCGGGGAGAGGGGTGGCGGCCAGGGCGAGCAGGCCTGTGTGGGTTGAGAGTCGGTGTGAGAGGGTCGGGTTGGGTGCTGTCTGTCTGCGCTCTGGCTCCCACACACGCACGCTTCCTCTCGCTGGCCCGCACCGCACGCCTCCAATTCCTGTGAAGCGAGCTGCCCACAGGGGCGGCAGCGCGGGGAGGGAGCAGGGGCGCACGGTCGTGGGGCAGCGAGAAAGCGGCCAACGAACGCATTGGCCCCGCGGTCGCTTTCTCGTGCCTCCTCTCCACGCTCTGCAGTCACCCTCCACTCTTGACTGCATAAACACACAAACACACACAACCCACTCACCCGTCACCACAGCGTCGCGGCGGGAAACGGCGCCGTCGCGCCCAGCGGCCGCGACGACGGTGCGGCGTGTGGGGGCGCGCGCGCGGGCGGGCAGGGCCGCGCGGCGCGGCGTGGAGACGGCGGAAGCGGCGAACATGGTGTGGATGGCAAAATGGGGTGGTGTACACGGGTATGCAAGACGAAAAAGTGAAAACGAAAGTGAATCAAACACGGAAAAACACTTCACAAACTGCTGCCCCGAGCAACCACCTCCACCACCCTGCCCTCCCGCCCATCCGACTTGCCACCACGCCCGCGCGGCGGCGCGGTGGCCGCCAGGATGCAGGCCACCGCGGCCGTGGCCAGGGCCAGGGTGCCCGCGATGGCGGCTGCCACCCGAAACGCGTGGGCCGCGGTCGGGGCAGCACAGCAGGGCACCCGCTTGGCACCCAGGATGGCGGGCTCAAACGCGGTGGGGGAGGCAGAGGCGTCGAGCGTAGTGAGGCGTGCTTTGAGCGCATCCGCCGCGTCCGGCAACGCCAGCAGGCGGCGCCTGTCGTCGCGCGGCAGCCCCGCGCGCGCGATGGCGGCTGCCCCGCCGCGCGACCTCACGTACGCGAGGGCTGCCTCAGCCTTGGGGTCCCCCAGAAGTGAGCGCAGGGACGTGGGGTCCAGTCTCAAAGCCACCAAAGCAGACGAGTTGGCGGGCAGGGCGGCGTTCAGGTAAAACGCGGCGGCGCGCGCCGCGGTCGGCCCGCCGCGCGCGTCCGCGACGCGCGTCGCCGCGCTCTCGCCGTACAGGCACGCATCTCTGGACGCGTACAGGGCGACGTCGCCGCCGCCCACGCCCACCGCCAGCACGAGGGCGGCGGCGGTGAAGGCGGCGGCGGCCGCGGTGGCTGTGACCCACACGCGCGCGTCGACAGCGGACGCAACGCCCGCCGCCAGCGCAGCCACCGCCACCACGCCCAGCGTGGCGGCCAGGCCGCCTGCAGCGGCAGCGCGTGTCACCCGGCGCGACTTGGGCTCAGCGGACGCACGCAGGGCGGCCACTCTGTCTGTGCCCTTTGTCCGCACCGACGCGGCGGCCGCGCCGCCAGCGTCGGCCGCGTCGCGCGCCGAGTCAGCCGCTGCAGCCGCGTCGGCCGCCAGGGCGGCGCCACCATCAGCCTGAGACAGTGCGGGCGCCGCGGCGGAGAGAGCACGCAAGCCGTACTCCACCGCGCGCGCCGACGCGGCCGCCGCGTCGGCGTCGCCCAGCGCGGCCGCGGCGGCGGCCTGGCCCTCGGACGCGGCCTCCCACCAGGCGTCCAGCGCGCCTTCCGCGGTTTGAGCGGTGACGACGGAGCCGTAGGTGGCGGCAGCGGCCGCGCCCAGGGCGAGAAGCGCGGCCGTCACGCGCAACACCGTTCGCGCAGACGTGGGGGCGCGCACCACACTCTTGCGGGCAACTCTGCGGCGGGCAGCAATGACGATGGAGATGCAGGCTGCGCCCGACACGAGGGCGGCGAGGGCGAGGATGACGCCGGGGACGGCATGGGTGAGCTGGGCGTCGCGCCAGTGGCGGGATAAAGGGGCAAACCCGGAGGCGCCTGAGGGAACTGCATCGCGCGCTGAAAAGGGGGAGCATGTGGGCATGCGGGGAGGCACGAAGGCGGGGGCCACGAGGGCGGCGGCCGCGGGGGCGGACGAATTGGCAGCCATCTTGCGTTTCAAAACGCAAGAACGGACTGCGCCCGATGCCCGCTGCGGAAGAGTTTTGACTGCACACACGATCGTTTGTGTAACACCCCAAAACAGGAAAACACAAAAAACACAAACACACACACTCTTTCTCTCAAGCAAAGTGGATGCCCGCCGCGTTGAAGGCGGCCAGCACGCGCATGAAGTCGTCCTGCGCCATTTTGGCCGCCCGCGTCTCGCTCGCGCCACACGCACTCAACACCGCCTCCACCCTCGCCCTAAACTCGTCACTGGCGCGGGGGCGGCGCTTGCTGCCGGTGCGGCGGTCGTCGACGGAAATGGTGGTGTCGCCGGCGTCATCCCCAGGCACGGTGGCTGCTGCCGCCGAATCATCGACAGCCATGCTGGCTAGCGCGGCCGCCGTTGCATCCGCCACGGCGGGCGTGACGACGGCACGCGCGGCCGCGTTGGCTTCCAGCAGGGCCAGGGTGCCCGCCTGGCGAAAGGCGGCTCCCAACGTGCGATTCTTCCTCCCAAACGCCAGCCGGACAAACCCGTCCCACTCCCCAAAGTGGACGGGGGGGGGCGGCCGCCTCGGCTCGATGCGCACGACGGAGGAGTCGACTTTGGGGGGGGGGCGAAAGTTGTTGCGCCCCACTTTCAGCAGGTGGGTGACTCGCGCGAGCAACTGCGCATTCACAGCCAACCTACAGTACATGCTGTCCCCCGGCCGCGCCGCCAGCCGCATCGCGAACTCGTGCTGGTACATGATGACGGCGGCGCGCCAGGGCAGGGGGTAGGCGAGCAGCTTGAGGGTGAGGGGGGACGAGATTTGGTACGGTATGTTGGCGACACACACATCGAAGTAGGGTAAATCCACCCTCATCACGTCCCCCTGGATCAACTGCAGGGCTGCAGCGTGGGGGGTGCCCGCGACGCGGCGCTTGAGCTCGAGCACCATGCGGGGGTCGACTTCGACGGCGACCACTTTTTTGGCGCGGGCCAAGAGTTGGAGGGTGAGGTTGCCCGTGCCCGGCCCAATCTCCAGCACCACGTCCGTCGGCTTGACGCCCGCCCGGTCCACGATGGCTTGCACGACGGCGGGATTCTTGAGGATGTGCTGGCCGCGCGACTTGAGGAACTCGATGCCTAGTGGGGGAGGGTGGGTTGGTCGAGAGGTCGGTCGACGAGAAAAATGGGGGGCCTCTCTCTCTTCTGACGCCGTCGTCGGACGACCTCTCACCCCCACTCTGCACGTCGTGCCCGACTGCAGTGCTTGTTTAGTACACACACTCACGCGCACAGCACCCGGGGCGCCTCCCCCCGCAGCCAGGGAGCCGCCGCTCTTCTCTCTCTCGCACCTGAAAACCCGCCGGGGGCGCGCTTGGCGGCGCGCTTGGCCACGCCGCCCGCGACGCGCAGGCCGGCGGGGGCGGTCATGTGCTGTGCGTGTGTGTGCGGGAGAGGGCAGAGAGCCGCACACAAATGCGGGAGACTGGCAGCGAACCGCGCGGCTGCTGCGAGTTGTGAACACATTCGCTTCTTCTTTCTCATTTTCGCCCCCGCTGTGCGGCGCGGTAGGGCAACGCACACGGGCCGCAGGCGTGTGCCTGCAGTCTCTCCACTACCCTCCCCTTCAACCACGCGCCATGGCCGACGACGCGGCCCCTGCGCCGCCGCCGCCGCTGAATGATGTGCCTCCCTCCTCCCCGCCCCCCCCCGCCGCGGGGCCGTCGGAGCCGGCGCCACCACCTCAGCCAGCTGCTGATGCAGGCGTTGGTGGCGACGGCGCAGCTGCCCCATCCCCACCCCCCCACCCGGACGACTCGCTCGACGACGACGACCTCCTCGCGTCCTTCTTTGCCGACGTCAAGGCGGCCGACCGCGAGGGCGAAGTCAACCGCGTGCTGAACGCGTTCAAGCTGAATCCGTATGAGCAGCTGGGTGTCAGGTTCGATGTGGAGGATGCCGAGATCGCGCGCGCCTACCGCAAAGCCTCCCTCCTCGTCCACCCCGACAAGTGCGCCCACCCGAGGGCCGCGGACGCGTTCGACATGCTGGGGGCGGCTGTGACGGCGCTGAGGGACACCGAAAAGCGGGACGAGCTGGACGGCGTGCTGCGGCACGCGCGTGGGAAAGTGGTCGCAGAACGCGCCAAGACCGCCAAACGGGACGGTGTGGCCGCCCTGGCCGCCGCTTTGAAAGGTGGTGGCGCCGATGGCGCGGCCGCCGTGCAGGCCGAGTGGGAGGCGTCGCCCGCGTTTCATGCTGCCTGGCGCGATGCAGCGCGCGATGCTCTCGCTCGCCTCGAGTTTCGACGGCGCAAGCTCACCCTGCGCATCAAGGAGACGGAGGAGAGGTTGGAGGAGGAGGACAAAGCCGCCCGCAAGAAGGCGCGCACCGACGCCAAGGCCGACCGCGCGTGGGACAAGGCGCGCGGCAAGCGCGTCGGGTCGTGGCGCGCTTTCCAGCAGCGCGCGGGGGGGGGCACCGGGGCCGCGGTCAAGGGGGCGGCCACGGTGAAGCCGCCCAAAGCGGCGGTGGTGGATGCGGAGCGCACGTACGTGCGGCGGCCGGCGGGGCCGCCGCCGGGGGAGGGCAAGCTTTAGAGGGGATAAAAACAGTTTTAACACACGCACTTGCAAACCAAAACAACGGTCGTATCAACTTCTTTTCTATGTCTCTCTCACCCTTCCCATACTACCGTTTCAGCGCGCACGCCACCCGTCCATCCACCTCACAATCCAGCGCGGGCCACAGCCTGGCCAGCGCGGCCGGCGCGCACGACGCGACCGGCTTGCCCAGGTCCGCGTTCACATCATTGTGCAGCGCGCACGCCCACGCCCGCAGGGCGGGCCCCGTGGATGCGTCCAGGGGGCGGGTGGCCAGGTGGCCGCGCAGGTGGGCCGCACACTCGGCACACGGGTAGAGCTCGGCCAGGCTGCCGACGAGGGCCGCTGCTGCTCGCTTTTGGCCGCGGGACGGTTTGTCAGGATAGGAAGCCGCCACCGCGTGCAGCAGGGTCCAGGTGGCGCGGCCCAGCGACTCGCGCGTCAGGTGGTGTGTGTGGGCGGGCGGTGTCGGGCTCGCTGTCCCAAACTGGCGCCGCGCGGGCGGTGGCGGCGACGGTGACGACTCCCTTGGAAGGCGCAGGTTGGCCAGAATGGCGCCCACGCCGTTGCGCAGGGAGGTGAGCGCGTCGGCGAGCGGGTTGGGCGGGGCGATGGTCATTTTTCGGCACGCGAAAAGCAATTGAAAGTGAGGCGCACACAGAAAAACGAAAAAAAAAAAAAACAGGCTCTTGAAAAACAGACCACACCTAGTGTTAGGACCACTGGTTTGGCTCGCCAAACCAATCGCGCCATGTTCAACAAGCTGGCCGCCCTCGTGGGCCAGGCGCCCTCCTTTCCCTACACACTGGGCGACCCCCACCCGGGCGGCGGGTGGTGCGGCTGGACTCACCACGCAGGCACAGCGCGCGACGATGGCGCGCCCGTCTCCGTGTGGCGCCTGGTGGCGGCGCCGGGCGACCCCCACCTGGAGGCGGGAAGGCATGGCGTGCGTCGGTTGAAGACGGTATGAGGGAGAGAGTGTGAGGGACAAGGGAGGGAGGCGGCAACAAAAGGGGCGCCGATTGACCCTCAATCACCTCCCAATCCACAGGTCCGCCACCCCAACGTGCTCGCCTTCAAAGACGCCGCCGAGCTGGACGCCGAGGGAGGCCGCATCGCCCTCCACCTGGTCACCGAGCCTGCGACCCCGCTGCTGCCAACACTCGCACGCCTGGGCGGCACACCCGACCAGGCCACCGAGTGTGTGTCCATCGGCCTGCACTCGGTGGCGCAGGCGGTCTCCTTTTTGAACAATGACTGCAAGCTGGTAAGTTTGGGAGGAAGAGAGAGAGGGGGGATGATTGTGATGATCGCTCCTCCCTTTCTTCCTTTGTTTCCCACCCCTCCACCCCTCTCCCCACCCAGATCCACGGCAACGTGTGCTGCGCCACCGTCGTCGTCACCCCCTCCCTGGAGTGGAAGCTGGGCTGCCTCGACTTTCTCACCGACGCCCCCTCCCTGGCGGCTGCGGCCTCCTCCCCCCACGCGCCGCGCCCGCCACTCAGCGCGGCGCCGCACATCGCGGCCCGCCACTACCTGCCCGCCGAAGCCGCGCGCGGCGACTGGGAAGTGTTGGCCGCGTCCCCGCCCTGGTCTGTGGATGCGTGGGGGCTGGGCTGCCTGGCGGCAGAAGCTTTCAGTGGGTCGCCGCTGGCCGCGGTCGACGACCTGCGCGCGCGTGCTGCCTCCCTCCCGCCCGCCCTCGTCAAAGACTACCAACGCCTCCTCGCATCCACCCCCGCCAAACGGCTCAACCCGGCCAAGCTGGCCGCCTCCGAAGCTCTGCACACGCCCGCCGTGCGGGCGCTGGCCTTTTTGGAGACGCTGTCGGTGCGCGACTCGACGGAGAAGGACGCGTTTTTCAGGAGGGGGCTCCCCGCCGCCCTGCCCCGCTTCCCGCCAGCTGTTGCGACGCAGAGGCTGTTGCCCGCTTTGGCCAAGGCGCTGGAGTATGGAGGGGCGCCCCCCGCTGCGTTGGGGGCCCTGTTGAAAGTGGCGGCCACACTCGGCGACGACGCGTTTGCGACGGCCGCCGCGCCGTGCGCGGTGCGCCTGCTGTCGTCCCCCGACCCCGCCCTGCGCGCGGCCGCCCTGGAAGCATTGCCGTCGATTGCACACCGGCTGCCGGCGTCCCTGGCGGAGGCGGGGGCGTGGCCCGCGGTTGAGGCAGCGTTCAGCGATGCCGCGCCCCACGTGCGCGAGCTCGCCCTCCGCGCCACCCTCGGCATCGCGCCCTCCCTCCCCCAAAAAACGGTGGCAGGCCCCCTGCTCAAGCACTTGGCCCGCCTCCAAGTCGATGACGCGGGCGGCGTGCGCGCCAACACGACCGCGCTGCTCGGCAACCTGGCCCCCCACCTGGGCGACGCCGCCTGCCGCCGCGTGCTGACCAACGCGTTTGCGCGGGCGCTGAGGGACCCCTTTCCTCCAGCCCGTGCAGCGGGGGCGGCGGCCATGGGGGCGACATTGGATCGGGTGGGCGCGGACGATGTTGCAGGAAGAGGGCTGCCCGCGCTCGCGCCCGCCTGCGCCGATCCCGACAAACGGGTCCGCACGGCAGCGCTGGCGGCGGCAGAGGCCGCCCTGAAAACGTTGCGCGTCAACGCGGCCAAGCTGGATGAGGATGATGATGCTGCCGCGGCAGCAGCTGCGAGTGCGGCCACGCAGGGCGGCAGCGCCACCGCCGCTGCTGCCGCTCCCACCTCCGAATCCTGGGGGTGGGCCGCCGCGGGCGCGTTGGGACGGGTGGCGGGCGCCGCTGTGGGCGCGGCTGCAGGCGCTGCCGCCGGCGTGGTGAGTGGCGGCACGACCAACGGGGGTGGTGGTCCCCACGGCGCCGCCGCCCCTCCCCCCCCGCAGCCGCCGGCTACGTCCCGGTGGGATGCAGCCAGCGTGCAGGCACCGGCTGTTCCCTCCAACAACGGCTGGAATGACGACGACGACGACGATGGAGCCGCGGCGGCCGAGGCGGCCGCGCGCGCGCGCGCCTCGGCGGCGGCGCGCGCTCCGCGCCGCGCGCCCAGCCCGCCCCGCGCCCTCAACCTGCCGCCATCCCCCCCACCGCTGCTGGCGACGACAGCGACGGCGCGTGGGACGACATGGATGCTCCCCCTCCACCGCTGCCGCCGCCGAGGCGGCCGGTCGGCGCGGCGGCGCGCGGCCGCGGCGGCCTGGGCGCGGCGGGAGGGCGGGGGCTCAAGCTGGGCGGGCGTGGGCGCGGCATCAATGCGGCCGACTATTTGTAGATCGGGAGAGGGAGAGAGAGTTGTAGAAGGGAGGTTGGTGTGCGTGAAACAAAACGAGTAACAACACGCAAAAGAAAAAATGACACCCCACTCTTGCTTATCAGCCCGTCTCCCCCAATCAAAAACGTGCGTTACGCCCATGTACATCTTCTCACATCATTCATGCGCCATCTCTCTCCCGGTCCAGCATGCCGGCCACCCTGTCCCGCACAGAGGGCGGCGGCGGCGGCGGACTCTCGCCGCCCCGCCGCGACCGCCGGCGCAGCAGCATGCCAGCGACGGCGCCCAGAGCGCCGCCCGACCCTGCCTCATCATCAGAGGAGAACCAGTCGTCGTCATCGTCGACCGCGGCCGAGGCGGGGGGGTGGGAAGGGGCGTTGTCGTCGTCGCCCCCCGCTGTCGCGTCCGGTCCAACGGGCAAGTACCGCACCCTCGCCCCGCTGGGGGCGCGCCTCGCCTCCCGCCACGCCGCGGCGGCGGGGGGCAGGTCCAGGGAGCGGGCGGTGGTGGCGGCGGACGGGCGCAAGGTGGAGCGGGGAGGAGGGGAGGGCGGCGGCGGTGGCGGCGACGGCGGCGCGGCAGCGCGCACCGGCTCCGGCTCGGCCTTGGGCGGAGGCGGAGAAGGCGCCACAGACTTTGCGGCAGCCAGCGCCGCCCGCACCGCGTCCCCAGTGACGGCGGTGGGCGGTGCAGCCGCGCCCGCGTCGTCGCCGTCCACCGCCGCCACCCGCGTCGCCACCAGCGCCACCTCCACTCGCACGCTGCCGTCGCCCGCGTCGTCCCACACCAAGGGCGCATACACCCACGCACTGACGTCGGCGGGGGCGGCTTCTGTCGCGGCGGCGGCGGCGGCTTGGACGGCCGCGCGCGCTGTCGCGCGCTCGCGTGCCCCCGGGGGCAGGTACACGACTCCCAGCAACGAGGCGGCGGGTGAGCCACCAGCCGCGGACGCGGCAGCATCCAAAAAAGGTGACTCGGACGCCGCGCGGGCGGCGTCGGCTGCCAGGGCGGCCAGAGTCGTCGCGTCGTCGCCACCAGTCGGCAGCGCTGCGGCGCCACGCCCCAGCACGGCCGGTCCCCGCGGCGCCAGCACAGCGGCCAGGGGAGGCGGCAGGGCGCGGCGAGGCGGGCGGGAGCCGGCGCCGACGCCACGCGCGTGCCAGGCGGCCCCGCTTGCTCCTGCCACCGCCAACACGTCGGGCGCTGCCAACGCGGCCAGCAACGCTCTCGCCCCCGCCTCCAGCGTGGCGTCCGCGATCGCGGCGGCTTGGGCCATGGTGACGCCCGGGGCGCCCGGGGGGGGAGGGGCCGCCAGGACGGCTTGATCGACCACGATGGCGGCGTGTGCGGTCCGTGCCGCTGCGACGAGCGCTGTCCGCGCGGCGCGCGTTGCAGCCGCCCCTTCAAACCCAAACGGCGCCGCCACCGCGACGGTGGTCAGCGCGCCCGCCGCCACAGCGCCGCTGACCACGTCCACCAGGGCGGCTGGGCCGGGCGTGCCACAGGCTGACGCCAGAATCAAAGCAGCCCCGCCGTCGCCATGGGTTACGTTGCCACGCCCGCCCGCGTCGGAGGCGGCGACGCTGCCAAACAGGCGGGCCACATCGGCCGCCCCCGCGCGGGGAGGGGTAGCGGCGGGCAGGGCGAGGCGGGTGGTGGTGGTGGTGGCGGTGGCGGCCAGGGAGGCGGCGTCCGAGTCGACCGCCCACACGCACACGGCCGACGCGCCCGCCACGGTGGACGCCGCGCCAGCCAGGGCCGCGGCCGCCACGGCACCGCGCCCGCCCACGCCCACGATGGCGACGCCGTGGGACAGATGGCCCAGGTCGGGCGGGGGGGCGGCATCAATGACGGAAGGTTGGTGGGGGGGCAGCTCCTCCTGCGGCTGCGGCCGAGGCACGCTGGCCGCTGCCGCCCCCACCTCGTACGACGGAATGGACGGCACCGGCGGCCGCGCCGCCTGCGATGCCGCCGACGATGACGCGGGCGCCGCCCCGCTGGCGCCGGGCGGCGCGGCCGCGCGCGCGCGCGCACCGGCGCGCGGCGGCGCGGACCCGCGCGTATTGAGCCGAGGCTCATGTATGCCAGCATCCTTCTCTCTCTCTGCTCTCCTAACCAGAGGGCCGGCCTATGCCCCCCAGAAAAGTGCGCGGGTCGGGCGCGGCGCCAGACACGTCCGCCCCGGAGAAGTCGAACCCCGGGTGTTCCTCTTGGAACCGCTCCAGCAGCAAGCGTGCAGCGTCCGGTAGGGGCGCGTCGCCAGTGTCAGGCGCGTGCGCGGCAAAGGCGGCGGGCCAGGGTTCGCCCCGGTCGGCTTTGGTGAGGGAGACGTGCAGTTGGCCGTCCTCTGGTGGGAGGGGAGGGAGGGAAAGGTCGGCGGGGAAAACTCGCATCGCGGCGTGTTGTTTCTTTCGGCTGGCCCCGACACCACACGCCCCCCGGGCGCGTCCACCACTCGCACCACTCACCCAGCGTCCACACAGACTCGCTGGGCTTGACGCGGCCCGCGAGGTCGAGCTGTGGGGAGGGGAGGAGGAGGAGACGGGGAGAGGGCGCGCGTCAGCAACGGGCCGTTTGAGCGCGACCGCGATGGGGGGAGCGTCCCACGGCCGCCCCGGCACACGTGCGTCCACCCCGCGCCCTGTCTCGGCAGCTTGTGATCGTACACACTCGCACCAGCACACTCACGTCCAAGTAGGGCGGGTTGTTCACCAGCCCCAGCGTCAGGCGCGTCGCTTGAATCGACACGCAAAACGCGCGCGCGGGGGCAGGTGGAACCTCGGGCACCACGATGAGCACGTCTTCCAGGGACTGGCACCACTCGTAAGCGAGACGGCCGTTGACGGTGTGGCGGTGGCGGGTGGCGGGGGCGAGGGCGTTGCTCATGAAACACCGGAAAACTGATTTTTTGGTTGTGCACTGCTCTACGACCCTCCACCGACTGCTCTCTTCCCAGCGCCCTCGCTCGCACTGGCCTGTGCCTGAACCTCTCCGCATGCACCAGCCTTCCTACTGATGCCCCACCGACGCCCGTGAAAACCCACACCACGGCTCGCAACCCCGTCGCGCGACGCGCGCGCGGCCGACTCGGGCGGCGTGCGCGTCCGCGTGCACACACTCGCCACGGTGGGGGTCACGCCCCGACTCCCCAGCACGACCCAGGCCAGCAGGCGCACCCTGTGCACATGTGAAGCGGATGCCCAGGATGAGCACACGGGAACAGTGGGGCCCGCAGAGCAGGGGGACGACAGGAAGTGAAGGTGGAAAGTGTGTCGAAACCGCCCTCTCATCCAGCCGCAAACGGTCCGCCAGGCTTCCATCACCATCTCCCAAGCCACGCGCCACGCTCACCACGTCGCACGCGGGGGATGACACGTAGATGGGGACGCGGGGGGACGTGAGCACGGCCGCGGCGGCGCGGTCAAGGCAGAGAGGGGGGGGAGTGCGCCCCCCCGCTGCCCGCAACGCCGCCCGCTCCCGGTCAGCACAGCCGCCCAGTATGATGACCGCGTCTGGTGGGGCGAGAGGGCGGCGAGCCGCGCTGACCAGGCGGGTGAGGGCGAGCAGGGAGCGGGGAGGGCATTGTGGGGGGAAGAGGCGGTGGTTGCCGCCCCGGTCTCCCTCACACCCGCTTGGCCAGAGTGTTTGACAGCGTGTGCAGTTGTGAGAAACAAAAATGAACACACGAAAATGGGTAAAAACGTGTTTTAACACAATTCACCGTCCAAACACCATGTGCCTGGTCCTCACCATCAATGCTGGCTCGTCCTCCCTGAAGACCAAGCTGTTCCAGCTTGATGCGTCATCAAACACGCTGCGTGCGCTGGCATCGGCCGCGATTCAGAGGCTGGGCAGCCCTCACGCCGAGCTCTCAGTAGACGGCGCCACGCCCACCCCACTGACCGCCCCCTCCCTTGCCGCCGCGGTGAACGCCGCGCTGCAGGCGCTTCGCCTGCAGGCCAACGACCCCCGCGTCGTGGCGGTGGGGCACAGGGTCGTGCATGGTGGGCGCGTGACGGAGAGCCGGGTGTGGGACTCGAGTGTGGACGCCGCTGTCGCTGCCGCCACACCCCTCGCCCCCCTGCACAACCCCGCCAACGCGGCGGCAGCGGCTGCTGCGAAAGCAGCGCTGCCCTCTCCACCACATGTCGCTGTGTTTGACACCGCTTTCCATGCTGCCAGCCTCCCTGCCGCCGCGCGCGCAATCGCGCTGCCTCATTCCTGGCCCCCTGCCTGGCGTCACCGGGTCGGCTTCCACGGCACCAGCTACCGCGGCGTCGTGGCTTCGCTGGCGGGGCAGCTGGGGGTGGAGGCCACGGCGGTGAATGCTGTGGCTTTCCATCTAGGCGCCGGCGCATCCGCGTGCGCGCTGTCCCGGGGCACCTCCCTGGAAACCAGCATGGGGGTGACCCCCACGGCGGGCCTCATCTCGGGCACGCGGTGCGGGGACGCGGATCCAGGGCTGCTGGCGCTGAGGGCGGCCACACTGGTGAGCGAGGGAAGGACCGCGGGTGAGATCGCAGCCGACCTCTCCGCCGCCGTCAACACGTCGGGCGGTCTGCTAGCGCTGGCAGGTATCGGAAGCGCCGACTACCGTGACGTTCGAGATGCGGCGGCGGGCGGCAACACTGACGCGGCGGACGCACTGGACGCGGTCGCGTGGCGGTGTCGTTCCTACCTAGGCTCATACATGCACCACCTGCGAGCCGCCGGCACCCCCGCGGCTACCATCGCGTTCACGGGGGGCGTGGGCGAGAACGCGGCAGCGTTGAGGGCGGCCGTGCTGGGTGGGATGGACAGGGGCGGCGGGCCGACCGTCCGCCTGTGCCCTGACGCCAATGCAGCGGCAGTCGGTCTCACCCACCCTACCCGCATCGAGGCGCCAGGCAGCGACCTGGCGGTGGTGGTGGTGCCGGCGGATGAGGAGGGCACGATCGCGGCGGACGTGGTGACGATGGGGCTTGGGAAGGAAGTGATGTAAAAAAAGAAGCTTTACTGCTACAAAAAAACTCATTCTTAAACAGTCCGAGTCTCATTAACACCGCCACCCGCACTGCGCCCCTTCCCCCTTCAAAACGTGTCTCACACACGCACACAAGCTGTAGAGACTGGGAGAGCGGGAGCGCGCTGCTCTGGGAGGCTTTTTGAGACAAAAAAATGTCGGTGTTTTCACACCACTCACCACCCCCACACAAAAAGAAGAACAAGAACAGTCACCCCCCAAATGTTGCCTCTCTCTCTCCTCCGCTCACGCAGGCGTGTACATCCCCTTCTTGATCAGCGCGTTGCGCTTGGCGGCGGCCAGCCTCGACTTGCGGCGCGCGGCCGTGTTTTTGTGGAGGACACCCTTGGAGACCGCCTTGTCCAGCGCTTTCGTGGCCTCCGAGATCAGGGTCTCCAGGGGGGCGACGTCGGCCTCAGACTCCAGGGTGAGGGCGGCTTTGAAGACCTGGCGTGGTGTGGGGAGAGGAGGGAAGGTCGTTTTTTTTTTTTTTGCTTCTTTTTTTCTGGCCGCCACGCCGGCTTGGAGCGAGAAAAGGCTGGCCATGCGGGGCACGCGCGCGCCTTGTCATCCCCCATTCCCACTCCCAACGCCACCCGGACACCACAATGCACGTCGCGGGGTGGGTGGCGGCGTGTGCAACAGGCTGGGAAAGGCGGGACGCCGCCCCGCCGCCCCACCGCCCTCGGTTTGGTGTCGCTCGCCCCCTCCTTCCCCCTCTCCCCGCGCACCTTCTTAATCCTCGTCGCCACCTCAGACTTGCGCGCCTTGTTGAACAGCCTCGCCCTCTCGGCCAGGCGCACGCGCTGCACCGCGTTCTGCTTGGCAAACACGACGAGCGGCGTGGCGCGCACGGGCGCGGGGCCGCGCGCGGGGGCGACCGCCGCGCCGCGGTTGGCCCGGGTGGAGGACAGGCCCAGGCGGCCCAAGGAGGCGGTGACGGCCTGCATGTGAGGAGGGGGGAGGGGAGGCGGCGGCAACTGGCAAAAAGAAACCGGGAGTGTGGAGGCTCGGCCGCCGGCCCTCGGGTCACTCTCGTCGCCGGTTTCTCGGTTCTCTCTCATCCCGCGCCCCGCCCCTCCCACCACTATGACCACCTCCACCTCCCAACCCCCCACACCGTTCGCCCTCAGCCCGGCGGGCGGCCCCCAACCCTCCGTGCGCGTCCCCCCGAGCGTGCTACTGGCCGTCGCCGACGCGTTTGCGCGGCGCGCGGAGGGCGCGTCGCGCGTCGTCGGCTCCCTGCTGGGCGGCGTGGAGGGCGGCGTCCTGTGCGTGCGGGCCGCGTTTGCGGTGCCTCACTCGGAGACGGCGGACCAGGTGAGAGAGTGAGAGAGGGGAGAGGGGAGGGGAAACCGAGGCACCGATTGGCCGCCACACATCCGATTCGCGCTCCCCCGCCCCACCACCCCCCACCTCAGGTCGCCCTCGACATCACGCACCACCACAACCTGCTGGCCCTGCACCGCCGCGCCTCCCCCCGGGACGCGGTGGTGGGCTGGTTTGCGACAACGCCGGACGGCGCGCCGCCGGCGGGGGGGGGACGCGCTGATCCACGACTTTTACGCGCGCGAGTGCGCGGCACCGGTGAGTGTGTTGGGCAGAGAGGCGTTAGCTGCGTGCTGATGAGGTGGTTGAAAAAAAAAAAAACGCGGAGGAGCGTGCGTGGTTTGACCAGCACACGTTTTTTTGTTTGCGCACCCTTCCCCCCCTCCCCCCCACACAGATCCACCTCACCATCGACACCTCCCTGCGCGGCGACCGTGTCGCCGTCACCGCCTACTCGGGGCGCACCCTGGTGCTGGCGGGCACGCCCCGCGCGGCCGCGTTCTGTGAGGTGCCCCTGGTGGTGGACGCGGCCCGCGCGGAGCGCGCGGGCGCGCGCGCCTTGCTCGCCGCCGCCGACGTCCCCTGCCCCGCCACCGACACGGGGGCGGTGCACGCGTCGTTGGAGTCGTTGGCGGGCCTGTTGAGGCGGGGGGCGGCGTGGGCGGCTGACGTGGCGGCGGGCAAGGCCGAGCCCGACGCGGCCGCAGCGGCCGGCCTCGCCTCCGCTCTCGCCGCCCTGCCCCCCCTCCCCGCCGCCGACCTGGAGGCGGCCGCGTCGGCCGCCGCCCAGGACTCGTTGCTCGTGCTGTACCTGTCCAAGCTGCTGGAGGCGCAGGTCGCGCTGTCGGACCGGTTGGGCACGGCGACACTGCCGCTGGTGTAAGAAAGTGTTGTGTTTTTTTGTGTGTCTGTGTCCACTTTCTCTGTCTCTCATCTCTTTTCTCTCTTTGTGCGCGCTGGTGTGATGCACACCTGTGTGGAGAAGGAGAGGGGCCTCACGGCGGTGTGATGTGAGACACACACACACAATGAACGTTGTTTCTTCGAAAGAGGTTTCGAGGAAAGAGACAGTTGACTACAAAGTAACGTGGCTTGAGCACGCAGGGGGTGGTGGTGGTGGGTGTGGGGAAGGAAGACGTAGAAAAAAAGGGGGGGAATGGTGGGAGTGTTTTCTTTTAAAGGGAAACAAAACGCCGCGTGTTGGGTCTCACCACAGCGCACACGAGAAAAAACAGGGGGGGGGGAACAAACACGCACGAAATGAAGGGAACCACGCAGCAAACGACCACGCACACACACACACACACTCTCCTCACACCAGCTCCGCCTCGTGCAGCAGCCACTGGTCGGCGTCGAGGGCGGTGTCGGTGGGGCCCCCCGATGTCGCCCCCGTCGCCCCCGTCGTCGCTTTGGCGAGCGCGCCGCCCGCCGCCGCCGCGGTCGCGCCCGCCGGCACCAGCACGTCCAGCCCCGGGGGCGCGCCCGCGGCGTCGTCGTCGTCGGCACCCGGGACGCCGGCGGCGGCGCCGTCGAGGGAGATCACAGGCCCCGCCGCTGCCGCGCCGCGCGCCATCAGCGTCGCGATGTAGCGCCCGTGCGCCTCCAGCCGCAGCTGCAGGCTGCGCTGCGCCTCCAGCTGTTCAGCCAGGCGGCGCTGCATGTCGAGCTGGGCCAGGAGGGCGGCCTCCAGGTCGCCACCGTCTGCGAGCGGGGAGGGTGGAGGGGGTGACGACGCGGTGGCGCCGCCACCACCGCCGCCCGCGGCCGCCGCGCGCGCGGTCGGCCGCCGTGCAGCCCGAGCCGCGGCCCTCGCCTCCGCGTCTGAGCCGGGCGACATCTCGTCCGCAGCGGAGGGCCTCGGCTTGGGGCGGCGCACGCCCGACCGCGACTTGCGCGGCGGCGGCCCCACCCCATCCTCGCCCCCCGCCTCCCCCGACGCCGCCCGCGAGGCGACACGCGACCGCCCACTGGGTTTGGCCTTGGTGTTGATGCGGTACTTCTGCAGGTGGGACTTGACGTGGAAGATGGTGAGCCCGGGCACCCGCATCCGCACCATGATCCCCTTGGGAGTTGCATCGGACGCGCCGCCCAGGGCGGCCACAGCCTCCACAAACATGGCGTGCAGTTCCGGGGTCCAGCGGAGACGTTGTTTGGCTGGGGTGTGAGAGGGTTTTTTGGTCGAGGGCGCCCCATTCGGCGGAACTGCCCCCCCTCCCCCACTCCTCCTCCTCCCACTCCTCCCTCCCCACTCTCACACCACACAAACACTCACCATCATCTGCCCCCACCGACGACGACCGGGCGGGCGGCGGCGGCGGCACCGCCACGCTGCCGGAGACGGCCAACTGGGGGCGCGCGGCCGCGCACGCGGCCGCCGCGGCCGCCGCGGCCGCCGCGGCTGCGGGGGACGCGGGCGTGATGTGGTCGCCTCCGTCCAGGGGGACGCCGGCGTCGTCGAAGAGGGGGGCGACGACGGATGCCAAGTTGGCGAGCGTGTCGTCGATGTCGTCCGGCCAGAAGCGCAGGCCGCCAAAGTCGTCGGCCGAGCCGTGCGCGTCGTCCATGGTGGGGGTGCACAGGTGTGTGTGGCGCTGGGCGTGCGCTCAGGGGGGGGTGTCGCGGCTGGCAGCGGCCGCGGACGTAAGGTTCTTCGCCGCCGCGAAAAGAGTTTCGCGGCGTTTCGCGGCTCGACAGGTGCGACTTTCGCCACGGGCGCCCCGCTCAAGGCACCAGCGTGGCGTGTGCGCGCGTGCGTGCGGCACACGGCGTGCGAGCGTGCGCCGGCGGAGGGCGCGCGAGGCGCAGGCGAAACAAAAATCGCGCCGGAAAAAAGTGTTTTCGACGAATTCGCGACTCGCTGCATTTTCCTCTCTTTTCCTTTTGCGTGTCTGGAGCTCTGCGACCGGGGGAGGGGAGCCGCTGTCCCCCCCACCACTGCGTCCCAGGGACTGCTGTTGCAGCTGCCGCATGCAGGCCCCACGATTTGTGGCGCGGCGCCTGCCGCCGGGCGCCAGGCGGGTGCCGCCGCTTGCACGGCGGCCACTTCCCGTGACGGCTACGTAAGTGGCTGCTGTGTGTGTGTGGCGGGGTCTCGCGTGTGCCTGCCTAGCGGTCCACAAGAAGCATATGTTGCTGCCACAGGGCGGCCAGTGTGTCGGGCAAGGCTGCACGCGGCGCGGGGAGGAGTTTACGCTTGCGTCACGTGTCGCCACCCCATTTCTCCTGCCCCCGGCTGTTGGCCGCCGCCTCCCGCCCTCCTCCTGGGCGTGGAGTCGCCCACACCTCATGTTGACCAATGTGTTGCACACGTCTCACACACAAACAAAAACTCCCCCCCATTCCCCCCACAGCCGCCCGACCGTCGCTGCGGCCGCCCCCCCCGACGACGACGCCCCCCGCCCTGCCTCCGTCGACCTGCCCTCCCTCCCCCTGTGGCGGCTCAAGGGTGAGCTCAGGTGGCGTCAGCTGCCCACCGACGGTGATGCGGACGCGATGGCGGCTCGCCTGGCCTCTGCACTCGGTGGATCCGCGGCGGTCGAGCGCGTCCCGTCTCAAGACGTGTGCAACGCGTTGACCGCGTTTGAACTGCGGGATGCGTTGCGGGCCATGGGGGTGCCCGCTCCCAAAGCCAAGGCGGACGCGTTGACGCGCCTAGTGGCCGTCATGAAGGGGGAGTGGCCGCCACGCGGCGATGGCGGAGAAGCCGCCCAACGCCCGCCCCCCCGTGGGCGCCGCCCCAAAGCCGTCGTCGATGCTGAAGCCGCGGCAGAGGCCAAGGCCGCAGTGGCGGCGGGGCTGGACCCTGAAGCGATCGCGATAGCCGGGGGCGCGCCCACGACCGCGCGCGGCCAACTGAAGCGCCTGCAAGTGCGCGAGCTGCGCGCCCTGCTGGAGGCGCGCGGCGTGAAGACGCCCGTGAAGAGCACAAAGGCTGCTCTCATCGCGGAGCTGGAGGCGCTGGACGCGGCGGGTGGTCGCGGTGGCGAGGGTGCGGGCGACGGGGGTGGTGGTGGTGGTGGTGACGACGCCACCACCACACCCGCCACCACCACCACCACCGCCGCCGCCCCGCTGACCGAGTGGACCATGGCCGAGCTGCGCGCCGAACTGCGCGCGCGCGGGGAGAGGGTGGGCGGCACCAAGAGCGACCTGGTGGCCCGCCTGGCGGCCGCGCGCGCGGCCGACGGGGGGGAGGGGGGGGGGGTCGTCGCTGGCAGACACCGCCTCTGCCACCACCGACCTCCCAGCCATCGACACGCCCCCGCCTTCACCCCGGCCGAGGGCGCCCCCTCCTCGCTTGTCCGCGGGGGAGGCGCTGCTGCCCGACACGTCTCCCTCTGCGCGCGTCGACTGGATGTGCGACGCTGGCGTGGTGGTCGAACTGGTCGCCCGCGAACTGTACACCGTCGCCGACGCCCTGGCCGCTGACATAAGCGACCTGCGTGCCCGCATGATCACCGTGCTGGAGGAGGAGGATGCGGTGAAAGCGGCCGCGGAGGCGGAGGCGGCGGGCGAGGGGCCGGCCAAAGCGGCGGCGCCTCTGCCGCCGGCGGGGCCACCGCTGCCGCGGGTGGCCATCACGGCCATCGCGCCCTGGAGGGAGGGCGGGTCTCAGGCTGCGTTGGATGGACTGTGCACGTTGATCGAGCTGGTGCCCGCGCCGGCAGAGGGTGGGGGTGTCGAAGACGCGCGTGCGTCTGACGACGATGCTGACGACGCCGACACCCCTCCACCCCCCCCTCCCCCTCCATCCGGCATCACCGTGGACGCCCTGCTGGTGCGTGTCGGTGACATCGCCACCCCCGCCCGCGCGGAAGACTTGCTGTGTTCTGCTGATGCTGCCGACGTGGAGGTGGCGCTTGCGGCGCGCTCTGCCACCTCCCCCCCTCCCTCCACCTCCCTGGCCGACGCGGCCGCCGCCCTGGCGGCCGACGCCACGTCCGTCGCCTTCCCCGTGCTGGCGGGCGCTCCACGGGGAGGGGAGGAGCTGTTGGCGACGCTGGCGGGGGCGGGGGTGGCGTATGTGGGCCCTCCCCCGGCCGCTGCCGCGCTCGCGGACGACCGCCCAGCGGCCGCGGTCGCTTTGGCCGCGGCCGGCCTGCGCCCCGTGCCGCACGCCAGGCTGGATGCGGCCTCTGGCGTTGCCGCCATCGCAGACGCTGTTGAGACCTTTGTGTCGACGCTGGTGCCCGAGGGCGCCCCCCTGCCTCCGCGCGGCGCGCTGCACGCCCTGGTTGTCAAACCCGCCTCACGGTCCGGCCCCGCCCGCCCCGTCGTTGTGCGTGGCGCGGTGGCTGCCGCTGAAGCGGCTGCCTCCATGGCTGATGCAGCGGGTGGGGCTGTTGTTGTGGAGCCCTTTGTTGCGACAGCCGTCGCGTGGCGCGTCGCCGTCGTCGCGACAGACTCCGGCCCCGTCGCCCTCACCCCCATCGAACTCGACCGCGGCGACCTGGTGGCCCTGCAAGCCGACGTCGCGGGCGCAGACGCCGACCGCGCCGCCCGAGGGGGTGGCTACGGGGATGCCGACGCCGCCGTGTTTCGAGCAATGGCGCGCGCCGACGCGCTCGCGCGTGCGCGCCTCGCGCCGCCGCGCCGCACCCACATGCCGCCCCGCCTGCCGCTGGCGACCATCAACGCCATTCGGGCGGCCGCGGTGGCTGCTTTCGATGCAGTGGGCGCGCGCGACGTGGCGATTGTGGACGGGTTTGCGGCGTTGGCGTCCCCCCCGCCCCCCCCCCGCCCGCCCGCGCCCGCTTGACATCTCGCTCCCCGCCGACCACTACGCCGCCCTCCACCCCGACGCCCCGGACGACCCCACGCCCATGCCGGACGATGGTCCCGGCCTGGAGCTGCCCATTCGGCTGCGTGAAGCGGCGCGTGTGGGTGCTGCTCGTGCTCGCGCGCTGCCGCCACCGCCTGGGCCAACCACCGAGGGCGGCGGCCACGCCATCATGGTGGCGGGAGTCGACCCCGCCCCCGCCCTGGACGAAGCCGCCACCCTGTTCCTGTGTGCCGCGGACGCCGGCATCGGGCACGCGGGCGTGGCGAGGCACCTGGTGTCGCGCGCAGCGCGCGCGCGCGCGCACGGCGCGCCGCCGTTGCCGCCACCCCCGCCCCCGGCCGCCAGTGGGAGCGCCGCCGTGGTGCGCGACCTCGATGCGCCTCCTGCGGGTCCCGAAGGCCTGGACGAAGACGATGCTGAAGTGGAGGCCGGCGTCGTCGCCACGTGGCGTGCCGCGGGGGAGGAAGGGTCGGCCGACCCCGCGCCAATCGCGGGCAGCGACGCTGCCTGGACCGACTACAACGCCGCCAAAGCCGCCTGGGCGGAGGCGGGCGGCGACGACAGCGAGGATGAGGAGGAGATGGAGGCGGTGACGGCGAAAGAAGCGGCTGCCGCGGCTGCGACGCGCGAGATCGTGGCCACCGGGTTTGGCGACGACGCGTCCAAACTGTGGAACCGCGCCGCGCGCGCCATCACCCCCGCCGGCCTCAACTCACCCGACTGGCCGTTCGACATCGACATGCAGCGCACCGACTTTGCGCCGATTCCGCCCCCCCGGCCCGAGTTTGAGGTGGGGGCAGAGGACGGGAGGCCCAAACCCGACGCCGACGACGCGCCCACGAAACCGGTGCGCGTGTGGATCCTGGCAGGTGGCGACGGCCCGGGAGCCGACGAAGCGTTGGCGGGCGGCCGCCACGCTGCTTTGGCCTTGGCCGCCGACCCGGACGTGGCGGTGGAGGCGTTCCTGTTGGCACCTTTCGGGGGCGCCCCGCTGCGCGAGCCCGCCCGCGCGCGCGCCGCCTATGACCGTCGCGCCGCCCTCCTCGACGCCGGCATCCCTGAATCCAACCTGGGCCCCGGCCTCTCCCTGGACGACGTCCTAAAACCTGAACCCACCGACGAAGAAGTGTTTGCGCGGGCGGTGTGGGCTCTGACGCCCGCCGCCCTGCTGCGCAGCGGCGCTGCCGACGCGGCCGCCGCGGCCGACGCGGACGCCTCCGTCGCGTCTCTCGCCCCATCCGCCCGCTCCGAGTCCGCCCTGGACGCCGTCGCAGCGCGCGCCATCGTGATGTCTGATTTGGATGCTGCCGGCGTGGCGGCTGCCGGCAGCGCGTGGGGGGTGGGCGCGGCCGACCGCGCGGCGGTGGCCGCGGTCGTCGACGGCCCCGTCCCCACCCCCGCGCCCCGCCGCCTGGACATCGACCAACTGGGCGAGGAGGCGGCTGCCGCCAATGCCGTCATTTTGTTGTCACTAGCCCCGGGCGACCCGGACGCGCACGGCGCCATTCAAGCCGCGCTGCGCTTCCACGGCGCCGTCGTGGGGGGTCCGTCCTCGGAGGCCGCGGCCGCTGCGGCCGACGCGGGCGCGGTCGCCACCGCCCTCGCCGGCCAGGAGCGCCACTGCGTGTCCGTCTGGCCCCGGCTGGCCGTCACTGTGGACGACCTGCAAGCCGCTGCGTCCAGTGAAGCAGAGGCAGCGGCCCTGCTGGAGCGCGCGCGCGCGCGGCGGTCGGCGGCAAGCGCCCGTCCCTGCTCCTGCGCGCGGGGGCGGGCGGCTCCGCGTCCACCCGCCCCGCCAGGGTGCGCGATGCAGCCGCGTTGAGGGAACTCGCTGTCGCGCTGACGACGCGGGCGCCAGAGGCGCCCGACGGCGACGGCGGCACGATCGAGCTGCCGCCCTGGGCGGTCGATGGTGCGCTGTTCGAACCCGACTGGCCAGACGGGGGCGCGTCCCTCGCGCCCGACCCCTCCCTCCCGCCCTCCTGGAGGTCGGAATCGCGCTGGCTGCGCATGTCCATGGCGTTGGTGGGGGAGCGCGGGGCCATGCGGTCCCTGGCGGCCACCGCGACGCTTGCCACCCCCGCCAACGCGCGCGCCCGCGTCACGCCCCCCCCCCCCCTCCCTCGTCCCCGACGCCGTCATGGATGGCGTCCGGGCTCGGGTGGAGCTCGCGGCAGACGCGCTCGGCATGGCGGGGGGGGCGGTGTTGACCGCCTTTGTCGAGGCGCAGCACGCGGAGATCATCGTCGCTGACGTGGCCGCCACCCCCCCCCCTCCACCGGGGGGGGGGCCCTGCTGGGCCAAGCCCTGGCCGAGGACCCGCCCGTGCACGCGGCAGACGCGCTGCGCGAGTTGGCGAGGCTGGCGGTGGAGCAGGCAGAGGTGGACGCCGAGGCCGCGGGGGAAGGGTTTGGCGGTGAGGAGGGTGGGGGCGGCGGCACCGGTGGCGCCGTCCCTGGGGCCAGCACGTCGGACGCGTTTGCGGACGCGTTTGGACCGTTTGAGTGATGGTGGGAGTGGGGGCGGCGTGGGGGAGGGGGGGTGCTTTCTTTGTGGTCTTTCGCGGGGGGGGCGTGAAGAGGGGAGGCGGGCGTGTGCTCTGTTTAAAAACACAACACCCAACGTGAATTGTCTCATGGTGCTACACAAATGGGGGGGGGTACAGGGGTTCGTGTGTGTGGGTTGGGGGTGGTACACGTGGGTCGGTCCACGTTTGTGTGGCGGGTGGAGGAAAAGAGAACAACAGTGTTCGGCGCAGCCGAGACACCTCCCCTCTCTCTCCCCCCCCCTAAAAAAAAGCATCTCTCTCTCTTTATAAACTAACGACAAAAAACACACACTCTCTCTCCCTAGCACCCGCGCCGCCCTTTCAGCTCGCGCTGCAGGAGGGCCACGTCCTCAATCCGCGCCGCCACGCGCGGCGGGGGCGGCGTCGGCGCCTCCTCCACGGGCGGCGGGCGGGACCGCGGCCCCTCCCGTTTCAGGGCGGCGATGATGACGGACGGCGGGTCGGCAGGGGCGGGCGCGCCAGGGGGAGGGCGCGTTTCGAGGCGCGCAAACAGGGCCGCAGTCTCAGCAGCGGTGCGCAGGGGAAACGTTTCCGCGGCGGGGCGGGCACGGGGGGGGGGAGGGCGTGGCGTCCACCGGGTCGGGGCGGCGGCGGCGGCCTGGGGACGTGGGGGAGGTTCGGGTGGGTTGGAGGGTCGGTGTTTGGGGGGAAGGTTGACGTGTTTTGCCCGAGAAGCTGTGTCTCAGCGCGCCACCACCCACCACGCCCCCCCTCCTCCAACCCCCGGCATCTCGCCACCGGTCGCACCCCGACACCAAGCCTGCACGCTGGCAGGCGGGTCGGGGGGCGAGCGGCAAACCAGCGCGGCGCGGTGTCGCGCGCGCGTCAGCATTGGGGCGCAAACTCACCGCTGCCGGGCCCCTCCACCGCCAGCGCGCGGGACGGGGTCAGCTTGCCCATGAGGCTGCGCTGAGCGCCCATGCGGCGGGGCGTGGCCACCGCGGAGACGTGCATGGTTGAGGGCGGTGTCAAACGGATTTGAAGAGAACGAGGGTGCGTTGTGAGGAAGCGACGACGTGTTTCCCCCCCTCTCCACAAAAACGCAGGTTGGAAAACATGCCCCTCTCCCTCGGGGAAAAAAAACAAGCGTGTTTACACATCGTCATCCGCTTCCAATGGTTTTGTAGTCGGACTGGGGTGGGTGGGGGGTTAGTGTGTTTTGCAAAGCGGTAGCGTAAAAAAGTGTGTGGCAGCGGCAAATGAAAAAAGGCGGTTTGCGGGGGCACAGAGGAGCGCACAAAAAAGAAGCGGCGATCTCTTCGTTCCAACGTAGGGGGGGCGTTGCGCCTGGTCGTGTTTTGGTGGGCAACGAAAAAAAGGTGGGGAAATCGAAGGAAAAAAAAAAAAAAACGTGTTCGCGTGTGTTGTTGTGTGAGGCCCACCCAGGACAGCAAAAGGAAAGGCAACCCGAAAAAGCGATCAAGCGGCGGAAAAAGCCAAAGGCGCTGGGGTCGAGGGCGGCGCCGCCGGGAGGTGGCGCCGCCCTCTGCACTGTGGCGCCTTGTGGTGGTATCCCCCCCCCAAAAAAAACAAAACAAAACAAAACAGGGGGCCCTCCCGAAGAACAGCAGGTGTCAAAAATTCGCACCCCAAGATTGGATGGGACAAGTCTGCGACAGCGCGGTGGTGGTGCGTGTGGGTGTGTGGGTGTGGGTGGGGTGTGGGAAAAAGGGGGGACGAGCGTGTGGGGGGGGCGAAGCGACCTAGTCAATGATGGCGGGGGGGGGGGGGAACAACGTTCAAGGGGGGGTGGGTTCAAGTGTGTGGCAAACAAAAAAGTGTCGTGGGAAGCATCGTTCAAAGGGAGGGGAGGGGAGGGAGGGGAACAACCCAAACGCGTGTGTGTGGGAAGGGTGGGGGGATCGTAGGGTTGCGCATGTTTTTTTCAGTGTTCCTCCGCACCCCGGGCAGTACTCGCAACGATGGGAGCGTCTCCCTCCTTGCTCGCGCCCGGTTGTGCAGACGTGGGTGTCAAAAAAAAAAACACGGGGAGTGTGGTTGGCGGTATTTGTCAAGGGGGGCGTTGTTTGTGTCAGGGGTCTCGTTTTTTTGTGTGGTGTTCGTCTCTTCCTCCATCTCACTGCGGCGTCATCGGCGTCAGCGGCGCCGTCACCACCACCGGCGCCGCCCTCGGCGGCGTCGCAGGCGGCCCGGCGACGGGCGGCGTGGTGGGTTTGCGGGTGCTGGGTTCACCGGCGGCAGGCACACCCTCACCATCCGACGCGCGAGCCACGCAGCGCAGCGCGGCCGCCAGCTCGGGCGAGTTCAAGTCCGTCGCCCCCGTCATCTTGGACAGCATGGACGGCCACGCGGGCAGGACGCCCCTCGCCCGCCGGTCGGCCACGAGGGCGGCGGCGGCGATGGCGGAGGGGCGGCAGTTGAGGGAGTGGGGGTCGTGCAGGGCGCGCGTGGCGAGGGCGAGGGAGCCGCCCGCCAGCCCGGTCACGGCCCGTCCATCCAGGAAGGAGGCGCCCAGCCGCTCCAGGCACAGCTTGAGCACGCGCAGGGCGGAGATGGCGGACGTGTCGCCGGACAGGGCGGCCGTGACGGCCCACGCCGCGCGGTCGCCCGCGCCGCGCGGCGCGCCGGCCGCGTCCTCCGCGTCCGCCATGGGGGGCCCGTTGCCTTGGCGGTCGGCGGCGGCGGCCGCGATGGCCAGGCAGGCGGCGGCGAGGGCGGGGGCGCCAGGGACGGGGGTGGTGGTGGAGGGAGGGGTGGTTTCGTCGGCCACCTCCTCCTCCTCCCCACCCTCCCCCAGCCGCACGCCCGCGCTGGCGGCCCGGTCAGCCAGCAGCACGGCATCGTGCGCCACTTCATCCACCAGGCCCAGGGTGGCGGCGGCAGCCAGCGTGACGGCGACGAGGGTGGGGCGGTGGGTCAAGTACGCAGCGCCCATCGTTTCGAGGGACAGTCTGTGCGTCGCCTCAAAGTGGGCGACCCCCGCGAACGCGTCCTCGCACCGGGCCTCGGTGGCGGCCTCGGCCTCCAGATCGGCGGCGGTGACGGGGGTGGGGGGGGCGGCCAGGGTGGCGGTGGGGGTGAGGGCGGGGGCGGGGTGGGGCGGCGCGCGGTGGGGCGTGACGGGCGACCCAGGCGTGCCGGGGGACGGCGCGCCCGACGACCCGGACGCCGCACCACCATCCCCGCCGTCGCGAGGCGCGTCGGAACAGGGGAAGTATTCAAACAGGCGGGCTTCAAAGGCGGAGGAGAGGAGCCACGCGGCGACCGCCGCGCCCGGCGCGTCGAGGCGGCCGCCGTCCGCGGTGGCGGCAGCCCCCGCGCGCGGCGTGCCAGCGTCCCCCCGCGGCGACAAAGGAGGCGTCAGACCGGGAGACGGCGGCGCCGAGGGCGGGGCAGGGGCAAAGGGGGCGCCCCACGCGGCAAACATGATGCCGACCGCTTCGCGCACGGCCGCCGACGCGCCACCCGCGGCGGACGGGCGCTCGCGCGTGGGCGTGGCGGCAGCCCCACCGTCCACCGGGTGCGGCAGGGCGGCGGCTGCCGCGGCAGCTGCCGCCGCGACCGCGCTCGCGGCTGTGCCGGCGGCGGGAGGAGCGCGCGCGCGCGCGCGTCGCACACGACGCCGACGCGCGGTGGGAGCGCAGACGGGCCGCGCGCCTCGGCCAACGCACGCAAGTCCAGCAACCACGCGCGCAGCGTCAGCAAAGCCGCACCAGCAGTCGCCCCAGCCAACGACACAGTGGCCACCACTTCCCCATCCGCCGCCGCCAGCTGGGGCGGCGGCGGCGGCGACAGCGGCGCGCCGCCGCCGCCGCGCGTGCCGCGCCGCGGCGTGCCGGGGGCGCCGCGCGCGCCGCCGCCGCCGGCGGCGGCGCCGCCCGCGGGTAAGTGGCCAGCGGCTCGGGCTGCCGCATGCAGTCCAGCTGCCGCCCGGGCGGCGGTGACGACTCCCGTGGACCACAGCGCGTCGAGCAGAGCGTTGTACACAATCGCGTCGGGCGCGGTCCCAGCGGCCACCATGGCCCCGTGCGCCGCCAGTGCGCGCCGCCACTGCCCCCCCCGCCCGAACGCAGAGATCAATGCGGTGTAGGTGACGACGTCGGGGGTGCAGCCGGCTGCATCCATGGACGCAAACGCGTCGGCGGCGGCACGCCACGCGCCGCCGGCAGCACACGCGGTGATCAGCGAGTTGAACGTCACCGTGTTGGGCGCCACGCGGGCGGCTGCTATCTCGTCGAACAGGTCCAGAGCCAGCTCCCACCTCCCCGCGCGCTCGGCGGCAGAGATGAGGGCGGAGAAGGTGATGACGGATGGTTCGCACCCGCGCCACGCCATTTCGCGGTACGCGTCGAGCGCGCGGTCCAGCCGCCCACTGCGTCCATGGGCGCAGATCAACGCGTTGTACGTGGTCGCATTGGGCGTGTGGCCCTCAGCCAGCAGGCGGCGGTAGGCTGCAACCGCGTCGCCGTGCCTCCCACACGCGTTGAGCGCCAGCATCAGCGTGTTGTGCGTGCGCAGCACGGGCAGCACGCGGGCGGCGGCCATGGCGTCCAGCACGCGGCAGGCGCCATCCGCGTCGCCCGCTTTGCCGAGGGCGTCGATCAGAGTGTTGAAGGTGACGACGTTGGGGGCGCACCCGTCGGCGCGCATCGCTGCATAGGCCCCGAGAGCGAGAGGCAGCCTGCCACCCTTAATGCACACGTTCATCAACGCTGTGTACGTGTGCACGTTGGGGGGCACGCCGTCGCCCCGCATGGCGGCGGCGAGCTCGAGGGCGCGGGGGACGTCGCGCGAGGGGAGGCAGGCGGAGATGGCGGCGGTGAAGACGAACACGTCGGGGGGGCGGGGTGGGGGGGTGCGTGCGCCGGGGGGGGCCAGGGAGACACCGCTCAGCGCGGCAGCACGCAGGGCGTCGAAGACTTCGGCGGCGCGGGCGGGGTGGCCGGACCTGGACAGCTCCTTGAGCAGGGTGGCCAAACCGCGGGAGTCGAGGGAGGAAGCGGCGGCTTGAAGCCGGAGAGGGAGCGGGCCCGGAGGCGCCGCAGCGACTGCGGCCGCAACCTCCTTGGCCGACACCTGCGGCACCGCTTGTTCCTGCCACCCCGGTGCGTGGTAGCGGGAGGTGTCGGGAGGGCGGGGAGCGGAGCGACGGGGCGGGGCGCGGGCGTCACCAAACGTGGCACCACCCCAGCCGACGGGCGGGGCGGGCGCGCTGGCCGGATGTTGGTGCCAGGGGTCTTGCCCCACCCTGGCAGGCATCAGGTTGAGCCCAGCGAACGATTCATCCAGAGGGGCGTTGGCCCACGCGTCCATTTCGGGCGAGGGCGGGGACCGAATGTCGCGGAAATGGGCGTCGCTGGCGGGGCAAGGGATGCCAACACAGCGCTAGCCACGGATGGGGCCGCCACGAGCCGCCGGCACTCAGGTGGTGCGCTCGGCACGGCACTGGGCACGCCGCCAATGCCCCCTGGGAGGAGGGGGGCCCGGAGGGGGGGAGGGGGGGGCGGAGGGGCACGCCCACGACGCAGTCCAACGGTCTGGAGAAAAGAGTTGTGACATGGAACCTCTCTTTGTTCTCGCTTGGCCCACGTCCTCTCCAACGTGGACACCCCGCCCTCCCCTCACTGCTGTGCGCCACACACACGCGATGCACACACCACACGCTCTCAGAGTCCTGAAAAGAAAAACAGGGCCTTTGTTTCATTTTTTTTTGCAGCGGCTCCCCACGCAAACACACCCTCGCTCTAACCCTCTCTCCTCTCCTTCACGCCCCCCCCGCCAACACCCGCATCATCACGTCGCTCAACCCGCCACCCCCCCCACCCCCACCAAACACAGCCCCACACGCCCTCTCCGCCAGGGGGGGCAGGTCGCCCGACCGCTCCAGAGCCGGCCCAAACTCACGCGCCACGGTGGCGGCCAGGGCAGGGCTGCCCCGCTGCAACGCGCTGATGAACAGCTTGGCAAATGAGGTGTAGGGGTCGTTCTCTCCTGGTGGGTTGGGGCCAGCAGCTGCGGCTTGCAGCAAGGCCGCAGCGTCGGCGACCGCGTCCGCAGAACTCGCGCCATCGCCCGCGCCCGCCGTCTGCAGCGCCGCCCGCGCCACCCAGGCGCCACGCTCGCTGACCGGGACGGAGGACGAGGCGTCTGCCACAGCAGCCGCAAATGAGGCGGGCGACCGGGACCGCGCCCAGTGTGGGGCCGCGGCGGCTAGCCCTTTCGCGCCGCCGCCCGCCGCCGCATCCAGCGCTGCAGCACACGCCAGGTGCAGCCTGGCCAGCGTGTCTGTGTCTGCGCCGCTGTCCCTCGCCCACTTGACGGCGGACGCGGCGAAGCGGGCGGCTTCGGTATCGGCGCGGGAGGTGGCAAACGCGTCGAGCAGCCTCAGCACCCTGGCCAGGGGCAGGGGGGGGCCGCCGTCGGCGGATGGGGGTTCATCGGCGCGCACGCCGTCCGCGGTGTAGGTATCCAGCAGGGCGGACGCCAGCTCGGAGCCGCAGGTGATCTGCGGGTAGGGAGGGAAGGGGGATCGAATGAGCGGAAGAAAAGAAAAAAACGTGGGCGCCTCCTCGCCCTCTTCTCTCCACCACCACCCTCTCCCATCACCCACACACACCTGTCCCGCCGCCAGCTGGGCCGCCGCCCCGCGCTCGGTCAGGTCGGCCGCGTCGGCGCGCGCGCCGCGCGCGCGCAGGCGCGCGGCGACTGTCTTGATGACTTGTTGGCCTTCATAGGGTGCGCCCGCGCCGGTGGCGGCGGCCAGACGGTCCAGGGCTTTGGTGACGGCGGGGGCGAGGGCCATCGGGACGAAAATGCGACGGCGTCGAGAAAGAAAAAAGAGGTCGGTGTGCTAACACTCTCGCGCCCGTGGTCGCACATACGCAGCCCTGCGCGTTTTGGACGCCTGCGCTCGCACCCACGCTCCGCCACCACTACGGTAAGACTTGCACATACGCGCGCCCAATGCGTGTGGAATGCGGAGGCTTGGGGAGGGCACCGACACCCGACGCTCCGCGACACCGACCCTCACCCTTTTCCTCCCGATTCCGACACCCTCTCAGCCGTCTCCCTCTTTTCTGCACGTCCTCACGCCCACTGCCACTCACCATGCACGCCCTGACGCCCGCCCCGCGGCCGGGCCTGCACCTTCCCCCCCGCACCGCGCGCGCGCCACCGCGGACCGTCCGCGCCGACGCACTGCCCTCCGGCCGCCGCGCCCTGCTGCTGTCCCTGCTGGGCGGGGCTGCGGGGTTGACGGGTGTCGCAGGTGACGCTGTCGCCGCCACGGAAGCCCCCCCCAAGCGGGGCGCCCCCCCCACCGGCAGCGAGCCCTTCCTGTCACGCTCGGGCGCGCGCGGCGTGCTGGCTGAGGAGGAGAGGCGCCTGTTCCAGCTGCGCATGCAGAAGGAGGGCGAAGTGATTCAGGTGAGAGGTGGGGAGAGGTGGAGAGAGTGTCAGTTTTGGGTGTGCGGCCTTTCTTTCTTCACCACCCCCACCTCTCCTCCCCCACCACAACAGGAGTTTGACCGCGCCCGCGCGGAGCTCCTCGAAGAAGAGAACGAGCCCGGCCGCATCGGCCAACTGTGCGCCACCCCGTTCGGCATCGATGTCGTGGGCATCATTACTTTTGTTGCCCTCACTGGTGCTTTCGTGGGTGGTTTTTCTGCACGCGCGCGCAAGGCCGACATTGAACGCCTCAACGACCAGCTGCGCAAGATCAACCTGTCCCTGCGCCAGCAGGCACGGGCGGGCACGGTGCACGCGCCGGGGTTGAACTACGCGCCCCAGCCGATTGGTGGGGGTGGTTCGCCTCGCGTCGCCGCGCCCGCGCCGCCGGCTGCTGCAGCTGCTGCCGCGCCGGCCGCCACCACCGACGCTCCTGCCGTCACCGCCCTCACATCCGCCTCCTCCATCATTTCCCTGGATGACGATGACGTCTCCCCTGAGCTGCGCTCCTGCATTGCCTCCCTGCGCGATGGCAAGCGCCTGCTGAAAGACCGCGACGGGCGCGGCGCGATGGCGCGCTTTGAAAAGGCGTTGATGCTGGCTGAATCCATGGCCGACCCGGTGCACGAGAAGCGGGCGGTGCGGGGGCTGGCCGCCGCGTCGCGGCTGAATGGGGACAGGCGGGCGTCGATTGCCCACTTGGAGCGTGTGCTGGCGCTGTCGCGCGCGCACGGCGACACGGTGGGCGACTCGGACGCACTCGGCACGATCGCCGACATGTACACCGAGCTGGGTGCCTTCGAAAAGGCTGCTGAATACTATGACAGGTACATCGCGACCATGGCCAAGGATGGGCCGGTGTGAGGGCGTTTTTAACCTTTGCGTGTGTGTGTGTGAATCGATTTTCCTTCCATCATCCTCGTTCCCTCCTTGACAAAGAAACAAAAAGCGCGAGTTACACACACACACACACACAACCACACTCTCTCTCTACAGCGCGGGCGGCACCCGCCCTCTGCCCCCGCCCACCAGCTCCCGAATCTGGGTGCCCGTCAGCGTCTCCTTGTCCAGCAACTCGCTCGCCAGCGCGTGCAGGTCTGCCTCGTGCGCCGTCAGCAGGCGTTTGGCGCGCTCGTAGGCAGCAGCCAGCAAAGACCGCACCTCGGCCTCCACCGCGGCCCGCGTTTCCGGGGAGACGGCGGCGGAGTCGTAAGGAATCGCAACAGCGCCGAGAGCGCTCATCCCAAAGCGTGTGACCATCGCGCGCGCGAGGCGCGTCGCCTGCTCCAGGTCGGAGGAGGCGCCGGTGGTCACATCGCCCTCTCCAAATATGAGCTCCTCGGCGACGCGCCCCCCCATGCAGACGTCCAGTTTGGCGAGCAGCTGCCTGCGCGACGTCGACGACTCGTCATCCGCGTCGGGCAGCTGGGTCACACTCCCCAGCGACATCCCACGCGGCACGATGGTCGCCTTGTGCAACGGGTGGGCGCCCTCCGTGTGCAGGGCGACGAGGGCGTGGCCGCCTTCATGGTAGGCGGTGAGTTTGCGGTGTTTGGGGGACTGCGCGGCCGACTTGCGCTCGGCGCCCATCACCACTCGATCACGTGCCGCCTCCAGGTGGGTTTGAGAGACAGCCACCGCGCCCGCGCGGGCGGCATCCAATGCAGCCAGGTTGACGACGTTGGCCAGGTCGGCGCCCGAGAACCCCGGCGTGCCGCGCGCGAGCACTTTGGCGTCGACGTCAGGCGTGAGCGGTACCCCCTTCATCTTGGTCTCCAGAATGGCTTGCCGCCCCACGACGTCGGGGTTGGGCACCACCACGTGGCGATCGAAGCGGCCAGGCCTGGTGAGGGCGGTGTCGAGTGCGTCCCCAATGTTGGTCGCCGCAATCACAATCACGCCCTCGCTCGGCTTGAACCCATCCATCTCCACCAACAACTGGTTGAGCGTCATCTTCATGTACTGCTGGTCTTTAGGGTTGCGGGTGCCGCCGATGGCGTCCACTTCGTCGATGAAGACGATGCAGGGGGCGGCTTTCTTGGCGGCGGCAAACAGGTCGCGCACGCGGCGCGCGCCGACGCCGACAAACATCTCCTCAAACTCGGACCCCGACGTGCAGAAGAAGGGGACGCCGGCTTCACCTGCCACGGCGCGGGCGAGCAGGGTTTTGCCGGTGCCGGGGGGGCCGACCAGGAGGACTCCCTTTGGCAGCTTGCCACCGAGCGCGGTGAACCTTGATGGGTCCTTCAAATACGCCACCACCTCCTCCAGCTCATTCTTGGCTTCGTCTACGCCCTTGACATCGTCAAACCGGGCGGTCGACCCCAGCTGGGGGCGCAGATCGGGGGAGTGCAGCACGCCGCGCCCGAGCGGGCCGCGCTCGTCCATGAGGGCGCCCGCGCCTGAGACGAGGACGAAGGCCAGGCCCAAGGTGCGCAGGGTGCGCCAAAACTGGGCGCGGGCGGTGGGTTCGGCGGCGGAGGTGACGAGGGGGTTGGCAGCGGTGCCTAGAGGGGCAGCGAGGGAGGAGGCGGAGCGTGCAGCGGCGGCAGCGCTGGCCGCGCCAAAGAAGCCGCCACCGCTGCTGCCAGCATTGGCCAGCGCTCTGCCAAAAGGGGATGAGGATGCATACAGTGGAGGCGGGGGTGGGGCGTAGGCTGGCGGCGCGCTCCACGGCGCGCCCGCTGACGACGCGCCAAACCGCGCCCCACTCCGCGCCGCCGCGCCACCACTCCCCAGAGAGCTAGCCAACGCGGCCGCATCCAGGCGGTCGGCTTTGACGAGGGCTTTGACGTACTCGCCCAGGGAGGACGACGACGCGGTGACGCGCCCCGACTCATACAGCTGGATGACGGCCTCCGCGTCGCCGCGGACGTTGAGGTCGCGCAGGTAGGCGGCCTGTGTGTGTGAGGGGGTGTGTGGGTTGGTGGGTGGAGGTGGTGTGGGTTGGGCAGCACCTGCCCTTCTGGAAGGGGGCCGGCGCGCTGGCACGTCGGCGTTTGTGGCGTCCCATTGCCACCACGCCCCCCCACGCCCACACTCGCCGCCACCTCCTGTCGAACACACACACACACGCTCATAACAATCCCCTCTCACGCCCACCACAGACCTGGCCCGCCGTGTCGGGCGGCATGTCAAAGCCGCTGTTGTAGCGACGCGAACGCCTATTCGTCGCGCGGGAGCCGCGGCGTGCGCCGGTGCGGGCCGCGGTCAGCTGTGTGGAGGGTGGATGTGTGTGTTGTTGGTGGGTGCCTACGTTGGAAAGACCGCGGCCGCGGGCGTGGGCGGGACACACCGGAAAGCCCCGACCCAACAAAACACGCACCGCTGCCGCTGCCGCTGGCCGCATGGTGTCGACGCGAAGGAGGGCGTGCGCTCCGTGTGTGTCGGCACGGAGTGCGAGGTGTGCCTGTTGTCGGCGCAGGAGGGGAGCGCGTCCCAGGGGGTCGGCTGAAAGAAAAGTGAAGCGCCACCCCGACCGACGCCAAATGCCACTCTTCGCTCGGCCTCTTGCGCCGCCCCATCCCTCCCTCCACCCCCCCCCCCCCTCCTCAACTACACACCATGGGGCGCGGCGCTCGAGCCCGCCCCTTCATCGACAAGAAGACGGCCACCACCTACTCCCTCGTCTTCCGGTCGGCCGAAGACTCGACGGCCGCCGGTGGCGACGACGCCCCCCCGGAGCGCGCCCTGGTGGACGCGCGGGCGGGGGTGCGCATTGGCGTGCCTGACGCTGCCGCTGTGGCGGCGGCGGGTCCCGCGCCAGACAGAGGGCCGCTGGCATGGCTGGCGGCAGAGGAGGGGCCGCCGGCGGGACTGCCCGCTGAACGGCGGCGCGAACTGCTGGAGCTGGGTTTCCCAGATGATGGGTACGACTATGGCAAGCACATGAGGGCGCCCGGCGGGTTGGCACAAGGGGATACCAGCCTGGAGGGCGCGCCTGCAGGTGACGACGGTGGACCGTCAGTGTTTGTGGCTGCTGCCTCCGTCGCCGCCGTCGCGCCCGACGTGCGCGTGGACGATGCGACCAGGCTGACGCTGCACGAAACTGCGCCAGATGACGATGCAGCTGCCGCGGCGGCGGCCGGGGTGACCGCGTTCAGTCGGCGTGTCGCGGCCAGGCCGCGGAAAGGGGCACTTGCTGCCGCAGTGGCCGAAGTCGCAGCTCGGCTAGAAGCCCAGGAACTGGACGACGGTGACGATGACGTCTCCATTGGGGGCTCCCTGCAGGACGACTTTGTGCTGGCGGCCGCTGCCGCGCCGTCGACGGATGGAGAGGGTGTGAGCGATGACGACGACGGCTCGGCGTCCGACGACGACGACACCTGCCCCTCCGACGCATCCTGGGCCTCCTCCGGCGGCGACGCGCCCACCGCCTTGCCCACCGGTTTTGGTGGTGATGGCGGCAGCGCTCCCCACCCCCCCGCCTCGCGGCGGGCGGGGTCGATAGCTTCCACTTATTGGCGCCCCGAACGCACCGACCGCCCCCCCGCCCTGGCCGACGTGGACGCCGCCTTTGAGGCGGTGGCCCTGCAGTATGATTCGGACGAGATTGGGGAGCTGGACGACCTGGCGGACGCGGGGGAGTTGGATGCCGGCCTGCGTAAAGAGGCGGGTGTCTACGACCGCGTCTTTGACCAATTCCTGGCCGCCCACGCGACGCGCGACCACGCACACGAGGGCGGCCAACACTATGTGGCCGCCATCAGTGCGGTTGGGGAGGACGACGCAGCGGCTGCCACGGTGGAGGTCGCGCGCGCCGCGATGGCGCGCGCGCGGTTGGAGGAGGAGGCGGCCGACGCGCGGGCAGACGACGATGCAGACGACCCGCCTGACGCTCACCCACGCTACCCTCCCTCGCTCCCCGACCGTGAGCCCGCGTGGGACTGTGAGACCGTGCTGTCGCTGGCGCCTTCCACCGCGTCCACGTGCCGTCCGAGCGTCCTGGGCGAACCGGCACGCAGGCGGCGCACACGCCCCGCCACGCTGCTGGAGGGTGGCCTGCTGGACCAGATGACTCTGTCGCGCAAGACGGGGATGCCGCTGGGGGCGGGCAGTACGGTTAACGCTGTGCCAGCGGCAGCCGCACCGCGCACGCCCCAACAACCCGTGCGCCGCCCCGGCGAAACCGCCGATGAAAAGAAGGCGCGCAAAGCCGCGGTCAAGGAGGCGCGGCGCGAGGCGCGGGCCACCAAGAAGGAGACGGCGGCGCTGCTTAAAGAGGCGCAGGGGTCGATCGCGACGCGCAAGGCGGTGCCGCGTGTGGAGGGCGTGCACATCGCTTGATGTTTGTTTCTGTGTTTTGTGTTGTTTGCGTGCTTTCAGTTTGTTAAACCACCACACGTGTGCTGGAAAAAATTAATAATCAGAAACCATTCTTTCTTCTTCTTTCTTTCTTGTTCACCCGCTTTCCGCCTCTGCTTCACCCCCAAACTCCTCAAACAACGCCCTCTCCACCAGTCCCTCCAGCGCGGAAACTTTATCCAACGCTCTCTCCATGCCCTCCGTCGCGGCGGCCGCTGCGCGCCTGTCGCCTTCGGTCGCGCGGTCCAACAAATCGTCCAACAACGACAGCGACCTCAACGCCGCGTCCGCCTCATCCACAATGGTTTGAGCCAGCGCCCGCTCAGACTGGGGCAGCCCCGTGGCCACGTTGCGGGCGACGGCTTGCAGCACGCACGTCGAGCCGCCGCCCGTGCCTGTGAGGGAGGCAGGCAGGGGCAGGGCGCCATCGAGGGCGTCCGCGGTGAAGCAGGCGAGCGACGCGGAGCGCACTTGCTTGAGGATGGGGCGGTACGCTGCCGGCGGGGGCAGGCCGTCGCGTGACAACGACGTCGGTGTGACGTCCGCGGCGGCCAGCAGGGCGTCGGCGGCGGCCAGCAGGCGTTCGCGCGTGACCTTGATGGGCGTCAGCAACCGCTTGCCCCCGTCCGCCGTCTGCCGGCTGCGCAGGAAGGCGGCGATCGCGGTGGACGCCCGCCCCGCGAACGAGGACGGGTCGGCGGCAACTGCGGCGTGTGGGTGGAGGAGGGGGGCCGCGGCCAGGGTCGCGGCAGCCAGCAGGGCGCGCCGGGGGAGGGAGGGTGGCACGCAGGCGACGGCGGCGTGTGTCGGCGCGGCGGCCGGGGAGGCGGGCGGGCGGCTGGGCGGGACGAGGCTCGAAACACACGGCATTTGGACAACGGGTTTGTTTTGTGTCGGGGCCCCGTCGAAAACCGCGCGCTGTCCCTTTCTCTCGGTGTCGAAACCACACCCCACCAACACCCAGTTTTTGTTCCACACGAAAGTCGAAACCACACGAGTGTCGCCCACACGCACATGAAAGAAAAAAAAGAAGCCCCACCCCCGGTCGCCCTCCCTGTCCACCATGGTCCTCCTCCCTGCCATCAAAACCGCTCCCCATACCGCACCCACCACGCCCCCCTCCCCGCGTACGCGTCGGCCGCGTACTCGACGCGCGCCGCCCCCATCTTGGCGCCCCACCCATAGCCCGCCCCCGACCCGGGGCGCCGGTAGAAGGCGGTCGGGTTGCCGCGCAGTTCGGAGGACGAACCAAGATCGGTCGTCAGTTCGCCAAACGAGTAGACAGTCGCCCCCGCCAGCGGGGCCCTGAACTCCACCGCGCCCTCCGCGAAGCGGCGCGCGGTGGCGACTTCGCCTGTCCCCACGCCGCGCAGGGAGTGGGGGCCGCCCAGGGGAAACGCCTCGTAGGCTGGCAGGGAGCCGAGCGCGCCGCCGATGCGGCCGTGCAGCACGAGCGTGGGTGGCGGCAACGCAGCCGACAACGACGGCCGCGGCGCAATGATCTCGGGCAAGCGGAAAGGCAGGCGCGCAAAGCGCGTCATGGACAGCACAGCCCGGTTGAAGACGGGGGCAGTCGTGCCGACGCCGACGCCGTGGTCCACGGTCACCACGTCACGTGCCCCCACTGTCTGCCCTCCCTCGGACCACGTGGTGTCGCGGGCCAGCATGCCCTGCAGGTAGACGACGCGGTCGAGGCCTTTGTCGGAGAGGGTGGTGGGGGGGCCGCCGCCGGCGAGGACCCCCGTCGGCAGCGCGCGCGTGCCGCGCGGCGCGAGCGCGCCGCCCTCATCCCGCGCAGACACTTGTTCCGCCACCACGCCCACGCTGCCGTGCGAGTTGCGGGAGTAGCGCTCGGTGTAGGCGACTTTGACGCCCGCCCGGTCGACAAAGACGGGGGGGACGTCATCCCCGGAGCCAGGGGCCGCCGCAAACACCGGCGACACGCGCCGCGCGTTGAAGGCGGCGAGCGTCAGCGCGCCCTTGTGCGGGTCCCGCGGCCCGCGCACGTAGGGCCAGCGTCCCTCCACCCTGAAACCCAGGTCGTCGGCGGGGGACAGCAGGTTGGCGGACGTGAGGGAGGCGGAGGCCGACGCGCCCGTGCCGCGCACGTTGCGGTCTTCGTACGTGAGCGACCCACCGGGAGCAAACGCCACGATGGACGGCTTGCCCCCATCCCCGGGCGCCACCGCCCACTCGGCCTCCAGGTCGGCGGTGCGGGCGGGGCGTTCTCGGACGAGGACGTCGATCTCCAGTTTGTCGCCCGACGCGTCGAGTGGTTTGGGCCACACTTGCACGTTGTCAAACAAGCCTAGCGCAAACACGTCGCGCAGGGCTTTGCGGGCATCGACACCATTGTTGAAGGGGTCGCCCTTTTTGAAGGGGAGTTCGCGCAGGACGACGTGGGGGGCGACGCCCGCGCGCACTGGGTTGCCTTCGTCGTCGACGGCCGTGACACGCACGCGCTCGACGCGGGGTTCGGAGACAACTGCGGTCACATCCCCTGTGGCCAGGCCGTCAAACCGCACGATGTGGCAGTGGGGGGCGAAGCCCATGCGGCCGTACCAACCGTCGACGACGTGCCGAATCGCGGCGAGGCGGCGGATGCCTGTCTCCCCCGCCGCCAACTCCACCACTTTGGCCGTCTCAGACAGCGGGATGGCGGGCCCACTCTTGGACGTGGTGGACACCACTTTGAAGGACTTCAAAGGAGGCCACTCTTTTTCGGTCACCACAAACTCGACGTGCGACTCGCCGCGCGGCGCGCCGGGGGCTTGCGTGACGCGCGCGTCGACATTCGCAAACAGGCCCGTCTTCAGCAGCCGCCTCAAGTCGGTGGCCACGTCGGCACGGGTGGCAGAGAAGCCGGGCTGGCAGGCCAGGCCTTCGAGGAGTTCGTCCTCGGTGGGGACGCCGGTGCCGGAGGGGAGGCCAGAGGTAGAGACGCGCGCGACGTGAAACGCGGTGGCAGACGCGCCTGTGACGCGGGGTTTGCGCCCGTCGCCATCTTCGTCGCCGTCGCCGTCTTCATCGTCAAAGTCGTCGTCCTCAAAGTCATCTTCTTCTTCTTCTTCGTCGTCGTCGTCCGACGCGGCGGCAGCGAGGTCGGCGAGTGGGGCCGCGGCGCTGCCACCACCGCCGCTGCCGCCGCCACCACCACCGCCGCCACCGCCAAACCAGTTGAAGGGACCGCCACCGCCGCCACCGCCGAGAGACACGGCGGCCAGCGGAGGCAGGACCCAGCTGGACACCAGGCCAGCGATGTGGGTGTCTGCGGCCGTCCAGCCAAGAGGCGCAGGGGCGGCAGGCTCCCCAATTCCGTCGTCACTGGAGGCGGATGCGACAATGCGGCCGGGGGCGCGGGCAGCGCGAGCCGCGGGCGGGCGGGGCGCGGCGGAGCGGCGTGCTGGGCCGGCCGCCGACAGCGTGCGCGCCCGCGTCGCGTGGGCGAGGGCCGGCATTTGGGTTGGTGCCCGCGTGCACAGGGGTGGCCGAGTGTGACTGGCACAAAGGGGGTGTGCGAGGGTGGAATGCGCGGGGAGTGGCGCCCAGTCGCGAGCCGCCGACAACAAGAGAAGGGGGTCAAGCTGTGTGTGCGACGCGACGACTTGCCCGACACTCTCGCTCGCTCGTTTTTTTCTTTTCCCTCGCGCCCCCACACGCCCCTGCCTGCCACAATGGCGGGCGCCACGCTTCGCAATGCGGTCAAGCGCAAGACACACAAAGAGCGGGCGCAGCCGTGAGTCGAGGGGCAGGAGGGAGAGCGGGAGTGGTGAGCGGCGGCCACGCATGCGGTGCTGTACTCACGCCCTTCCCCCTCCCCACACAGCTCTGCCCGCCGCAAACTGGGCCTGCTGGAAAAGAAGTCGGACTACAAAGCCCGCGCCGCCGACTTTCAGCGCAAGCGGGCCACGCTGGCCTCGCTGCGGCGCAAGGCGGAGCAGCGCAACCCGGACGAGTTTTACTTTGCCATGGAGAAGCAGAGGACCAAGGGGGGCGTGCACGTGACAGAGTGAGTTTGTGGTGTGGGGAGGGTTGAGAGAGAGGGAGAGAGCTGGGGTGTTGTTTCCAACCCCGTTTTCCAACCCTCACCCTCCCACAGCACCGCCGTCGCCAACAAGTACACCGCCGACGAGCTGGCCCTCATGCGCACCCAGGATGTGCGCTACGTCGCCTCCCGCGCCGCCACCGAGGCACGCAAGGTGGAGCGCGCCGCGTCCGCGCTGCACGGGGTGGGCGCGGTCGACCGCCCCCCATCCTCGCACGTTGTCTTTGTGGATGACGCGGCAGAAGTCGTGTCATTTGACCCTGTCATCCACTTTGACACGCCCGCTGATCTGCTCAATCGCGCCCACAACCGGCCGCGCCGCGCTGCAGTGGAAAAGGCTTCGTCAACCATCACCCTCGCCCGCGGCGGCCGCGCCGACAGGGCCGCCATGAAGGCTAACAAAGCGATGGCGGCCGCGTATGCAGACGTCGAGAGGCGGAAGGCCAAGGTGGCGGCGTTGTTGCGGGTGGAGGAGGCGTTGAGAACACGGGGCGCGCTGCAGGGGAAGGGGAGGGCGCGGAGGGTGACCGCCAAGGGGTCGGGCGAGGGGGCGGTGTACAAGTGGGCTAAAGTGAGGAAGCGGTAGGAGAAGATATGTTTTGATCTGCTGTTTTTTGTGTGTCACGACCTGTGTGTGTTTTTTTCACGGAAGAGAGAGGCAGGAGACGGGCACACCGCCGCCTCCAATCCTGGAGGAGCGTGGTCGTCACTCGTCCGCTCTCCCCGCCCCCTCCCCTCCCCTCTCCACACACACGCACGCACACAGACACTCACACACACCAGCCATGGCCTCCCAACCCTTCCCCCCCCCCCACCCACTTCTGCATCGACGTCGAGTGCGTCGCCACGGGCACGTCCCACGGCGACCGCGCCGTCGCGCACGTCGCCCTCGTCGACGCCTACGAACGCGTCCTGCTGAATGTGATAGTCAAGCCGTCCCTCCCCGTCGTGTCTTACCTCACGCCGTTGACGGGGCTGACGGCCGATGTCGTCGCGACACGAGGCGTTCCGCTCGACGCGGCGCTCACCCTCCTCCGCTCCGTGCTGCCCCGCGACGTGACCCTGGTGGGCCAAAACATTGGGCAGGATGTGGCCTGGCTGGGGCTCAAAGAAGGGGTCGACTTTGGGGGACTGATCGATTTGACGGGTCTGTTCCGTGTGTGGAACCCACGCTTTTCGTCGTACAGTGTGTTAGGTCAGGACCACCTGGCGTCCGTGCTGCTGGGGTGGCCTCCTTCACAGCATGACGCCGCCACAGACGCCGTCAAATCCATTCGCCTGTTCAACCTGCACACCGCGATGACAGCGGATCCTGGCGCCCGCGCGCAAGCCGAGGCCGCCCTGCTCGCCTCTTCCCCCGAGCCTTCCTTTGCCAAGCGCCACCCCAGCTTTGAAGGGGTGTGCATGGGCAACCGCAAAACGTGCACGTGCGGGGCCCCGTTCTTTGGGTGATGCAAATGAAAAAAAAAAAATTGGTGGTGTTTCTGTTTTTGTTTTACTTTTTGGTTTTTGTCCTTGCAAACGCGTCTTTTTTTACAGAGCTCAACAAAACGCACCCCATTCTACACCTTCCTCACGGTGCCGGCTGCGGTGGCGGCGGCACCGGCGCCCCATACACGTGCAAAATTTTGCGCGCGCTGTCCACCCACGCCTGCGGCTCCCACCGGGCCGCCTCCGCCGCTTCATCTGCTGCGGCTTCAGCTTCAGCGGCGGCTGCCTCGGCGGCGGCGTGGCAGGCGGCGGTGGTGGTGGCGAGGATTTCGTCAAGCAGGGTGGTGGGTGGAGTGTTGGTGGTGGTGGGGGCGGGGGCAGCAGTAGCGTCGGCTTGCACCTGCATTGACGTGTCCTCTGGTCTGGTAGGTGCCGTCGCGACAGCGGGAGCGTCGTCCACGGGCATGGGGTCGGGGGGCGGGGCGGACATTGGATTGCGAAATGTGTTTTTTTTTGTTTTCACGCGTTCGTGGGCGGTGGTTGGTCGTGCAGCGTGTCTCGTGACCCGCTCGGCGTGTGCAGGGTGCACGTGTGACCTGTGCGGTAGTTTGTGCTGGGAGATACCAAGCGCGTGCGTGCAGAAACGCGCGGAAAGAGTGAGATTCGATGTTTTTTCGTTTTCTGCGCGCAGTGTTTTATGACTCAAGAGGACTCAAGAGGACTACACGAAAATCAAAAGGGGCACAATCCACCGAGAATGTCTCCATCATGGGAAATGTCCCAACGATACAAAAACAAGGACGGGTGGGGCAGCGGCGGGAGGGAAGAGAAGAGGGCAAATGATGTGGCGTTTTGAGAATCGAAAAAACGCACAGGGTTGGAGTGGTGTGGAATGGTGTGGAAAGTGTCGCCAATGTGCGAGCAGTCAAAGGTGGTGTGAAGAGTGTGGAATAGGGGGGGGCGAAACATACGGGTCGAATAGGACCGAAAGGGGGAAGGGGGCTGGTGTTTTTTGTGCGAATCGAAAGTGTTGATCTATCAGAGGCGATACTGCGTCGCTCACCACATCGACCGCCCGTTGCGACCGGCGGAGTGGCGTGGCGGGCCAGCGACGGCGACGGGGAGCTGTGTGGAAAAAAAGGGGGTCGAACAATTACAGGTCAGCGAGACAAGGAAGGCATGGGCGCTTGCCTTTGCGCTACGCAAAGGCAAGCTCTCTCGCCCGCTTTCCCCCCACATTCCTGCCCTCCGACCAGCGCCACAGCTCCCTTGTTACCCACAAACTCACAGCCACTCACCCTGTCGAACGCGACGCGCCCGACGTCCAACAAGTTTCCGCACGAATCGACCGCCGGCAGCGTCCGCCTCTGTGGCGGCTGCGGCAGGGGGGGTGGAGGCGGCAGGGCCAGGCGGACAGTGGCCGACACTGGCCGACTGTCCGGTGGCGGTGTGGCGGGGTCTGGGATGGTGGGGAGGGGGGGAGAAGGGGGGGCGGTTGGGGCGCGAGGGTGTGCATGCCAAGCGTGGCGAGGGCCGGCGAGCCTGCACTGCGCCCCCCGGTCGCCCACGCACGCCAGCGCAGGAGCAAGTGTGGCTTGAAATACGCATACTCACCGTGATAGATAGGGTTGCCCATAGTTGCAGTGGGCGTGAGGCGGCCGCAAAAGAAAAACGTAGTGAGCGCGCTGTTGGCGCGGGCGAAGAGAAAAAGCGCGACGCCAGTTCGTCACGAACCACCAGCGTCTCCCCAACGTCCAGCAGTGCAGCGTGGTCAAGTCGTGTCTACATTCCGTCTCTCACTGTTCACCCTTCCCTCCAAACACGTCCCTCAAAAAGCGGTCCACCTCCTTCACCACACCCTCTGCGTCCACCACCCCCGACACCTTGGCCATCCCCCCTTTCTTCCCCTTCTTGCGGCGGCCACCAGTCCAACCACCCCCCATCACGCAGTCCCCCTTGGTCAGTGCCTCAAGGGAGGGGCAGAACAGCGTGGCGGGGGGCAGAATGACTTTGGTCACCCCGGTCGTGTTGACGCCCGCCACCGGCAGCGCCGCGCTGATCGAGCACGCGGGCCCCACTGCAGCTCCAGGCGTGGTTCGAGTCGGCAGAATGGAGGCAGGCTGGTAGGCGTAGGCTACTGCACAGGGAGTGCACGTCACGACGGGCGCGGGTGCAGTCGGGTTGGGCCTGTCTAGGACGGCGCCGCACGCGCCCGCGGTCAGTGTGATGCGCATGGAGGGCAAGGTGACGGCAGCGGGAGGCCGTGTGGGGGGCAGCAGGTAGCCAGGCGTGCAGTCTCTGAGTTTTGTGTGTGGGGGGAGGGTGGGTGCGTTGCAACGCCCGAGGGTGATCCAACGCGCTCCCTCCTCCCTTCCCCCCAACAACTCACCCCACCACCTCCAGGCCCAGCCTGCGCAGCCCGTCAACCTTCGCACTCCAGTCGGCCCCCAGAAGGGGCCCGCCAAACGCCTGGATGAAGAGAGGGGCGGCGGCGGCTGCGGCCGCGACCGCGTCCGCTAGCGCGCCCGGTTGGCTTTGGGGGCCGCCCAGATGGGGGGTCGCGAAGGCGACAGTGGCCATGATGGCGCAGAGGGCCACGTGGATGGGCGTTTTGTGCATCGCGATTCAACTGGGTGGGCGGTGGCGGTGTGTCTCACACACGCACACACGTGTGTGTATGCGTGTGTGAGGAGTGAAAACGCACGTACCCACTCTCCGCGCCGTGCTTTGTTTTTTTTTTTTTTTTCGCGGGCGCTGTGTGTTTCCCTCCTCTCCTCCCCCACACATCCGGCACCCCATGCCGCCCGGCGAGCCTGCAGACGGGCTCACCATGGAGCGGGCTGGCGCCGATGCGGGCGGCGTGCCCCCGCCGCCCCTGCCGCCCCCCCCCGACGCCAAGCCATCGCGCCCGCCCCCCTCACCCCGTGCTGTGTCGGTGGCTCGGCGGCTGGTACGGTCCTGGCAGGAAGCTCAGAGAAAGCGGCTGCACAAGTCGGGTGAGTGAGAGGGGAGAGGGGGAGGGAGGGAAGGCCGACGGCATGGGGTCGCCTTGACGCCGACACACACCATTCTCCCCCACACCCCCAGACTTCACCGACTTCCTGGCCTACGCTGTCATCGGCCTGCTGGCGTATGCGAGTGAGTTTGATTATTGGGTGGAGGTACAGAGAGAGGCGGGATCGACACAGTTTTTTTTGCCGACCCGTTGTCTCTTTCCACACAGCCTGCTACCTCCTCTTCGGCGCCACCTTCCTCCCCGGCGGCAACATGTGGGCAGTGCTCATCGTGTGGCTGGGGGCTCAGGTGAGGGAGAGGGTTGTGTGTGGAGGGTGTGGATGCAGACCAAAAACAGACGCGCCTTTGCTTCATCATCCCCTCCCCCACCCCCGTCCCCTAGCTCTTTGGCGCCATCATCGCCTTCACCGGCCTCCACCCCCTGCTCGGCATGCTCCTCTCCGGCGTCGCCCTCATTAACATCCCCGTCCCCTGGCTCACGCGCGCGCTGCCCCCCCCCTGGAAGTCCAAGATCCGCCAAGGCGCCCTCGCCATCATCTTCCTGCGGTCGGGGTTGGAGCTCAACTGGGCCGTGTTCAAGCGGGCGGGCCCCGCCGCCCTGCGGTTGCTGCTGATCCCTGGGATTGTGGAGGCCGTCATTTCGGGCTCTGTCGCGCACGCCGTGTTCGGCATGCCCTGGCTCCTCGCCTACGCCCTCGGCTTCATCCTCAAAGCCGTGGGCCCCGCCATCGTCATCCAGCTCATGTTCGACCTGCAGAAGCGGGGGTGGGGCGTCAACAAGGGCATTCCCGCGCTGGTTGTGGCCGCAGCGTCGTTTGACGACCTGGTCGCCATCTTTTTCTACACTCTCTTCATCAACTTTGCGGTCCAGTCAGCCGCCCCAGAGACCTCCCCCCCCACCTCCTCCTCCCTGGCCCTGCAGCTGGCCGGTGGCCCCATCTCCGTCGTGCTCGGGTTTGCGGGGGGGGCTGCCCTCGCCCTCGTCGCGTCCGCCACGCGCGTCTGGAACACGCGCCGCAAGCGCACCGCCATCGTGCTCGTGCTGGCCCTGGCCTACATGTACCTCATGGACCACCTGCACTATGATGGTGCGGGCGCCCTGGGCGCGCTCACCCTCGGCGTCACCTCCGCTTTGTGGGCGCGTGGCTCCCCCTCCTTCCTGTCCGCCGGCCCCGGCCCCGACCACGCCCGTGAAGTGGAGCACGGTGTCGGCTCCGTCTGGTGGTGGCTGGCGCAGCCGTTGCTGTTTGGCATCATAGGGTCGAACCTGGATTTCTCGCGTGTCTCGGGTTATGTCGCCTGGATCGGGGGCGCCATCGGCATCATCATGTCGGGCTGGCTGCCGAGGCCGCTGTGCACGTTTGCCGCGGTGTCGGGGGCCGGGCTCTCAACTAAGGAGAAAGCATTCGTCGGCGCGGCCTGGCTGCCCAAAGCGTCCGTCCAGGCTGCCCTCGCGTCCGCTCCCCTGGAAGCCATCCGCTCCCGCAAGCTGGGCCCCGACTGGATTGTGTGGGGCGAACAGATCGAGTTGACGGCCGTGTTTGCCATCCTGATCTGTGCGACAGTGGGCATCATCGCGGTCAATGTTTTGTCCCCGCTCTGCCTCGACAAGGGGCCTGGCGTCGACGACTCGACAGTCGGGTCGTCTGTTCCCGGGGGGCCGCCCCGCCCGCTGTCGCTGCCCACTCCCTTTGCTGGCGCCGCGGATACGTCGCTGTCGCCGCCCCCCCCCTCACGCAAAGAGCGCGCGCGCCTGGTCGAGGAGGCGGAAGCCTACGCCCTCCTCCGCGAGCGTGAGTCCGCCCTCGCCTCCTACATGGAGGAAGCCGACGCCCTGGCCGCGTTCGTCGAGGCGGAAGATGCCGGGTCTGCAGCCGCCAACTATGCCAAGCGCGTGCGCCTCGACGCGCTCGACCTGCGGCGGAGGCGGCTGCGTGCCTACTGGGCTGAGTCAGCGCCCTCCGCCCTCGACCTGTTCCGCATGGACGACCTGATGCGGGCCAGGCTGGCTTCAGAGAGAGGGCCGGGGGAGGCGGAGGCGGCCACGATGGCGGGCGGGCGGCGCGACAGCAGCGGCCGGGCGCGGCGCTTGTCGTGGCTGCGCCGCCCGTCGGAGGCGAGCGACCCCGTGGCGGCTGCCGAGGCGGGGGATGCGCCTGGCGACGTGCCAGCCAGACGGGCAGAAACAGCCCCCCCTCCCCGGCGAACGTCGTGGCGGCGGTCGGCCGACCTGCCGCGGCCGCCCGCGCCCCCGGCCGAGTGAAAGCGTGCCTTGATCTCATTGTTTGTCTCGGAGTGCGCGCGGGTGTCGGCGCGCGCACACACACACGTATGCGTGTAATGCATTGTTTTTTTTCTCTGTGTGCGCAACGCCCAGGTCGGACGAAAGGAAGAAAGGGAGACGCGACCAGCGTCACAACGCAGAGAGCAAGGCGTTTTTTGGGCGCAAACCTCTCCAATCCGCAACGCCGCTCGCGTCATGGCGCCTCCAGCCCTCCCCGCGCGCCGGCGGCGGGCTCTGCTGCCAGCCATTTCGCCGCGCTCGCGCGCCCTGCTGGCGGCCGCCTCCCTGGCGGCCGCGGGGGCCGCGTGTTATGCGCACGCGTCCGCTGCCGCGCGCCGCCGCGCCAAGAAGAAGCACCACCACAAAACGTGAGGGAGAGGAGAGAGGCGTGTGTATGTGTGTGTTTTTGGATAGCTGGGGCAGAGGCGCGCGGTAGGGGGGAACGCTGGGGGAGCTCCAAAAAACGGAGCAATCGGCGCGCGACCAAAAAAAAAAACCTCCCTTTCCACCAGCAGCGCCACCCAGCGCGCCCTGCTGGCCATCACGTCCCCCTTCGACGAGGCCCGCGAGCCAGGCAGCGGCCGCACACCAGCCCGCACCCGCCCCCCCCCCGCCCTGTGGCCGACACTGCGCTACCTGGCCCCGCTTGCGGGCGCGCGCCTGCCCGCGCTGCTCGCGCTCGCCCTGGCCCGCACCGCCCTCGCCAACCGCCTCGCCCGCGTCCAGGGGTCCATGTTTCACGCCGCCTTCCTGCGCCGCGTGCCCGCCTTTGGGCGCCACCTGGCCGAAAACGTGGCCCTGTGCCTGGCCGCCGCGGTCGTCGAGTCGACCGCGACACGCGTCGTCGCGTCCACCGGGCGCGCATGGCGCGCCGTCCTCACCCGCCACCTGCACGCCGCCTACTTCAATGGTATGGCCTACTACCGCCTGTCCCACGTGGACCGCAGCGTGCCCAACCCGGAGCAGCGCGTGTGTGAAGACGTGCCCGCACTGGCGGACGGGGCGGCTGCCCTGGCACGCGACGTGATCGATGCCTCTGTCGACGCCATCTTCTTTGCGGGCGCCCTGCGCTCCTACACCGGCACCCACAAGTACACGGGCTGGATCCTGCTCTACATCTTTGGCGCAGGGCCGATCACGCTCCTCTTCGCCCCCAACTTCGGCAAACTCATCAAACGCCAAGCCGACCTGGATGGCGCCTACCGCCACCTGCACAGTAGGCTGGCGGCTGCCGCCGAATCCGTCGCCTTCTACGGCGGCGTGGAGCGGGAGGCGGCCCTCGTGCGCGGCGGGTTCCGCGACGCGGTCGCGCACGCGCGCTCCGTCGTGCGCGTGCAGTGGCGCTACTCCATGCTGCAAGACTTTGTGACCAAGTATGCGGCTGCGACCGTCGCAGTCGTGCTGATCATTGGTCCGTTTTTCCAGGGGCACTTGCGGCCAGGGAACGGGGTCAAAGGGCGGGCAGCCATGCTCGCCAACATGCGGTACCACACCAACGTCGTCATCGCACTCTTCACCGCGGTCGGCGCCCTCGCCCAAGCCCCCTCCAAAGCCGCCAAGCTGGGCGCTCGCGCCGACCGGGTGGCGGCGCTGGAGGCGGCCGCGGTGGCTGCCGCCGCGCGTGATGGTGCGGCGGCTGCGTCTGCGACCGCGGTGGAAGAGTGGGACAGCGGTATCGAGTTTGACCATGCCGACGTCATCACGCCTGCAGGCGCGGCCCTGGTGCGCGACCTGTGCCTGTGTGTGCCTGTGGGGACCAACCTGCTGGTCACCGGCCCCAACGGCGCCGGCAAGTCGTCCCTGTTCCGTGTGCTGGGCGGGCTGTGGCCGCTCGCGGCGGGGCGCGTGCGCAAACCTGGCGGCTCCTCGGGCGGCCTCGCCTCCACCATCTTCTACGTCCCGCAACGACCCTACGTCACCGTGGGCACGCTGCACGATCAGATTGTTTATCCGGCAGTCGCGGGCGATGGCGCGGGGGCGGGTGAGCCTATTCTCTCCGACGAGGACGTGCGGTCCCTCCTGGCTCGCGTGGACTTGGCCCACCTGCTCGACCGCCACGGTGGCGCCCACACCGTGGTGGACTGGGGCGCCGAACTATCGCTGGGCGAACAACAACGCCTGGGCATGGCGCGCCTGTTTCACCACAAGCCGCGGTTTGCGATTCTCGATGAGTGCACGTCGGGGGTCACCTCGGACATGGAGGCCCGCTTCTGTGCCGCAGTGCGGGACCTGGGGTGCACGTGCGTCACCATCTCGCACCGGCCTGCGTTGGTCGCGTTTCATGACGTTGTGCTGGCGCTGGATGGGGAGGGCGGGTGGACCGTGCACGACGGCGCGCGGCGGCACCAGACGGGTGGTGCGGCCGCCCTGCCGTCGACCCCGTCCTCCTCCAAGCCCAACGCAGCCCGTGGCAACGATGCGGACGCGTGCCTGGTCGGCATGACGGCGGCCGACGGGGGTGCCGCGGGCGAAGACGGCGGCTACGGCCCGGGCGCCATCATCGCGCGCGCGCCGCCACCGCCCGACGCCACCCACCCCGCCCCCCACCACCGCCAAGTGGCACTCACACTGCCCACCACCACTATGTGGCAAAAGTGGAAGCTGATCCTCGGGTTTTTGAGGCAGGGCGCGGGGCGCAACGTTGCCGCCATTTTCGCAGTTGTCGCCGCTCGCTCCCTGCTCCAAGACCGCATGGCTGCCCTCAACGGGCGCACCGTGGAGTACGTGTTGAAGCAGGACAAACCCGCCTTTGTCAAACTGATTGGGCTGTCTGTCGCTCAAGCTGCCGCGTCCGCTGTCCTCGCGCCCTCGCTGCGCGCGCTCGGCGACGCTCTGGCCCTCTCCTGGCGCACCTCCCTCACCGACGCCATCCACAAACGCTACCTGTCTCGCAACACGTTCTACGCGGTGGCCGCCCTGGGCGGGGTCACGGATGCGGATGCGAGGGCGACCGCCGACGTCGCGCGCCTTGCCGACGATCTTGCCACCCTCATCCCCACCCTCGTCAAGCCCCTGTTCGACCTGGCCTGGTTCTCCACCCGCCTTTGGACGCTCACCCGGGCGCGCGGCACCCTGCTGCTGTATGCTTACGCTGCAGCTGGGTGGACCGCGCTGCGCGCGCTCACCCCTGATTTCGGTGGCCTCGCCGCCTCCGCCTACGCTCGGGAAGGAGCCTTCCGCGCCGCCCACGCCCGCCTGCGCTCCCACGCTGAATCCGTGGCCTTCTTTGGGGGCGGCCCCCGCGAAGCCGCCACGATTGACACTCGCTTCCGCGCGGTCCTCGCCCAGGGCGCACGCGTCGCGCGCGCCAAGTGGGGCCACGCCGTCGCCGACGACTTCTTCGCCAAGCAGCTCCCACACAACGTCACCTGGGCTCTGACTGTGCTGTATGCGCTGGACCACCCGGCCGCTGACGGCGACACCGCGACCCAGGGGGCGCTCGTGAATGACATGCGGTACCTGGCTGGCGTCGTCACCGCCTGCTTCTCCGCGTTTGGCGAGCTGCTGGCCCTGCACAAGCGGGTGGCTGAGATGGGGGGCGGCGTGCGCCGCGTGGCAGGGTTGGTGGAGGCGGCGGACGCGGCGCGCGTGCACGCGGCCGACGCCGCGCTGCGTGCCGCCGCGGAACGCGGCGCCGACGCGCTGGCCTTCCACGGCGTCGACATCGTCACCCCCGCCGGCCGCACTGTGGCCCGCGGCCTCACGTTCGACGTGCCTGTCGGCCGGTCCCTGCTCATCACCGGCCCCAACGGGTCGGGCAAAACGTCCATCGTGCGTGTGCTGGGGGGGCTGTGGCCGCTCGCGTGCGGCCGCGTCAGCGTTCCCTCGGGAGCGCGCACGGGCGCGCCCCTCGACTCGGCCTCCATCTTCTACGTGCCGCAACGCCCATATACGACCATCGGCCCCCTGCGCGACCAGGTGACGTATCCTCTCTCCGCCCGCCTGGCGGCTGCGCGGTTCTCTGGTGCCACCGACGCGGACCGCTTAACCGCCCTCGACACCGCCCTGGACGCCCTGGCCCGCGTCGTGCGCCTGTCCTACCTGGTGGACCGGGAGGGCGGCTGGTCCTCCGTCACCGAGTGGGGCGAAGTCCTGTCCCTGGGGGAGCAGCAACGCCTCGGCATGGCGCGCCTGTTTTTCCACGCGCCGCGTTACGGGGTTGTCGATGAAGCCACCAACGCCACGTCAGTGGATGTGGAGGCCGCCCTATACGCGCACGCCGCGTCCCTAGGGATCACCCTGCTCACCATCACGCAGAGGGCGGCGCTGCTGCAGCACCATGGTGCTGAACTGGCGCTGACTGATGGCGATGGCGGGTGGGTGTTGAGGGCGATTGAGAAGAGGGTGGGGGATGTGGCAGAGTGACGATCAGTGTGTGTGTCGGTGTAAAGTAAACACGAGAGAGTGTGCCTGCCTGCCTTGATTGTTTTTTTCTCCCGGGCCGTTGATGATGGGAGGGGGGGTCGAGAGAGAATGCGCCGATGAAAAACTCGAACGAAAACGAAAAACAAAACTGTTTTCCCTTTTTACGGCCGCGGGGCGTGCCACAACCGACACCCCACACGCCATGGCGTCCACCCTCGACGCCTTCCTGAAGAGACCGGCCGCCAAAACGGGCGATGCCGCGGAGGACGACGCCAAGGACGCCCCGCACAAGGACGCTGATGCGAGCGCGCCGACCGGCGTTGCGTCCGCGCCGCCGCCCCAACCCGCGCCTGCTGGCGATGGCGCTCCCACCCAGGTAGAGGACGTGAATGATGCGGCGGCTTGGGGGGTGTGGAGGGCAAGGAGGTGGCTGTGAGCGCGCGGAGCGGTGGCTCTTCTTTTGCACGACACGCGCGATTCGAAGGGGCCGAGCGCGGGCATCGTGCGCCCCGCCCCGCCACCCGCTCTTCTCTCCTTCCCTCGGCACCACGCTCACTGACGCTGTGCAACTTCCATCCACCCACAGCCCGCCAAACGGAAACGGTCGCCCTCCCCCCCTGCTGCACCCGACGCGGCCAAGCGCCCGCGCGTCTCGCTCGACGGTACCCTCACCGAGGAAGCCCGTGCAGCCGCCCTGTCCGCCTGGGCGGCTGAAGCGGACTCTGTGATGGCCGAAGTGCGGGACGCGCCCCCCTTGATCGCGTGGCCGGCGTCCGCGCCCCCTCCGCGCGCCGCGACCGCGCGCCTCGCCGCTGCCGACGTCATCCCCTACCTCATTGGCCGGGGGGACCCGCTCTCGACTCTCGCCCGCCGCATGTGCGCCGCCCTGGGCGGGGAGGCGGGGCACGAGGGGGTGGCAGGACTGGTGACGGTGGATGCTGTTCGCTCTGCCATTCTCGACGCCGCCACCCGCCGCTGTGTGTCCGAGACCAGACCCCCGGCCGACGCCGACCCGCTGGAGGATGCGGCCCCAGGCCGCCTGTGGGCGTGGGACCTGCGGGACGCGCGCAAGGCGCCGTCCGCGGTGCGCGCCGACGCGGTCGCCCGCAAAAAGTGGACGCTGGGCGCGGGGGAGAGGCTGGCCGCGCTGGCGGGGGCGCGGGTGGCGGTGTCCGGGTCCAAGGTAGGGGCGGTGCTGCCCGCAAAGGCGAGGAAGGCGGTGGCCAAGCTGGTGAGGGCGGAAGGGGGTGGGGGTGGCAAGGCCGCGCCGGCTGCACTCACTGCCGCACACGCTGCTGCCCCTGCCACCGCCCCCCCCCCTCCCGCCTCCCCGTCCGCTGCCACCGCCTTGAACGAGGCGGCCGCCTCCAGAGTGGCGGCTCAGGCGGCCGCCGCGGCCGCCAAGGCGGACCGCCTGCGCGCGGTGGCCGAGCGGGAGGCCCTCAAAGCGGAGCGCGAGCGGTTGAAGCTGGAAAAAGAGCGTGAAAAGGCGGCTGGCGCGGCCGCCAAAGCTGCGGAACGCGCGGCGCAGGCAGCGGCGAAGGAGGAGGCGCGGCTGGAGAAGGATAGGGCTCGCGAGGCGGCCAAGGCCGCGAAAGACGCTGCGAAAGCGGCGGCGGCCGACACGAAGAAGCCCAAAGGCAAACTGGCCGGGTTTGGGTCGGAGGGGGCGGTGCGCAAGTCGGCGTCCATGATGGCGTCGTTTGTGAAGCGGTCGCCTGCGACGGCCGCCAAGCCGGCGGCGGGCGGCAGCGCGGCCGCGACGCCCGCCACCTCCACCCGCAGACAGCTCACCTACCACGCCGCCTTCCCGCCCGCCCCGCCCGAGCTGTGCGCGGCGCCGCCACCGGCCGGCATGCCGGTGGCCGAGTATGACGCCGCGGTGGCTGCTGGTGGGGACACCGACGCGCTGGTGTCGGCCGCGCTGTCCCGCTGGCGCGCGGCGCCGCGCCCGCCCACCATCTGGGGCGCCCCCCCCCTCCTGGGCCCGTCGCCCCGACGCCGTGGAGGCCGCCTCCCGCCTCGACCGCGCCGCCCTGGAGGCGGACGGCGGCCGCCTGTGGCGGCGCAAGTTCATTTGGCACCCCGCCGACTCCGCGCGCCCGCCTTACTGTGGCTCCTGCACCAAGCCCCCCGCCCCCGTTGGCCCCCGCCGGTTTGCGGCCAAACACCCAGACCTCGACTACGACGTCGCCTCCGACGAAGAGTGGGAGGAGGAACCTGAGGGAGAGGACCTGTCGGACGCGGACGACGCGGACGACGACGACGACCGCGCGTCGGGCGCGACCGCCGCGACGGCGGGAGATGGCTTCCTCGTCGCCGACGACTACGTGTCCGGCGCCGACGGCGACGACTCCGGGTTTGGGGGGGCTGCTGTGTCCGGCCTGCCCGCGGGTGCGTCCGCCTACATGCGCCTGCTGGCTGCTCAACTCGACACCGCGCGCCGCGGCGGGCGCTTGGCGCTCGTGTCGCGGCTGGGCGTCGGCGACGCACCGCCTCCTTCCTCCACCACCGCCCACACCAGCGCGCCCGCCACTACCGCCCCCACCAAGGGCGTGCTCCAGTGCGACGTCGCCCTGCTGGCTGCTCTGGCGGCCGTCCCGTGGCGTCAAGACGATGGCGCGCCCCCGTCCCACATCGTCGTGCCACCTCCGTCAACCGAAGACGGCGGCGACGACCGCCCCCGGTCGGCGGCCGGGGAGCGGGGCGCGTCGTCCCCGGGTGCTTCGCCCTCCGCCTGCAAGCGGGGGAGGGCGGCGCAGGCGCCCACCGACCTGGTGCCCGCGCTGCGCGCGTTCATGGCGCGCGCGGGGGCCGACCTGCGCGCCGCACCCAAACTGTGGGCCGCCTTCCAGGCTGCCCACCCCGACCGCAAAATCACCAAGGCATGGGCCCTGGACGCCATCAAGGCGGCGGGCGTGTGGAAGGGGGGGCGGTGGACGCTGCACCCGGAAGGCGGGGCGGTGGCGGCGCCGCGGCGGTCGCCCGGCGCGCCGTCGTCGGCGCCACCACCCCTCGCCGAGCCGTGGGCGTCGCTGGTGGCGTCCTTGAAAAAAGGCCCCCTGCCCGGCGATGAAGCCACCGCGTCAGCCCTGGTAGCCCCCGTGCATGGTGTGGTGGGTGGCGCCGTGCCGACGGCCGTGGTGGACGCTCTGGTGGGCGTCGCGGCCACCGCCGACGCGCCGCGCGCGCTGCGCCGCGTGGCCGCTCTCGCGGCCGCCCACGCCCTGTCTGCGTCCGCTGACGAGGGGGCCGATGCTGCTAGCGCCCACGCCGCCGTTCTTGGCGGTGGGCGGCTGCCGGCGGCCGCTGCCTCCATGCTGCGCTCTTCGTCCGACAATACGCGCCGCACGGGGGCCGCACTCCTCGCGTCCGCCGCCAAAGCTGCAGCCTCTGCAGGCCGCCCCGCCACCGCTCTGGCCACCGCACGGGCGACCGGGGCCGCATTCGGCACGGACGGCCTGGCGCGCGCGCTGGCGGTGACGAGTGCGGGTGGAGACGACGCTGGCAGCAGCGACGCGCTGCGCGTCGCGGGGCACACCGCCCTCGCGGTCGCCACCCTGGTATCTGCGCCCGATGCCGCGGGGGCACCCCTGGCCACGCCGTCCATTGCGCTCGCCCTGGCCGCCGCGGCGGCGGCAACGGCTGGGACGGAGGGCGTGGCAGGCCCCGCGCGCGGCGTCGCGCGCCGCTCGCTGCAAGCGCTCGCCGCCATGGCCGCCCTGCCGACCGGGAGCGCCCTGCTGGCCCCGGGAGGCGCCGCCCACGCGGCTACAGCGGCTGCTGTCGCGGCGGCCACTGGCAACGACGGGTTGGGGGAGGATGGGGCGGGGTGGGCGCGCGTGCTGGCGGCAGTGGTGGAGTGACTGAGAGAGAGAAAAGTGTGTGTGCAAAACAAAAATGCATGTGGGGTACAGAGAGCACCGAAAACGGCCATTGGTTCAGCGTGTGTGCGTCAGTCAAGTGTTGTTTTACAAGTGTTTGCGGGTGTGTGTGCTGTTGTCTCCAAAACCGATCAAAACTCGCCCTCCCCCCTCCAATTCACTTCTGCTGTTGCGCCCGCGCCGCGTTAGCCGTGTCCCGCCGCGCAGAATCGTAGTACGAGTAATTCAGAATGAGCGTGTTGTTGGGGTCTTTGGGGTCGCGCCGCGCTTTGTCCACGTCGGCCGCCACCACCGCTGCATCCCGCTTGCCCGCGCGGGCGGCCCGGTCGGCCGCTTTCTGAGCTTTGGACTTCTTCTTGTGGGAGCCGGGTGGGCCGGGGGGGCGGGCGACAGGCGTGGCGCTGCCTCCGGCGGGCGCGGTCGTGGCCGTGCCGCCACGCTTGCCGGGAAAGCGGAACGCCGACCGGCCGCCCGATGTGGATGATGAGCGACCAGCGCCACTGGACCGGCGGCGCCACCAAATGGCCAGCGCGGTGGCGCCGGCTACGACGGCCAAACCGACCGCGTTGCCGGTGGGCGCGGCGGTCGACCGCTTCTTGGCTTTGACTTGTTTGGGTGGCATTGTGGGAGTGGTATGGCAGTAGGTGTGTGTGCGGCCACAGTCCGAGGCCCGCAGTGAGCGGGCCGGGTGGAGGGGGGGGGGAGACGCGAATTGACGACGCTGTCCCAAACACAGGTGTGGTGGGGACAGCGACCCGTCGAAGAAAACCACCTCTCGTTTACAACCCCCACGCGCCCTCAAAACGAATACTAGAATACATGACACACACTGGTGTACACACTCGCCAAGCTAAAAAACACACGCACTGCACCACCCAAAAGAAATCACGCTACTCTGGCCGCGGGCGCGTCGGCGACCATCAGCGGCGGGGTGAACCGAATCGCCCCCCGCATGACCGCGTCCGACGGTGTTTGGGCAAGGCAGGCGAGCTCCCTGTGTTTGGTTGTGCAAGGGGAGGAAGAGTGAGCAAATTGAACACACGGCAGCGAGCCCAACCTCCCCTCCCCTTCTCTCTCTCTCACCTCAACACATAGTCAGCACACACGCCCGCCTTGCCCCGGTTGGTATCCTCCCCCGCGTACACGTTGCGCAGCAGGGCGTCCACCAGGGCGGCCCGCCCCGCCTGGCCGCCGTCGGGGGGGGCGACGCTCGCGCCACTCACCCCGGGCCGCCCCAACGCTTTATCATACGCGGTGGCCGCACCATAAAACATCTTTTCGAGCTCAGCCAGCCACTTGTTGACGCGCACGCGCACTCCCGCCGCGCGCACGCGGGTCTCCACGTCGTCCGAAAAGTTCTCGTAGAGAGCTTGCGAGGTGGCAGCCCCGTCCTTGCCCTCCGGCCGCAGCCGCACCAGCAGCATCCACACGTGCAGCGTCAGCAGGGCGTGTTCGTCTGCGAAGACTTCAGTTCGTAGCCCCAGGGCGGTGGCGAGGGAGGGGGCGGTGGCCGCGTCGACGGCCGCGATGTGCAGCGCGCGCCCTCCCCGCGCGATCGCTGTCTCCCGCGAATAAAACCCGCCCAACCTCAACAAGGCGCGTCTCATGCCGGTTGCGTCGGCGCCCGGGATGGCGGCGGCGGGAGCGTCCGCCCACTCGAGGGAGGTAGGGCGGGTGGTGAGCGGCAGCGTGGCGGACTGAAAGGGGGAGGGAAGAGAGTGTGGGGACCTCGCCTCTGTCCCCAAAATTGACACGTCACACGACTGGTTTCACAACCTGCCCCCCACCCGCTCACCGGCACGCTGCTGAAAGTTGTGCTGGCGACGGGCCAGGTGCGCCCGCTGTTGCTGGCGACGGGCCAGGCGCCCGCCCCGACGGCGGGCGCCGCGCGGCGGGCGGCGGCGAGGGCGGCTCGCATCATGAGGGGTGACGGTCGACGGTCAAGCGAGGGGAGGTCGCGCGGGGCGCGGTGGGGAGGCGAACAAAAAAGGGGCTGCGCTGTTGTGTCTGCCCACAATTCGGCGCGCAAAAAAACAAGCGCTGCCCTTGAGTGTGTGTGTACGTGGCGCCACGCCCTCTCTACACCCGGCCACACACAAATGAAACTACCCCCCGGCCACGTGCCCGGCGTCGGCGTCGTCGCCGCCACCGCGCGCGGCGGCCTGGGCGAGCGGCTGCTGCGCAAGTTTGGGTGGACCGACGGCGACGGCCTGGGCGTGGGAAGGAGCGGGAGGGCGGCCCCCATTGAGACTATGCAGAAGATTGACAACGCGGGGGTGAGCAGTGTGTGCGGAGAGAGGGTGGGCGGGAGGGCGGAGGAGGCAACATTGCGGACGCGACGGCTGGCCAGGGGCTCATCACCCTCCCCCCCCACACACAACCCACAGGTCGGTGCCCGCGCCCACTCCTTTGACTGGGGCGACGCCTGGTGGGATCGCGCGTTTGATGGGGCCGCCAAGTCGCTGGCTGCCCATGCTCCAGGGTCTGCGCCTTCGGCATCGTCGTCCTCATCGCCCGCATCATCCGACTGTGGACTCACCACCCACCGCGACGGCATGGCCACCACCGCCACCGCAGCCGAGATGAAGCTGGCCGCCCGCCTGGCGCGCGTTAAGTGGGGCCGGTTTGGGGGGTGGGACGGCAAGATGGCTCGGATCGCCGCGATGGAGGCGGCCGCGGCGGCGGACGCGCGGCGGAAACTCGATGGAGACCCGCCTGAGCCGGCCAAAGCGGCCAAGCCCATGAAAGTGAGCACCGCTGCTGAATACAAAAAGCTCAAGGCTGGTGCCGACGCCCGCCCCACCAAAAAGGTGAAGAAAGAGAAAGCGGCGTCGAAACGCGGCAAGAAAACCGACACAGAGGCTGCTGCTGCGTCCTCCCCCCCTCCGCCCGCTGTCGACGCGCTCCCACCCTACACACCACCTCAAGGCTGGTGGGGCGCCGCCACGTTTGTGCATGCGGGCCGGTTGGAGGGGCTGGACGACCCCCGCCCCCGCGCCCCAAAAAGTGGCTTCACAGAAGAAGACCAACTGGCAGCCGCCACGGGCGGCGTCGCGCGCGGCGACAAGCGGGGGCTGGGGGCGGCAGCCGCCAAGCAGCTGGGGCGCGACTGGAAGGGGAAGAAGACGAGGTTTGGGGAGGACGATGACGACGATGCGGGTGGACGAGGCAAGGACGCGTCTGGCGACGACGACGCCCCCCCTCCCACCACCATCAAGTGGCGCAAACTGACGGCCGCCGCGCTGGCCCCCAAACCATTGCGCCTGGACAAACTGGTGAAGAAGGTGGTGGCGGCCGCCACTGCAAAGCACGGCGCTGGCGACGTGGAGCGCGCGGGTGGCGCCGCAGCGGCGCGCGCCGCGGTGCAAGCGTCGTCCAAGTTTGTTCAAAGTGACGGCGGGCGCGTGGCGCTGGCCCAGCAGTAGAAATGATTGCGAGAGAGAGAGGAGAAAGAAAACTTGTGTTTTTTATTTTGTTAGGCCGTTGAAAAACTGCATTTTTGTTCTTTTCATCACCGTTCTTCACCTCGGCGGCCACACAAGCTTCTCAACCAGCCATCCCACAGTCCTCGCCACCCCCCGTGTCGTGGGGTCGGACGCGGCCGCCACCGCGGCCCGCCGCCGCGCGGCCAGCTGCTTCCGAATGATGGCCAGTTCCTCCGCGTTGGGGTCCCCCCGCGTCAACCGGGCTTCCGCGAGAATTGAGGCGGGCGTGGGCGGCCCACGGCCGCCGTGGGGGACGTCCACGTAATTGTTCATGATGCCGCCGCCACCATCCACCACTGGCCAGTCAGGCCACGCAATCCACTTGTCTTCCCCGGTGGCTGGATCAGTCACAATGAGCTTGAACTCGTGGCGACCCGGGGGCAGGGAGCGGGTTAGGGACCTCCGCCCCGTGGCTGGGTGGAGGGTGAGGGGGAGGCGGGAGTCCCACCCGACGTCCAGCCCTGCTACACTCCAGCCTGCATCCCTCGCGCCGCCCTGGCGGTTGCACCGAATCTCCAGGGTGACGGGGACGGGGACGGCGCCCAGCACCATGTCTGCAGCGGCCGCCCTGACGGCAGCCAGGCGCGGGTTGCACGGCCGCGCCGTGCGCAGCTCGCCCGCCGCCGCGTCCAGCGGCGCCCCCCTCACCCAGGCTGCATGCGCCAGCGCGGTGGCGGGGGCGCGCCCCAGGCCCGCGGTGCAGTGGACGTAGACGGTGGTGGCGAACGCGGCGGTGGCGGCGAGGGCGGTGTCAAGGACGGCGACTCCGTCTGCGAGGCGGGAGCGAAGAGAAGAAGGCGAAAAATCTTCGACTGGAACGACATAGTGCAGAATGTTGGACTCGCGGGCCGCAACACGCAGGCCGTCGCCATCGATGCCGAAATGGTCCCAGTCGGCGCCCTGCTGCAGGCAGACAACCGCGCCGACGCCGGCCGCGGCGAGGCGGTGGATATCGGCGGGGGTCTGGGGGCACGACCCCACGATCACGCGTGGATGCAGCCACTGTGCGTGCCCGTACTCAGTCCAGTTGATGCCGCGAGCGTGGTCGTAGTTGAGGGCCGACCCCATGGACGCATTCATCGCAAGGGTGTAATCTGCGGAGAGTGGGTCGAGAGGGTCGAGGGCGTCGGGCGGCGACGGCGCAGAGGCGCGCAGCGGCTGGCCGCGGCGGCGGTTGGCGCGCCACACTGCTGCAGCAGGGTGCAGCGTGCGTGGTCGCGCCGCGTGAGGGTGGTGGTGGAGGGCGGGCGGCACCATTGTCACGAAAAAAAGAGAGATTGGAGGGTCTTGTTTTTTTTTGTCAAAACTCGCAAAACTCGCAAACCAATCCCCGCCAATCAACCCCTTCCCACCCGCACACCCCGCGTCGCGCTCGCGCGCCTGTGTGTGTGTGTGTGTGTGTCTGCTGACCGGGACGTGCGTGCGTCCCTCACAAACCAATCAACCATGGCCTGGCTCGCCCGCGCTCTGGCCACCGGCTTCGGCAAAGCCCCCCTCGTCTCCGTCGTCACTCTCAGGGGACAGATAGCACCCCCAGCCCGCGGCCCACGCCGCGTGCTCGACGCGGCGCGCTCAGCGCCGTGGCTGAAGAAGGCTTTTGCGCTGCGTCCAGCCGCGGTCGCCCTGCGGGTCGCGTCCCCTGGCGGCTCCCCCGCCCAGACCGAGCTCCTGGTCGAGGCCATCCACCGGCGCGCCTCCCGCGCGGGTGATGTCCCCGTGTACGCGTTCGCAGAGGACGTGGCCGCGTCGGGCGGCTACTGGCTTTTGGCAGCAGCAGGCACCGCCGGCGTCTACGCCCTACCCACCTCCATCGTCGGCTCCATCGGCGTCATCGCGCCCTCGTTTGGGGCGACAGGCGCCCTGGCCCGGCTGGGGCTGGAGCGGCGCGTGTGGACGGCGGGCGACGACAAGGCGGGGGTGGACCCGTTTCTGCCGGTGGATGAGACGGCGGCGGCGCGGGTGAATGATCTGCTCTCCAACCTGCACACCACGTTCATCGATGCAGTGAAGAGTGCACGGGGTCCTGCCCTCGTCACAGCGGCTGGCGGCAAGCCGGGTGATGCTTTGCCGGCCGACCGGGCGCGCGACCTGTTTTCCGGGCGCATGTGGACGGGGGGGCAGGCCGCAGCTCTTGGTTTGATCGATGGTGTGGGCAGCCTGCACGGCGTGCTGACTCAAAAGCTGGGCCCAAACACTGTGTTTGTGGAGTGTGGAGAGTTGCCGCCGGGCAGGGGGCTGTTTGGGGCAGCGGCCAGCGTGCCAGCGTCCGCGATGGAAGAGGCACTTGCCGTGGTCGACGAAAGGGTTGCGGCCGCAAGCTTCGGCGTGTGAGAAATGTTGATTAGTTTGGGGGAGGTGGTGGTCGAACGAGAGGGTAAAAACGTGGGTTTCTCACTCGCGGCGTCCAGTTTCGCGCCAATGCCGCCCATCTCTGCCCCACCTCCGTCTCTGACAGCCCTCCTGCGCGGCCGCACCACCACCACCGCTCACGCTGTGTGGCGCACGCTTGTGCAACCCGGAGCGGTCACCGTCGACGCGACCGCGGGCAACGGCCTCGACACGCTGGAACTCGCCCGCCTAGCCGGCCCGTCCGGGCGTGTGTTTGCTTTCGACACGGCCGCCTCTGCCGTCGCCGCCACACTTGCTGAAGTGGAGGCATCCATCGCGCGTGGCGTGGAGGACCTGGCCGACATCATCGTACTGCAAGCCTGCCACTCCACGCTGGCCGACGTGCTGGCGTCGCACGGCGTGAGTGATGGCGAACTTTCGGCAGCCGTCTTCAACCTGGGCTGGCTGCCGGGCGCGGAGGCGGCGGCCGACAGGGACGCGACCGCCACCCGCCCAGAAACGACACTGGCGGCAGTGGCAGCAGCCACATCTCTGATGCGCCCCGGCGGCTTCATCTCCATGACGTCCTACATCGGGCACGAGGGAGGGAGGGAGGAGGTGGACGCAGTACGAGCAGCGCTGGCGGCGCTGCCGCCGAAGGAGTGGGTCGTGGCGAGACAAACATGCTCAACCGGACCACCGCCCCACTGTGGACGCTGGCGTGGCGCAAGGACGGGTAGATGAGGTTGGACAAGAAAGAATTGTGAGGGTTTTACAAAACAAAAGTTTTTTTGCAAAAGCAACAAGTGTGTGAGGGGAGGGACAAAAAAATAAAAGAAAACAAAAATCAATCTAACTCTTCTTCAGCAGCCGCGCGCTCGGCAGCAGCAGCAGCAGCGGCCGCCGCGTCCTCCAGTCGAGCTTTGGCGGCGGCCGCGTCGGCACGCGCTTCCTGCAGCTCTTGCAGAGCGCGGGCCAGCGCGTCGTTTTGGTTGGAGGGAGGCGGTGGTGTGTCGACCAGAGGTGCGTCACCACCCATTGCCGCCATCCGACTGGCCCGGTACTCAATGGCAGCAGCAACAGCAGCCTGCACGCGGGGAGCTGTCGTCAACCCCAGCGCCGTCAGCCTGCGCGACGTGGGCGCGGGCGGCGGCTGCGCCGCGGCGGCTGCTGTGACTGCGGCGCGCGCCGCTTTCTTGTACTTTTCGACCGCAGCCAACCGTTTGACGATGTCGGGGGGTGGAGCCGGCTTGATGTTGGACTTGGTGGTGGAGGGCGGCGGCGCGGCAACGCGCGGCGTGCTCACACTGCCCCCACTCTGCACAGACGACAGCTTGCGCCGCAGCCCCGCCGTCTCGTTCAGCACGCGCGCCCGCAGCGTCACATACTCCCTGAACTTGGACGACAACCACGGCACGGCCGCCGCGTCGACGTCGGCCAGGCGCGGCTTGCGCCCGTGCGCGTCGCGAAACGCGTCGGTCCAGGGCGCCAGCTCGGCCGCCAGGCCGCGCAGCCGGCGCAGGGTGGCCATGTAGTCGGTCATTACGCCCGTGACGGCGGCAGGCAGGGAGGATGGGGGGGGGGGGGGTGGACGCAGAGGCGGCACCCACAGCAGACGCGAGCGCGGGCGGCGGCGGCGCACCCGGCGCCAGCCCCGCGTACGCGTCCTGCACCGCGTCCAGCACTCGTTCTGCGGCGTGCCGCTTGCGCGCAGCCGTGGCGATGGCGGCCCGGTGCTCGGGGGCGAGCTTGACGCCGGCGCGGGCTGCACTGATCGCGGCACGCGCGGCCGGCGTCAGCGGCACGCCCCGTCGCGACGCAGCGATCCTGGCGCGCGTCGCGGCCGGCACCTCCCGCCCACGCTTGGCGTCCGCCATGGCGGCCCGCGTGGAGGAGGGCAGGGCGGCCCCCTTGTTCCAGGGGGTGCGCCCACGGCACGCGTCGGCGGCCGCCGCGCGCAGCTCTGGCCGGGCCGCGTGCCTAGACCGCGCGCTTTCGGCCTGCTTCTCGCGCACAGAGTCGGGGGTGGGGCGCCCCTTGTTCCAGGCGGGTTTTCCCGGGGGGCGGCCGCGGCGGCGGGGGCCGGCTTCGGCAGCTGGTTGTGGAGCGGGGGGGGTTGCGGTCGACAGTGTGGCCGTCTCCGTCACCGCCTCCTCGCTCGACACGCGGTCGGCCAGTTCGCGCTTGCGCCGGCGGGCCAGCTCGACGGCGGCCAGCACGGCTTCCGAGCCCCCGCGCAGCGGGGCCAGCGACCTGACGGTGGGGGGGGGCGGGGGGCGGGCGGGCACTCGACGAGGCCGCACGCCCCGTTTCCACGCCAGGCACATCAACCGAAGGCGTCTTCAGGGCGGATGGGACGGTGGAGGGGCCAGGAGGCGGCGGGCGGGGTGCGCGTGTGGGCGGCCGGCGCGCGGCGCGGGCCGGCGCGCCGCTGGCGCTGACGTCGGCAGGGCGCATCGCCGCGACGAATGCAGGTGGGTGGCGCACTCTATCGCGCGTATGTGGGCGCGGTGGGCGCACGAGGAGGAGGGAGGCTGGTGCCACGCAGGCGGGCGCGAGAGGGATGGGGTCGACAGCACCAAAACGCTTGTGAACGAGCGAACGTCGACCGCTCGCTTTCCTTCTTCGTTGTTTTTTTCTCGCCCTGCCTTGTCTCTCTTTTTGGTTGATCTACAACCCGTCGCTTCTCTCGCGTTCCTCGCCACGTCTTTCTCTCTCTCACCCTCCCCCAAAATAAGAAAAAAAGAATCAAGGAAAAAACACCAGTTCTCAAAAAAAAACATTTCCTCACGCAGCCGCCGCCTCGCGCTTGACCTCCCCCCCGTTGCCGCCCTCCTCCCCCAGCCTCGCCACCAGGTGGCGGTCGCCCCACACATTGTCCACGCGGGATGCAGTCGGCCAGAACTTGGCGGCCGCCACCCAGGGCGCGGGGAAGGCGGCGGCTTCGCGCGAGTAGGGGCGCGCCCAGTCGGACGCGAGCACGACGTCAGCGGTGTGGGGCGCGTGCTTCAGCACGTTGGCGCGCCTGTCCGCGCGCCCGCCCTCGACCTCCGCGATTTCGGCCCGAATCGCGATCATGGCGTCGCAGAAGCGGTCCAGCTCGGCCTTGGACTCGGACTCGGTGGGCTCAATCATGAGGGTCCCCCCCACCGGCCACGACATGGTCGGCGCGTGGTACCCGTAGTCGATCAACCGTTTGGCCACGTCCTCGGCCTCGATGTCGGCCGACTCCTTGAGGGGGCGCAGGTCGATGATGAACTCGTGGGCGCACGTGCCGCCGTCGCCGCGGAAGAGGACGGGGTAGTGCGCTTCCAGGCGTTTAGCCATGTAGTTGGCGTTGAGAATGGCCAGCTTGGACGCTTGCGTCAGCCCCTCCGACCCCATCATGGAGATGTAAGCGTACGAGATGGGCAGGATCAGGGACGACCCATACGGCGCGGCCGCCATGGTGCCAAACGCTTGTTTGTCGGTCTTGAAGGCGGGGAGCGCGCCCGTCGGGATGACGGGGTGGGTCGGCATGAAGGGCGCGAGGTGGGCTTTGATCCCGATCGGCCCCATGCCCGGCCCGCCGCCACCGTGCGGAATGCAGAACGTTTTGTGCAGGTTCAGGTGGCACACGTCGGCCCCGATGCGGCCGGGGGAGGTGAGCCCCACCTGCGCGTTCATGTTGGCGCCGTCCATGTAGACTTGCCCCCCCGCCGCGTGCACGGCGGCGCAGATGTCGTCCACGCCCTCCTCATAGACGCCGTGCGTCGAAGGGTAGGTGATCATCAGGGCGGCCAGCTTGTCGGCGTGTTGGGTGACCTTGGCTTTGAGGGCGGGAATGTCGATGTTGCCCTTGGCATCCACCGGCACCACCACCACCTCCATGCCCGCCATGACGGCGGACGCGGGGTTGGTGCCGTGCGCGGAGACGGGGATGATGCACACGTTGCGGTGGGAGTCGCCCCGGGAGGCGTGGTAGGCGCGGATGGCCATGAGGCCGGCATACTCGCCCGACGCGCCCGAGTTGGGTTGCAGGGAGACGGCGTCGAACCCGGTGATGGACGCCAGCTGGGCGGCCAGGTCCTCAAACATGACGGCATACCCCTGGGCCTGGTCGACCGGCGCAAAGGGGTGGATGCTGGCGAGCTCGGGCCACGTGATCGGCATCATCTCGGAGGACGCGTTGAGCTTCATGGTGCACGACCCCAGAGGAATCATCGAGTGCGCCAGGGACAGGTCCTTGTTCTCCAGGCGCTTGAGGTAGCGCAGCATCTCGTGCTCCGAGTGGTAGGAGTGGAAGACGGGGTGGGTGAGGTAGGGGGAGGACCGCGCGATGGAGCCGTCGATGCGGGGGGCGGCGGCCGCCGCGAGTTTCTCAATCGGGCCAGCGCCCGACCGGGCAGGCCCCGCCACCGCGCCCAGCAGGGCGTCCGCGTCGGCCAGGGTGTGGGTCTCGTCAAAGGCGATGGTGACGGTGGTGGGGTCGAGGACGCGGATGTTGAAGCCGGCCGCGACGGCGCGCGACGCGGCGGCCGCCGCGTCGGGCACGCCCACGCGCACCGTGTCAAAGAAGGGGGCGTCGGTGACGGTCAGCCCAGACGCTTCGCAGCCGTTGGCAAAGGTGGCGGCCAGGCCGTGCACGCGGTCGGCGATGCGTTTGAGGCCGGCGGGGCCGTGGTACACCGCGTACAGAGCGGCAATGTTCGCCAGCAGCGCCTGGGCGGTGCAGATGTTGGACGTCGCCTTGTCCCGGCGGATGTGCTGCTCCCGGGTCTGCATGGCCATGCGCAGGGCGGGCTTGCCCGTGGCGTCGCGGGAGACGCCGATGATGCGGCCGGGCATGAGGCGCTTGGCGTCGTCGTGGCAGGCCAGGAACGCGGCGTGGGGGCCGCCATAGCCCAGGGGCACGCCAAACCGTTGGGCAGACCCCACCACAATGTCGGCGCCCCACTCGCCGGGCGGGGTCAGGGAGGTGAGGGACAGGAGGTCGGCCGCGACGACGACCTTGGCCTTGGCGGCGTGTGTCGCTTTGACGGTGGCGGCGTGGTCGCGCACCGCGCCGTCCGTCCCAGGGTACTGCACCAGCACGCCACACACATCGCCAGCAGCGAGGGCGGCCGGGAAGTCGGCTTCAGGCATGACTTTGACGGTGAGGCCGAGGCCGTCGGCGCGGGTCGCACACACCGCGCGTGTTTGCGGGTGGGCGCAGTCCGACACCAAAAACACGGGCTTCTTGCCGCGCGCCATGCCGGAGCACATGGTCATCGCCTCCGCGGCCGCCGTCGCTTCATCCAGCAGGGATGCGTTGGAGATGGGCATGCCGGTGAGGTCGGTGACCACGGTCTGGAAAGTCAGCAGCGACTCGAGCCGCCCCTGCGCGATCTCGGCTTGGTAAGGTGTGTACTGGGTGTACCACCCCGGGTTCTCCAGCACGTTGCGCTGGATGACGGGGGGCAGGTGGGTGCCGTGGTAGCCCATGCCGATGGCGGACTTGAGGACGACGTTTTTGGAGGCCATTTTTCTGGTGGGAGGAAAGGGGAAAGGGTCGATCGATGTTTTTTTTTTAAGCTCAAATGCATCGCAACAACACACGCAAACAACAACCAACAAACTCACTTGAACTTGTCCAAGAACTCGGACTCCGTCATACCCGCGCTGTAGGCCCCCAGGTCGAGCGGCTTGTCGTTGCGGATCGTCTTCGGCACCGTCGCATCAATCAGATCGTCCAGGGAGGGGAACCCGGTGGCCGCCACCATGGCTTCGATCTCGGCTGGGGTGGCCGAGTTGTGACGGGGGGCGAAGCTGGGAGAGGGTGGGGAGAAGAGGTTGAGTCGGGTTAAGGTGACGCGCGAAGAGGCGAGTGGTCCCTCCGACGAATCGGTTGGGTGTTTGTTTCTCCCGGCCGCGGTCACGCCCTCCGACGCTCGCCTCCCTGCCCCTCGCCCCCGCACAGATGCGGCACAGTGGTGGCGCGGCGGCAGGATGGGCGGGTCGCGCCAACCCCCGGTAGCGAGGGAGGCAGACTGCCCCACACACAAACACTCCTACCCTTTTTGCTCAAGCGCGTGGCAAAAGCAGAGCGGTCGGCCTCCCCACGCGCACGCCTCCCCTGCCTCCCTCCCACCAACACTCACTCGTCACTCGGCTTGAGCGCGGCCAGCGAGATGGGGCGGCTGAACAGCAGGGCGGCGGAGGGCGAGGCGACTGGAGAGAGAAAAAAAGGGGGGATTCGTTGGTGAATGAGGGTCGGCGAGGAGCCCCGGTCGCCACCGCGGTCGGCGACCCGCGGCTCACTCTCCCAGCCGTGTGATGTGTGCACATCAGCACACCCAGGCCGCGTTCACCCATCCAAACCAACTCACCACGCCCAGCCAGCGCGGCCACAGGCCGCGCGCCGACCAGTGCGGACTCGGCGGCAGCGCCGCGGCCGGTCCCGCCCAGGGCGCGCGCAAGAAGGCGCAGGCCGGAGCGGCGCGACATTGGGACAAGGGGAGTGGTGTGGCGTTGAGAGGCGACTGTGGGAGGGAAAGACACGACCACGCGACGAGAGAGTGTGTTGAGACGAGAGAGAGTGCCGGCACTTATCGAAGTGCAAAAAAGCTCCAACAGGGACCCAGCGCGCCTGGCCCACTCATCCGCACCTCGCGTGTGCGACGCGTCCTCCCCAGGCGCAGAGACACGCAACAAGCACTGCTGGACAGAGTGCAGAGCGGCCCACCTCCCCACCTCGCACGCACGCGCGCGGCGGTCGGAGCGAGGGGTCGCACCCCTCCCTCCGCGTGCTGCAGCGTGCGCCCGTGTCCGCGCCCCACCAATTGGACACCTAGTGAACAGTGGTGACGTAACCACCACATTCAATGCCGGTCGTCGACCCTGGCTTGGCGCCAGTGCGGCGCGGACTTCGCGAAGCGGCGCCGGGGCCGACGCCTCTCCAAAGCGCCCGGTGCGTGTGTGCGCGGTGGTGTCACGTGCAGCGGATGCTCACACACAACGTGCAGTGAGAGGGAGGAGGGCGTGGAGGACGGGTTTGGGGGAGGAGGCGCGGGCGTTGACCACCCCATTCACGAACCCCTCTCCCTCGCTTACAGCCTGGCCGCTCCGCCACCCTCCCCTCTCCTCCCCGCCTTCACCACCCCGCTGCGCCTGTCCCTGGCCGCCTCCCCGTCTGGCAGGGCCGACATTCGCCTGGGCCTGGTACAGAGTCGGTGGGGTGCGGCCCGTGTGGCGTCGACGGCTGGGGCTCCCCTGCCACCGCGCGCTGCCGCCGCGGTCGACGTGGCCGCCCGGGTGGGCGCCCTCCTCTACGCCCGCCTCGCCCTCCCCAGCGATTCTGGCCGCCGCCTGGTGAGGACGCTGGCCGCGGCAGGCGCCGCCCGAGCCGCCCTGCCCGCCAGCGCGCGGGAGGCGGCGTGCGTGGCTGTCGGCCGCGCGGCAAAGCGCGCGCCGCCCGCGCTCGCGGCCGCTGCGACCCGCGCCCTCGACGCGGTCGACGCGTACGTCCCCCCCTCCCTCGCTCTGGCGACCGCAGGTGCATTGCTGGCCCTCATCTCCCCGCCTTCCGCGGCCGCCTTGCAAGCGGTGGCGGCGGCGGCCCCCGTGGCAGCCTCTTACGCGGCCACTGCACGTGCCCACGCCACCGGCGCCCTCCGCGCGGGCGCCGACCTGGAGACCGCCTGGCGCCGCGTCCACCGGCGGGCCGCCCTGGCGCTGGCGCCTCACCTGACAGACCTGCCGGCGGGGCGGCCCCCGCTGGCGTGGGCGCTGGACGTGTGGGACGCGGCCGCGAGCGTTGCTGTTGGTGGCGCGGCCGCGACGGCCGTCGGCGACACACCCTCCCTGGCGCTGTCGATTCGCCTGCCTGGGCGTGCGAGGGAGGCCGTCATCGATGACAAGGGCCGACCCTGCAGCCCGCGCCCCAAGCGCCCCCCCTCGCCCCCGCCCCGGGCGCTGCTGGTGCCGCGGTCAGCGTCGCCGCCGCCGCGCTCCTCCCTGTACGGCGCGGCAGACCATGCCACCCCCCCACCCACCCTCCCCCCTGCCGAACGCGTCGCCCTGGCCGCGCGCGCCGCCTACCTGGCGGCCGTGTTTGCGCCGTTCGCGGTGGCGGGCCCCCTGCTGCTGCTGCTTGCGGCCGCTGCCACGCGCGCCGGCGCGCCCGCCGCGCGCGCGCGCGCCTGCGCGCCGCCGCCTGGGGCCTGCTGCTGGCCGCCATCCGGGCGGCGGGGCCCGCCTTCATCAAGTGGGCCCAGTGGGCGGGCGCCAGAGATGATGGATTGGCGCCACCTGATCTAGCTGCCACACTCGCGACTCTCCACGCGGCCGCCCCCGCGCACTCGTGGCGCCACACACGGGCCACGCTGGAGGCTGCCTTTGGCAAGGGGGCGGTGGACCGCATGTTCACTGAGATCGAGCGTGTCCCAATCGCGTCGGGGTCGGTCGCACAAGTGCATGTGGGCACGCTCGCCGCGACGGGCGCACGCGTTGCGGTCAAGGTGCGCCACCCCGCCGTCGCCGACCGCGTGCGCCGCGACTTTGCCCTACTCAAGCCGCTGGCTGCTGTTGCCGCTTCCCTGCCCTTGCTGGGGCAGGGTGGCGCGGGCGCCGCTGCAGACGTGGACGCGTCGCTGTCCCAGTTTTCGGCCACCATGACGGCGCAAGCCGATTTGCGCGTCGAGGCGGCCCACTTGGCCCGCTTCCGGTCCAATTTCAATGGCGTGGCCGCGGTCGCCCTGCCCGCACCCATTGCCGCCACGGAAGCAGTGCTGATCGAGAGTTTTGAGCGGGGGGCCAGTGTGGCTCGCTACATGGCGCGCCGTGCGCCGTTTAACCCCCAGATCGTGGCTGCCGGCGTGGACGCCTACCTCAAGATGCTGCTGACCGACAACTTTGTGCACACCGACCTGCACCCCGGCAATATTCTGTGCCGGCTGCAGACGCAGGGGAGTGCGGAGACGCGCGCGGCGGCCGCAGATGGTGATGATGATGCGCTGACCGCCGCGGAGACAGCCACCGATGCTGAATCCGCGACCGGGCGCCTGCAAATCGTGCTCCTAGATGCCGGCCTTGCAGAAGAGCTCACCCCCGCCGTGCGCACACGGTTTGTGTCGTTGATCACCGCCATTTTACGTGGCGACGGCGTCGCAGGCGCGCGCCACATGCTGTCCTTTGCGTCCGTCCAGACGTGCCCCAACCCGGCTTCTTTCGAGCAAGTCATGGTGTCATTGTTTGAGGACGTGGCCGACATCACAGCCCCCGGCGGCATCGACCTGGACGCCGTGCTGAAAGGCTGCCTGCGCACCGCGCGCGCGCACGGCGTCCGCTTTGACTCTGGCTACGCCGCCCTCCTGGTCGGCCTCGTCGTCATCGTCGGCTTTGCCAAGGCGCTGGATGAAGGCACCAACCTGGCGGATGCGGCCACGCCGGCCATGCTGGCTTACTGCGTGACGGGGCGCGCGCTGGGGCGCCTGTTTGCTTAGTTTTTTTTTGTGTGAGAGAGAAAATGTTTTTGTTCATTTTTACGTGTTCCTGTTGTAGTCATTTTGTTGAACCATTCTTTTCCAGAGGACGGTGGTTATTGAGGCAGGCAGTGAGCGAAGAAAGTGTTTTTTGTCTTAATTCTAACACTTCATCTTATTTTTCCCCCTCACACACATATGTGCTGCCTGGGCCTCCTAGCCCCATGCGCCTGCTGCGCTGCGTGCGCCGCCCGGGAGGCCGCCAACACCGCCACCGAGCGCGCGGCGGTGGCCACGGAGCGCGTCATCGGCGCGGTGCAGGACAGGCTGCCTGACCGGCCTCCCGCGGGCGTGAGAAAGATGGAGCGGGACAGGGACGCGTACAGGGAGAAGGCGGACGAGATCAGGAAAAAGATGCAGGCAGGCGGGCAGGCAGGCAGGCAGGCGAGCGGGCAGGCGGGCAGGCGAGGGTGACGAGAGCGGAATGTGAACATGCCTTCGCGCCGCCCCCCCCCCCCAAAACCCCCGTCCAACCGACCCTGTAAAACCGTGTTTCTTTTTTCTGTTTCAACATGTGTATCATGTCTTTGTTAAATCTAATCCACCCACCGGGCCACCCCGTAAGCCACCACCGCGACGGCAACCGCCGCGACGACAGCAAAGATCGTCACCACCCGAAACGCGGTCGTCAGCGGGCCCTCGACTGCTGCCGCTGGCCCCGCGTCCCGCACGGGTGGCGGCTGCTGTTGCTCAGCCACCGTCTCATGTTGCTGCACCTCATTTTTCAACGCGGCCGCGACAACAGCGTCACCTGCCGCACGCGTTGCGCGCGCGTCTGCCCGCGCCGCAACCAGCTCCCTCCTCACCCCCGCATCCCGCGGGGCGACCGCCGCGGCAGCAGTCAAGTCGGCCACCGCGCCCTCCACATCCCCCAACCGCCGCCGCGCCACGCCCCGACGGTACAGGGCTTTCGCGTTGCGCGGCGCCTCTTTCAGCACACGCGTCGCGTCGGCCGCCGCGCCGCGCGCGTCCCCTGCCGCCAGCTTGGCGGCGGCCGCGTTCAGCCGGGCGGCGGTGACGGCGGCGATGGCGGCATCCAGGTGGGGGCCGTGCAGTTGGAAAAGGAAGTCGTCGTCGTCAACAAAGGACAGGGCGAGAGCATACAAACGCAGCGCCCTCCCCGCATCCCCCTCCTTCAACGCTGCATTGCCGTCCGTCCGCCGGCGCGCGCTCGCGTCCAGCCTGTCTTCGTACGTCATGTCGCGCAGGGGGAGGGCGTCGTCCGGGGGGTCGGCCGCAACCAGGGTGACTGTGTAGGTTAAGTGTGCGCCGGGCGGCACCGACGGAAACGAGAACGAGCCCTTGTCGCCATACCCCGCGGCTGGAGCCACCCACAGGTGGGCCGTCTCGCCCGGGCGCATCGTCGCCACGCCTGCGTTGAGGCCAGTCGCGGTGAGAGACGATGCGCGACCCGCCACGACAACCGCGGGCTCGCCGTGGCGCGCTTCATCGGACGACCGCATGAAGATGGTGTTGTCGGCCGCCAAGTAGCCGGTGTAATGGACTGAGAGGGAGGGTGGGTTGGTGGTAGAGGTGAAAAATGTTGAACGACCAAGAACATCAACGGCAGGACAACCTATCGCCCTCCCTACCACCCCTGCACACACGCCCCCTCCTCCTCACCTAGACACCGACTGTGCAGCGCTGGCGTGTCGCCCTCTCCCTCCAACAGCACGGTTTTGAGCACAGACCGGTCCGGTGTGACAGTCACCGCGTCGGCGGGCGGCTCCCGCGGGGGCGGCAGTGCAGGCGGAGGGTTAGGCCCGTCGGAGGATGGACCCGGGTCGCCCATTGTGACACAGGGGGGGAGAGGAGGCGCGGGAACAAGGCGGCCGTTTCTTTTTTTGGTGTGTTGTGGTTTTCTCTCAATCTCGACATCTCGACATGACTCGACCTTTCCTCACCTAGCCAGCCCGCTTGCTTTCACCGTTGTGTTTTACTCTGATTCGTGGTCTCTTACTGGCACCCTCCACAACACACACACACACACACACTAACAAAAGAAGAAGAAACCCCCACACACGTTCACCTCGCCCCCCCGCCCGCCCGCCGCCGCCGCCGGGGCGGCACGACCCGGCTCACCACCACGATCGCCGCCATGACTGCCGACGGCAAAAAGTGCACCGCCTTCCACACCGCCACCGACGGCCCCCAGTCCAGCAGGATGAAGGCAGAGGACGAGTAGTTGAGGCAGGCCGCGACAAACGCCCACTTGACGGCGACCCAGGGGGGGCACGTGGCCACCCAGGCGGGCCACGAGTACTTTTCGTACCGGTAGATGGCTTTGGAGGCTTCAAACATGAAGGCGGTGGACGTGAAGAAGAGGGCGTACCCTGGGAGGGTGCCGTGCCAGAGCCCCGCGATTGCCTGTGTCGCCAGTATGACGCGCAGGCCGCCGCGTGCACCCCGCGTCAACCGCTCGTACACGTAGTGCCTCAAGAAGCGGCCCGTGCACACGTTCCAGTGTTGGGGCAGGGAGGCGGCGGAGGTGGCGGATTCCACGGCCAGCGCGCGGGCGTTGATGTAACGATTGTAAACGGGCGGCGGCCCAGGCGCGTACGAAAAGCCCGCAAACACCAGCGAAGCTTCCGCCAGGGCCCAGATGGCGTAGTATTTGAGCCTGTCGGTGACGCCGACCGCCCAGAGCCAGGCAAACTTGATGGCGAGGGGCGCGGCAAAGAAGGGGGCCCCCGGGGCGAGGGCGGCCGCGCCAAACCGGCGGGACAGTAGGACGTAGCCGGCGCCGCAGGCGACCGCTTTGGCGGCCCGCTTGCCGCCCGCGGCGGCGGCGGCGGAGGGGGAGGGGAGGGACGTCCACGCGCCGGTGCGGCACGAGTAGGCAAGATAGTCGTCAACTTCAAAGAATGGGCCGGAGAGCAGGCCGCCGGCTGACAGGCAGTACCCGGCAAAGGCGAGGGGGGAGGGGAGCTCGTGCAAGGCGTGGGAGGCGGCGTAGGGGGAGAGGGTACGGGAGCGGGTGGCGGGTGTTGTTGTTGCCGCGCCGTTTGCAGGCGCTGCCGGCGCCGCCGCAGCCCCACCATCCGTATCACCATCATCATCCTTCTTGGGCGCCGTCACCGCGCCCGACGCCAGGCGGCCGCCGTCCTGGTAGGCCACGGCGGCAGCCACACACTTGAGTGTCAGCACCATCAAGGCACCCGCATAGTCCACGCCCCCCGTCTTCCAGGCGCCCGACGCGGCAGAAGCAGCTTGAGCGGCCAGCAGGTAGGTCCAGGCGCCGCACCAGGCCAGGGTGCCGCCGTGGTCGCGCAGGCGTGCCATCGCGGCGTACGTGCCGACCGCGACGGGGGCCAGCCTCAGCATGGAGGCGCCCAAAGGATAGGCCAGGAGGAGGGCGCCGACGAGGGTGGCGTAGAGGTGGCGGCCTGGTGGTGGGAGGAGGGGGGAGGGGCGGATCGGTGGAGGAAAGGGTTTTGGGTGCCGGCGCACGCGGAACATCGCTCGCCCGCCCGCGGCCGCGGCTGCGCCCCCGACTCTGCAGAAGGTCACACCAACCACCACGTGCACGGCGGTGGAGGAGGGGCGGCGGCGGCCCAGACAAAGCAGGGGAGGCAGCCCCCGTCGACGCCCCGCCACCAATCGCTGTGCGCGCTTGCCTCGCTCTGCCCACCTCCCCAGCCTCTCCCGCACCTTTCTCACTAGGCACAGCCCGCCACAGCGCGTTCAACGGCACCGCGGCAAACGCGGCCACGATGAAGCGCAGGCGCGACAGGTGCATGCCTGCCGCCGCGGCGGAGGCCGTCTCCCAGTCGGCCGCGGGCAGGGTGGCGTCCAGCCAGACCATGGTGTGTGTGTAAGTGTGGACGAGAGTGCCAGGACTAAATGGGGGCGCAGCGACCGCCCCCCCTTAAGAGAGAAACAGGAAAGAGAGTGAGCCACTTATTTTTTGGCCAGCAAAAAAAACAAATGGCTGCCCCCGCCTTTGCGCCGCCCGCGCCGCCGTGCACGCTGCGGTGGGAGGCGTACCCGCCTCCATGTGACGAGCCTGATGGCGACGCGGTGGCAGCGTTGGCGGCGACGGTGGGCGTTGTCATTGCGTCGACCGTCGCCGACGCGGGGTTCCTGTGGCACGCCGACCCGGTGACGCCGCGAGCCAGTTCGGTGGTGCCACCGCCCTGGTGGCCACAGGCAAGGCGCAGGGCGGGGGAGGCGCCGTCCCCGCCCCCTCCACCGTGTGTGTGGGGCGAGACGTCGTTTGGCGACGCGGTGTCGGACGAGTGGTTTGCAGCAGCGGTGCTGGCCTACGTCACGCGCGTGGTGCCGGGGTGTGTGGTGCGGCTGTGGGACGATGATGGTGAGTTTTGTGGGGGGTGAGTGGGTGTGGGGGGCAGGACAGCAGAGACGCCCAAAACAAAGAACCCCACCACCACTCAGGCGACTTCCTGCTCATCGAGGCCGCCCCCGCCCTGCCCCGCTGGCTGCGCCCCGACACCGCCCCCCACCGCGTGTGGCTGGCGGGGGGGCGGGTCCACATCGTGCCGCCAGAGGTGGGGTCCCCTGCTGCACCCCTCACACTCACCTCCGCCCTGGCCGTGGTGCGCGATCCAGCCGTCTCATCCGACGCAGGTGACCGCGTGCACGCCGCCCTGGCCCACCGGCTGGGGGGGGCGGTCGCGGCCGCGCGCGCGCGCGGCCGCCGCACGCGGCACGCGCGCTGTTGCCTCGAGCGCTGGCGCGCGCCCTGATTGCCGACCCCGGCCTCGCCGCCGTGCTGGCGGCCGCGTATGACGACACCGACGGCGACGACCTGGGCCGAGCCGCGCGCGGGGCGGCGGCGTGGGGGGTGGGTGACCTTGTGTCGATCACTGTTCGTCTCCCCCGCCTGCGCTACGCCTCTCTTGCCTCCCGCCTGCACGCCCCGCCGCGCGGCTGGCCGACGCCACCTGTGGGCGACCCATCCGCCGGCGCCGCTGACCTGGGGGCCAAGCTGGCGGCGGCGGCGGAGGTGGTGAGCGCGCGCGCGCGCCGACGCCGCGCGCCGACGCAGACGCCACCCCCGCCCTCACCCGCGCCGACGTCGAGTCGCTGCCCGGGTGGCGCCCCTACCTGGCCGCCCTGCTGGCGCGCGGCGGCCTGGCGGGTGAGACGCCCGGGTCCGCCGCCTGGCAGCGCACGGTGGGGGCAGCAGCCGATCGATTCGCCGCGTCCGCCGCCGCGCGCGCAGACGCGGACGCCCACCCGGGGGTGCGCCTGCGCAAGGCGGCAGCAGTGGACGTGTCGGAGGCAGAGTTGGCAGCCGCTGGAGAAACAGAAGAGGGAGACCTGGACTGGTTGAAGCACGGCAGCGCGGTGGCTGACGCTTTTGCCGACGTCGGCGCCCCCGCCGCGCCCTCCACCCGCCCACGCCGCGCCGGTGCTGGTCCCATGGACGCTGAAGGTGACGACGATGATGACCCCGCCGCAATCGCGGCCCGCGTGCGCGCGTTTGTGGACAAGGTGTCCAGCTTTGAGGGCGCAACGCCGCCGCCACGGTCCGCGCCTGCGCCCGCGGCACCCGCGCGTCCCGCCGAGTCGGTCGAATCCGGCGTCGCCGCCCCCGCCGGCCTCAGCATCGATGACGGTGCCTTTTGGGAGGAGCTGAGTGCGTGCCTGGGCGTGCCCGTGGCCGCGCTGACGGGGGAGGGGGGGGAAGGAAACGACGCGTCGAGTGACGAAGGGTCATCCTTTTACAGTGGGACCCCATCCGACGCCGACTCGGATGACGACATGGGAGGAGAAGGTATCGCAGTCCACCCAACCCAGGCCGATCGTGTCGCCGCAGAAGCTGCCCGCCTGCGTGCGGTGGCCGCCGCGACCGGTCGAGCCGCGCGCGGCGCGGCGCCCGTGCTGGGGGCCGGCGCCCCCGACTCGGACGATGACCTCGACGACGACGATGATGGAGACGGCGCCAAGTTTGCGGCGGCGTATGAGGCGGAGCTGGGGCGCCAGCTGGCCAGCACGACACTGGGCGCGACGTGGGGAGGCACAGGCGAAGAAACGGGCGCACCTCCCACCACCACCACTGCTCCCGCCCCCTCCCCCCTGGTCCCCGTCGATGTGGACGTGAACCTGGTGCAGTCGCTGCTGGCGTCGTACGCGGGGGAGGGGGGGCTGGCGGGGCCCGCGTCCACACTGGCTGGCATGTTGGGGGTGTCGCTCGACACGCGCCGCGAGAGCGACGAGCGGTCGGTGTGAGTGAACGGCAAGTATTTTTGTTTCGGGGCACAGACGTCGCGCACTTTTAATCTGAAAAAAACGTTTGTTTTGTTTCTCTACACTTACTCCTCTCTCTTCTACACCCCCACCACCACCGGCGACGCCGTCCGCCCCGCCTCCACGTCAGCCGATTCATCCTCCGCGGCTCGCCTGGCGTACAGCGCCAGCGCCACCGCCCAGCCGCACAGTGTGGCGAGCAGGGAGGGGGTCAACCAGTTGAAAGCGCCAGCAGACAGGGCGACGCCCGCGACCACGCCCGCCGTGTGGGCGGTGGCAGAGGTGGATGGGATGACGATTTTGATGGCCACAATGACGAGGATAGGCCACAGCAGGGCGGGACACTGCACCCCAAACAGGGGGGTCGTCACTTTGGCGTCCCCCTGGTCGGCCGCCAGGGCCGCCATCCACCCAAACAGCACGCCCGAGTAGCCCACAATGCCGGGCTGGGGAACGTGTGGGGTTGCCTTGCGTCGGGCGGCCAGGGCGGCCGTTGTGATCGCACCCACAATGACAGCTAGAAGGGCAGAGTGGTGGAGGTAGATGAACGATCCACGCCGCGCCTCCGCATCCGGCCCAAGCGACAGCAGCGCCACCAGGTTGGCGGCCAGGTGGACTGCATCCAAGTGCACCAGCTGGGCGGTCACGCAGAGCCACACACGCCGCTCGTCGACGACGGACGACGCGGTGAGGCCGACGGTTGCAGCGGTGCCGCCGGCTCGGAGAACGGCGGCAAAAACGGCTGTCAGGCAGGCTGTCACGGCCAGGGACGCGGGGCGGGTGGTGATGGCGCGCAGCATCATGTTTTTTTGGTGGGGTGGTTGGCGGCAGAGATGGACACATCGATCGCGCGCCCGGTGTGTGTGCCTCCTCCCCCGCCGGCCCCGCGCGCCGGCCGCCGCCCGAGGAGACCGAGTGATCGGCGCGTTTGAAACAGGGTTGCGTGCGTGCGCAGACAGAGTTTGCAATGACAAAAAGAATGCAGAAGAAAGAGTGTCGTTTGTTTTTTGTTTTCCGCCGACCTCCCCTCCCTCCCCCTCCCAACGCACCACCCCACCCCACCATCACGCGTTCAGCGCGTCGGCCAGCAACCGAGCCACCGCCGTCCCTTCCCCCTCCCCCCCACCGCCAGCGCCGCCGCCGTCGCTTCCACCCTCGCCCAACACCGCGGTCCCGAGCGCCGCCTTGCGCGCCGCCAGCGCCACGATGCCCGCGTCCACCGTGCCGTCCGCCACCAGGCGGTACACAGTCACAGTGCGCGTCTGGCCCAGGCGGTGGGCCCTGTCTTCAGCCTGGGCGTCGACCTGGGGGTTGAAGTCTGAATCGTGCAGCACCACTGTGTCGGCGGCCGTCAGGTTCAACCCCTGGCCGCCGGCCCGCGTGGACAGCAGCATGACGGGGGGGGCGTCGCCCCCTCCGCATTGAACGCGTCGCAGATGGCGAGGCGGTCGGAGACGGGGGTGGAGCCGTCGAGGCGGCAGAAGGGGAGGGAGAGGTCTGCGAGTAAGAGTTCCAGGATGTCCAGGACGGATGTCCACCCAGAAAACAGCAAGACACGAGAGCCGGCCGCGATCAAACCAGGCAGGGTGTCTGCCAGCCAGGCTGCTTTGGCAGAGCCGCGGGCAGCGCCGGGGGGCAGGAACCACCGCGCAAACCGCCCCCCCCCGTCCACGGCCAGCCGGTGAATGGCCAGGTCGGACAGGGTGGCCACTTCAGCGTCCACCATGGCCCGGGTGGCGGTGTCGCCGTAGAAGCAGGAGGCGGTGGCAGCAGCTGCAAGTTCAGCCAGCGATTCGTCAGACACGCGCGTGCGCACGAGCAGGGGGTGCGCCGCCAGCTTGCGCAGCAGGGTGAAGGAGGAGGAGGCGGCGGCAGAGCCCAGGGCGGCCACCAGGCCGTCGGTGGAGGCGTCGGAGGAGGCGGCGGCCGTCGCGTCGGCGCGCACACGTGCGACGGCAGCAGCATAACACTTCCTCTGCCCCTCCGGCAACGCCAGCCGCACCTCCACCCTCTTCTTGGCGGGCAGCTGGTCCGCAACTTCAGCCTTCAGGCGGCGCAGGATGAAGGGGGCGAGCGCGCGGCGCGCGCGCGAGACCGCGTCGCCGTCGTCGGCGTCGGCGTCGGTGTCACCGAGGAGGCCGCCGCCACGAGCGAACACGTCGGGCAATAGAAAAGAGAGGAGGGACTCGAGTTCGCCCAGATTGTTTTGGAGGGGGGTGCCTGTGAGGAAGACGCGGAAGGCGGCGCCGTCGGCGACGGCGCGCAGTTTGGCCGCGCGCGCGCGCTTGCGCCGTTTTTAATGGCGTGGGCCTCGTCCAGCACCACTGTCCCATACGTCCACTTACGCAGCAGGGACCTGTCCGCCTTGGCGTCCCCCCCCGTCCGCTCAAAGGTGGGGTAGGAGGCCAGGATGACGTCAAAGGGGGGGGGGGGCCCCGGCGCGCAGTCTAATGGCTTTGATGGCCGCGCGGTGGGCCCCCCCAAAACCGGCACACGTGGAGGCGGGGGGCCCAGGTGGCCAGCTCGCGCGCCCAGTTGTCCACCAGGGAGGAGGGGACGACGATGAGTGCGGGCAGGCCGGTGTTGGTGGGGGCACCGGGTGTGCCGCGCGCGGCACGGAGAGCGAGCGCGGCGCAACATTGAGCCGTTTTGCCCAGCCCCATGTCGTCCCCCACGATGGCGGCGCCCGACCGCGCGGCATGCAGCAGCAGGAAGTTCACGCCGACCACTTGGTAGGGTTTTAGGCGGGTGGAGGGGGCGTGGCCAGCTGCGGCAGCGACTTCATCAGCTGATGCCAGCGCGCCGGGCGGACCTCCTGCGTCCGCGGCCGCGGTGCCCGCAAACCTGTCCCCCGTCACGGGGGCGCCCAAAGCAGCCCTCAAAGAAGCAGCGATGGACTCGCACGCGTCCAGGGGGTCTGCGCCATCCGGGGGGGGGGGACGCGTCGGCGCCGTCATCGGAGAGAGTCACCGCGCGGCGGGGGGGCGCTGCGCCCGCCCCGTCTTCATCGTCAGACGACAACACGACCACGGTGCCTGGTCCAGGGCGGGCGGTGGGGGCGGGGGCGGCGCCGGCGCCGTCGTCATCGTCGGACAGCACCAGCCGCGCGGCCGCGCGCCGCGGCGGCAACGGGGACGCTTCGTCCGCCGACCGGGGGCGCTTGGCGGCGGGTTCAGAGGCGGCGCCCGAGGCGCGGTACCGAAACTGGTCGAAGCCGGGGGCGGCTGTGTGGGGGGGCGGGGTTTGGGGCAGGACGAAAAAGAAACAGACGTGTGAGCGCATGGGGCTTTGCCTTGTCGTCTCGCGCTCTCTGTCCGCCCCGTCCTTGCACAAGCACACCCACACATGCAACAACATCATCCCTCTCCACTCGCTCACCCTTGGGCGGCACCGCCTTTGGGGCCGCGTTCTGGTCGCCGCGCGCGCGGACCGACGACAGCGGCACCGCGAAGCGGGACAGAGGGCCGTCGCCTGCCATGTGTGCGGGAAGCAGGCGGGTCTGGAGCAGAGACTGAGTGGGGGACGGGGAGAGCGTCTCCCCCAAGACCGGCCGCTGCTGTGTTTCTGCGAGCGAAAACTGTGGGCAGACCGTTTTTCTTTCTTGTCAACAGGTGAGTGAGCCCGCATTTCGTGTTTTTGCCGCGTGACGACACCCGTTATTCCATACAAAAACCTAAGCCGACATACAAAACCCCCACGCAAACACGCGCGGCGGTCGGCGGGGGCGTGGCGCTGGCAGGGAACGCGGGCGCAGGCGGCTGCCGGGGCCGCCGGCCGCAAGGGGCAGTCCCGGCTCTCTCCTGCGCCTCGCTGCCTGCCGCTACGGTACCCCTCCCCCGCCCCGCCGCGTCTTGCTGGGGACGTGTGACGAATAACATAACATGCACCACGATCAGATGGCAGGAGGGCACGCGAGCGCGAAGACAAAGCTAGCGCAAACACACACACAGGCCGACGGCGGCCGACCAACCCTCTTCTTTCCCACACACAGAACTCGGCCTCCCCCACGCGCCACCGCCACCACGACGACCACATACCAGGCAAGAGGCGCAGCACGAAGGGCCACTTCGGCGCCGGCGAGCGGCCGGGCGGTGGATTCACGGCTGGTGTGTGGGAAGGGGCGGGAGCGGGCAACCACTCCCTTTCCTTCACGCCCACCACCGCCGCCGCCTGCGTCCGCCGCCCTTGAGCGTGCGCCGGGTTGGAAAGTCTCCGGGCGATGCGGCAGAGAGTGCCAGCCCGTGAGGGCAGGTCCCTCCCCTCGTGCCCGGCCGGGGGGGAAAGGGGGAGGGGGGGATTTCGGTCCCCTCCCCCCCCCCAACCCCTGGTCTGTCGGCCGGGAGGCAGCTCGCCATGCAGGCACGGGAGGGGGTCGACCGCTTCCGCTGCCCACAGTTATGTTTGGCCAGCGGGGACACAACCCGCCAACACGACGGAGCTTACTCTCGTTTCTTTCGCTGACGCCTCTTGCTCTTTTTTTTTTTCCACAGGTCGAAAACGACGGTCGTCCGAAAACAAAAAAGGTGCGTGGCTTTTGCTTTGTGCCTGCCTCCACACACACATCACACACCAACACACAACAAGGGGGCGCGATGACCGATACAATCACCTTTACAGACCTGAACTGACTCGGGCTCTGCCTTGTTTTGGGCGGCCCGTGAGCGAAACCAGTATCATGCACCACTCTGATCCCTTTGTTGTTTTGTGTTTTCCAAAGGCCACGCCCCAGTCTGTGGCGGGCCACACAGAGGCGTGCAGCTGACGCACGCACACCCTTTCCCTTTTCCCCCTCAGGTTATGTTGACCGGTGGTGTGGCGGTGGCGTGTTGTAAAACGAAGAAAAACGAGCCTCACCGCACAACTCTCTCCAACCTTTTTCTCCACCCCGCAGGAGAAAAAGGCTCCCCCTCACACTCCCCGCGCGCCGCACGTCTCCGTGCACGCAAGCGCCCACCCCCCACTCCCACCCATGGCGCCCAAGGCCGCCCCCCGCACCGCCACGCGCAAAGCGCGCGTGACGCGCGGCGCGGCCGGCCGCGCGTCCCCCGGCGCCGCCGACGAGACGCCCGGGTCCCAGGGCGCGGCCGACCCGGCCCCGCTCCCCGCCGACGGGGGCGATAACGTGCCACCCCCCAAGGACGAGGCCAAAGCACCGTCCGCCGCGGCTGACAACGTGGCCGCGCCCGCGCCCAAGAAGGAGGAGGAGGCGTCCACCGCGCCCCTGCCGGAGAAGGTGAGGTGGAGGGTGGAGAGGGCGTGTGCGGCCTTGATTGGGGGTGGCGAGGCCGGAGCGCGCGACGGCGCGCGGGCGCTCTTTTTTCGCGTCGCTCCGATTCACGTCGACGAGCAAGAGCGAGGGCGGCGCGCGCACCAGCGCCTGCGCCCCCCTGCCGCCTCGCGCGCCCGCCACCCCGGTCACGGGCTGGAGGAGCGCGTTACGCGTCGCTGTGGAGGGGGCCGAGGGAGCGGCATGCGGGGACGGGGGCGCGACGGGGCGTGATTGGGTCGTAGTGGGGTGACGCTCGCCTCTCGGCGCGCTTTTCGGCAGCGGCAGGCGAACACTTTTTGAGCGTGAGGCGCCGGCACCCACCTCCCCTCCGCACCTCTCCCCACACACAACAGTGCCAAGTCGGCGGCTCCCCCATTTACCTCGTCACCAAGAAGCTGGGCAAGGGCGGCTTCGGCCAAGTCTTCGTCGGCCAGCGCGCCGTCCCCACCACCGCCAAGGATGGCCCCAACGCCAACCAGGTCGCCCTCAAGTTTGAGCACCGCTCGTCCAAGGGCTGTAACTATGGTCCCCCCTACGAGTGGTCGGTGTACGCCAACCTGGGCGGCATCCACGGCATTCCCCGCGTCCACTTCAAAGGGCGGCAGGGCGACTACTACGTCATGGTCATGGACGTGCTGGGCCCCTCCCTGTGGGACGTGTGGAACTCGCAGGGGCAGGTCATGTCCCAGGAGATGGTGGCCTGCATCGCGGTGGAGGCGCTGACGATTCTGGAGAAGCTGCACGCGAAAGGATACGTGCACGGCGACGTCAAGCCCGAAAACTTCCTCCTCGGCCCCCCCGGCTCCCCCAACGAGAAGCGGCTGTACCTGGTGGACCTGGGGCTGGCCACCCGGTGGAAGGACAACGTGTGCAACACGCACGTCGAGTACGACCAACGCCCCGACGTGTTTCGCGGCACGGTGCGCTATGCGAGCGTGCACGCCCACCTCGGCCGCACCGCGTCGCGCCGCGACGACCTCGAGTCCCTGGCCTACACCCTCCTCTTCCTGCTCAAGGGCAGACTGCCGTGGCAGGGGTACCAGGGCGACAACAAGGGCTTCCTCGTGTGCAAGAAGAAGATGGCGACGTCGGCCGAGCTGCTCTGCCGCTACACGCCGCACGCGTTCCGCCTGTTTGCGGAGGCGGTGATCAACCTCAAGTTTGACGAGGAGCCCAAGTATGCGGCCTATGCCACCCTGTTTGAGCCGCTGTGTGGCCCTGGGCCGGCCCGCCCCATTCTGACGGACGGCGCCCCCGCGCGCGTCGGCCAAAAGCGCGGCCGCTCCGACGGCGGCACTGCCACCGCCACCGCGGGCGGCACCGCCGCCGACGACGACGTCGCCGCCGAAGCCGACATCGTGCCCAAGAAGAAGATCCGCCTGGGCCTGCCCGCCGCCCAGTGGATCACCGTCTACAACGCGCACAGGCCGATGAAGCAGCGCTACCACTACAACGTGGCCAACACGCGCGTCGAGCAGCACGTGGACAAGGGCAACGATGACGGCCTCTACATCTCGTCCGTCGCCTGCTGCCAAGAGTTGTGGGCGTTGATCATGGACGCGGGCACCGGGTTCAACGCCCAGGTGTACGAACTGTCGCCCCAGTTTCTGCCGAAAGAGTGGATCATGGAGAAGTGGGAGGATTGCTTCTACATCACCGCCATGGCGGGGGCTGCCTCGGGCGCGTCCCTGGTCGTCATGTCCAAGGGCACGCCCTACACCCAACAATCGTACAAGGTGTCCGACTCGTTCCCGTTCAAGTGGATCAACAAAAAGTGGAAGGAGGGGTTCTACGTGACGTCGATGGCGACGTCCCACACGCGCTGGGCGGTCGTCATGTCCCGCAACGCGGGCTTTGTGGACCAGTGCGTGGAGCTGGACTTCCAGTACGCGTCGGAGGGCATCCACCGGCGCTGGGACGCGGGGTTCCGCATCACCAGCTGCGCCGCGACGCCCGACCAGGCCGCGTTTGTGCTGTCCGTGCCGCGCAGACGCCCGGTCGACGAGACGCAGGAGACGCTGCGCACGTCCGCCTTTCCCTCCACCCACGTCAAGGACAAGTGGGCCAAGAACCTGTACATCGCGGCGGTGGCGTACGGGCGCACGGTGTCGTGAGGTGTGGTGTCGGGACGAGAGAGAGAGAGAGAGAATGAGAGGGGGGGAGGCGGGAGCGGGGGGACACTCTCCCCGCCCCTCCCCCCCAAAACACCACCGTGTTTCGCAACTCCCACCAACACATTCAAACCCCTTCATTCCCCCGTCCACGGAGTGTTTCTTTTTGCAGTCCCCCGGCCTTTTCCGCCTTGTTTTTTTCGTTTTTCGTCTTCTTTTTGTGCCTTGTTCTTTTCCCCTGCTTTCCGACATTTTTCCCACACACCCTCCCCCCTTGTTTGGCCTGCCAAAACATGTCCATCCCCCCCTCCTTTTTTGCCAGACGCACACCCACAACCCCATGTCAACGACACAAAAATCGCCAGGTCTTTTCACACACACACAAACACAGTCAGAACTCTCTCACACCACCCTCACCACGCCCACCCCGTCCACTGCTGCCTCCGCGCCCGCCACCAGGGTCGCCACTGCGGCGCTCGTGCCGTGCTGCGTCAGCGTGACTCGCCTCCAGCGCGCGTCTGCAAACGGATCGCTTGATGGCAACGGGGGCGGCACGCCCGCGCACGCGGCGGCGGCCGCTGCCGCCGCCTGCGCCAACGGTTCCAGCGCCACGTCCAGGCGGGAGGAGGGGGCGGTGCCGCCCAGCCTGTCGGCCCACTCGATCAAGCAGACGCCGTCGGTGAGGGCGGCGGCCAGGCCGACGCGATCCGTGTCCAGAGCGGAGATCCCTCCCCCACTGGTGGACGCAGTTCCGCTGCCGCCATCGCGGGAGGCAGATGACACGCGGTCGCCGCCGGCGCCGCCCAGGCGGTACAGGTCAAAGTGGTGGATGGGGGGGCCTGTGTGTGGAGAGAGAGAGGGGGAAAAGGGAGGGGTGAGTGATGGTTGTTCACCCGGCCTCCCCCACACACACGCACACACGCCCTCCCATCCTTCCCTTCTCTCACCATCCACATCATCATACACATTGTGCAGCAAGTAGGTCGGGCTCGGCACGGGGAGCTCATCGTCCCCTGCTGCCGCGCGCACAAACGCGCGCGCAAACGCGCTCTTGCCCGCCCCCACGTCGCCGTATAAGCAAACGGCCGCTGGTGTGACAGCAGCACTGGCTAGCGCAGCCGCCAGGGACGCGGTGCCTGCTTCTGACGTGATCAGGAGGGTGGTGGCACGCTGTGGCGCGGCCGACGCGGTGGCGGCGCGGCGCGGTGTGGCCAGGGCGGCCCGGCGGGCGGCTGCGGCCAGGACGAGGCGCATGATGTGAGAGTGTGTGGTTGCGGTGGCGTACTAGAGCGCGCTGGCCGCGCGGGCCGGGCGCCGACAGGTGAGGGGAAGAGAGTTTTTTGTGAGAAAGAAAAAACGACACATTCGTCTCCTTTTCTTCACGCGCGCAGCACTCTCCCCGCCTCTGAAAACGCGACCCCACACGCGTCGTGTGCGTGTGTGTGTGTGTGCACCGCCTCTTCACCCCGGGTGCAATCGGTGGCCGCGAGCCAGGGCTACAGCACACGCCCCAATCGCCACACATGGCTGCCAGCTCCGCCACCTCGGGCGGCAGCGTGGGCGCCCTGGCGCGCGACCTACCGGGTTACGCGATCACGCCTCCCGTGGAGGCGGTCGTGTTTGCGTGGGGTGAGCGTTGATTTTGGTGGGAGGAGGTGCCCCCGATGCGTTTTCGTCACGACGGCACCTCACAGAAAAACCCACTCCCCACACCCCCAGGCGCTGCCGAGGACGGCCAACTGGTGCGTGTGAATGTTGTGTGTTGGATTGATGCATGCCTGTGTTTTGTGTGTGGCGTGATCGACCCACACTAACACGCAAACCTTGCCCTTTTTTTTGCATCACGACAGGGCATCGACTCCGACAGAGACGCCGTCCTGTCCCCCAAAGTGGTGGAAGCATTGCTGGGCACCCGCCTGCGCGGGCGCGAGTTCAACCGGGCGCCGTTGGTGAGTGTGTGGATTGTGGGGATGGAGACAACATATTTTTTTGAGTCCTACACACACACACAAACCCCTTCCCCCCACCTCCTCCAGGTCGCCGGCTCCCGCAACACGGTGGCCATCGATGCAGACGGCCGCCTGCTGGCGTGGGGCTGGAACGCGCGCGGCACCCTGGGCACAGGGCCCGACCGCGCCGCCGCGCGCAAACCCGTGCGCCTGCCCCCCCCAGGGGACGCCCCCCTCGTCCAGGCCGCCCTGGGAGGGTGGCACTGCCTGGCGTTGGACGAGGATGGCGCCGCCTGGGCGTGGGGAGGCAACGAGTATGGGCAGTGCGGCACAGACCCCGAGACCACGGGGCGGGACGTCGCCTCCCCGTCGCCCTGCCTGCCGCGCCTCACGTTCGCCCAAGTGTCCGCGGGCGGCATGCACTCGGTGGGGGTCACCACGGACGGCGACGTGTGGGCGTGGGGGGAGAGGTGGGGCGACTTCTCGGTGCGCGTTGACCGCGCGCCCCGCCCCCTCCCCCTGCCCGCCCCCGTCGCCAAGGTGGCGTGCGGCGCGTTCCACACGCTGGCCCTGCTAGACGATGGCCGCGTCGTGGCGTGGGGCATCAACGATTTTGGGCAGCTTGGGTCGGGAGACACGACGCCCACCACCACGCCCGCCCCCGTCCAGGGCTTGCCCCCCGCCGCCGACGTGGCGGCGGGGGGGGTGGCACTCCCTGGCCCTCACCCCCGACGGCGCCGTCTATGTGTGGGGGCGGGGCGAGTATGGGAGGCTAGGCCTCGGCGACCGCGCCGGCGCGTCGCGCCTGCGCGCGACGCGCGTCTCCTCCCTGGACGGCGTCCGCATCGTGCAAGCCTCCGCGGGCGGCACCCACACTGCCGCCCTGGCGGACGACGGCTCCCTGTACGCGTGGGGGCGGGGGTCGTTTGGGCGGCTGGGCAGCGGTGACGAGCGCGAGCGGTGCGCCCCCGCCCGCGTGCCCCTCCCCGGGGGCGGCGACAGGTGGCGCGTGGTGGCGGTCACGTGCGGTGGCCGCCACACGGTGGCGCTGGCGGTGCCTGTGAGTGGTGGGCTGGGTGGAGGGGGCGCCATCGACCTGCGCCGCCGCTCGTCGGCCGGGGGCGCCCCCCGGCCGCCGCCGCCGCCGCCGCCCCGGTGGTCGGATGGAGGCGGGTCCACGTTGACCACGGCGGCGGCACCGCCAGTCGGAGATCCAGTCACCCCAGCTTCTGCCGCGGGCGCGTCGCGGCCGCGCCCGCCGCCCGGCGGCGACGCCACCCCGGACGCCCCCACCTCCGCCCGCGCTCTCACGCCCCCCATCGCCCTGTCTCGCGGCGGGCGGGGCGGGTCCACCAGATCGCTGGCCGGCATGTCTGAACGGTCGTCGTTGGCGGGTGATGGCGACGCGCCGGGCGTCGGCGCCACCCGCCGCACCACCGATGAAGACGATGAAGACGATGAAGACGATGAAGACGACACGGTGGGCGGCAGCCTGCGGTCTGGGGCGGCGGCGGGGCTGACGTCAGCGTTGGCGAGGGCGGCGCTCGACTCACAAGAGTTGGCCGACGCGACTGCCCCCCGCACCGCGGGGCAGTCCCCCCCCTCGTCGGGCGGGGCCGGCAGCCCTCCGGTGGAGAGAGGGGGGCAGAGACGGGGGGCGGCGGGCGTGCCGTCGCCCCTGGGGCGGGCCAGCAACGAGGGAGAGGAGAGAGGGTGAGAGGGAGGGTGTGATTACAAAGTGAGCGGCGGCCTCATCAACACACCGGCCAGGGGTGTGTGGACGGTGTGCCGCCGTGCGTTTCTTTGTGGGGACGATTTTTTGGTTGACAGAGGTTTGTGTTTGTGAAAAAAAAAAGCCTTTTTTCAAGGGAGGAAGAATCGTTTGGTTGGGGGGGGGGGGGGGGGGATGCCCCCAACCGGTGTGCCGAAGGGTCAGAGAACAGAGGGGTGCGTGCGCCAGCCCGCCCAAAAAGAAACAAAAAGATGAAACGCACGCGCTTCCAAAGAGGTAAAGCAATGATGAATGGAAAAGAAACGGGCGCGCAGAAAGGGGGTGGAACGACGGCCCCCGCTGCGCGCCGGAGACGACAAAAAACAAAGAGTCAAAAAACAAAGAGAGCGTCAAAAAACCGGGGGCTGGCGCCGACAGAGCGAGGGAGCGGCAGCAACGTGGCTGGCGCGGGAGCCCAACAAACATCAAGCTCCCGCGCCACCACCCCCTCCACGCGCCTCACGCAGCTTGCTCAACAGGCCGCCCGCGCCACCGCCGCCGCCCCCCCCGCCACCCCGCGTCGTACCTGGCGGCACGTGCCGCCAGGTACAGCGCCTCCATCGTCCCTTTCAGCTCGTCAAACGAGGGGCGGGACGAGGGGTCGCGATCCCAGCAGGCCGCCATGACGGCGGCCAGGTCGGCGGGGGTGCCCGGCGGGATCGGCGGGCGCAACCCTTTCTGGACGACCCCCACCGCGGCTTGGAGGGGGGTCATCGTGTCGTACGGCACCCTCGCCGTCAGCAGCTCCCACACGAGCACGCCGTACGAGTAGATGTCCGCTTTCTCGGTGTAGGGCGTGTGCTCAATGACTTCGGGCGCCATCCAGCGGTAGGTGCCCGTCTCGGCCGTCATCACGCCGCTCGTGTCGAGCAGGCGCGCCACCCCAAAATCAGCGATCTTGACACACCCCGCATCGTCGAGCAACAGGTTGGCCGCTTTGAGGTCGCGGTGCACGACGCGCCGCTTGTGCAGGTAGTCCATGCCGCGCGCCACTTCGGCCGCCATCTTGAGGGCGGCGGGCAGGCGCGGCGCGCCGTGGCGCCGCATCCAGTCAAAGACGGAGCCACCGCGCAGAAACTCGAACACGATGCACAGGTTGGGGGGGCGGGTGCACGCCCCAATGAACTGGACCACGTTGCGGTGCCTCACTTTGCGCATGATGGCGACTTCTTGCGCGAACTCGGCGACCGCGGCCGCGTCGGTGGCCACGCCGCGCAACACTTTGACCGCCACCTCTGCCCCACAGTACACGCCCCGGTACAGGTCGCCAAAGGCGCCGCTGGCGACGCGTTCGTGGCAGACGACGTCGTCGGCGCCCAGCTCAAAGTCGTCGGGGGGGAGGGGGAGGGCGGAGGCGGGGACGCCGGGGCGCGCGCCGGCGACCGACCCCGAGGCGGCACGGGCGGGGGAGGAGGAGGCGTCAATCGCGTCAGCGCCATCAGAGGGTGCGGTGGCGAGGGGGGGGGGCAGTTGTTGGAGCCTGTCTGACAGCACGTCCTCCAACTCGTCCGGCGCGTCGGGCGTGCCGCCCCACCCGTTGACCACAAACAAGTCCAGCGAGAACCCGTCCGCCGTGTTGAAGGCGTGGGCTTCCGCTATGTTGAGGCCGACGTCGCCCAGGGCTTCGGAGAGGCGGGAGAGGAGTTTCGGCGCGTCGACGGAAGCCACCGTGATTTCGTAAAACGCGGCCTCGGGCGGGGGGGCGGACGAGGGGGCGCGGTCGGCGTCGGCTTCCAGGACGAGGGCCTGTGTGGAGTGCGTGTGGTGTGTGGGGAGAGAGAGTGTGGGCAAACGTTGGTTGGGCGGCGTGCGGGACACGAGTCCCGAGTGTGCTGCGTCAGCGTTCAGCGGTCGACGGCGAATAAACGAAAAGGTGTGCGCGCGACGACGAGCCGCCTCTTGCCGCCCCCCCCGCGGGCCCAGCACGCCCTCACCACCGCGGTCGCCTCCCCGACAGCCAGGGTGCGAGTTGCCAGCTTGCCAATGGGACAGCAGGCACACACAGAGGCCGCCCACACCGTCCCCCAGCCTCACGCCGCTGCCCCTCCTGCCACCATGTGCCGCCTGTTGTTTCACGCACCTGCAAATTGGGGGACGACCCAAACGCCGGCCTCGGCAGCCCCCTCCAACCCACCGCCCGCCCCGACAGCGCCGCCGCTTCAGACAGCAGCGACTCGGACGCGGAGAACGAGGGCGCGCGCGCCATGGCGGTGGCGGCCGTTGTCGAAGACGGCGCGGGCGCGACGTCGACGGGCCGCACTTGGAACGACACGGCGGACGGGTCGGCGCGGGCCGAGTCCAGCAGGCGCTTGTGGTTGAGGACGTCCAGGGAGGCGAGGTTGACGTCGAGGGCGTAGCTGGGGGGGAGGGGAAGAGAGGGTGGCGTCGATGCAGAGGCTCGCTTCGACGCTTGCCCGCGCGGGTTGCCTTGTCGCGCCGCCTTCCAGCCCCCGGCCTGGTCGCCCAGCCTCCCGCCCTTGCGCACAGGCTCAGTGGGTCAGCCACCGCGTCGGGAGGCAGGGTGGGACGGAGACGGGCGCCCAGGCGGGGCGGCGCGGGGGGGGGCAGGCAAGGCACACACGCGCTGAGGGTTCCCCGTTCCCCCGTGTTTTGACGCGCCGGCGGCACACGCGCCCCCTCCAACCCACGCTCACCGACTCGGTAGCAGCCTGAAGTGGTCCTTGATGGCGGCCGCCACGCCGGGCGCGTCCACGTCCAGGCCGCCGCGCTCGCGCAGCGACCGGATGAACGCGTCTGCTATCTCGGTCTTGGACGCGCGCCGCGTGTGCACGGAGGGGGCGGCGCCCCCTCCGACGCCGGCGTGGGCGGCTGGGGAGCCGGCCACCAGCATGGTGGGGGGAGAGGGTGGGGTGGGGAGGGCGAACCCTTTCACGCCATGAGGCAAGGGAACAGAGTGACAAAACATCGTCGCGTCGAGCAGACCACCCTCTCTCTCCCTCTCACTCTCTCCTGGCGAGCGACACACGCGTTTTCCTCTGGGCATATTCCGGTCACAGCAACAAAAAAAACACATAACATGAAAAAGCACAAAACACAAAACACAAAGAGCTGGGGGCGACTCCTTTTCCCTCCATCACTCGCCAAACCGCGCGCGCAGCAGAGGCGCGGGCAGCAACGCCGCCGCGTCGCTCCACGCGCGCTCCACCAGCAGCGCGGCCCCGGGTCCCACATATGCAGCGGCCAGGCACGCGTGCTCAAGCGGCAACGGCCTCGGGTTGGCACCCGCGGGAGCGGGAGTCGCCCCCCCGCGCGCCGTGCGCCGCCGCTTGGGCGCCGGCGCGGCGGGGGGGGGGCGTGCGCGGCGTGCCCAAGTCGGCGGCGCACAGGGCCGCGGGCGTGCACACCAGCACCCGGCGGGAGCCGGGGGAGGGGCAGGTGGAGAGACCGACGGCTGCACCGGGGAGGGGGGGGCAGGGACGGAGGCGCGCCGCCGCGCGCGGGGGCGCGCCGCCGCGGCGCGCGCTGGTGTCTTCTCCATCCCCCGCCCACGCAACCGGCGCCCGCGACGCCACGTCAAAGGCGGCGATGCCGCCACCCGCGGTCAGCAGGAGCAGGGCGCCGGAGGCATCGAACGCGGCGGCGGCGAGGGGGCCGCCGGTCGGGGGGCGGGGCGGGCGCCACACAGCTGTCAGTGCGGCCAGATCAAACACGGAGACCCCCGCGGGGCCGTGCACAGCGGCCCAGCGACCGCAGGGGGAGGCGACGACAGCGGTGGCGGGGGAGGAGAGTGCGTCCAGGGAGGTGGGGGGTGGGGGGGGGAGGGGCACCCGGGGCGCCACCGCTCGCGCGCTGCGCGCGCACCGGCGGCGGCGGCGCCAGCGCGGCGGCGACAGTCGGCGGCCCCGCCGCCCCGATGTCCACGACGACGAGGCCGCCGTCGGGGGAGGCGATGAGGAGGCGGTCGGACGCGGGCGTGAAGGCCAGGCCGGCGGCGGGGGGGGACGGAGGGGGGGAGGCGCGTGCGCACGACGCGCGCAGAGGCGTTGTCATCACCATCCACCACCACCACCTCGAACAACGCGGTGCGCGCCGCCGTGGCCAGCGCGATCCAGCGACCACCCGCCCCCACGGCGGCAGCGGCGGCGTGCCCTGGGCCGGAGAGCGTGACGCGCGCAGCGCGCGGTCGGGGGGGCCACCACGTCCACTGGCGCCCCTTCCGCCCACCCCCACCCCGACGCCCGGGAGGCAGCATCACCCCTGCGTGCGGGCACGCCCAGCGCGTACAGGTCGGCGGTGCGGCGTTGCACGGTGAGCAGGGCGGGCGGGGTGGCGGGGGAGGTGGGGGGAGAGGGCGCGACACACACGGTCGGCGCTTGCGGCGCGCGGCACGCGCGCGCGGGGTGCGCCCTCCCAAAGTCGGGCACGCCGTGCACGACGACGTGGGCATCGTTGCCGCCAGAGGCAAGGAGGGCGGGCGGGGTGGGCGCCCCGCGGCCGCCGGCCCCCGCGCGGGGAGGGGGCGGCGGCACGAGCGCGAGCGCGCGCGCGCGTCGCGGCCGCCGTGCGGCGCGCGAAAGGGGCCCTCACTCCACCCCCCGTTGGTGGGTGTGGGGGCGGCGCCGCCATCCACCGCAGCAGTGTCACTGGTCGTGCACACGAATGATGCCACCCGCCCGTCCGCGCCCGCGGAGAAGAGGGAGGGGCCTGCGGGCGCGGCGCCGCGGCGCGGCCGAGGGGCGGCCGCCAGGGCCAGCACGTCCCCTCCGTGCGCCCCCCGAAACGACGCGACAGGCGTGCCATGCTCCGCGTCCCACAGCCGCACGGCGCCGCCACCATCCCCGGTGGCGATGGTGCCGTCCGGGAGGACGGCCACGCACCAGACGGGGGCGCCCGCGCCCGCGTCGGCGCGGAAAAGCTCGCGCCCCGCGCGTGGAGGCGCGTGCCACGCCGCTCCCCACCCCACGCCCCACGTCCCACGCGCGCAGCACGCCGTCCGCGTGCCCGGTGACAATGGCACGGCCACCCGGGTGCCAGGCGACGCAGAGGGCGCGGTCGGGGGCGCGGGGCAGGGCGGCGGTGAGGGTGAGGTGGGGGGGGGTCGCTGGTGCCGCCACCCTCCACCTCGAATAGGCGCACGCCGCCATCGTCACAGGCAGCCGCCAGGCGGTCGCCGTCGGGGGAAACGGCCAGCCCCCACACCGCGCCCCCGCCGGAGGCAGTCGTGGAGGCGGGGGACCGGGTGGAGAGGGACCACAGGGTGAGGGCGCCGTCGAGGCCACCCGACACGAGGGCGGGGGGCGGGGGAGGCGGAGGCAGGGCCGCCGCCTCCCCGCCCGCCGTGCCTGGCGCGGCGGGTGGCGTCACCCAGGCCAGAGACGTGAGGCAGGCGCCGTCGCGGCCGGGTATGCGCTGTGTGCATGGGTTTTGGGGGGGGGGGGAGGATGAGCGCTGTTTTCGCGTTGAGACCGCTCACGCGCGCTCGCATCAACCGCCCTCTCTCTCTCTGGAGACTCAGACAAGGCTGAATAAAATTGTGGTTGTCTGCACGAGTGGAGCAAGCCCCTCGGATCCAGAATTTGATGGTACGTGTGTGTCATCATCGTCGCCAAAGAGCAAGGGTGGGAAGCGGGCCGGCCGAAACGCATGTGGAGCCGCCGCGGTCGGCTCTCAATTGCGACGTCTCTCCCCCCCTCCTCCTCTCCTCCACCAAAAACCACACCACACTCACCGCCACACACGCCCACGTCTCCGTGTCCAGCAGCTCCAGGCCGCCGTCATCGCGGGCGGCGGCCAGGGCGGTGCCGTCGCGGGTTGCAGCCAGCGCGACGACGGGGGCGGGCGCCCACGCCACGAAGCGGGCGCGGTGCAGGGTTACAAGGCCGGCGCCGTCGGCGGAGCGTCGACTGGTGGCCGGCATGTTTTTTTGGGAGGGAGGAGGCTGGGAGGAACACACAGCCGCGGCCCCACACTAGCGTTTTTGAGGAGTATGAACAGAAAAAAACGACGGCAGCGCTTGCAGCAACTCAATCCTTTTTCTTTGTGTTTCGCCCCTCCCAACACCACAGAACCCCCCTCTGCCAATCATGACGCGCTCGCGCGCTCTGTCCCACCTGCTGCGCACCGCGACCGCCCTGGGCGGGCGGTCGCTGTCCGCCGCGGCCGCCGCGGCCGCCGCGCCGCCGCGCAAGGTGGCCGTCCTGGGGGCGGCGGGCGGCATCGGCCAGCCGCTGGGGCTGCTTATGAAGGTGAGTGGAAGGGAGAGAGAGGTGTGGGGAGGGAAAGCAGCCCGCAGCACGCTGCCGATCGTTGCGCCGGCCGCCGCGCGCGCAATGGGGGCTGGACCCGAGCATATCCCTCTCGGCCGCACCTCCCTCGCCTCCCTCACACACCGCCTCTCCACACCCACCACACAGATCAACCCCTACGTCTCCGAGCTGGCGCTGTACGACATTGCGGGCACGCCGGGTGTCGCGGCCGACCTGTCCCACATCAACACCAAGGCAGTGGTCAAGGTGAGCAAAGAAAAGGGGAAATCGGGGGTCGAATTGGGTTTTTTTTTTCAGACGCGCGCCCGTCTTCACATGCAGAGCGTCTGTAGCTCTGTTCAAGGGGGGTAGGGCGGGGTGAGGGAGGCAGGCAGAGACGCCACGCACAAGACGAGCAGCGGGGCACTCGAGCGCGCCCTGTTTAGGTTTTTTTTTCGCTCACCCTCTCCACACACCCTCTCCCCACAGGGCTACGCCGGCCCCGACGAGCTGCACGCCGCCCTCAAGGACGCGGACGTCGTCATCATCCCGGCGGGCGTGCCCCGCAAGCCGGGGATGACGCGGGACGATCTGTTCAAAATCAACGCTGGGATTGTTAAAGACCTCATCTCTGCCGCCGCCGACGCGTGCCCCAAAGCCCTGCTCAACGTCATCTCCAACCCCGTCAACTCGACGGTGCCCATTGCGGCTGAAGTGCTGAAAGCCAAGGGCGTGTACGACCCCAAGCGGCTGTTTGGTGTGACGACGCTGGACGTCGTGCGCGCGCGCACGTTCTACGCTGGCGCCACCGGCGCCGACGTCAAGTCCGTGGAAGTCCCCGTCGTGGGCGGCCACGCGGGCGTCACCATTCTGCCCCTGTTCTCGCAGGCCACCCCCTTCAAAGACTTGGGCGACAAACTGGTGCCGCTCACCCAGCGCACCCAGGACGGCGGCACCGAGGTTGTGACCGCCAAAGCCGGCAAAGGCTCCGCCACGCTGTCCATGGCGTACGCGGGCGCTCTCTTCGCCGACGCCTGCCTGCGCGGCCTCAACGGTGAAGCCGGCGTCGTGGAGTGCACGTTTGTGGAGTCGAACGTCACGTCCGCCCCCTTCTTCGCGTCCAAGGTGCGCCTCGGCACTGAAGGCGTCGCCGAAGTCCTGGGCCTCGGCACCCTGTCCGCCCACGAGCAGGCGGGCCTGGAGGCGCTGCTGCCCGAGCTGCACGAGTCGATCGAGAAGGGCATCAAGTTTGTGCGTGAAGGGTGATGAGGAGAGGAGGAGAGTGGAAAGGGCGGTGACATAAAAACAAAAAAGGTGTGAAAAACCCCCAACAAAACCAAAGGATACAAACAACCACAACTCTCTCAAAGCCACAACACGTGGTGTGTGAGCGCGATAGCGGAGGAGAGGGGGACGCCTGGGCCTGAGCGAAAGTCGTTGGGCACGATGAGGACGCGTTCTTCGTCGTCTGGGTGGGAGTTCATGATGACAGGGAGGAGGAGAAGGGGAAAAATGACGAGGCCGCTGTGAGCTAGCAACAAAAAAACTAATCGAAAAAAGAAAGCTATCACTCTCTCACGCCGCCGCCTTCCCCTTCACCGATATCAACGCCACCGCCGCCAGCGTGACCCCCGCCCCCGCCCACTGCACCGGGGTCAGCGTCTCGCCGAGGGCTAGGTAGCCTGTGGCCGCCGCAAACGCGGGTGTTAAAAAGGTTAAAGCCGACAACGACGTGAGCGACCCGCGCGACGCGTTGTAGAAGAAGACGGCGTACGCGGCGGCCGACCCCAGCAGAGAGACATAGAGTAGGAGCGTGACATCAGTCGCGGTGAGTTGGGGGAGGCGGGTGGACAGGTCGGCGCCTTCCCGGAACACGGCGGCAGCGACGAGGGGGACGCCGCCCAGCACCATGTGCCACCCCGTCGCCATCACGGGGTCGACCCCCGGCCATCCCTTATCCTTGGGGCGGGTGACCCAGGGCACCATGACGGTGCCCACCGCCATGGCTTGGGCGGCGAGGAGCATCCACCACGCGCCCGAGTCCCACAGGGAGGAAGAAGAAGTGGTGACTTCCGCTGCTGCCCTCGTGGCTGCTGATGCCATCACAGCCACCGGCACGCCCAGAGCGGACGCCATGGGGCCCGGCAGATACGCGGCCAGCGTTTCGGGTGGCGCTTCCAGCAGGGCCAGGCCAGCCACGCCAGCGACAAGGCCCGCGACGCCGGCTGCCGTCAGCCGTTCTCCGTACAGCAGCGCGCTCAGCGCGGCCACGGTCAGGGGTTGGGAGTCGATGACCACCGACCCCAGCCCCGCGCTCGTGCGCCGCAGTCCCTCCGCCAGGCAGCCCTGGAACGCGGCGCCATCCACCGCCGCGAAGGCGGCGATGGCGAGCCACGCGGCCGTCCCGGTGGGTTGGGGGCGGCCACGGGCGGCAGCCCAGGCAATGACGGCCGCGCCCGCCGGCAGCAGCCGCACCGCCGCCACAAACAGGGGCGTCGTGTGAGGTTCCACCACTTTCATGGCGGCCATGGACGAACCCCAAAAGAAGAACGGGGAGATGAGGAGGGCGGTCGACGCGAGGGGCGCGAGCGGCGACGGCGACGGCGGGGGCACAGGCGCTGCATCATCCACCACGCACGTCACGTCCTGACCTGTGCCCACACATTCAGCTGTTTCAGTGGCGTCGTCCACGGCGCGTGGCAGGTGGCGGGGGGGGCGTGGAGTGGCGGTTGGAGCGGCGTGGCGGACCGGCAGGCGCCGCGTGGGGAGGCGGGGTGGGGGGCGCGTCAGCAGCATGGCGTGTGTGTGCGTGACACTGCAGCGGTCCGAGTGTGGGCGCGCGGGGAGAAGCGCGCGAAGCCAATGGCCGCCGCGAAAAAACGTCGACGTGTGCGCTTCGTTTTTTCTCGCACACAAATCCGAAGGTCAATTTCGATGCAGCGCCCTTGCGGGTCCGGCGCAGAGGGCGGCCCCGCCGGCCCCGGCCCGCCCGCCGACGACCCGCCCAGACCTCTGGCACAGCCTGCCGCTGAGAGACCCCCCACCCACCCACCCGCCATAGGCACGGCCGTGCCGTCCACGTTTGGCGCATACCTCGCCCCCAAAGCGGGGCAGGGGGCCGTCGACTTCGACCACGTCAAGCGGGTGGTGCATGAAGGTGAGAGAGAGAGGGTGTGGGGAGGCGAGATGAAAGGGTGGGAAACAGCTCTGGACTCACCCACCCACCCGCCTCTCTACCTCTCACACCGCCCCCTGACACACCCACACACACACACACACACACACACACACACACACACACACACACACACACACACACACACACACACACACACACACACACACACACACACACACACACACACACACACACACACACACACACACACACACACACACACACCCACCCACACACACACACACACACACACACACACACACACACACACACACACACACACACACACAGCATCGAAACACTCCTCTTACTACGCCAACGAAGCCGTCAAAGCTGCGAAACTCGAACAAAGGGTGACCACCCTCAAACTCAAAGCCGCAGCGTTGCCTCCTGCCGCGCTTGCCGCCGCCCAATCCGCCGCCGACGCGCGCGCTGCCACACTGCTCGCCGCCCGCGACACGGGGCGCACGTGGCTGCTGGCCGACATGGACCAATTCTTTCTGGCGTGCCACGCGCTGACTGATCCTTCGCTCGCAGATCGGTGTGTGGCTGTCGGGTCGCCGGGCATGATTTCAACAGCGTCCTACAAGGCTCGCACATTTGGCGTGCGGTCTGCGATGCCGGGGTTTATCGCTCTAAAACTGTGCCCCCACCTCGAGTTCATTCGGCCGTGTTTTGAGCTGTACATCGTGAAAGCGCGCGAAGTGAGGCGCATGCTCGCCACCTTCGACCCCGACTTCCAGCCCCTGGGCCTGGATGAAGCCGCGCTCGACGTTACCGACTGGTGTGCCGCGCGCGGGTGCGACGGCCTGGCAGCAGCTGCCGCTCTGCGCGCCGCTGTTCGTGCTGAAACAGGGCTGGCGGTGTCGGTGGGTGTGGCCCCGAACAAGCTTCTCGCCAAGATCGCGGCCGATGACGCCAAACCAGGTGAGGGGAGGGGAGACGGGAGAGGGAGGGAAAAGAGGCGGGCGCGACTCACGGTTGCTGACAACACGCGCACCCCACACACAGACGGCGCGGCCGCTGTGCCGCGCGACCCGGCCGCCCTGTCTGCCTACGTGGCCGCCCTGCCCACCCGCAAAGTGGGCGGCATCGGGCGCGTGTCTGAGGCCGTGCTGGAGGCGCTTGGCGTGAAGACGCTCGGCCAGCTGTTTGCCGCGCGAGGACTCTGCGCATGTTTGTTCTCGGCATCCACCTCCGAATTCCTTTTGGAGGCGTCCCTGGGCGTGGGAAGCGACCGCCATCCCACCGACCGCGACCGCGGGAGGCGTGGCTTGTCCGCCGAGCGCACGTTTGCTGCGACCGCTGATGGGGAGGTCATCGCGGCCCGTGTGACCGGCCTCGCACACCACGTGGCCGATCGCGCCACGGAGGAAGGCCTCAAACCACGCACCATCACGCTCAAACTGAAGTACGCGTCGTTTGAAGTCAAAACGCGGGCGGGGCCCCTGGTCGCGGGCGGCGGTCGGTCTTTTCCAACGCGCGACACAGTCGCGGCCGCCGCGCTGCGCCTGCTGCAGGGTGAACCGTTAGCAGGCCCCGTCCGCCTGGTGGGGGTGCGGCTGTCCGGGTTTGAGGGGGGGGAGAGAGCGGCCGGTCAGCCGTCCGTCGCCGACCTGTTTGGCGCGGTGGGTGGTCGCAGTGAGCCGGCGTCGCCGCGCGGCGGCAGCTCGCCGGCGTCGCCGCGGTCGCGCTCGCACTCGCCGCCACCGCCGCCTCGCGCCCCCGCTGCCGCCGCCTCCCCAGCCCCTCCCAAGACGTGGACCTGCCTGGCCTGCACCTACGCCGGCACGCCGCGCCACTCGCTGCGGTGCGCAGTGTGCGACACGCTGCGCGGGTCGCGCGCGCCCACGCCGCCGCTGGTGTCGCACGACGCGCCACCCGCGCACAAGCCGCCGCCGCGGTCGCCACGGCGGGCAGCGGCGGCGAGCTTGCCGCCGCTGACCCGATTTTTGCGTCCAAAAAGTAGTGTCTGATTTTTTGCTTTGTTTTTGCCTTGTTTTTTTTCACTTCCCGCACTTGTTAACGATTTCTTCTCCGCACGCCCTGCCTTTGCACTAAACATGCACACTAATTAAAAAACGCACAACAGGGAAGCATCTTGACTAACAGGAAACGAAAGAAAAAACAAGGGAAAAAAGAAAACGCACTCCTCCTTCCAACCCTTCTTTTCACTTGCCCGCCGCCTCTCTCTTGGCCTTCAAGTCCTTGACCGCCGCCTTGATGGCGTCCTCCGCCAGCATGCTGCAGTGCAGCTTGACGGGGGGCAAGGACAAGTGTTTGGCGATATCGGCGTTGCGAATTGTCGTCACATCATCCAGGGTGCGCCCCTTGACCCACTCCGTCGCCACTGACGACGACGCGATGGCCGACCCACACCCAAACGTTTTGAAGCAGGAGTCGACAATGTTGCCGTCGTCGTCCACCTTGATCTGCAGTTTCATGACATCGCCACACGCGGGGGCGCCGACCAGGCCGGTGCCGACGTTCGGGTCGTCCTTGGGGAAGGAGCCCACGTTGCGGGGGCGTTCGTAGTGGTCGACGACCTAGGGGTTTGGGGAGGGGGGAGGGAGGTGGGCAAACGACGCGTGCGAGGGAAATGGGAAAGCGTCGGGTGTCTGCGCGCAGCGCCCCTCTCTCTCGGGCCCTCGCGCGTCACACACACGCGCCCCAGAGGCTGCCAAGAACCCAACGCAGCGCATACGCCACGCTGCGTGCCACGAAGCGGCGAGCCGCGAGCACGGCACAGCGTTGCGCCACACGCCACCACCACTCACATTCTTGTGGTAGCCGCGCGCCGCCGCGCCCGCCGCCGCGCGGAACGAGTGCGAGGGCGCGTCGGGCGACCGCAGCAGGCCGCGCAGGGCGGTGGTTAGCATGAGGGAGGCGGGTTGAGACGGAGGGGAGGGGCGTTGGCGGTGGAAAAGCACCGAGTTTTGTGAACGAGACCATTCTGTTCGCACGTTTTCTTTCGTCTCCCGACGAAAAAATCGATGCTCCGCCTGCACCCGACGCGCGTTGAGCTTACTCCCGCCGACAAGGACGAGGTGCGGGCGCGGGCGGCTGACGCGGGCGCGCGGGCGCCTTCCAAACGGCGCGCGTCCACCATCCCCCATTCCCTCCTCCCCACAGCTCGAAGCCGTCCGCCGCCACCGCCAAGTGTCGGCCGCCCCCAGCAGCCAGCAAGCCGCCGCCGCCGACGCACGCACCGCGGCGTCGGGAGAGAGGGTAAGTGGGGTGTTTGGAGGGAGGTGATTGGAACGCAAAACCCCCTTTTTCCCAACCCTCACACTCTCTCTCCCCACACACAGGCCACCTCTGAGCACCTGACGGTCGCCCAACGCATCGGCCTGCAAAGCTGAATGGAGGTGAGAAGAGAGAGAGGGAGTGTGTTTGTGGTGGTGGTCGATCAGTCCCTCCTCCGCTGTGCCTCCTCACACACGGCACTCCTCGCCCCTCCGGCAGGCGCAAACCGCGTGTGAGCGAGCTGAGTACGAAAAGACCATCCACCACACCACTTGGACAACATGATGCTGGCAGCGCGCGCCGCCGCGCGTCACGCGCTGCCGACCGCCGCGCGCCGCGCCGTAGTTGGGCGGAGGGTTGCACCCCCCATCCGGGCGGCGGCAGGGACGCCGGGCGCCGAGGTGTGAGAGGGAAGAGAATGAAAAATGGGGGCACAAAGCAGCAAGGCTGCCTCCTTTGTTTTCACCCACCTTCCCCCCTCCCTTCCCTCAGATCGAAGTCAAACTGCGCCTGCCCAACCGGGCCGCCCACGACGCTGTGGAGGCCGCGCTGTCCCCCTCCCTGAAAGCCACGCACCAGCAGGAGAACTTTTTCTTCGATGGTCCGTCCCACGAGCTCTCTTCGCGCCGCGGCGTGCTGCGCGTTCGCTTCTACAACAAGGACAAACGCGCCCTCATCACGCTAAAAGGCGAGCAAAAGCTGGAGGGCGGCGTGGGGCGCGGGTCAGAACACGAGTGCGACGCGCCCGACCCGGTTCCAGCGCGCGAGTTTTTAACCCACCCGGCGCGCCTGCTTGACGTCGCCGGCGACCCCATCACCCGCGCCAAGCGCGACTACGGTGTGTCTGACCTCGTCTGCATGGGCGGCTTCAAGAATGTGCGCAAAGACTTTGGGTTTGAGGGGCACACACTGGAACTGGATGAAACGCGGTTTGAGTGGGGGACCGTGTTTGAGATCGAGATCGAGTCGGCGACGCCTGAAGTCGTGCTGGCCAAGGTGGAAGCGTTTTTAAAGGAGCACAGCATTCCGTACGAGTATGGCACGACCACCAAGTTTGCCAACTTCGTTAACAAGACGCTGCTGTGAGAGAGAAAGGTGGAGAAAGAGTCGAGTGCGTTTTTTTTTGTTTCTGTTTAAAATGAAGGCTCGTTTGTTCGTGTCTACTACAGTGCCTTACTCTCCGCCGCGCGCACTGCGCCCCACGATCGAAACACGTGCGTGTCTGTGCAGATGGCCCTCACCCCCTCACTCACCGCATCCTCCCGCCCCACCAGCAGCCCATGCACGCGCAGCCCGAGTCGTTCTTTCGCGTCAGTTAACCTCGCCGCCGTCTCGGGGGCGGGGGGGGGGAGTTCTCCATCGGTGACCATTAATATGTCAGCCGCTGCCCAGGCGTCCGCCTCCAACGCGTCCAACGCCAGGGCCAGGGGGGCGTCCGCGTCGGTGCCCCCGCCAAAGGTACAGCGCAGGAAGGCGAGCAAGTCGGTGAGGGCGGCGGGGGTGGGGGCGAGGTCGAGGGCGCGAACGTCCCCGGGGCCACTGAACGCGTACAGCAGGGCGCGGCGGCGGGCGCGGTGGGCGGAGCGCATGCACTCGAGTGCGACGGCCTGTGGTGTGGGGGGGTGGGGGATGGGGGAGGTGCGGGGGGGGTCGACGGGTGGAGTGTTGGGGGAGTATGGGAACAGAAGGCTCTCATACGTGCAGCAAACATTCTCTTCTCACTTCACCCACACCCTCTCCAACTCTCTTGCCTTGGCCACCGTCTCCCGCGCCCCCGCCATCGACCCCGACGTGTCCAGGCACACAATGATGGGGCCCAGTTCAGCGGCGGGGCGGACTTCGGTGTGGCGGGTGGGGCGTGTCGACGCGTCATCCAACCACCCGTCTCGCTGGTAGCTCTGCAGCGCTCGCTCCGCCCGCCTCGCCATGTGGAGCAGGCGGGCGGGGCGGGACCCCGTGATGATGGTGTCTCCATCGTCGGACAGGGTGCCCCGGCCGCGTGGCCATCCTTTCGCGACGAGGACGGCTTCCGAGGGAAGCATGCGCCCTAAATCCCCCGACCTGGCCAGCCCACTCGTCTCCTCGGGCTGCAGCTCGGACCTCAGCACTCCCGGGGAGCCGCGCGGGGTGGGCACCTGGGCGGGGGCGCGGCGCAGGGGGCCGCGCCCCGCCGCGCGGCCGAGTGAGCGCACGAGGTCCCTCAGCTCGCGGCACTCCGCCAGCACGCGCGTTAGCCTCGCCACCTCCGTCCACCCGGCATCCGTCCAGGCGGCAGACGACGCGTCAAAGCCGGTGGGGCCGTCGACGAGGGAGGAGAGGTCGTCCGCGTCGAACGCGGCGTCAGCGGCTGCGAGCGCTTGCGCCACGTTGCGCCAGTCGTCGACCAAGCGATTCACAAGATCAGACGCCATCGAGGCCGCCACATCGGCGGGGGAGGGGGTGGAGGGGGAGGAGCCGAAGGGTTGGCGGGGCGTGGGGGGCGCGGTGGCCGCGTCGGCGGCGACGGTCGCTGCCTCTCCACCTGGGTCGCGGTCGCCGTCGCCGCCCTGCCCCAGCGCGTCTCCGTTGTCGCCGCGCTCTTCATCAGGGGAGGCTTCACCTCCAATGTTGCCCGCCCCCTCGCCCGTCGCGGCTGCGCCATCCGGTGGCGGCTTGTCATCGTCCGCCTCGTCCGGCGGCGCCGCGTCGGCCGCGTCGGCCGCCGCGTCGGCCAACTTTTGCTCATACTCGCGCACCAGCTCCACCACCTGCTTGACCAGGGCGTCCAGAAGAGCGGGGTGGCGGGCGGTGAAGCGGGGCATGCCCAGGTCGGCGAGAGCGGTCAGCAGGGGCTGCGCGAGCGTCGCGGGCGGCCACCCGTCGTCGCTTTGCGCCGCCGCCGGCAGCGCGCCGCGCGCCAGCGTCGTGCGCCACTCGGCCAGCGCCACCGCGCGCTCGCGCAAGGACGCGGGGCCCGTGGTGCCAGGCAGCTCGGCCAGGGAGGCCATGGTCCGGGCGTCCAGGCGCAGGGCGCGGGCAAAGGCGGGGGAGAACACGCTGAAGAGAGAGGAAAATGAGTCTTGCGTGCTGATCAACCACGCTCACACACATCTCCCTCGATCCACCCAAAACCTCTCAACTCACTCCAAGTCTGGGCCCACGGGGCCGCTGCTGCTGGCGGCAGCACGGGGTGGGGGCGGTGCGCTCGACCGCGTTGGCGGCGCGCGCGGTCGGTGGGGCGCGGTCCGCAGCCCGCCAGGGCTGGCGGGATGGTGCAGGCCACACATTGCAAGGCGTGCAAAGCCCGGCGTGCACGCGGATTGCCCAGAAGAAGGGGGAAAACAAACAAAGTTTTGCCCCAAACACAAACTAGTTTTTTTTTTGTTTTTCGCATTCGCGGCCGCACCACCTCCGCCCTCGGCCCCGCTGCGTCCGCCGCGTCGCAAATTATGCCTCTAGGAAAGCGCCCCGACTTTGCCGATGCGCGCTACGCCGGCGCCGAAGTGGATGGCGACGACATAGTGGCCTGCCTGGACGCGGCGTGCGACGCGGGCTTCGACTTTGTCGTCGCGCCGCTCGCGGCGGCCGACGCGCGGCGGGGTCCGCCGCGTCCGGCCGCCGACGGAGAGCCGGCGCCCCCGTTTGCGCAGTCTGACTTGTTGCTGTCGGCGGACACCTGGTCGACGCAGGTGGGAGAGGGTGGATGATGTTTTTTTTGTTGGCCAGCCGCCCACATGCGTGTTTTTTTTTTTTTCGTTTTCGACCGTGCCCCCTCCCACCAACCCACAGGTTGTCGGCCGCACCTCGTCCTGGATCGACCCCGACTCCCCCGACCCGTCCCTCGCCTCCGACTCGGTGGCCGCCCTGACCCAGGAGCTGGGGTGGGCGGCCCACCTGTCGCTGCAGGCGGTGGTGCTGCCCGCGCCGGCGTCGGGCGTTGGCCCGGCCACCGCGCGCTGCGTCAACGCAGCGTTGCGCGGCCTGGCCACGACGGCGGTGTGGTTGCGCGTGCCGTTGCAGGTGGGTGAGGGCGGCGACGACTCGTCGTTTGCGTCGTGGGCGCGGTTGAGGGCGCTGGCCGAGCACGCGCCACGCGCGGGCCTCTTGCTAGACCTCCCCGCCGACCCTCCGGCAGGCGATGTCGACGCGCTTTCTCGTGCCCTCACCCGCTGGTTGGGCGATCCCGTCAAAGCGGTAGGCTTGCCAGCGTCTTCCTTTGTGCCTAACCGGGCGGGGTTCCCCGCGCTGCCGCGCGCGCACGCGGCTGCGCTGGAGACCGCGTTTGCGGCGGGCGTCCAAGTCGTGCTGACGGGGGAGCCCACGCTGGAGCCGCCGCCACCTGGCGACGGTGGAGGCGCGTCGGATGGCGAGCCAGGGGGTGCTGCTGGGAGCACGCCTCGAATCACTGGCCCAGCCGCTGCTGCGCGCGCCGCGTGGGAGTACCTCGTCCACGTCTTTCGCCGCCCGCCCACCCCCACCCCCGATGACGCCGCCTCCCTCTCCTACCGCGACTACTTGCAGGCGCCCCTGCAGCCGCTGCAGGACAACCTGGAGTCGGCGACGTATGAAACGTTCGAGAGGGACGCCCCGAAATACGATGGCTACCGAAACGCGGTCGCGGCCGCGCTGGCCGACCGCGTGGCAGCTGCTGCCGGCGTCACCCCACCCCCCCCCCACCACCATCATGGTGGTGGGCGCGGGGCGGGGCCCCCTGGTGCGCGCGTCGCTGGCTGCCGCGGACGCGGTGGGCGCTCCAGTCACCATCGTCGCCGTCGAAAAAAACCCAAACGCCGTCATCACGCTGCAAGGCCTGCTCGCCTCCGAGCCCGCCTGGCGGGGCCGCGTGCGCGTCGTGGCGGCCGACATGCGGCACTGGGTGGCCCCGTCCCCCGCCGACATCCTGGTGTCGGAGTTGTTGGGCTCGTTTGGCGACAATGAACTGAGTCCTGAGTGTCTTGATGGGGCGCAGCGGTTTTTGAGGCCTGAGACTGGGATCTCGATTCCCGCCGCCTACACCTCGTACCTGCACCCCGTCACCGCAGCTAAGCTGTGGTGCGATGCCGCCAGTTCTGCTTCGTCTGGTGGCAGTGGTGGCGACTCCTCGGGAGGGGGGCACTCGCTGAAAGGGCTCGAAACACCTTATGTGGTGAAGCTGCACCGCGTGACGCCGCTCGCGGCCGCGGCACGTGTCTTCACCTTTGCCCACCCCCGCCCTGGAGCCGGCACCTCTTGCGATGATGGCGCCGCTGAGAACGCGCGTGTGGCGACTCTTGTGTTTGATCGACCGGGCGAACCCGCGGCCACGTGCCACGCGCTCGCAGGCTATTTTGACGCGACCCTCTACACACCTTCCTCTTCTTCCACCCCCCCCATCACCCTGTCCACGCACCCCGACACACACACGCCCGGCATGCACTCCTGGTTCCCCATCTTTTTTCCGCTGGTCACGCCGTTGGATGTGGGGGCAGGGAAAAAGATCACGGTGCACGTGTGGCGCTGCTGCGGCGGCGCGCGCGTGTGGTACGAGTGGGCGGTCGAGGTGGGGGAAGGGCCGGGAGGAAGGGTGCGGTCCCACATCCACAACCCTGGGGGCAGGAGCTACTTTGTGGGGCTGTGAATACAGACTGGCCCAGCCACCGCGACCGCGCGGCGGGGTGAGGCGGGAGAAAGGGGAGGAGGAAGGTGAGTGTGTTAAAAAAACGTTTCAGGTACCTTGTTTTTTCTTTTTCATTTCGTTTCAAACCATCCAAATGTTCACGCACACACGTCCTCCTCCGTGTGACGCCGCTTGACGTGCGCGAGCAATGCCAACAGCCCCGCCGGCGTCACGCCCGGCACTCGAGCCGCCGCCCCCAGCGTCGCCGGCCGCGCCGCCGTCAGCGCGTCACGGTCCTCGCACGACAGCTGCACGTCTCGATAGTTCACGCTCCGCGGAATGGTCCACGCGTCTGCAGCGCGCAGGGCGGCAATAGCCGCCTCTTGGCGCGGCAGGTAGGGGGCGTACGCGGCGTCAGCCAGTGCGGTGGTGACGTGGGAGGGGGAGCGCACACCGTCGCGAGGCACCAGTCCAGCCAACTCCGCCGCCCCGTCGACCCCCGCTGCGGCAGCCGCGACCGCGACACTCGCCAGACTGACATCAGCGCGCGCCAGCAGGGCGGCCGCCGACACGCGCCCCCCATCGTCCGCGGTGTGGATGCCGCCCCGCCGCCACGCGGACGCGGGGGCGGCGATGGAGGCCAGCGTCGCGGCGGTGCGCGCGGTCGCGGCCGCTTTGTGGCGCACCGAGTCTGCTCGCACTGCGTCGATCAGGCCGGCCCCCGCCGCCGCCTCCACCAGGCGCACGTCGGCAGCATCCGGCCTCAGCCGCACCCGAAACTCGGCCCGCGCGGACAGCATGCGGTAGGGTTCAGACGCGCCGCGGCGCGTCAGGTCGTCGACCAAGACACCCGTGTACGCGTCCCCCCGGCCCAGGAGGAGGGGGGGGGCGTGGAGGGCGGCTGCCGCCGCGTTGGCCCCCGCGACCACGCCCTGGGCCGCCGCCTCTTCGTAGCCCGTGGTCCCGTTGATCTGGCCAGCGAGGAAGAGGCCTTGCACGGCGGCCAGTTGCAGGGATGGCGTGAGTTGACGGGGGTCCACATAATCGTATTCGACCGAGTACGCGGGCGCCAAAATCTTGGCGCCCTCCAACCCGGGCACGCTTGCCACCAACGCCGCCTGGTCACTCGGTTCGAGCCCACACGACAGACCAGCAGGGTAGACGACATTGCTGTCGCAGCCCTCCGGCTCCAGCCACACGTGGTGCGTGCGCCCAGGGAAGCGGGTGACTTTTGTTTCGAGCGACGGGCAGTAGCGAGGCTCCACCGCACCGCCGGCCGCGACCCCCCGCCCCGACTCGAACACGGCGACCGCGCCGCGCGCGATGGCGTCGGTCACCACGGCTTCAGTGGCGGGCGTGGTGCGGGTGGAGTGGACGACGACCTGGGGGGCGGGGGGGGTCCAGTGCGGGTCGTCCAGCGCGGCGAAGGAGAGCGGGACGGGCGGCGTGTCGCCGGGGTGGGGCGGCAGGCCGGCCCAGTCGATGGTGCGGCCATCCAGGCGCGGGGGGGTGCCTGTCTTGAGTCGGCCGAGGGTGACGCCGGCGCCCGCCAGGCGGGCCGCGACGCCGGTGGACGCAGTCGCGGCCGCCGCGTCGGCCGCGTCGCACGACCCCGCGCCGACGGACGGCAACCTCCCCGCCGCCGTCACGGTGCGGCCCACATGCACTCGCCCCCGCAGAAAGGTGCCGGTCGTCAGCACGACGCTGCGTGTGGGGACGGGGGTGCCGTCGGCCAGCGTGATGCCAGCGACGCGTCCGCGCTTGATGCCAATGTCCACGACAGCGCCATCGACGATGTCCAGTCCTGACACTGCCGCCAGCCTCGCCTGCAGATCCCTCTTGTACAGGCTCCTGTCCACCTGGGCGCGCGGCCCCCGCACCGCCGCGCCGCGCGACGCGTTGAGCTCTCGATAGTGGATGGCGGCGCCATCAGTCGCCCCCCCCATCAGGCCTCCCAGCGCATCCACTTCACGCACTAACGCTCCCTTGCCCACGCCCCCCACGGACGGGTTGCAGGAGAGTTCGCCGATGGAGGCGACGGGGGAGGGAGTGACGAGCAGCGTGGTGGCGCCGCGACGGGCGGCGGCGGCGGCGGCTTCCACGCCAGCGTGGCCGCCGCCCACCACGACGACATCGTAGCGGGAGGTAGTGGGGGTGAGAGTGGAGGCTAGGAGGGAGAGGGTGCGGCGACCGAGTTGAATGGGCCGGTGAGAAAGGGCCGCCGCCAGCAGGGAGAGTGTGCGGCTGCGCGGCATGGGGGCGCGGGTGTAGCAAGCGAGCTCACGTTGGTGTGTAGGCAGCGGCGGGCGCCATTTCGCGTAGTTAATTGGAGCCGGAACAAAACGCAGAAGAGGAGTTAAAACACAGAAGAGGAGTTGAAACTGAAAAAAACAAAAAACAAACCCAAAACCTTCACCCACCACCACTCAACACCACCCTCCACGCCACCCCTTCAGGAGGCACAGTAGACGACCGCCCAATCGCGAACCCTCCAGCTGGCGCGTCCACCTGCCACAACGCCACCGCAAAGCCAGCGGGGTCGTATGGGTGGAAAGCCACCCCGCCTGCCGCCCGCACAGCAGCCGCGGGATCAGCAGACCACGCGGGCGCGTCATACAGCATGGCCGGCACCGCCAGGTCGGCCCGCACGCACGCGATGGAGGCGCGGGTGGGGCGGGCGAGCGCGCGCGCACGCGCGCGCGCGGTGCGCGGGGGCGCCGTCGCGCCACGCGCGCACGCGCCCAGGGCCACGTACCCAGGCTTCGGAATGGGCTGCCACAGGGCCAATGGTTTGGCGCCATCGTGGCGCCACGCCAGGCGGAAGCCGGTGGGCGGGGCGGTGGGTGGCGGCGGGCCACGCCGTGCGCCGTCCTCCTCGTCTCCGGCGCCGCCGCCGCCATCGCCGTGCAGGCGGTACACGGTGACGGGGGCGGCGGGCGGCTCCGTGCCTGCGACGACGACGTCGCCCCCCGGGGCGTAGCCGTGGGGAGCGACTGGGCGCCACAGAGAGATGAGTTCACCGCCTGCTGCTGCCCCCACCACATCGCCATCACTCGTCCACACCAACGCCCAGTCCACGCACGGCAGTTCAGCGGGCAGGGATGCATCCGTGGCCCCTCGTTCCGCGGCCGCAGCGGCCGCCTCCCACCGTGCCGCGTCGGCGCGCCCCGCGTCGCCGCGTGCGGCGGCGGCGGCGCGCTCCACGTCGGCCGCCACGGCGTCAGCTTGGCGCCAAGACGGCGCACACCGAATGCCGAGGGCCAGAGGGAGGGTGTCGGTGGTGGTGGTGCCGCCGCCGACGCGGTGGAGGGCGACGCGGTCGGCCGCCGCGACGGCCGCCGCGGCCGCGCCGCCCGCGGTCGCAGCACTCGACCGCCGTGCCTCGGCAGCCAGCACATCGCTCCAAGCCACCGCCCACCGCAGGGCGGGGTCGGGGGGGGGGTCGGTGGGGGCGCCACCCTCTGCGGCGCGTTGGGCGCAAGCGAGGCCCACGGCAGCAATCAGCGCCACGCCGCGGTCTGTCAACAGCAGGCACCTGTCGTCGGGGAGGACGTGGTGGGCGTCGTAGGCGGGACCATCGCCCGCGGCGGCGGCGGCGGAGCCGGCGGGCGCGTCGGCGCCGGCGGCGGCTGGGGTGGGCGAGGCGCCCGGCAGGAAGAGGGGCGCGCCCGGGGCGCCGCGGTCGCCCGCGGCCACGCTCGCAGCAACCCGCCGCATCAACTCCTGCCCCAGCTCCCCCGACCGCGCGGCGCCTGCGTTGGGGCCTCCCAGCGGCCTCAACCCCACCCTCGGCGTGCGGGCGACGCGGGGCAGGCGCGCGCGCGCCGCGCCGCGGCGCCCGCCGACGCTCGCGGCCACAGCCGACGCGGCCGCGTCCACCCCTTCCAGTGTGGACGACAACAAGTCCAGCCCCCCGGACACGGGTTGCGCCACGACGCCCACCAGCCCGGCAGCCGCCCCCCGCACAAAGCCGGCGACGCCGCCCCGCATGGCGCCCTCGAGGGGGCGCGCGACGACGCCCGTGACCCCGCGCAGCACGGCGCGCCCGAGCGCGCCGCCGCCCTCCGCCAGCCCCGCGCCCACGCCCGAGATGGCGCGCCCGCTCCGGGAGGCGGCTCGGTCGGCGGCGTAGGCGTCGTCGGAGGCGAGGCCGGCGACCGAGTCGGAGAGAGCACCCAGGACGCCCGACGCGCCGGAGAGGACGCCGAGCGCGCCCACCAGCGCAAACCAGGCGCCCGCGACCTGGGCCTTGACGCGGGCGGCGCCCCCCGCCCAGAAGGAGGACGCCCGGGTGGCCACGTCGGTCAGCTGGAAGCCGGCGAGGCGGACGGGGGCGTTGTCAAAGGAGGCAACATCAAGAATCCACGCGGCGCGGCCGAGTCGGCGCGCCCAGCGCGGGCGGGCCGCGCGGTCGGACCGGAAGGAGACGGCCGCAGACGCGGGCCCCAGCGCCACCAGGGCGGCCCGCACGGGGGGGTCGGTGGTGGCGTGGGTGGCGGGCGTGGAGCCGCCGCTGCGCACGGCCGCCGCGGCCGCCGCAGACGCGAGGCGCGACGCCGCGTCGGCCGCGCGCCACACGAACGCCTCCCCCACCGCCAGCCTCAGGGGGGCGCCCACCCAGGCGCCCAGCAGGGCAAAGTAGGAGCCGCCTCCGACCGCGGCGCGGCGGCCGGCGGCCACGATGTGGAGGAGGGGAGGGGGGGGGTCGGCGGTGTCGGCCGGCTCGTCTGGTGCATCAGCCGCCACCAGCACAGGGAACCTCGGCGCGGCCGCCATGTCGTCCACGGACACGCCACCCACATCAATGGCGAGCCGCTCGAACGCGCCACCCGGGCCCAGGCGGGCGGAGTAGGCCACGCGCGCGCCGCGTGCGCGCAGGGCGGCGACCTCTTCCGGCCTGTGGTCCACCAGGGACAGCTCCAACCCGCCCGCGTCTGCGGTGATGGTGATGGGGGTGCCTGCCGCCGCGTCAGCGGGGGGAGGGGGCAGGGAGGGTCCCTCCCGGGGGGCGGGAATGACGCGCAGCACGTCGAGCGGGGTGCCGCGCCCGACCGCGGCGGCCGCGGCGTCACCCGGGGCGAGCGGGGCAGGCCGCCCCGCCGCGTCGGCCAGGGCGGGGCGGCGCTCGTCGGAGGCGACGGACAGGGATGCGCCGGTCACTGTGCGCAGTGGGGGGAGGCGGGCCCGAGCTGCCGCGGCTGCGGGGCGGCCGCCCGCGGCGGCCAGAGCGTAGTGAGCCGTGGCTGCTGCTGTCGAGGTTCGATCCCCCCCCGCCGCCGCCAGCGCGTCGCTGACGCACACCACAGCACCGCCTGCCGTCGGTGGCAGCACAGCGACTGCTGTTAAAGGGGGCAGGGGGCACCAGGGCGCGTCCGAGGTGGCGCGCCACGCGAGCGGCGCGTCGGGCGACGCGTTGGCGAGCGCAGCGCCCGGGCCGCCTGCAGCAGCCAGCAGGGCCACCTCCAGGCACCCGCCCGCGGGCGCGGTCACCGCGTACCGCAGCGGGGTGGCGGGCAGGGGGACGCCCGCAGCCAGCACGGTGGCGTGCGGCAGAGAGGAGGGGGGTGTGACGTCGGCCGCCAGCGCTGCCGCCAGCGCAGCCGGCAGCAGCGGCGCGGGCGGCGCGGCCGCGACGCGCGCGGCCGCCGCCTGCCGCAGCGGCAGGGCGGCCGCCCCACGCGACGCGGAGGCCGCACTGACTGCTTTTGCTCCAGCCGGAACGCAGGGCAGGCCCGCCACGGCGGCGCCGTCGGTGGGGGCGCCGACATCGAGCGGCGGCGACCACGGCCCGCCAGGGCGGCGCACGCACACCGCGCGCCGGGCCGCGCCGCCCGCGGGCCACACCAACGGTGCGGGAGGGCCGCCCGGGGGCAGGTCCACAACGTCGGCTGCCGCGTCGGGCCCTGCACCCGTGGCGTGGGCGGCCGCGAGTTGGAGGGGGACCCCTGTCGCGTTGACCGCGCGCCAGCGCGGCGCGAGCGTCACGCACAGCACACCCTCGAGCGCCGCCGCCGCCGCTGCATCCGTCGTGGCGGCGGCAGCGCCCGCATCGTCCACGTGCAGGGCGACGTCCGCCACAACGCCCCAGGCCGGGACGCGGGCGGTGACGAGGGCGGCGGGGGGTGCGCCGCCGCCGCCGTCGGCGGCCGCGGCCGCGCCGCCGGGCGACGCGGCCAGCGACAGGGGGGGTGTCCACTGGTCGCTGTCCCCCAGCAACAGTTGCAGGGAGGGGGGTGGTTGTGGGCCCGTGCTGTTTCTGTCTGTACCCTCGGGCAACGAGAGCAGCTCGACGCCCCCGACCGCGACGCGCCGGCGCGGCGCGGTCGGCGGGGGCGGCCGCGCGCCGCCGGGCCCGCCCCCCACGTCCACCGTGAGCACGGGGGGGGGCGCGGTGGCACCGTCTTCCGAGTCTGCGGCGGCGGATGAGCGTGCGGGAGCCGCCAGCGGGCGGCCAGGGACAAGCGCCGCCACCACGGGCAGCGGCCCGTCGTTGCGAAGAATGGCCACCGGCGCTACGCGCACCACCAACGGCGCCCCCGCGGCAGCCGCGCCACCGACGTCGGGGTCGTCGTCCAGGGCCCAGGCGTCAGCGTCCACGTCGCGATCGACGCGCAGGTCGACGGGGTCGCCCCCCCCCGCGCGGCGAACACGCACGCACCGCGGCAGCGGGGGCGGCGCCCCCACGCCCGCGTCGTCGGCCGCCACGCCGTCCGCCAACGGGGCGGGCGCCAGGGATGCCCACTCGTAGCCGTCGGGGTGCAGGGTCAGGCCCAGGGCACGGCGTGGGTCGGCTGTGAGAATCGGAACGCGCGCGCACGGCGGCGCGCGGGAAGACGCGGCCGCGCGTGTCGCGCCGCCCGCCCCCTCCTCCCACACCGTGAACGCGGCCGCCATGGGCAGCTCCAGCACGAGGGTGAGGGGGGGGCACACCCGGATGCGCCAGTCGACCAGGGCGCGGCCTCGGCGGGCGCCCGGGGTGGGCAGGGGGTCGCCCTCGACCGCCAGTGAGAGCCAGGCGGCGGTGCTGCCAGTGAGCGCGCGGGGCGCGGGCGCGCACACCAGCCGCGTCACGCCGTCGTCGACGGCGGCCAGGGGCAGGGTGGCCCGGCCTTCTCCGCCCGCGCCGACGGCCCAGCCAACGTCAGAGTCGGCGTCGCCAGCGTCGTCTGCGTCCACAAAGCGGAGGCCGACTTGCGCGCCGCGCGAGCGCCACCCGTGCGGCAGCGACACACAGCCTCCCGGCAGCGCCACGCCCAGCAGCGTGCGCTCGGCGGGCGGGGTGGGGGCACGCGTGGCTGAGCCTTCTCCATCCACCTCCGTCACACGCACCCGGCGGCGCACGAGGCGGCGGCGGCGCACGAAATCGACGGGGCCGCGCGCGCCCGCGCCGCGCGGCGGCGGGTGCGGCATCGACGCAAAGTCTGGGCCGTAGGACCAGCCGTCGGCGTCGGTTCCCGCCCCCCGCTCCACGTCCCAGGGGCCGTCCCACGTCCACCCCGGGGGCGGGGCGGGCGAGGGAAAGTGCCACGTGGAGCCGCGGCCACGCGCGTCGGCCGCGTACCGCCGCCGCTCACCGATCAACAGGAACCCGCGCGCCCCCCACCCGCGCAGCGGGACGTAGCGCTCATGCTCGAACACGGCGTCGGTGGCGGTGGGCGCGCCTGTGTCGGTGGCGGCGGAGGCAGCGTCGGCGGGGGCGGGTTCGAGCGCCACCGCGATCGGGAACGGGGTGCAGTTTTCGACGCGGCACAACGACCGCACTGTTTCGACAATCGTGCCGTCCCCCGGGTCGACCGTCTCCAAGGCCACGCCGTCGCCGCCAGGGAGGCGGACGCCCACGGCGTCGGCCGGGGGGGCGACGGGGGCGACTCCAGAGCGGCGGCGGCGGTCGGCGTCGCCGACCGGGGCGGCCGCCGCGCGGCCCAGGGAGGGAGGCGGCAACCGCACCCACGCGCCGCGGGGGCCGCCCACGCGCAGGGCGCGGGCGCCACCCAGGGTGGCTGTATCAACCGCGTCAGCGTCATCGAGGGCGGGTAAAAAGGCCGCTCGCGCGTGGAGGGTGAACGTGGTCGTGTGCGGGGGGAGGGGCAGCAGCTCGATGGCCGCCAGTGGAGCCGCTGGATCATCACCCAGGGGCACGTCAGCAACCGCCACCGCGGCTCCAGCGCCACCGCCGGCGGCCGCGTCGCGCAGGGTGAGCTTGATGTGAGGCAGCGGGGAGCTGGGGGAGAGCGCGAGGGGCACCACCAGCGTCTCGCCCCAGGCCGCGCCCCCATCCTCCGCAGCGGGCACACCCCGCGTGCAGGCGGAGGGGGCGCCCCCTCTCCCCGCGGTGGCGTCGATGACCCAGTCGGAGTCAGCGGGGGAGGGTGGGGGGGGGGGTCGCGTCGGCGCGGGACACGCGGTCGACGACGACCGCGACGCGCCCCGCGCCCGCGTCCGCGGCGGCCGCGGCGCCACAGTCGGTGGAAGAGGACGCTCCCGCGCCTGGCACGTCGCCCGGGGGGGGGGGCAGGGGGGCCAGGGCGGGCACAGGGTCTCCGGTGGGGGGCAGTGACACCAGCTCTCGGCGCGTGCCGTCCAGGACTAAAACATCAGCAGCCTCCCCCAGTGCGTTGACCATGGCCGTGCGCACGCCGCCGGCGGCGGGGGCGGCCCGGCGCCCCCGACGAGCGGACGTCGCCCCCCGCGCGCGCAGCAGGGCGGCAGCCGCGGCGAACGACGTGGTCACACGGACCGTGTCGCACGCGGCTTTGACCGCGACGTTGATGGCCGCCCCTCCCGCGCCGCCCCCCCCCCCCGCGTCAGCTTTGACGATCAGGGGGGCGCGCTCCACCACGGGCTCCCACGCGCCGGAGGGGCCGCCCGCGCCCGGGTTGAAGGTCCAGAGTTCGGCGGCCACGCCCGCGTACGCCTGGAGGGACGCGGCCCCCGGCGCCCTGCGCGCGCCCGCGTCCAACGCCCCCAGGCGCAGGGCGGCCAGGGGGCGCCCCACCGCGTCTGCCACGTCGGCGGCGACGCCGTCGCAGTGGACGACGACGGCGGCGCCGCCGCTGGCGTCGGTGGGGACGGGGCCGAGGGTTAAGACTGGAGCGTCTGCCGAGGGGGGGGGCGCCCCTGACGGTGGCCCCACCACCACAGCGCACGTCGCATCATCCGCCGTCCACAGGGTGAGTGGGGCGGTGCGCTTCCCACACGCCGGCAAGCGGGCCGCCACCCGCAGCGCGTGCGGCGGCGCGGGCGCGGTCGCGTCGGCGCGCACACACCGCGCGGCGCCGCGGGGTGGCGGGTCGGTGCCGACACCCGCCACCACGCCCAGGGACACGTAGCCGGGGGGAGGCACCGGCCGCCACAGGGCCAGGGCGCGGTCGGCGCGCGGGGCGGCCGCGTCGCGCCAGACGAGCGTGAAGGCCGCCGCGTGCGCGAGCAGGGGGGGCTCCCCCGCCCCCGCTCCGCCACCGTCCAGCAGGACGGCCACGGTGCGCGGGGGGGCGCGCCCCGCGACAGCGGCATCGCCCAGGGCACAGTAGCCGGGGGGAGGGCGGGGGCGCCAGAGCGAGACGCCCGCGCGCGACGCGCCGCGCGTGCCGGGGGCTGCATCCCACCACACCAGGCGCCAGTCGGCGGCGGCGGCGCGCAACCCTGCGCGCGCGGCAGCGGCCAGGGACGCGCGCCTCGCCTCCAAAAATTCGGAGAACGCGGCGGCGGGGGCGGGGGCGAGCCTGCGCGCGCGGTCGAGCGAGGAGGCACGCGCTGCGGCAGCAGCCGCCAGCGACGCTGGCGACGCGCCCAGCGGGGCGCGCAGGTCGAACGGCGCGAGTGAGGGTGGTGCAGCCGCGGCTCCTACACCAAACGTGGCCGCCGCGTTGTCGATACACCACAGAAACGCGCCGCCGTCTTCGCCTCCGCCGCCGGGGGGGGGCGACCCCATGTGCCCCCCATCCAGGGACGCGGGCGATGGGCGCACGGGCAGGCACTGACCGATGGCGGCGGCGATGCATGCTGACGCGGCCACGCAGGCGGCCGCGCCGCGGGGGGGCGGGTTGATGCCATCCCCTGCAACACACCCCAGCACCACAAACCCGGGCGGCGGCACCGGGCGCCACAGGGACGCGTCCCCCGCGGCCGCCGTCCACACGCACTCGTAGGAGGAGGGAGGGGCGGTGAGACCTGAGTTGGCGGCGAGGGTGACGACGCGGAAGGGGGGGGGGGCCGCCGCGCGTGGCGGCGTCGCCCAGGGCCACGTAGCCTGGAGGCGGCAGGGGGCGCCACACGGCAACAACAGGGGGGGGGGCCATCCACGCCGTCGGTGCCGCCGGTCGCCCACACGCGGTCAAACCGGGACGTGGGGGCGGCGGGGAGAGCCTCGAGTGGTTGGGTGAGCGGCGCGGCGACCGCCTCCCACAGCGCGGCCGCCAGGGACGCGGCCGCGGGATCCAGCCGGGCCACGATGCGGGTGGCGTCCAGGCGGATGTCCAGGGAGGGGGCACCCCCGCCGCCGGTCCGCGGCGGGCGCGTCGACACGCGCGCCGCGACGCCCAGAGGGGCCAGCAGGCGCCCCGCCGGCGCGGCGGGCGCGCCGTCGCTCGCCAGCAGCAGCGCGTCGGCGCGCAGGCCGCGCACGTCGGCCGCGATGGTGGCGCCGGACGGTGAGGAGACGGCGGTGACGACGGCGTCGAAGCGCAAGGCGAGCGCGGCGGCAGCGGCGGGGGGCGGCGGCGCAGAGGAAGGGCGGCCGCCGCCGTTCGGCCGGGGTGTGGACGACGGCCGTCCCTCCCCTCCCTCGTGCCGCGACTCGACTGCCACCATGCGCACCTCTGCGTCCATGACTTCCACTGTCAGATCGGTGGGTGGGGCGGGAGGCACGGAGGGAGCCGCGATCGACGGCGACAGCGCCGCTGCAGCCGCCGCGCGCGGCGACACAAGCACGGCCGCCAGCGGCGACGCCGGCGGGACAGGGGAAGAGGCGGCGTCAGTGGGTGATAGTGACGCGTTTCCAGGCTCAGAGACAGCTGGTGCTGGTGCTGGTGCTGGTGTGCCGCTCTGGCGCTTGACCACGCCGTCCGAAGCGTCCGCGACCAAGCGCGCGCGCGGGGCCAGGCGCACACACGCGGCCAGCGACTCCGCCCCGGCCAGCGTGACGTTGCGCAGGGTCAGATTGGTGCCCGCCCCCACCAGGATGAGGGGCAGAGCTTCTGAGGGGGGCACGCCGGGGGGTAGGTGGAGGGTGGTGCCGCGCCCGTCATACACAGCAGAGGTCACGCCAGGCCCGTCAGCCAGCAGCCGGCACGCCGGCGACAGCCACGCGTCGGATGTTGCTGCAGTCACGCCATCACTCAACAAAATGTCGTCGCTGGTCAGAGCCGGGGGTGCCCCTGCCAACCGCGCCGCGGCCGCGGGGGCCGCGTATGCGAGCGCCGCCGTCAAAAACCCGGGCTCCGCCGCGACTCGCGGCGACGCCAGCACGAGGCGGGCGTGGGTGCCGCCATCCGGGGACCGGCGCCAGGATAGGGTGACCAACGACGGTGGCGGCGCCCCAGGCGAGGGGGGTGGGCCCCCCGCGACCGCGGCCGCGCGCGCGCGCGCGGCACGCCGGGGCGCTCATCCGTCGCGGTCACGTGCGGCACCGCCACATCAGCACGCGCCCCGCCCCGCCCGTCGGACGCCCAGTCGACAGTGACATCACCCAGGGACAGGCAGGCGAGGGGTTCGGGGGGGGCGCCAGCGCCGGAGGGCGCGTGCGTGAGGCGCAGCTCTGCCGAGCCGACGCGCACGGTGCAGCGGGTGGCGGCGCGGAAAGCGGAGGCAGCAGAATCGCCGCCACAACCACCCATGTCTGCCTGGGCATCGTCTGCTGCCTCCATCGTCGGCAACGCGTCCGCCCAGACGACGGGGACGTCGGGAACAGGGTACCGTTCCTCCATCCACCTCCCCGCGCGCGGCAGCCTCACCCCCTCCGCCACATTGTCCGCCGCCACCGTGGTGACGAGCGCGTACTCGGCCGCCGACAGGGTGGCCTGCAGCGTGGGCACGGTGACGTCGACGGCCACGGTGGAGGGGAGGGCGCCGCGCGCGTCGATGAGGGGGCGCGCGAGCGTGATGGCCACGCCCTCATCATACCGAGTCACCACGTTGCCGCCCACCACGCCCGCCACCACGCCGCGGCCGCCCAGGCGGGTGCCGCGTATGGTGGTGGTTTCGACGAGGGCGGCGGAGGGGGAGCCCGGAAGGCCGCCGCGCCACGCGACGCGGGAGCGAAGCGTCAAAGTGCCCAGATCCAGCTCAATCGCGTCCTCCGAGTCGGAGTGGCGGGGCATGGTGACGATGGGGGCGTCCGCATCGATGTGGAGGGCGACGATGACGGGCGGGCGGGTGGGGGGGGGGGGCGGCGGCGCGCGCGCAGGAGCTGCGCCGGCACCCCCACCCTCAAGGGGCGGCGGCGCCAACCGAAACGTGAGCGTAATGTAGGCCAGCGCTTCCTGCAACAGGCGGTTCAAGTAGACGACGCGCAACGCTTGCAAGCGCGCGGTGAGCGTGTAAAAGGCGGCACCCGACGGCACGCGGTCGTCAGCGTCCGCATCGGCGGACGGGCGCGCAGCGAGCGTCAACGACACCAGCGAGTCGTGCGCGCCCGGGCGCAGTCCCACCGCCCGCCGCAGCGGGTGACCCGGGTCCAGGGCGCCATCATCGGCAGTCAGGTTGCCCAGGTCGGCGACCAGCGTGATGCGGGGGCCTGGCGCGACGCTCACACGCACCGACAGCGCGTCCGCAGTCGCCACGCCCAGGGGGCGGGCGGCTGCATCCTCATACTCAAACGTGACGCGGAACCGGGTGACGGCCAGGTCCAGGCCAAAGGAGGCGGCGGATGGGAGGGTGGTGGCTGTGTCGTCGGCGGCGGTGGGGGGCGGCGCGGTCGGGGGCGCCCCCCCCGCGCTGCGCCCCGCCAGCGCGGCCGCCAAGTCCGACCCGCACGCAATCAGGGCGGCCACCGTGGGGCGACGCCACCAAAAGTCGAGCCCCGCCAGCTTGACGGCGAGGGAGACGGGGGGGGTGCCGTCAGAGGGGGGCGGCACGGTCGGGGGGGCAGCGGTCAGTTCGAGGGACGCGGCCGGGTCGCCCGCCAGCCCCACCGCCGCCGCTGCCGCGCGCGCGGTGGGGGACTCGGGGCCGCCGACGGAGCTGGTGCCGTCGTCAGCGTCGTAGAAGGCTTCGTCCGCGGTGTCGCGCCCCGAGTCTGCGCGCGCGGCGGGCGAGCGCGGCGTCGGCAGCACGCCCGCGGGCGTCGCAAACGGGGTGCCGTCCCCGCTGTCCGCCGCCGGTGGTGGTGCCGGTGTCTCCGGCGTGGCCGCGGCCGCAGTGGGCGGGCGGCTGGACGCGGGCGTGGCCGCGAGCGACGCGGCGTCTTTGGCGTCGGCGCGCGCCGACCGCGCGAGGTGTCTCCTTGCGCCCGCCACCCCGCCCGCCACCAACAAGTCCTCCACCTCGAACGCGCCAATGGCAACCGCCGCACTGACGCCGCCCCCAGGCGCCAGCAGGGCGGACGCCCGCCCCGCGGTCGCGCGCACCGCGGCCAGGGGCAGCTCCCCATCGGCGTCGGTGGCTGGGGTGGCCCCCTCGTCACCACCGCCCGCCGTCCACCACGGCAGCGGCGGCCGCCCGCACAGCAGCACCTCCAGCTCGCCCAGCTGGGCCGCCAGGTCGATGGGGGGGGGGGGGGAGGTGGAGGCGCCGCCATCGGCGGGCGCGGCGTCATCGTTTTCGCCGAGCGCGGCCGCCGCGCGCGCTGCGCCCGCGCCGCCGCCCGCCAGGTCGCGCATCAACGCGGCCGACCTGTCCAGGTTCCTCAACCAGTCGCGCGCGGTGTCGGCGTCGGGGGCGCGCAGGACGAGGGCGTCCCTGTCTGCGAGCGCGCGGGAGGGGTCGGCCCCCGGGCGTACGAGAGCAAACAGAGACGGCGGGGCGCCCCCGTCGCTCACCGCGGCAGCCGGCACGCGCACCGCCACCCGCCCCGCCCACGCATCGTGCGACGTGGCGGCCGCCAGGGCGGCGGGCGCGTCCGAGGGGGCCAGCCACAGGCGGCCGCGATGGAGGGTGGCGAAGCGGGGCGCCCAGCGCGGGCCGAGCGCCGACCGTTCAAGGAGGGAAACACTGCCCGCGTGCTCAGGCGGCGCCGTGCCCCACGCCGGCGCTGCGGGGGCGGCGAGGGAGTTGTTGCCACCTCCACCACCCCCCGTCACCGCGGCCAGGGCGCCCGCCACGCGGGCCAGGCGCGCCGCGCGCGCGGGGGAGGCGCAGACAGACACGCGCGGCACGCGCAGCGCCGCGCGCACGGCGCCGCCCCCACCACCCCCGGTGGGGACGTCGACGTCGGCGGTGGCGCCACACCTGTCCAGCAGCACGATGCGGCGGGGAGGGGGAGGGGCGGCGGCGGAGGGCGGCGCGCCCGCCCCCGCCGCCGCCGCGAGCGCGGCCGCTGCGTCGGTGTCCGACAGCCACGCGCTCACGTCCGCGCTCGCCACGTGGAACGCTTCCCGCCCGCCGCCCGCGCCATCCACGGACGGCACTGACCGCACGCGCAGCGTGCCTAGGTCGACGACCAGGGTGAGGGGGGGGGGCGGGTGAGAGCCGTCGGCGGTGGTGGATGAAGAAGCAACGACAACGGGCAAAGCAACAACCGGCGCGTCTAGATCCACCGCCACGTTCAGCCTCGGCCGGTCCCGCAGCGCGGCCGCCAGGGCGGCGGACGCGGCCCGCCGGGCACGCTCAGCGCCCGCGGCGGCGGCGGCACCCAGGGAGGCGAGGGCGAGGGGGCGCTCGGGCTTGAAAAAGGACGCGACGCGCGCGGCGGCGGGCGGGGCGACCGTCACAAACGAGGGCGCCAGCGCGAGCCGCAGGGACGCGTCAGCAGACCCATCCTGCGGCCGCCGCACAAAGATGACGGACACGGCGTCGTCCCCGTCCGCGGCAGCGGTGCGCAAGAGGGGCCCCTCTGGGGAGGTGACGCCCGCACTGGCGACCGCGACGCGCGTCGACAGCGTATCGGGAAACACGTCCACCGCCAACGACGCTCCCCCCAGCCCCGCGTGCAGAATGTCGGGGGCTCCATCTGCGCCATCCAGGACCAGGGAGGCGGCGTCCACGGCGACCGTGACGCGGGTCAGCAGGGTGAACGGCGTGCGCGCGCCCGCGGCCGCCGCGACGCGGGAGGCTTCCATGTCTTCCAAGGCCGCGACTTCAGCGTCGGTGAGGTCGGCCAGGGAGGGAGGGGCTGGGTCGGTGGCAGCGGTGGTGGCGCCGCCACCCCCCGCCTCCGCAATAGCTGCATCGGTCCCCGCTGGCGCGCCGCGCCACCACTCGCCCCACGACCGCCTGGCCCCCGCCCGGGCGGCGGCCGCCGCGGCAGCCGCCGCCCGCTTGGCGCCCGCCTCCACGCGGGCGTGGGCCAGCCTGCGGAAGGAGAGAATGGCGGCTGGGTTGAGCTGTGTGTCCATCGCGCGCGTGTCGGCGTCGCCGCCCAGCGCCCCCGCCCTCAAACACGCTGCGTACGCGTCCACGTAGCGCTTGCGCAACGCCAACAATGGCAGCAGCGTGTGCCACGTGCACTCCCGCGTCGCGGCGACGCGCTTGCGGACGGCGGTGCCTGCATAGAGCCACCACGCGCGCGCTGCATCACTTGACGCCCCCGGCCGACCCGCCGGCCGCATGTGGCGCACCGGGGCGCGGGCGCGGTGGGCGTCCACCGCTTCCGCGATGGTTTGCAGGCCCAGGTACTGGGCGCGGGACAGGTGCAGGGAGACGGCGTCCAGGGACAGGGCGGCATCCTGGGCGGCCGCGCCGGCCGCCGCCGCGCGCGCGCGCGCGGGCCGCGCCGCGTCCACGCTGCCTTGCCACCCACCGGGCGCAGGATGTACTGACGGGTGGCGGCGGGACCAGAGGTGGCGGCAGCCAGGCCGGGGGAGGAGAGGAGGGTGGTGGTGCCGCCTCCGCCGCGTGAGGAGACGGCGGGCGCTGCCCGCACGCCGTCGGCAAACAGAGCATCCCACGCGGCGGGCGGCACCGCCGCCCAGCTCGCCGCCCCCCGAGGCGGAGGCCACGGCTCCGCCCCCGCATCAAAGTAGGCGGCCAGCCGGGTCAGGGCCGCCGCCTTGCGCAGGAGGGAGAGGGGGTCGTGCGCGACAAAGGCGGGCGCGCCGTCGGCGTCGACCGTCCGCGCGTCTAGTCGAGCGAGCGTCACGCCCGCAGCCAGCGGAGGCGCCCCCGGCGCTCCCCCTCCTGCCTCGTCTTCATATCGAATGTGCACGTTGGTGATGGACAGCTGCAGGTTGCCGACAATGACGTCGGCCAGGCCGCGCAGGAGGCCGCCGCCGCGGTCGTCGGCGTCAGCGGCCGACGCGGCCAGGTCCGCCCCCGCCGACCGCACGCCCGCCGCCACGGCCTGCACCCAGTCCAGTTCCGCGTCGTCCACCAGTTTGCGGGTGAGGGCGGCGTCGGCGGCGGCGGCGGCGGACGGGGTGGCGGGCGCGGAGGCCGCGTTTGCGTCGGCATCCGCTGGGCCCGCCAAAATGTAGAGCCTGTCCACCTCCACAACCACGGGGGACCCCCTCAAATTGGCCCAGGGAATGCGCAGGGAGAGGCGGCCCAGCAGGCCGGCGCGCACGGTGACGGGCAGGGCCAGGCCGTCGAGGGCTCCCGGTTTGAGGGACAGGTTGGTCAGCGTCACGTCGCCCCGCAGGACGGAGACTTCGAGGGCCGACTTGTCCAGCCCCGACACATAGTCGCCCAGGTAGCGCTGCAGCAGGAAGGCGAGCTGGGACTCGAGCATGGTGTGCTGGGGGAAGGGATGGGGGGGTTGGAATGCGGCCCCGCGCTCACCTTCGCTCACCCGCCTCCCCCCTTCCCTGTCGACGACAGGGGGGAGTGCGAGGAGCAGAGCCGGCCTGCCCGCCACGCGGGAGCGTGTCGGGAGGCGGGGAGAGTGTGGAGAGCGGTGAAAGAGCTCAGTGTTTCTTTGCTTGTGATGCAAACCCTTTTTTTTTTTTTTTTTTTCTTTCATTGTCACACACACACTGCCTCTGCCTGCCTTTCGTCCTGCGCTGACCACACACATACACTCTCTCTCTCTCTCTCTCTCTCTTCATCACTCACTCAGACCCAGCCCCCACCGCTTCACGCTCCGGCTCCGGCGGCGGCGGCGGCGGCGGCGGCACCCCGTCGCCGCCGCCCGCGCGCGGCAGCGCCGCCGCCGCCGCCACACCGCCCGCCACCCTCTGCCGGTCGCGCCCGCGCTTGGCGGCCAGGTCGCGTACGAAGGTGTCGCCGCGGCACGCCACCATGGTGCGCACGTGCTCGTTTTCGTCGTCCTTGATGGCGACAAACGTGTCGTACAGCGACCGCACGCGCGGCCGCCGCGGCGGCGCCGGCACCCCGCCCGCGCCCCCCCCCCCCCCCGGCCGTCACCATCTCGTCAAACAGGTACAGGTCGCACGCTTCATAGTACTCCAGCGCGACGCGGGGGGGGGCGACCGACTTGAGGGCGGCCTCGTTGTCCTCCAAAAACTGGGCGTACGTGTCGACCGCGTGCCCCTCGACCAACTCTGAGAACGCGTACGCGGTGTCGGGGGACAGCGCGTACCCTACCACACACACCCAGTAGTAGACCAGGGACGCGTGCGCGGACGCGGCCCGGTCGCCCCAGCGCGCGTCGCCGCCGAGCGCCTCCATGATTTGCAGGTGGTGCAGCTCGTTCCACTCCTCCGCAAAGTGCACCCGCCTCAGCTCGGCGCCCGCCCGCCACCAGCCCAGGGACTCGTACAGGTGCAGCATGGAGATGTAGGCAAAGTAGGGCATGCGGGCCACGGTCTCCAGGAACCAGAAGCGCTGGATGGGGCGGCCCGCGAACAGGGCGTCCAGGGTCCAGCAGAGGGCCAGGTAGGCCGCCCTGACGGGGAGGGGGGCGGTGGTGGCGTCGGGGCCCGCCTGGCGCGCGCGCTCGCGCGCCCAGACGGCGTCGTCGTCCAGGGTGAGGGCCGCGAGGCGGGCGCGCACGGCGGCGGCAGAGGTGGTGACGCCCGAGGCTGACCCGTCCCCCCGCGCCACGGGGGGGGCGGGGGGGGGGGGGGAGCTTGGGCAGGGCGCCGGCAGCTTCCAGGCGGACGTCCAGGCCGCGGAAAAAGGCGGTGGCCGAGGTCAGCGCGGCGCGCGCGGCGCGGCCGGCCTTGGTGGCGGGGGGGGCGCCCGCGGGGCCGGGCGGGCCGTAGCGCACAGTTTGGCGCAGGGCGGTCAGCTCTTTGTTGAAGTTGGCCAGGCCCTGGGTGGGTGGGTGGGGGGGGAGGAGGAGGGGAGGGGCGGGTTGGGAGTGGGGGGGAGACCAAACGCCACGGCCTCGCGCCACAGCCCGCCCGCCCGCCCCACCCACACACCCCACCCCACGCACCAGCACCAGCCCGCTGCGCGGCTTCTCGCCGTCGCCACCCTGGTACATGCGGCCAAAGCCGGAGCGGAAGCCGTAGTCGCCGCACATGATCTGAGGGGGTGGAGGGGGTGGGGGGAGGGTCGGGGGAGGAGCACAACGGAGGGGTGCGAGGGTCGGGAGGGGGGCGCCGCGTCGTCGTTGGCGCTCCTCCGTGCGAGGGGTGGTGGGCGCCCCCCCCCCCGCGCCTCCCCCTCCCCTCCACCCCCCCCCCCCCTCGCACCTCCACAATCTCGCCGTCCGGCGTTTCGTACACCTCGCACACGTCGCCGTCGCCGTCGTCGTCGGCGGCAGCGCGCGGCGGGGGCGCGAGGGGCGTGCGGCGCGGCATGTGGCGGCGTGCGCGCGGCAGCGGCAGCGGCGCGGCGGGGGCGACGGCGCGCCTGTGTGTGGGCATGTGTGTGCGTGTGTGCAAGCGTGAGCTTGTGCCTGCCCTGTGTGGCCGTGTCGGGCGTGGCACAAAGGGGGATGGCGATGGCTTGCATCGGCCGCTGCTTTTGGGGCGCCGCCCCCACCCCAAAACCCACACGCTCACCGGGCGGCCGCCGGGCGCGGCATCGACGCGAAGCGTGCCAGCAGCATGCTGCGGTGACGAGGGGGGAGGGGGAAAGTGAGGGGAGGGGGGAAGAGGGGGGGTGCGGCTGCGTTTTTTTTTGTGTGTATGGGTTTGTGTGTGTGTGCCGATGTGTTCGTCGCCATCACTCTCTCCTTCCTCAAATACCCCCGCCAACCCACGTGCCCTTTGCCACACACCTCCACCGCCCTCTCGACAAGAAACCATGCGGGTGGCTGCCCACCCGTCCCGCCGCCTGGCGTCGACGGCGCGCATCGGCAGCGTGAGCGCGTTTGCGCGCGCCCCCGTGCCCCACCGGCGAGACCGCGCCCGCGTCGTCACCGTGCGCGCAAACGAGTTGAACAAGTGGTGAGTGCACTGACGGCGACGTGTGATGGGTCTTGGGATGAGGGCGTGCCGGCAAGTGGGCTGGCGTCGCTGTGGGGCCGCGCGCGTTTTGTTTTCAATGCCGGGGCGCACGCGGCCTCGGACCTCGCCGCGCGCCTGCAGCACGTCCGCCTGCTGTCACAAGCAGTGTGGGTGTGTGTAGACACGCGTGCGAGGGGGGGTGGGACGTTTTTTTGGGGAGGGGCAGGCGGGGTGGCGGGCGCGCGGGGGAGGCCACAGGCGCGCTCAACGGCTGACGACGGTTTTGGCGTCCCAAACGCCCGCGTCGCGACCTCCTCCGACCTTCCCCTCCCCACCCACACCAGGGCCAACCACGACGCCTCCGACGACATCGAGGGCGACAACGAGGGCGACTACACGTTTGACCGGTGAGCGAAAAAAGCACGCGGATCGCGACGAGGCATGGGGCTCGCGCTCGCGACAGGTCGCGCCCTCCCTCCCCACCCGCCGGATGTCTCGCGCCCGTCCGCGCCTACCGATCGGGGCATATCTGGGCTGCACGTTGGGGGGGGGGGCAGAGGCAGGGAGGCCTTGCGGAGGGGGGGCGGCGGAGGGTTTTTTGGATGCAGCCAAAACGCGCGATCACCTGGTGACTTGGCGTCCGTTTTCCCTCCTCCCTCACCACCACCACATACACACACACACACACCATCACCACACAGCGACACCTCCCGCGTCGTGCTGCGCGTGCTGACGGCGCGCTCCGTGCAGCGCGTGCTGGAGCAGGTGAGAGTTGGGAGAGGGAGAGTGGTATGGTGATGGACACGTGAGCACGCGGCGACCACCCACACACACACACACACACACACACACACACCATCCAGCTCGGTGAGACCGACCTCTTTGTCCAGCAGTGGTTCAACAACTACTGCGCCGACCACCCCCCCCTCGAGGGGGACCCGTTCATCATGGCCCTGTTCCGCCAGCGCGCGGTGTACACAGCCGACCCAAAAACAGGGGTGGAACACTTTGTGTCCCCCGCTCAACTGGCCCACCGCGTGTTGGCCACGCGGGAGTTGATGGCGAGAACGGTGACCCAAGGGTTCCCCGAGTTTGTGACGCGCACCAACATCGAGTGCCTGAGGGCGCACCTGGAGGCCAACTCCTACACCTCCGGGTCGCACGCGCCCGCGGAGGCGGACAGCGCGGACAAACGCAAAAAGTGAACGGGCGCCTGGTGGTGTGTGTTTCTTGGCTTTTCGTGTTTTTTTTTTTCATCGTCCCCCCTCCCCCCCGTTGTTTCGTTTGCCCCCCTCCCGTCCCCCCCTCCCCCCCCCCCCCCCTACCCCCCGTCACTTGAATTTCAAAAGCCCATCCCTAAGCAAACAACCCCTAACAAAACAAAATCTTCCTTCCACCGACGCACAAACGCTGGAAACGCCTTCCCCCTCTGCCTCCCCCCTTTTTTCCCACTATTTTCTCCGGGAAAAAAAACAAACAATCAAAACAAAAAGCCACACGCCACGCACCCCCCTCTGCACACACCGCGCCAAACCCCCCCTCGTAGGTGGCTGCGCGTGGGCGGCGGTGTGTGTATGGCTCGTTTTTTTTTTTTTCCGCACGCCTCCCCCCCCTTTGCACACCCTTTTGTAACACACACGCACGCACCGCCCCCGCCCCTCGTTGGCGCAAGGCGTGTCTGCCATCACACACATACTGTCTCTGGTCACTTTCTGCCTCTCTTCCTACACAATTTAAAAACAATCCCTTTCACTCGCGCTCCGGCCGCCCCGCCTCCTCCCGCGGCGGCGACGCAGGCGCCAGCGCCGCCTCCTCCCCAAACGTCAGCACCTCCCCCGGCTCCACCTTGGCCAGCGCGGCCGCCGCGTTCTCGGGGAACCGGACTTCATCGATCAACTTTAACTCGTCCTTGACATTGTGCCACGAGCCGCACTCGCCGCACTGCAGAAACACGGTGCCCCTGTCCCAGGCACGCGGGTTGACAGTTCTTTCTGTCCTGCCGTCGCACTTGTTGCAGGTGAAGGCGACCAGGCGGGAGCGGCGCGGGCGGGGCAGCGCGATGGAGGCGCCGCTGTCAGTGTCGGAGGCGTCGGAGGCGTCGTCAGACGCAAAGGACAGGGGTAGGATGGATGTGGTGTCGTCATCATCAGGAGGCAGGGGCAGGGAGGTGGGCGGGAGGGCGCGTGCGAGGCGGGGAGTGACAGCGGGGCGACGCATGGCGACACGCGGCGGTGGGCGCGTGGCGCGTGTGGCCGCGGCACGGGCTGGTGCGCACGCCACGGCACGCATTGCATGCATTGTCGCGTGTCGACGGGGGAATGTTGTGAGTGACGACTGTTTTTGGTGTGTCGATAAACAACGAAGTTGAAGTGGAGTCTGCGAGAACGAAACAAAGAAAACGCCACCACCAGCATCGAAAAAAACCATCAACCCCACACATCACCATCAAAAGCACATCAAACGCAGTTTCACCACCATCCCATCTCCATTCACCCGCGCCCCGACACCATGGGCGGCGGCCGCTCGCTGGGGAAGACGGGCGGCAGCGGGCGCTCGGACGGCAGCGTGCGCGGCGGCCGCCGCGCGCGCGGCTTGGGCCGCCGCGTGATGACGGGCGGGGCGGACCGGACAGCGGTCAGCCTGTCTGCCGCGGCGTGGCCTGCGAGGCCGGCGCCGGCGCCGATGGCGGCCACGGCGGCCGCCTTGAAAGCGACGCGGGCGGCGGCACCGACCGCGCGCGCGGTGGCGCCCACAGCCACAGTCGACGCGCCCATGGTGGCGCCGGCAGCCGCGGTGGAGGCGCCCACCGCGGCGACAGGCGCACCCACAATGAAGCGCACGAGGGAGAAGGTCGTGCGCACGACAGAGGCCAGCGCGCTGCGCCGCGGCGGGGGCGTCGCCGCCACTGCCTCCACCCTGGGCACCACGGGCACAACCACCGGGTGGTGCCTGGCCGGCGCGGGAGACGCAGGCGCAGGCGGCGGCGGCGCCAGCGCGGACGCCGCGGGGGCGGCCGGCCTGCGCGGCGGCGGCTTGCCGCCGCGAGGGGGCGACTTGGTGCCCCCCAGCCTGAACCTGCCCAAGTCCAGTTTGCCGCCAAAGGACGGATCAAAGCCGTAACGGGAGGAGGCGGCGGCGGCGGCAGCGTCGTCGTCCGCGGCAGCAGCAGTGGACGCTGGCGGCAGGGCGCGCGGCGGCGACAACGGTGCCAGCGACGCCAGCGACGACCGGGAAGACGCGCGCGACCGTGCGAATCTGCCGGACGCGGAGGGAGGGAGCGGCGGCACGGCGGAGCGCCAGCGGGAGCGGGAGGGCGCGTTTTTGTCGGTCGGCGCGGTGTGCGCCGACGCCGCCGACGCAGACGCGCGGGCCGTGCCCCACCCCCAGCCCCCCGACCCGGGACGCTTGCCCGCGGGCGAGCGCAGGCTCCAGCGGGAGGGGCCTGCGCCGCCGCCGCCGCCAGGGGAGGGAGACGCTGAGCGCAGCCCCGGCCGCGAGTCGCGCCACACACTCGCGCGTGGCGGCGACCGCGGCGACCGCCGCCCCCCCGCCGACGATGCAGACCAGGCACCCGCGGCGCCGGGCGACGTGACGCGCGAGGGGACGGGCAGGGGGCGCGCGTCCGCGCCGCGCGAGGGGGGCGGCGACGCGAGCCCGCGCGGCGTCGTGGCCGACGCGGGCGACGCGTTGATTTCACAGAAAGTGACGACGTCGCGCATGACGTCCTGTAGAGTGGGTGGGGTGGAGGGAAGTGAGGCGGCAGGCACAGGCAAAACAAGGCAGTCGCGGGGGGAGGCACAGACGAAGCGGGACGCGGACGCGGCGTCGCGCGAAAATCGAGCGCGCGCGCGCGCGCGCGCGCGCTCGTGTCCGCTTCTCCGTCTCTCTCCCTGCCTCTGGCCTAGGGTTGCCACCCAGCCACCCGCTCGCACACTTACCTTGCCAAACACGACGGCCGGCAGCCCCGCCCGCGTGACGAGGGCCAGCTCGCGGCGCAGCGCGTCGACCGCACTCAGCGCGACGGCGCGGTCGTCGGTGTCGCCGCCGCCGCGGGGGAGGGAGGCCAGCTCGCGCAGCTTTTCTTCCAGGAGCTCGAGTTGGTCGCTGGAGGGAGAGGGGAAGAAGGGCGGGGTGAGAGAGAGGGTGCGTCCAAGGCGCGGCATCGTGCGAAATTGAGTTTCCGTGCCCCCCGGCGCGGCATCATGCGAAATTGAGTTTCCGTGCCCCCCGGCGCGGCACCGCGTCTCCTCGCCCACACATCACCAGCCCTCTCTCTCACACACGCACTCACCGAGTCGCCAGCAGCGCCTCCCGCTCCCTGTCCGCGGACGAGGGGTCCAGCTCCAGGGACGACGAAATCGGGTGCGACGCCTGCACCGCCGACCGCAGGCGCGCCTCCAGCGCGCACGTGCGCTCCAGGGCGGCGTGCAGGCCCAAGGTCTCGGCGTCTGCGTATTCGGGGGGTTCCATGATGGTGAGGGGAGGGGAGGGATAGAGAGGAAAGGGAAAAGGCGCGAGCCGCGAGTGTGAGTTTGATTTTTGCAACGCTCTCTCTTCACTCACCCTGCCGCCGCAGCGTCTCCGCTCCACCCCCCCTGTGCGTCCACACATTACCCGGCCGCACCGCCACCGCGCCCGTCGACTCCAGAAAGGCGCGCGTGGCGTCCGCGTTGCCCGAGTTGAGGCGCACGCGCTCAAACTTGGGGCGCCGCCCGCCGCGCTGGGGAGGGGGGGGCGCGCTGCTGCCACCGCCACCACTCCCCGCTTTGACCCGGGGCGGCGCTTTGCGGCCGCACGCTTCGCAGCGCAGGGCGGATGGCGCGTTCAACAGGGTACAGCCAGAGCACGGCCACGCGGCGGCGGCCGCCGCGGTCGCGAGCGCCGCGGCGGCCGCCCCCTCGTCGAGCAACCCCGCCGCCGCCGCCGCCCCCGTCAACTCGTCCCGCCTCGCCCCCGCGGGCAGCAGGGCCACCATGTCGGGCAGCAGGTGGGCGAGGCCTGCGTCCAGGACGACGGAGAGGTAGGCGTCGGGAGTGAGCCTGCCCGCTGCATACCCGGCCGCCGCGTCCTTAAACGCGGCCGCCCTGCCACTATCCCCGCCTATCGCGTCATTGACGGCGGCCAACAAGGCTCTGTTGGCGTCTCTCAGGGCGATGGACACGCCAGTGGCGCCGCCGACGGCGCCGGGGAGGGCGGGGAACGCGTCGGCGGAGGGCGGCGGCGGAGGGTGTGCGGAAGAAGAAGCGCCACCCGACCGGGCGGCTGCAGCGAACGCGGCTGCTCCCGTCGCTGTCGGACGGGACGTGCTCACAGCCAGCGCGGGGAAGGAGTCCTCAAGCGACTGCGGTGGCTGCTGCGGCGGCGGCGGGGGGGGGCGCGCGCGCGGGTGGCCGCCGACCCACCCCCCAGCGCTGGGAACGCGGACGCGGGGGGAGGGGCAGGCCGCGACCCACGTGACCCTGCCACCATGGGCGGCCTCACGGGTTGGCGAGGGCGGGACGCGCCCGGCAGCGCGGGAAAGTATTCTCGCCGCACCCCGCCCCGCACGCCGCCGCCGCCGCCACCTGCTGCCGCGCTCCAGTGGCCGCCGCCCGCGCCGCCAGTCAGCATCGGACGCCCCCCCAGGGCGGCAGGGAAGTCGGACTCGGTCAGCACAGGGGAGCGCGTGCGTGGGGGCGGGGGAGGAGGGTCGGCGGGAGCGACCACCTCCACCCCTCCTCCTCCGCTTCCGCCTCTGCCCCCCCCGTCTGGGGGCCGGCCCCCCCACCCCCGTCGATCCAGCACCCGCAACCACCCCCCCCCCTCGGCCGAAACTGAACATCAATGGGGATCGTCAACGCGGCGCGCCGCTCCGCGCGGGACGTCGCCCCCACCTCCCCACCATGCTCCCGCGCCGCGTGCGCCGCCAGCTCGGCCGCACTGCCAAACACGACAAAGCGAGCCGCCACGCAGGCCGCGTGGCGGCAGGCGTGGTGGGCGGTGGAGAAGTGGGCGTCCAGGTCGGCATAGTCCCGAAAATACTCCCATTCCCCCGGCGCCGCCCTCCTGCACAGGAAGCAGTGTTCGTGCTGGGTCTGCATGTGGGTGAAGAGTTCGGCGTCGGAGTAAAAGCGCTTGCGGCAGAAGGCGCAGGGGGGGTGGCCTTTGAACCCGGCAGCAGCCAGTGGGCCGCCCACATCGCCAGACGCGTTGTGGCGGGACAGGGACGCCTCAGTGTACACCTGCTGCTCAGACGCAAACACTTTGCGGCCGTCCAGGCACACGCCGCACAGGTGGAGGCCTCGCTCCCGCAGCGCGGCGCGCAGCGCCCTCATGGTGGGGAAGCGGGGGGGGCGGTGTGGGGCGCGATTCGAGTCGCCTCCTCGCCGGCCGCTGCCACCAACACCGCCGTCACCACCACCCTCCATCAAGGCGGCGTGGGTCAGGGCGGTCAGCGCCTTCATGTCGCCCCAGTGGCGCTGGTCGTCGAAAAACGCGTTGGCTGCGGCCAGCCGCCACACGCCGTCCCCCGCGTCCGCCCGGGCGCGCGGTCCCGCATAGTCGGAGGGCACAGGGCCTCCCCGCCGCGTCACGTACAGGGCGTCCGACTCGGAGCGGCACACGACGCAGCGGAGGTCTTGCAGCACGATGCGCAGGCGCAGCGCGCACTTGGAGCAGGCTTCGTCGTGGCCGCACGCCGGCACGCCCACGTGGTACAGAGGTTCGGCGCACACGACGCAGAGGGGGCCGTCCGCGGTGGTGGGGGAGCGGGGGGGCGGGATGCCGGGGGGCGGGCCGCGAGGCGGCATGGTTGTGTGGGGGAATTCAGGCGGAGGTGCCACCACACAGGCCGTGTGAGGGGGTGGAGAGAAAGGCCAAAGTTGTGCGAGTGCGAGAATTGGGGGGGCACCAACCCCGCGCAGGGCAGCAGAGACGCCACAAAAATGGTCGATCAGTGTCGTTCTTTGTTTCGTCACAGTCTTCTTTTTCCGACCCTCACTCTCTCAAACGCACAAACCAAAACACTCAGACCACCTCCTTGCACCTAAACGACCTCGCCACCGCGTCCAGCGTGGCCCCCTGGTCCGCCGCCGCCCGCCCCGCGTCCGCCTGGAGGCGCAGTTCGTAGCGCCGCCCGCCCGCGACGCCCACCACCGTCCTGTACGTGCGCGCCCACTCGACTTCACCCCCCGCATCCACGTCGGCCTGGGTGACGGCCAACTGGTTGCGGGAGGCGTAGGATTCAATGGCGAACGTCAGATCGAAATAGGTTTTGCCGTCGTCGGCCGTGCGTTCACTCGCCGCCACGACGCGCCCCCCGCCGCTTCACACCCAGCCGCGTGGACATCAACTCCGTCAGGTACTGCGTCAGTGTCGCCTCCGCTGCAGCGGATGGAGGGCCCAGGTCGGCCACTGACGCGTAGCGCGAGGTGGAGGGGGAGGAGATGGTGACGAACAAGTTTTCTTCGACGTCCAGGGGGGAGCGGTAGGCGGCATCGTTGCCCGCGGTCTGTGTGTGTGTGTGTGTGTGTGTGCGTGTGTGTGTGAGGGGAGGGCGGATCGATGCGTTTTTCGGACGGGGTGTGGGTGGCAAAGGGGGAAGGATAGGACAGACGGCGGGTGTCCCCCAATTCGCGAGCCGCCTCCCTTCCCCCCCTCCCTCCCTCTCCTCCTCCCCCCCACCCACTCCCTCTCACCGTCACAGCCAGCCAGTCGTCCGGATAGAAAAAGTAGTAGCCGTCCAGCTTGTCTTCATGCACGCGGAAGCCGGGAGGGGCGTCGATGAAGGCGCGGGCGGGGGGGGTGGCCACCACTCCATTCCCCAGCCCGGCCACCGCCAACGCACCCGCCAGGCTGGCCAGCAGGCTGCGGCGGGACGGGGGGGCAGGGGGAGGCGGGGGGACGCGGGAAGGGGGGCATGCGCGTGGCCCCGTTGTGGCAGCGGCGCGCTGCGGCGCGGCGTGCTGCATTGGAGGAAGGAGGGGTTGGTGCGAGAGAGGGAGGTGTGATTGCAGCACAGCTATCGCGGTGCAGCAAACAAGGAATGATGGAAACGAAGGAGCGAAGTGTGTTTTTTTTAACAAAAACACCTTTAACCGAGAAAACAAAAAACCACCCTCTCTCACTAAGTGTACCCGTTGTTGGGGTTGTCCAGCAGCGCCGACCGCTTGGCCCACCTGTGAGGCGCCCCCACCATGGGGGGCGGGCCGGCCGGGGCGGCTTCCGCGGCCACCGCGGACGGACTGACGTCGACGGACGAGACATCGACAAACCGGGTGTTGGTCCCCCCCACCACCATGCCCCCCCTGCGTGCGTCGCGGGGCCAGTACTTGATGTCGTACACGCGGTCGGGGCGGGCGTGCGGGATGATGGGCTGGACGGGCGGGTTGCTGTGGAGAGGTTGGAAAAGGGGATCGAGGTGGGCGAGGGCGAGCGTTGTTTTTTTTGCGGCGCCCCCCCGCACACGCCTTCCCCTCTTCCACACTCACGCTGGTGCATGCTTGCGCCACTCCCCCGTCTTGTGCAGGTAGGTCTGGAACTCGGGCGTGGACGCGACGCCGGTGACCTGGGGTGTGGAAAGAGGGCAGGCGTGGTGGGTTTGTTTTTGTTTCACGGGCGCACTCCCGCCCACGACTCGCCACTACCGTGCCGTGCGGCGAGCGGCAGGGAAAGAGAGAGAAGGCGGTGGGGCAGACTCGCGCCCCGCGCGCGCCACGCTCTCGCGGCTGCGCCTTTCCTGACGCGCACACACACACACGCACTCACCCGCCACGGCTGCAGCCGCTGCAGCAGCTTGGCCAGGGCGCCCTCCTTTGCCATGGCGAGGAGAGGAGGGAGGAGGCGCGGAAAAGTGGGGAGGAGTTTCTCTCTTTTTTCGCAGGAGTGAAGCGAACCACAATCACGCGCCATTCCTCTGGAACGCGCGACGCGCGGCACACACACCCTCCGCCGCCTCTCGCGGCTGCACACACACACACCACCAATGGGGCTGTGGCTGTCCCGCCTGACCGCCCTGTTTGGCGGCGACCAGGAGGCGCGCATCCTCGTCCTCGGCCTGGACAACGCGGGCAAGACCACCATTCTGTGTGAGTGTGGGTGGGGAGGGGGAAGGAGAGTGTGTGTGGCATGATTGAAGCAGGGCGTGCGGCGTGGGGACGAGCGTGTGGGAGAGGGGCGCGGCGGGGGCGATGGGCACGGGACGCGCGCGCTTTCCAACCCTTCCCCTTCCTTCCACACACACCACACACACAGACCGCCTCCAGGTCGGCGAAGTCGTGTCCACCATTCCCAGTGAGTGATTTCTTGATTTGGAGAGAGAGAGAGAGGAGTGTGGCTGTGTGTGCAGCACTCACTCCACTCCAAACCACACCACCCACACCAACCCCCAGCCATCGGCTTCAACGTCGAGACCGTCACCTACAAAAACATAAAGTTCCAGGTGTGGGACTTGGGGGGCCAAACCTCGATTCGACCCTACTGGAGGTGCTACTTTCCAAACACGCACGCCGTGATCTACGTCGTCGACGCGGCCGACGTCGACCGTGTCGCCACCGCGGCCGCCGAGTTTCACGCCCTGCTGGAGGAGGATGAACTGAAGGGCGCGGCCGTCCTTGTCTACGCCAACAAGCAGGACCTCCCCGGCGCGCTGGATGACGCGGCGGTCGCGGCGGCGCTCGGGCTGCCCGCGATCCGGACGCGCGACTGGGCCATTTTCAAGGCGTCCGCCATCAAGGGGGAGGGCCTGTTTGAGGGGTTGGACTGGTTGAGCGGCGTGCTGAAGGCGCGGAAAGGCTGAGCGCCGTGCGTGGAGCGCGGTGGGGTGGGGGGGGGGGAGGGGGGGGAGAGGGTGGGGCGGTGGTTGGGGAGGGGGGCGGGGGGGGCGGGAGGGCGTTGCGAGGCGTGTGCTTGCTTGTGTGTCTCTGTCCCTCCCGCTTTTTTTTTGGCTTCTTCCTTCCCTTGACAACTCGAACCCCTGTAGACATGAGAGAGAGAGGGAGTGGATCCTACCAAACGCAAGAAAAAACGCGGAGGGGAAACGCAGGCGCTTTTTGCACAACAAGGAAATCAAAAACACACGCCCGCGCGCACCCCACAAACCCGCCGAGAGGGAAACAAGAAAAACCGACAGGGGACAAGAAAGTGTGGTGCAGGGGAAAGAAAGGAGGGGTGGGCAGGGAGGGGCGCAGACGCTCGCCCGCACGCCCCCCCCCCCCCTGGTGACCCGACCCCTCTTCCTCTCTCCTCTTCACTTCTTCTTGCGCAGGATGTCGGCCACCTCATCGCGCTTGGCCTTGCCGCGCTTGTGGGTGCCCAGCTTGCGCTTGGTGAACTTGAGGGCGCGCTTCTCGCGGCCGGTCTGTGTGTGGTGAGAGGGGGCGTTGTCGTGAGCGTGGTTTTCGATCCACCTTCTCTCTCTCTCTTCCCACACGCACACCCACACACCCACACACTCACCTTCAGCAGCTCGCCGATGCGCTTCTCGTAGGGCGCCAGGCCGGCGACCTCGCGGATGATCTCGCGCACAACCTTGACGCGCTTGGAGGCGCGCTGTGTGAGGGGAGGGGAGGGGAGCGGAAAAAAACGTTGGTCGGGGGTGTGTGTTTCGCGTGCTCACCAGCCCCGTGTCCCTCTCGTCCCATCGCGCAGCCCCACGCGCTTTGACCCTAGCGCGGGCGCGTGTGGGAGGCGCGACCGCGAGCGCGACGGCCAGCGACAGCGGGCACACCGCAGCCGACGGCTCTCGGGCAGAAATGGCAGGCCCTCTCCCCCGCCTCCCCGCCACGCAAGTATGGGCCCTGGCTGCCAAGCAGAGCAAGAGACCAGCTCCAGTGTGTGGCGCCAGCACTCGGGACCCGGGGACGCGTGGAGAGGTGTGGGTGCGACAGGCGCGGCAAATTGGCGACGGCGGCCTGATCGCGCTCCGTGCAAAAACGCTCCGCGCGCGCCCTCCACCCCGCCTCCTCCCCCGATCTCGACGCCTGGCACGCTCGCAGAGCCAGCTAAAGCGCGCTCCAGGACGGCACGACGTTTGGGGAGAGCAGGAAGGCAGGCACACCGCCCGCTCGCCCCCTCTCACGCTTCGCACACACTCACCCCCTTGCGCGCGGCCGGGCGGGCCGTCTTCTCGCGCTTGGTGACGACGTGGCCCTTCTCGAGGCCAACAGCGATGCCCTTGACCATGGTGAGTGGTTGGAGGGTGGGGACAGGGGCGGGGAGGAGAGGTCGAAAAAATCGACAAAGAGAGTGTGTGCTGCACCCTGAACCGTGAAAACCACACCCCTCTCTCGTTTTCCGCTTGCATTCTACCTCCGCGCCCCTCTCCAGCCCCCCCTTTTTCATTTTATGCGTGCCTCCCTCGCCCCCGCCACCGCTCGCGCCGTCGCGCGCGCGCCCGCCCGCACAACTCTCTCCCGCGCTCGCGCGACCGCTCGCCCCGCGATGGCGCTCTCCCAGGACGAGCTCAAAAAGCAGGCCGCCTGGCAGGCGGTCGACTACGTCAAGTCGGGCATGAAGCTGGGGCTGGGCACGGGGTCGACGGCCGCATTTGCGGTGGCCCGGATTGGGGAGTTGATGAAGAGCGGTGAACTGAAAGACATCATCGCGGTGCCGACGTCGGTGGCCACGTATGAGCAGGCCAAGAGTGAGTGATGGGAGAGAAATTGGGGGAGGGAGAATGTGTGGGGAGGGTGGGGAGAGGGGGGCGGAGAGACGCGGAAAGGGGGTGGCCGCGATCTGGCGCTGGCCCCTCTTCGCTCTCACCCACCCCACCACCCCCACACCCCACACTCCCCAGGCCTCGGCATCCCCCTCGCCACCCTGGACGAAGTGCCCGCCCTGGACCTCGCCATCGACGGCGCGGATGAAGTGGACCCCGAACTCAACCTCGTCAAAGGCCGCGGCGGCGCGCTGCTGCGCGAGAAGATGGTGGAGCTGGTGTCCGACAAGTTTGTGTGTATTGTGGATGAATCCAAGCTGGTGACCGGGCTGGGCGGGTCGAAAGGTAAGAGAGGAAGGGAAGGGTGGTGTGGGTGGGGGGGAGCGTTTTGTTTTTCCTTTTCACCAACCCCCCACCCTCCCCACGCCACCCACCCCACCCCATCCCCACACAGACGCCATGCCCGTGGAGATCGCCCAATTCTGCTGGCAGTTCAACCTGCGCCGCCTCCAGGCCCTGCCCGAGGTCGCGGGCTGCACCGCCAAGCTGCGCATGAAGGGTTCCTCCAAAGACCCGTACGTCACCGACAACGGCAACTACATTGTGGACCTCTACTTCGACACCCCCATCAAAGACGCGCGGGCGGCGGGGGCCGCCATTGCGGGGTTGACGGGGGTCGTGGAGCATGGCCTGTTCCTTGACATGGCGGACGTCGTGATCGTCGCGGCCGCGGACGGCGTGCGCTCGATGACCAAGTGAAAGAGAGAAGGAGAGAGAGAGAGAGAGTGGCTTGTCTCGTTTGTGTGATCCCAAGACGGTTGAAAAATGCGAGCAGGAAGAGTGTTTTTGTTGCAGAATGAAAAACAGAGGAAAAAGCGTGCGCTCGCCCACCGAAAGAAAAACCTCCCCCACACCCACACCCACCCTCCATCCCTCTCTAGTTGTACACCATGTAGCTCGGCGTCGCCGAAAACTTTTGGTAGCCTTTGATGACCTTGTTGACGGCGTCCAGAAAATCTTTCTCGGACACCGTTTTGCGGCGCGCGCGAATTGCATACATCCCCGCCTCCGTGCACACACTGCGAATGTCGGCTCCCGTGGACGACGGGCACAGCCGAGCCAGCAGCTCGAAGCGAATGTCGCGCTCCACGGACATGGTGCGGGTGTGAATTTGAAAGATCTGGGTGCGCGACGCGAGGTCGGGCAGACCGAACTCCACTTTGCGATCCAGTCGCCCGGGGCGCAGCAGCGCAGGGTCCAGCGTGTCCGGCCGGTTGGTCGCCATCAACACTTTGACGTTGCCGCGCGAGTCGAAGCCGTCCAACTGGTTGACGATCTCCAGCATGGTGCGCTGCACCTCGTTGTCGCCGCCCGCGCCATCATCGAAACGGGCGCCCCCAATCGCGTCCACCTCGTCAAAAAACACGAGGCACGCCTTCTTGGACCGCGCCATGGTGAACAGTTCGCGCACCATGCGGGCGCCTTCGCCCACGTATTTTTGGACGAGTTCAGACCCAATGACGCGAATGAAGCACGCGTCCGTCCGATTCGCCACCGCGCGCGCGAGCAGCGTCTTGCCCGTGCCGGGGGGGCCGTAGCACAGCACCCCTTTCGGCGGGTCGATGCCCAGCGACACAAACTTTTCGGGGTGCAGCATGGGCAGTTCGACCACTTCCCGCATCTTTTCGATCTGGTCCTTGCACCCCCCGATGTCGGCGTACGTGACGTCCGGCTTCTCCTCCACCGTCATCATGGTGACGGAGGGGTCGATCTTGGGGGGGAGGGGGATTTGGATCTGGTACTTGTTGCGGTCGACGCTGTGTGAGTAGGTGGAGGAAAGAAAAAGGTGAGAGAGGGAGCGTTTGGTTTGCCTTCCCTCCTTCTCTCTCTCTCTCTCACCCACACACAACGCACCCGACGCGCATGCCCTCCTCGATGTCGGTGGGGGCCACCTTGTCGCCCAGGCCGACGACAAACTGTTGTGTGGGGAAAAGGAGGGGGAGGGTTGGTGGCACCACACACAAAAACATCCTCCCTCATCTCTCTCACACACACACTCGACACACTCACCTTGGCGATCTGCTTGACGTTGATGACGTACTTGGCGTCGTCGGTGTTGGGGTTCATGATCTTGGTGCAGCGCGCGACCTGTGTGGGGGTGGGTGAAAAAGAGAGATCGAAAGGGTTTTGCGCAGCGCTGGCAGCGCATGCAGGGCCGACACCCCGCTCCCTCACCCTGCCCCTGCGTGTGGCAGTACGGGACTCGGGACGACACGCAGAGGTCGACGGGAGCAGCGAGAGAGCCAGCGTGCGTGTGTGTGCGGAGGAGAGCAAAAACAGCGAGACCGATGCGCGCGGCGCGCGCATCGCTCCTCTGGCACCCCGGCGCCCGCGCCCACCCCGCACCCAGGCGCCTGCCAGCCACAGCACACATACGTGCGTGCGTGTGTGTGTCTCGCTCCAATGCAGGCCAGCCACCCTCTCCTCTCCCCTCTCACCTGCAGCGGCTGCTCCTCCGCCATCGCCTGTTTGTCCGACACCAGGTCCCACCGCGAGGGAGGCGCCAGCCCGGTGTCCGACTCGCGCACGCCGCACAGGTCGTCCACCGCTTTGGCCAGGGTGGCCAGGTCGGCTTCCGCGGTTTTCAGCTTGGAGGTGTAGGGGCCTGCACCGTAGGAGGTGAGGAGCGCGATGTCGTCCTCGTCCAGGGCGGGCGGGGCGACAGCGTCATCCTTGTCGTGATCGGGTGGGTCGGCGGGCATTTCAAGAAACGCGAAAGGGAGGGTTTGTATGTGTGTTCTCGGCCCCTCGGAGGCGAAAGGGAAAAAGGAGTGAACAAATAAAAGTAAAGAAAACGCCAGAACGGAAATAGTGTTTCGTTTCTCCCCCCTCCGCTGCCACGCAAAAGAAGCCATGCTTTCGCCTATTCCACCCACCCTCGCGCACACCGTGCCGTCTGCGCCGTCCCCCGAACTGCCCCATGTGTGCACCCGCCACTGCTCGTTTGCCAAGGAATTCGGCAACGTGTTTCGTTGTGTCTCCACCGGCACGTTGCACGTGTGCGACCAGGGCTGCGACGCCCAGGTGCCGGTGGATGCGCACACGGCGGTGTGCAGGCTGAGTGGGCGGTCGTTTGCGCGTGGAGACGTGGCGCGGATGAGGTGAGTGAGCGAGGGCATGACGGCAAAGGGAGCAAGGCGGAGAGGGCATGGCTCTTGGCCCTTCGCCAGTGCCACGGAGGGATGCGTGGGGTTGTGACCAACGAACGAGGGAGGCGTGGTGGGGAGGGCGCGGTGGGGAGGGGGGCAGGCAGAGGCCAGAGTTCGCGAGCATGCGCCGTTGACAGCGCGCGCTGCCGCCGTTTCCGTCGCGGCCAAACCCACCAACCGTCTCCTCCTTCCTCCTACCCACACACACACAGCAAACGCCCGTCCGAGGAGACCATAGAAGCCGCTGCCCGCACCAAGCACCGGTCGGACACAGAGTGAATCTTTATTTTGTTTAATCCCCTCCCCCCAACCAACAAACCAGGACACACCCGTCCCCGTCCCCCCACCAAACACACTGACCCGCACCCAATTTTGACGACCACCCAACGCCGGCCATTCCCCAAGCGAGCTGCGCCACAATTTTTCCATCTTGTAAAAACAGACAAAACAATCGTTACAACATTTTTTTTGCACACATTTTTTCCATCACTTTTCTACCCTCCCAACACAGCATCCGAGTACTCCGCAAACGCTTGCGTCTCCACCAACGCCCCCGCAAACGGCGCATCCTTTCCCTCCCGCGTCGCCAGCCACGCGTCCCGCAGCAGCACGGTGACGCGGTCGCCGTTTGTGTCGACCTCGGTGAGTGACGCGGACGCGAGGCCATCCACCACGTGCGCCTCGATGTGGGCCCGCACCGCGGCCAACAGGGCGAGTGTGGCGTCTGTGACGGTGGGGGAGGGAGGAGGGAGGGGGCAGGGGCGCGGGGCGGCGGCCACAAGGTTTGCGTGGTGGGGTGCTGCGGCCGCGACGAGCGCTGCGCGCCCAGGCAGCGCCGGCAGCGGCGCCGGCAGTGCAACCGCGCCCTTGTACAGGTTGATGCGCACCGCGCCCGCGGCTGCAGCCGCCGCGGCGGGCGTCTTGGTGGAAAGGCCGGCCGCAAAGGGAACAGGGGACCCGAGGAGAGCCAACCCAGCGCCGCCCACCGTCGCGGCTGGCAACGACGGCAGCAACGGCCCTGCCCACGCCAGCGGGCGCAGCAGGGGGCGCACCGCCAGCACGGCGGCGGCGGCGGCGGCGCCCCCGCCCCCAAACACGACGAGGGGGCGTTCCAGCAGGGCAGCTGTTAGGAGGGTGATCACTCCCTCCAACGGTAACGCGGCCGCGGTGGCCGCTACAGCCCAGGTGAGAGCAGAGTCGTGCTCATCATCTGCCGATGCAGCAGGTGCGCGACCGATGTGGATGGTGGGGAGGGCGGGGTGGGGCGCGAAGCGTGTGCTCGCGCCGCGGACGGGTGCGGGCGTGGCACCGTAGGCAGCGACAAGCGACGTCACCGTGGGAGGCGGAGGAGGCGAACCACTCACCCCGCCCCGCTCCCCCGACGACGCTGAATGAAACGAGGCGTCGTCGTCGTCGTCGCCGGTCGACGGCGCGGCGTCGACGGGCGCGGCCGCCGCCTCCGCCGCGGCCGCGGCGGCCGCCTCCATCCTGTCTTTCGCAGCTCCCAGCTCACGCACAGGTTTGCCGGTGGAGGGCGGCGCCGCGGCGGCGGCGGCCAGCACGCGCGCCGACGCGCGCGCGAGCGGCGACGGCGCCCCGGGGGGAGGCAGCGTGGCGGCGGGCGTCGCAAAATTGGCGCCTGATGGCGAGGCGGGCGTGCCGTTGACTCCGTTGGTGGTGTGGCCACCGCCACCGTCTGCGCGGGGCGGTGGCGGGGTGGAGGAAGACGCGGCATCGGCGGCCGCCACAACGGACGCCACCCTGTCCACCCTCTCCAGGCCCACCACCTCCCTCAACAACGCCACGTGAGCGTCCAGGCACGGCACCCGCGTCAACAGGGCGTAGCAGCGGCGGGCGGTGAGGGAGCGGCCGCGGGAGGTGAGGGGCGGGGGCGCCCCGCCTTCCGGGCGGCAGGGGGAAGGGGAGCGAGAGAGCAGGTCGTCCGTGTACACGCAGACGCCGTACAGGGGGGCGCCGGTGGGGGTCTGGGAGAGTGTGTTGTGTAGAGGGTTGTCGACGGTGGGAAATAAGGGCTCGACCTCCCGCCGCTTGCCCCCTTGATTTGTTTTCCCCCCACGCCAACCTCTCACCTGCATCAAAAACACGGTCGTCTCGTCGTCGTCATCGTGACCGTCATCCTGCGCCAACGCTCCCCCCAGCGCGGCCCCCCAGGACGGCGTGCGCGGCAGCGGGGAGAGGCGCACGCCCAGCGGGAAACAAAAGTCTGCGGCCTCTGGTGGTGGAGGAGGTGCATTTCCACCTCCCTCCTCCTGGCCCGGCGCATACCAGTGCAGCACGCGGGGGGGCAGGGCCGGGGGCGGCGCCTCCCGGCCGCCCCCCGACGCGCGGCGGTCGGGCAGAGAGCTGGTACTCGCGCGGCGGGAGGGGGGGGTGCCCGCGGGAGGAGACGTGGAGGCGGGGAGGTCGGCCTCGTCGCCACCACCGCCCAGCAGGGCTTCCGCGGCGGCGGCGGCGGCGGCGTCCAGGCCCTGAGAGGGAGAGAGGGGGGAGTGGTGATGTGTGTGTGAACGATCACCGTGCGTCCAGCTGGCGTGCTCTCTCTCCCTCTCTCACACACGCACTCAGTCTCTGCTTCACTCTCCATACACCGCCACACACTCACCACAATCAAAAAGTGGTCAAACAACCGGTCTCCACCGTCGCCGTTGCCTTCACCACCACCGCCGCCGCTGGCGCGCTGGCGTTGCGCCCACTCGCGCTTGTGGGCGGTCAACTCTTCAGGGTCAAAGTCGGGCAGCGTGGGTGGCGCGGTGGCGCGCTGCGTGGGGAGGGTGGGGAGCAAGGTTGTGAGGTTAGCGTCGTCGAAAACAAAACACCTCCTTCCCACCTCCATCGCCTTCAGCCACTCACACGAAACGGGTTCCTGAACAGAGGGCGTGCCGGCGCGTCGGGCGACGTGACGCGGCGCGCGTGCGGCGCGGCGTCGCCGGTCGACATGGGGGGGTGCGTCGTGGAGCCTCCCCCTTCCCCTCCTCCTCCCCGCCTGGCTGTGCTGGCGACGTCAGGAGAAATGACAGAGTGGGATGTGCTGCCACCAGCGTGCGGGAGAGGGAAGCACTGTGGCAGAGGCACCGCAAAAACCAAGGGATTGAAACAAAACGGCTCGCCGTTTTGTTTTTCTGCCTCGCGCCGTCTTGTCGACCGACTTCCCTGACGCCCCACCCGAGAGAAAAAAAGCATTCACGCAGCGGCACAACAAAAGGGTTTAAACGAAGTAAAACATAAAAAAGAGTCCCAAGGTGCGGCTGGGCGGGAGCCGGACTCGCCCCCCGATCAACACCCAACCCGCGTGCTCTCTCTCTCCTCTGCCCACTCTCCCCCATCACTCCAGCAAGTCCGAGATCAGGCTCATGTGCGCAAAATCGTCCAGCCCCGGCGACTCGGCCGGCACCCCGGGCGGGCGCGCGCCCGCGGGCGTGGCAAAGCCGGGCGCCGTGGGGGCGCCCGGCCGCGCGCCGCCGGGAGGCATCGCGCCCCGCCCGTAGCCGGGCGGCGGCGCCGCGGCGGCCGCCCGGTAGGACGGCAGGGCGCCATTGGCGCCGGTGGCGGGCACGGCATAGGGAGCGCCCCCGTTGGCGGGGCGCGGCTGCTGCGGCGGCCCAGCGGCCGCCGCCTTGGGCGACGGCGACGCAGGCGGCCGCACCTGCGCGGCGGGCGACCGCGGGGCTGAAGGTGGCGCCGACGTCCGCCCTCCCTCCGCCTGGGCAGCCGCCAGGGCGGACCGCAGGGCATCGAGTTCAGCGGAGTGGGAGGCGAGGGCGGCGTCACGCTCCGCGAGGGCGCGCTCGCGCGCGTCCAGCGCGGCCGTCGTGTCGGCCAGCGACGCGCGCAGTGACGCCGCCTCCGCCCGCGCAGCCGCCAGGGCGACGCGGGCGTCGTCCAGGGCGGCGGTGGAGGCACCATCCGACGCAGCGTCGGACGCGGACGCGGAGGCAGGCGCAGCACCAGCAGGCGACCCGGACGGCGGGCGCGCGCCGCGCCGCCCCCCCGGCGTCGACGCGGGCGACCGCCCCGCCGACGGCGGCGGCGGCGGCGTGGAGGGAGGCGACGATGGAGGCGGCGCAGACGCGGCAGCCACGGCCGCGGCGGCCGCCTTCTTTTCGCGGTCGGCGGCCGCACGCGCGGCCGCGCGCGCGGCTTTTTCCACTGCCCGCTTCTCCGCCTCGGCCGCCCTCTCCGCGTCCCGCGCTGCCGCCTCCGCCCTCCGCTTCTCCTCCGCCTCGCGCGCCCGTTTGTCGGCTTCCGCCTTCTTGGCGGCTTCCACAGTCGCCTTGGCGGCCGCCTCCTCCGCCCGCTTGGCCGCCTCTGCTTCCTTTTTGGCACGCTGTCTCTCCTTTTTGCGGGCGCGCTTCTCGCGGTCGGCCGCGGCACGCGCGGCTGCCGCTTCATCGCGCGCGGCGGCGGCCTCCTCTTCTTCAGCGATGAGTGCGTCGGCACGTTTGAGTGCCTCTGCTTCAGAGTGCGCCCCTGCGACGGCGGCCAGGATGGCGGCGGCAGCACCCAAGTCCACCGCTGCCCGCCCACACGCGGCCAGCCGCCGTTCGTCCGCGTCGGCGCCGCCCCGCCCGCTGGCGCCGCCGCCATCGGTGGAGGCACCATTGGCGGAGGTCGCACCATCCTTGCCATCCACAGCGTCCCCGCCGCGGCCGCCGTCCTTGTCTTTGCAGGGGGGCGGCGGGGGCGGGGGCGGGGGCGCCTCCTCAAAAGCGCGCGCCACCGCCTCCGGTGCATCGTCCACCAGCACAAACGTGCGCGTCTCCACGTCCAGGCGGACGAGGGGAGGGGGCGGGGGCGGCGTGGGCGGGTCGGCGGCGGCGTCGCCGTCGGCAGCGGTGGGGGTGGCAGCGTCGGCCGTCGCCTCCCCGCCTTCACCCTCCCCCCCGGACGCCGCCTCCACCGCCGCCAGCCCCGCCGCCAGGGCGTCCATGACCAGGGTGGACGTCACCTCCTTCTCGTTGAACAGGCGGCGGGTGAGGCCCCGCATGACAGCGTCCGCGGGGGCGCGCGCGAGGGTGGCCCTCTCGTCGTCTGGCAGCCCCCGCCACCACACCGCAAACGAGCGCGCCGACCCCGCCAGCGGGGCCAGGGCGGCCCTCGCGTCGTCCGCGTGGCGCCGAGCGATCGCCTCCACGTTGGACAGGTAGACGCGCACCAGTTCGCGGCGGTACGCAGCGTCGAGGCACACACGCAGGGGGGGGGCCGCGCGTCGTGGTCGCGGCGGCCGCGGCCGCCGCGCCGGACGCGGGCGCGGCGGACACGGCACCAGCCACACCACTCCCACCCGAGGGGCCGGCCCCACCTCCAGAGGACAGGGAGGCGGGGATGGAGGGCGCGTCCCGAATGACCTGCACTTGCGCCCTCACAGTGAGAGCCCCGTCCGGCCCGACAAACCCGTCCGCCACCTTGGAGAGTTCCATGAACTTCTTCCACCCCCAGTCGTGCTCCTTTTTGCAGAAGCGGTGCAGGGTGTCTGAGTGTGGGAGAGTTGGGGAGGGAGGGTGTGTGTGTGTGTGAGCCAAGCGGGAGAGAGGGAGGCCGCACACACACACACACACACACCACAACCCACACCCCACACACACACACACACACCACAACCCACACCCCACACACACACACACCACAACCCACACCATACACACACGCATCCACACTCACCCGAATACTTGGACTTCTTGGGGTCGGCGTTGACGACCGCAATCGTGAACTGGGCGCAGTGCGACCAGCCGGGGAGAAGGGAGTCGTGGTCGGCGACGCACAGGAAGAGGGACAGGTGGTGGGCCACGTCGCAGCCCTGGGGGTAGACGAGGATGTACCTGTGGATAGTGGGTGGGTGGGTGGGAGGAAAGTGGGGGCGTGTGAGTGTGTGTGTGTGTGTGTGTTGGGAGAGGGAGGACGGGTGGGGCCGACCCGAGAGCGTGGCCGCCGCGGTCGAATGGGGTGGTGTTTGTTTCCTCTCTGCCCCCGCCCCCCCGCGCCTCCAGCCCACACGCACAGCCCCACCCACACCACTCACCACCTGTGCCCCCCCACTTCAAACACGGTGGACCGCAGCTCCCGCTTTGCCACGTCGGCGAAGCCGTCGACGCGCCACGTGAAGCGCCCGTACAGGGACGAGGGGGACGGGCCTGTGTGGAGTGTTGTGGGCGGGTGTTGCAAAGGTGAGGCAAGTGTCAAGAGGGACGTGCAAGCAGTCTAGTAAAGCACGGGGCCCACCCATGCGTGGCGGGCGGGCGAGGCCAGCCCCCCTCCCTCTCTCGCCGCGAGGCCGCCGCCAAAACAAACAACCTGCGTTCGCACCTACCACCCTCCCTCCTCCCTCCTCCTCCCTCACCTTCGCCCTCCTCCAGGTAGGACGACGACGCCACCGCAGCGTCAATGGGGGACGGCCGCCCGCCCGCCGTGTCGGCCGCGTCGGGCGTTGGCGTCAGCACGCCGTCCGCGGTGGCTCTGTCCTTGGCGTGGGTGGCGCCGCCCGCGGTCAGCGCCTCCCGCAAGCGAGCCGCAGACGCCATGCGGAGGAGTGGGGGAGGCGGTGAGTGCGGGGCGAGTCACACGCGGGGAAAGAGAGGGGACCGCGGCGTGTGTCGTTTTGTGTGTTTGTGTGGCCCTCTCCCAGGAACAAGGGGGAAGCAGCCACACACACCACTAGCAGTGAAGTGGTGGTGGAGCTTGTGGCGCCAGGCAGCGCGTGCGCGGGCGGTGGAGCACAGAGCCCGTCGCTGGAGAGGGAAGAGAGTGAGAGGGCGTGTTTTTTCTCCATTCTTCTCTCTCTCGCTCGCTCACTCTTCGACGCACAAAAACGCAGGGCATCTGACCGACCGTGCCCCACACACGCGCAGACGCAAGCGCCACACACACACACACACACACACAACACTCTACACACGCACAAACAGGAGGGCCGGCCTGCTGGTAACGCTTCCCGCGCGCTCGGTTTGCTTTCGCGCGCGTCAAAAACCAAACGCCCCCCCGCCCTGGCGACACACGCCCGGCATGCAGACCTCCGTCGACAAGGTGAGACATGGAGCAGTGTGTGTGGATGTAACGAGGAGGGTTGTGGCGGCGGAGGAGGGGTGGGGCGGGCGGGAGGCGGCGACCGCGCGCAAGCGTCAGTTGGTTGGGGGCATGTGAGAAGCGGTTCCGCCCCGGCACTCACCCTCGCCCTCCTCCCTTCTCTCTCTCCCACACAGGAAAACAAGGTCACCGCCCTGCCGGTCGGCTGGGGCAAGCCCCCTCTGTCGCCCGCCCCGCGCACCGCGCTCGCGCCGGCGGTCGCGCCCAATGCGGCCAAAGCGTCGCCCATGCCGAAGCCGCCGCCGCGGCCCAGGGCGACGCCGGGGGACAAGGTGAGTTGTGTGTTTGAGTGTGTGTGCTGCACCAGTGGACAGAAAGCAACGAGGCAACAGAGGGGCTGCGCTTCTCTCGCGGCGCGCGCGGCCGTTGCTTCTCAGCGTCCGACCCACCCTCCCGCCTTCGCACACAGCGCCCCGCTCCCTCCCCCGCCGCCGCGCCCCGCCCCCTGCCCTCCACCTCGGCCCGTCCCCACCTCCCACAACCACCACAACGCACGTGGACGCTGTCCGACTTTGACGTCGGCCGCCCGCTCGGCCGCGGCAAGTTTGGCAACGTCTACCTGGCCCGCGAACGCTCCAGCAAGCATGTGGTCGCTCTCAAAGTGTTGTTCAAGTCCCAACTGCGTGCTGCGAATGTAGAGCACCAGGTGCGGCGCGAAGTCGAGATCCAGTCCCACCTGCGCCACCCCAACATCCTGCGCCTCCACGGCTACTTCACCGACGCCGACCGCATCTACCTCATCCTGGAGTACGCGCCCCGGGGGGAGCTGTACCGCGACCTGCAGCGGTGTGGCCGCTTCCCCGAACCGCGCGCCGCGCGCTACGTCGCCTCCCTGGCCCGCGCCCTGGCCCACTGCCACGCCAAGCACGTCATCCACCGCGACATCAAGCCCGAAAATTTGTTGGTGGGGGCGCGGGGGGAGTTGAAGATCGCTGACTTTGGGTGGAGTGTGCACGCTGTGTCCTCGCGCCGGCGCACGCTGTGCGGCACTCTCGACTACCTGCCCCCAGAGATGGTGGCCGGCGCTGAGCACGGGGCCGGCGTGGACGTCTGGTGCCTGGGCGTCCTGTGCTACGAGTTCCTGGTGGGGACACCCCCCTTTGAAGCGGCGGGCCACTCTGAGACGTACAAGAGGATTCTGCGTGTCGACCTGCGCTTCCCTGAAGGTGATGCCGCCCCCTCCCCCGGCGCCCGCGACCTGGTCACCCGCCTGTTGGCGCGCGACCCGGCGGACCGGCTGTCGCTGGCGGGCGTGCTGGCGCACCCGTGGATCGTGGAGCACGCGGGGGGGGACGTCTGAGTGAGGGAATGATAATGAAGGTGTGTTGTTGTTGTTGTGTCCCCACGCCACAGGGCCACATGCACACAGCTGCCTTTTCCACTGTGTTTAAATCAAACCCTCCTGCCCCTTTCTGGACGTGTAAAAAAAAAACAGACGAGAGAGTTCGCGCAACGCAAAACACAAAAAACGAAAAAACGTCGACCGAAACGCGGTGTGTGTTCTCTCGCTCTTGTCGCCGCCACACATCCAGCGCGCGCCTGGCCCTGCTGTGCCACCACACCAGAACGTGCGTCACACCGCAATTGGGCAGAGGGACGGCGCGCGCGGGGGCCAACAGAGCGCCATCAAAAAACACAGTGCCGCGCGATGCCGACCCCTCCTCCCTCCCTCTCCACCCCACAAAGCCCCTTTAACTGACCTCCTCATGGGCCGCGCACTCTCCGCCTACTTTGTGTTCGCCGAGTCGGCCCGGCCGGCCGCGGCGGCGGAGCTGGCGGCGGCCGCCCCCCCGGGCACCAAAGTCGGCGTCGCTGCCGTCGCCAAACGAGTCGGCGAACTGTGGAAAGCGTTGACCGATGACGAGCGCGCCGAGTGGAAAGCCAAAGCTGTGGCCAAGGCGGCGGAGAAGGCGAAGGCAGAGGATTGTGGTGACGCGGCCCCCGCCCCCTCTCGCCCGGCCGCCCCCCCCGCGCTGCCCGCGTCCGTGGTGCGCCGCATCATGCTGCTGGACCCGGACGTTGGGCGCGTGTCCGCGGGCGCCGCCCGTGCCGTGACGGCCGCCACGGAGGCGTGGCTGGAAGGGTTGGCGGGGCACGCGGTGCGCGTGGCCGCAGAAACGCGCCGGCGCACGCTGCGCGGGGGGGACGTCGTCACCGCGGCCCGCCGGGATGACAGGCTGGTGGACGCCTGCCTGCCTGCCGCCCTGTCGGGGGCGCTGGCGCGGGAGGCGGGGGAGGCCAAGGCGCCGTCGCCGCCGGCAGACGCTGAAAACGCGGCGCCCCCGCCCGACGCCAAGGGCAAGCGCAAGGCGGTGGGGCCGCCGCCGGGGGAGGCGCCCGCGCGGCCGGTGGCCGCCTTTTTTGAGCCGTACCGCAAGTGAAGGAGGGGAGGGGAGGGGAGGCGTGTGTGTAGAGACTGTGTTGTTTTCGAGCAGGCAGCGACACGCGCCCATCACTCTCCCCTCACAAATTCTTTCGTTTTTTTATGCAAGCTCTGGCCCGGCGGACCTTCCCTCTCTCTCTGCGCATCCTCCCAGCCTTCATGTGTGCCAACGCGACCACAGCGGCCGACCCGCTGCGCACGGTCGTCTGCATCGTCGGCTCCGGCCCCGCCGCCCACACCGCCGCCGTCTACGCCGCCCGTGCCGAGCTCAAGCCCATCCTTTTCGAAGGCTGGATGGCCAACGGCATCGCGGCGGGGGGGCAGCTGACGACGACGACCGACGTGGAGAACTTCCCGGGGTTCCCCGACGGCATCATGGGCGGCGAACTCACCGACAAGTTTCGGTGCGTGTGTGAAAAGAGGGGGAGGGGTCGTGTGTGTGTCCGCATGCGGTCGCACGCGCACAGGCTGAGATTAGCTCTTGATCGACGGGGTTGGCGCGGGGGGCGCGCGCGGGCGGGCAGAGGAGGGACAGCGTTCGCAGCGCTTGACGGCTCTCGTTTCGCGCGCGCGCGCTCAAAACAAAAACGCCCCCGTTTTTTCCTTCCATAGCGCCCAGTCCGCCAAGTTTGGCACCCGCATCTTCTCGGAGACCGTCACCAAGGTCGACCTGTCCAAGCGCCCGTTTGCGGTGGAGACGGATGAGAAAAAGGTGAGTGGAAAGGAGAGAAGAGGGTTTTGACTTTTTTGCTTTCAAAACACAACCACCCTTCCCCACACTCACACCCACCACCCTTCCCTCGCACCAGGTCCTGGCCGACACCCTCATCATCGCCACCGGCGCCGTCGCCAAGCGCCTCGACTTCCCGGGGGCGGGTGAAGGGGAGGGCGCCTACTGGAACCGCGGCATCTCTGCGTGCGCTGTGTGCGATGGTGCCTCCCCCATCTTCCGCGGCGTCCCCTTGGCCGTCATCGGGGGCGGCGACACCGCCATGGAGGAGGCCCTGTTTTTGACCAAGTACGGGTCAAAAGTGTACATCATCCACAGGCGCGACGAGCTGCGCGCCTCCAAAGTCATGCAGCGGCGCGCGCTGGACCACCCCAAAATCGACATGGTGTGGTCCAGCGTGGTGGTGGAGGCGTGCGGGGATGGCAAGAAGCTGGGCGGCATCAAGGTCAAAGACTTGACGTCCAACAAGGTGCGCGACATTGCGGTCGGCGGCCTCTTCTTTGCGATTGGGCACGAACCCGCCTCCCGCTTCCTGCAGGGGCAGCTGGCCACCGATGCCGACGGCTACATTGTGACCAAGCCGGGCACGGTGGAGACGAGTGTGCGTGGCGTGTTTGCCGCGGGCGACGTGCAGGACAAAAAGTGGAGGCAGGCGGTCACCGCCGCCGGCACGGGGTGCATGGCCGCCCTGTCGGCGGAACACTTTCTTGTGGAGCACGGCGCCGCCGAGGGCGAGGCTGTGACGGCCGACCTGGCGGCCAAGGTGGCGGTCGCGTCCCCTGCGAAAGTGGGGGGTGCGTCGGTCGACGCGAGAGCCAAGGCGTCGCCCGCGGGCAAGGCGCGCGTGCCGGCGTGAGAGAGGGAGAGAGTGTGCGTGGGGTCTCGAAAACTCAGTGTTGCTTTGTCTGTGTGAGAGAGAACACCAAAAACGAAACAGGTTACAAAGACCAGCACCCCTCTCTCCCTGTGTTCTACCCCCCACCCCCACCCTTCTCCCGCCGCTCGTGCTCCGCCAGCACATCCTCCAGCGACGCCGCCACCCAACGCCCCCCCACCCGCGCCTCCAACCCCCCCCCCGCCGCATCCAGGGCCACCCGCACGCGGCCGAGGGTGTAGGTTGGGCGCCCTCCCAGCTCGGGGGCAGGCCCACGCGGCACCAGGGCCAGGCCTGCATCCTCTGCAAACGCTTCCACCAGAGCGCGCATGTTGGGAGGAGGAGGTGCGGGCGCTGTGGCGGGGGGAGGGGGTGGGCGCACGCTTGTGTCGCTCCGCACCTGAGCTCCAGGCGGCGGCGGCAGCGTCCCAACATCCCCCCCCGCCAGCGCCACGTTCATGGCGTCCACGCCCGCCGCCAGCTGGGTGCGTACACTGGTAGTGTCTGCCACCGAAGGAGGGAGGAGGCCTTTCCACCCTTCATACCAGGCCGCGACTTCGCCCAGGTCGACAGACGGCGCCGCGAGCCACGCGCGCAGGGCGGCGTGCCACGCTGGAAAGAAGGAGGCCACCAGCAGGCGTTCCAGGGTGGACGGACGCAGCAGCGGTGCCCACGCTGTGACCCAGTGCCAGGGGGCGAGGTCTTGGGAGGCGGGCGTGATGGCGAGATCATGTGTCAGGACTGACGCGAGGCGCGGCACGATCGATCGTTCGACGAGCACGTCCCACGCTGATGCTGACGTGGACCCTCCCCCCACGGTCTCGCGCGCCCACAGGGCGTGCCACGGGCGCAGCAGGGCCAGGGCGGACCCGTCGGACGGGTGCCAGGCGGTGAGGGCGGAGGCCAGCTTGTGGCGCACGCGCGGGGAGGCAGACGCGACGGCACGGGGTGCCACACTCAGCCACGGGTGCAGCCAGGCGTGGATGGGCGTCGCGTCGGTGGCTGGGTCCCACGCCTCCATGGCAGCAGTCAGGGCGGGGGTGACGGTGGTGTCGACCAGTGAGGCAGCCGCTGACGGCGGCAGCGCACACTCCCACACATCGAACAACGCGAGCGCGGGCGTCGGGTCGTGCACCGCCCACCGAGTTGCCAGCGCGGCCGCCGCGCGGGGCAGCACGGTGGCCCCCAGGGCGGCGGTGTAGGGGCACCCGTCAAAGTGGGGGGTGGGGGTGTGTGTTTCGGCGGCCGCGCGCCACGCGGCCGCCGTCGCGGCCGCCGTTTTTGCGCTTTCATCATCCCGCAGCGGCTCCCACGCCGCCACCACGGCCGCCAGGGACGGCAGGGCGGCGGCTCCCGCAACGACGGCCAGCCCTGAGGCCGCATAGTCGGCTGGTGACTCCGCTTTCAGGGACGCAAACGCGGCCGCGTCGCGTGCCGCGCGTGCGGTGCGCGCGCGCGCCACCAACCCCGCCGCCGCGGCCCCCGCCGCGCGCGCGGCTTCGCCCCCCCGCTCGCACCGCCCCACCTCGTCCTCCAGCGCGATGGCGGTGTCCTCCTCCGCCCGCGCCACTCCGTCCAGCCTGGCGACGTCGGCGGCAGCCAGGTCGACGAGGAGGCGCAGGTTGTGCTGGAGGTCGGGGAGCGGAACGTCGTCAACGTGGCCACCGCCGCCACCGCCTCCCACTCCCAGCGCCCCCGCGTCAGCCACCAGCACGGGCACCGCGCCCCGCATGTCCAGGATGGGGCCGGACCCGCCAGGCATGGACGGGCCGCCCGCTGCTGCCACGACATCTGCGGCCGTGCGCACGCGCGGTTTGGCCACGCGCGCAGCCACTGCATCCCGCTTACGCCACGCTTTGGCGGCGGCGGCATCAATCTCGCGCTGGGTGGCGGCGGCTTCAGCGGCTGCTTTGGCGCGGGCCGACAGGCGGGGAGGGGGAGGGGCGGTGGAGTCCGGGGCGGGCTTCCGCCCCCCGCCAACGCCGAGCCCCGCCCCTTTCGGCCGCTGCACCGCCTCCACTGGGCGCGCAATCCCCGCGCCATCCCTGCCCAGGCCCTGCCCCGGCACATACCCCATCTTGGCCAGCAGCTTGGCGCCGATGCCCTTCGTGTGCTTCTCAAACGCACCGATATCGGCGGCTGGCGGGCGCGCGGGGGGCAGCGGCGGCGCGCGCGACGGCGGCCCGCCAGCCGCGCCCCCGCCGCGTCCGTCCTTGGCAGCGGCCGCTCGGGCAGCGGCGGCCGCCATGATGCGGCGCCCAAACGCGCCCGGCAGCACGCCGTCGCCTTCGGGAGGTTCGTCCGCGGGCGGCGGCGGCACAGCCGCCCCCAGGCCGGGGCGGCCGCCGGCGCCCAGACCCGCACGCGGCGGCGCGTCGGGCGAGGGCGCGCGGCCGGCCCCCAGGCCGGGTCGAGGAGGAGACGGCGCAGACGCTCCCGCGGCCGCACCCGCCGACACAAACCCGACGGGCGCGCTCAGGTCGGCGTCCCCGTCCCGCCGCCGCCGCTTGCCTCGCCTGGTGCCGTCACCATCATCGTTGTCCGACGACGCGGGCCCGTACAGCGCTTCATCCCGCGTCTGCGCGCGACCGGCCGGCGCGCCGAAGCCGCCGCGCGCGTAAAACTCGCCCCCTATCCACTCGCCGTCGCCGCCGGCGCCGTCGTCGGAGGACGACATGTGCGAGGGAGGATGTGTGTGTAGCGGCGAGACGAGGGGCGGAGGTCGTGTGGCAGCCGCGACGAAACTGAAATGCGTGTGGCGCGACACGCACCGCACGCGCGCCCCTGGGCGCGTGCCCTCCCTCCCACTGCTTGAGGACGAGCGAGTGGGTTGGGGCGGGTCTCAGGCACCGCCCGCCGCGGGGGGATTCCGTGACGGAATTCGAAAAAGAGAGTGACATCGTCTATTTCTTGTACCCCACTCTTCCACCCGCCCCACGCACTGCCTTGAGAAACAAAACGGCTCCTCTCCCTCTCAAGTAAGTGATTGCAAAAATGATGTGACGAAAAAAGATAGAGGAAAAAAGCACACCCACATTCACCCCCAAAGAGAAAATCACACTCTTCCCCTTGCCTCTGCGCGGCGGACTAGTCCCCACGCACCTTGACCGCGGCCACCAGCTCGGGGTCCCGCGTCAACTGCACGCGCGGCCCGCCCAGCACGTAGCGCGCGACGAGGGGCGTCTTGGTGGATGCCGCCAGTTTCTCCGCGTTGCGCATCTTGCGCGACCGCCCGACCCGCGTCTTGGATTGAGGCGGCGCCACGGTCTGCTCCGCCAACCAGTTGACACGGGCGGGCCGGGCGTCGACATAGGGCAGGGTGGAGAGGTCCAGGCCGGCATCTTTCGCCACCGCAGCGAGGCCGCGCTTTTCCACGGTCTTAAGCGCGCGCGTGCACACCTTCAGCCGCACCCAGCGCTGCGCCTCCGGCCAGTAGATGCGCTTCCACTGCAGGTTGGGCTGCTGCAGCTTCTTGTTGCGCTTGTGGGAGAAGGTGACTGGAGGGAGGAGGAGGGTGGGAAAGGGTGAGGTGTGGGGGGGGTTGGGCGCCGTGTCGTGGGCTCGCGAGAGGAGGCAGCCGAGTTCCCCTCCCGCCCGCGCGTCACAAACCGCTCGCTCCCTCCCATCTGCCCGCCACGTCACAACGCGCATTCTGTCAATGCGCGTGCGCTCGGGTGGATAGGGAGCCCAGCGTGCAGGCGGGGGCGGGCGCCCGCTGCCGCAAAAACACAGGGCCGCCGTTTTTTTTCGCGGCCGCGCGTGGTCGGCCTGCAATTCAGCGGCCGCGCGCGCTCTATCAACACATTCCACACCACTCACCAACGTAGCCGTTGTTGGCCTTGGTGCCAGTCAGCTGGCAGACGCGGCCAGAGGCTGTGGGGGGGGGAGGGAGGAGGAGGGGCGTTGGTTTTTTTCAGGTGGTGGAGAAGGTCGACGGCGGCGGGGGTAGTCTTTTGCCATTCTTGCCCTCCCACGTCCACCTCTCCCAGAGCCACGCGCACGCGAGTGCGTGCGTGCTCACATGCAGGGGTGTGTGGGGCAGGGAGAGGGGGAGGCAGTCGCAGCCGGTCACCCGACCGCGCCGCCGCCGCCCCTCCGACGACGGCCGCGCTTTTCCCCGCCCCCTGTCGTCACCGCCAGCGCGCATTCCCACGCGTTCCGCCCCTCTGCCACACCGTCCACTCCCCAACTCACCCTCGCAGCGCAGGGGCGCCCCGCGCGCGGGGGCCACGGGGGCCAGCGACAGCGCGGACAGGCGCGGCGCGAGCGCGGCGCCCGCGGCAAACGACGACCGCGTGCCGCGCAGGGAGGCGCGGGACACGGCAGGCTTAAGCGCGGCCTGCATGGTGGTGTGTGTGTGGATAGGGGAGGCACGCCCGGACCACAAAATCAAAAGGGAAGAAGTTTTGAGAGGGGTGGTGCCGACCTCTCACAGCCTCGTCGTTTTCTTTCCTCTCTCTCCTCTCTCTATCGTCACCACGGCGTCGACACTCGCTCCTCCACGCCCCAGCGGCACCATGCTGCGTGCAGCTGTGATGGCTGTCAAGACGGGTGAGTGTGAGTTGTGGGGGAGGGGTGGCACACCAAAACGCGCGTCCGCTCCGCTGGCCTTTGCAATTGGTGCCCCGTGCCCACCTCGTGTGTCGACCGCAACGGGTGGAAACGGTCTGCACCAATGCAGTGTGTCACGGCTTGTGCAAGTGGGGATGAAAAAAACGCGACCAGATTTCGGGGAGGAGGTGACCGCCAACCGACGCTCGACTGTCCTTTTGACGGAAACACACACACCAACCTTCCACACACAGCCCCGCGCCGCCGCCTGCCCCTGGCCCCGATCCGACCCACCACACCGGCAGCGCCCTCTCTGCGTTCCCTGGTTACGGCGGCAGCCTCAACAGACGGCGGCGGCCCCGAGCCTGGCCGCCATCCGCCATCCCGCTTTGCGGTCGCCGCGGCGTCCGCGCTCGGGGGCGCCGCGCTTATCGCCTCCCTCGCCCTCGCCCCCCCCGCCCACGCGGATGCCGCCTGGCCGTGGCACAGTGGGCCGACGGCTGCCGTGGCTGCGTCAACGGCACAAGCGTCGATGAAAATGGTGCCGGGCGGGCCTCAATCCGATTTAGCACCGGACGAGGCCGCCACCGTCCGCCTCTTCCAAGCCGCCACGCCCTCCGTCGTCAACATTGCCAACATTCAAACGCGCCAGTCGTACGCCATGGACGCGGTCAACGTGCCCGTGGGCACGGGGTCTGGGTTTGTGTGGGATGTGAAGGGCCACATCGTCACCAACTACCACGTGGTGCGGGGCGCGAACGCCATCAAGGTCGCGTTGATCGACTCGTCTGTGTATGACGCCACCTTCATTGCGGGGGACGCGGACAAGGATGTGGCGGTGCTGCAGCTGGTGGCGCCGCCTGATGTGCTGCGATCGTTGAAGCCGGTGAGTCGTTGGAGTGGAGAGGGTGGCGTGGGTGTGGATTGGTGTTTGTTTGTTTCGACAGCGCCGCAACTCACACACACGGTGGAGTGGAGGGGGGGTGGGGGTGGGGGGGGTATTTGCTTGTTTTCACTCTCACACCGACCATCCCCCCACACACACCATCCACCCCACAGGTCACCCTGGGCAACTCCGCCAACCTGCAAGTCGGCCAGAAAGTGTACGCCATCGGCAACCCGTTTGGGTTGGACCACTCTTTGTCGAGTGGCGTCGTCTCGGGCGTCGGGCGCGAGCTGGCAACCCCCGGCCCTCTCGGTGTTCCCATTAAGAATGTTGTTCAAACCGATGCCAGCATCAACCCGGGTTCGTACGAGGGTTTGGGAGTGAGAGAGAGGGGGTGAGAGAGAGAGGGCGGTGTCGAAACAAACAAAAATACAAAACAAAAAAACAACCGCCTCCCTTCCCCACCACAGGCAACTCTGGCGGCGTCCTCCTGGATTCCAAGGGCCGACTCATCGGCATCAACACCGCCATCGCCGACCCCACCGGGCGCGGCGCGTCGTCGGGCGTGGGCTTCGCCATCCCGATCGACACTGTTCGGGGGCTTGTCGAACAAATTTTGACCTATGGCCGCGTCGTCCGCCCAGTCCTCGGCATCACCATCGCCCCCCCTCAAACTGTGCGCCAGCTGGGAGAAGCGGGCGTCCTGATCCTGGACGTCCCCGCGGGCACCCCCGCCGCGAGCGCCGGCCTGCGCGGCACATTCCGCGATGAATCAGGGCGTCTCGTCTTGGGAGACATCATCATCCGCATCGACGGCCGTACCGTCGCCACCCAGCGCGACCTGTTTGAAGCGCTGGATGAGCGGCGCCCAGGGGACAAGGTGGATGTGACCATCAACCGCGCGGGGCGGAAAGTGGCGGTTGGGGTGACGCTGGGCGGGCGGGAGCTGGGGCGTGGCGAGTGAGGGCGTGTGTGTGTGTGTGTGTGTGTAAATTCAAGTATAATAACAGTTCGGCGGTGGGTGGAGACTGGATATTCTGGGAGGTGGTTTCTTAACTCGCGCCCGGCAGCGCGCGCACCCCCTCCTCCTCCCCCTTCCTCCACCCCAGCTCCCCGCCTCTCTCCCCCTCATCCAGCACCGCCAGCGCCACCTCATCCGCCCGCCCGTCCGCCACCTCTGCAGCCACGTGGCGAATGTAAGCGTTTAGCGCGTCGGCCGCGCCCGGCGGCGGCGCGCCCGCCGCCGGCAGCGGGTTGGACAGGCGCCACGCAGGGGTTGCGGAGGTCAGGGTGGAGGTGGCGGCCCGGATGGCGGCCAGCAGCTGTGGTGTGTGTGAGGGTGGGTGTGAGAAAGGGTTGGAGCAGAGACCCCCCACGGCCCGTTTTTTCCTTCACACACACCCCACACAAACCTCTGTCTGGGCCGCGTTGCGCGGGTCGACGCGGGCTTCAAAGGCGGCCAGCGCGGCTGCGGCTTCGACGGGGTTCATGTGGGGTGGAGGAGGGGTAGGAAAAAAAGAAACTGACGCGAGAGTGTGTGCAAGAGCAAAGAAAAAACGCACGGTTGCTGACTCTCACTTTTACAGGCGCGCACACACACACACACACACAATCAATCAATCAATGGCCAGCAACATCCACAGCGCGTCCAGCTGGCGCACCGGCAGCTCCCCCGGCAGCGGCCCGCGCACAAACCTCCACGTTTTGGGGCGCCTGTCCACGAGTTCGGACGCGATCGCGCCCTCTGCATTGCGCACAGCCACATTGACACTGCTCGGATAAAAGCGGACGGCCAGCACTTGGTGCATGCCCGCCAGCGCGGGCATGGCGGGGCCGCTGCTGGGGGGTGGGGGCGGCGTTGATGCTGCTGCCGCCGCGTCTGCCGTCCCGGACGCAATCTCCGCCGCCAGCGCAGGCGTCAACAAGGCCATGTCGTCAATGGTGGCGGTCAGCGGGGACGCGGTGTCGACGCCCAGGGAGAAGGCGAGCCCCGCGCGCGTGTACGCGTCGCGCACGCCGCGCAGGCCCGCCAGCAGGGAGGGCGCCACGGCGCCGCGTGCCGCCTTCCAGTCGCCGTCCGACACGGCTGAGTGCACCATGTAGTAGGCGTCCTTGGCGCCCCCCAGGAAGGCGGACTCCTCGAAATCGGTCTCGACGTGCGCACGTGTCAGCGCAACCGCTGCGCGCGAGCGCAGAGACCTCACAACGTCCCTCACAAAATCGGTGAGGGAGTGGGGGGAGGAGAGGACCTCCCTCCGAGGGGTGGTGGGGGGCGCGGTCGCGAGGGCGGACAGCAGCGCGTCGAGCGCCGAAGGGGCGGTCGCATCGCCGTCCGGGGGGGGAGAAGGGGCAGCTGTTGACAGCGCTTGTCCTGCGCGCGCGCGCAGGGCGGACGCGCCGAGGGAGGCGCGGCGAGCGATTTGGAGCATCGGCTCTTTTTTCGCTCGCTGAGTGTGCTGGTTTTGACTCGACTTCACTCCTCGACTGCTGCTGTCTAACCCTTGCTCGTGTTTGCAACTCTTTACCCTCTGCCCGCCCGCACCACCCACTCCGACGCCACCACCTCGCTCAGTCTCGCGCCCTGAGCCAACGCCGCCACCACGCCCCACCCGTCGTCCGCGTCCAGCGCGGCCGCCGCGCGTGCAAACGCGGGGGCGCCCGCAACGACTGCACGAGCGGCTGGTGCTCCCCCCTCCTCGGCCGCCCTCACCACATCTTTGGCCAGGGGCCTGGTGGTGGGGTCACCCGCGCCTCGCTCCCCCAGGGCAGCCAAGAGAGTTTCGACTGCCAGCCTCGCCAGCGCGCGCGCGTCGGCCGCCTGGGCCAGCGCCACGGGGTCGTCATCCACGCCCCGCCCCCCCCCCCTCCCCCCCCCCCACCCCGCCTCAACTGGGCAAACCCAAAGTTGTCCAGGGTGACGGTGACGCGGCGCCATTCAGCGTCCGTGTAGGAGGACAGAAGGACGCACCCGCCACCGAGCGAGCCGTGAGCCACGCCGGCCGCGTGCACGCGGGCCAGGGCGGACGCGGCGCCCGCCAGCACGGCGCGGATCATGCGGATGCGGTCAGAGGCGGCGGTGTCCCGGGGCAGCAGGGCGGCCAGGCCGGCGGGGGGGGGCTGGTCAGCGGACGCATAAAACGAGAGAGGCTGCAGCCCCTCCCACTTGAACACGAGCCAGGTGGCGGCAGCGGAGCTGTCACCATCGCTGTCATCACTGCCATCCAACGCAGCTGCTGGGGCCGCCTGAAAGTAGCCCAACAACGGCACCGCGGCCGGGCGCGGTGCGGGCGTGCCGCGCCCGGTGGCCGCGTGCCACTTGCGCCCGGGCAGGCGGCCGCCCGCGCTCAGCCGCACCCCGACTTGCACCTCGTTGGCGGCCAGGGAGGTGGCTGAGGGTGCGTACTCTTTGACCAGGACGAGGGTGGGGGATTGGAAGGGGGCGGCAGGCGTGTAGCGGGCGGCATAGGCGACCGCCGCGACCGTCGGGCCTGCGCCCCCTCCATCCTCCGACCATGACACGCGCCCCATTTCTTGCAGGAGTTCGATGGTGTCTGGGTCGAATCCGGTGTCTGGGTGCTCGGCAAAGACTTCCGCGGAGCGGGTGGAGGCGGAGGCGACGTCGAAGGGAGTGGTCGCACGTGGCGGGCGCGGCGGCTCATCATCCGACGAGACACCCACATCCTCCTCCTCTGCGTCCGCGATCTCGCCCGCCGCCCGGCGTGCGCCCGCGGCGGCCGCCAGGGCGGCGGCCAGGGCGTCTATGTCGACTGGGCTGGAGTCGTCGGAGGGGGGGTCGCGCGGCGCGGCGCAGGGGGGGCGGGGGCCGGTGCGGGCGCCATGACGCGGCACCAGGGCCACGCGGTGAATGCTGGGGGCGCGCGTGGGGCGCATGGGTGGTTGCGTGGGCAGCCCGCGCCCCCCAATCGAAACAACCGAGAGAAAAGAATGTGGCTCGCTCACTCCTCTCGACCTTCGGTTTCGCACCCAGCGCGGCCATGGCGGCCCCGCCGCCGCCCATCCTGGCCTACTATGACGCCCACACGCACATCCACCTGTTCGATGGTGATGCCCTGCCGTCTGTTTTGGCGGCAGCGGCCGACGCCGGCGTCACGCGCGCTGCGGTGTGCGGCACGCACGAAGGCGACTGGCAGAGTGTTGCTGACTTGGCTGCCACCCACCCATCATTCATCGCGCCCTCGTTCGGCGTGCACCCGTGGCACGTGGGCGACGTGAAACCCGGGTGGGAGGGGCGCCTGGAGGCACTGCTGACCACCCAACCGACCGCGGGTGTCGGCGAGAGCGGGCTCGACCGCGCCGCGCGCGGCGACGCGGCTGCCTCATCCCCCGTCCAGCGGGCCGCCGTCGCGGTGCACGCGAGGCTGGCGGTGGCGTACACGCGCCCCCTGACGCTGCACTGCGTCAGGGCGGTGGGCGCGTTGGCCGACGTGCTGGAAACAGAGGCGCCCCCCTCCGGCTTCCCCGCCGCAGTCGTCGTGCACGCATGGCGCGGGGGGCGGGACGCGGCGGCCCGCCTGCTGGCGGTGGGGGCTCATTTATCTTTGAACGCTCGGTCGGTGGTGGGGGTGGCACCGGGGGCGTTGGCCTGGTTGCCGCTGGACCGCGTGCTGCTCGAGTCGGACGCTGACGGGCGCCCCCACAAGACGGTGGGGGGGGCGTCTTCCTCTCCCCACAGCCAGCACATCGCGGTGCCGGCCGACCTGCCGGCCGTCGCGGCCGCGGTGGCGACCGCGGTGGGGGTGGATGTGGCCGTCGTCGTCGAGGCGGCCACCCGCAACGCGAGGCGCGTGTTTGGGTAGAGATTGTTGGAGAGTAGAGATACAAAGACAGAGGGTTTGGGGGTCTTGTTAGTCAGAAGAGGTCACTCGGACGTTTTTGCACATGACTTTTTTTGAAAGGGGGGATGCCGGGGACGCTCTGTTTGCACTGTCAGTGCCGGAGAGGTGTTGACAGGTGGCATCCGCTTTTGTGTTGTGTGTGCACAGGGGGAGGGGAGGGGGGGAAGGTCGTTTGTGTCGCGGGCAGTGGGGAAAAAAAAGGGGGGGGAGGGTTTTGCCCGTTGGGCCGCGGCCCGCGAGACGCAAAAGGATGACATCTTCACTTCTTGGACTTCTTAGCGGCAGCGGCTTTGGGCGCGGCCACCTTCTTGACGGAGGCAGGCAGGCGCTTGGGCGCGGCCACCTTTTTGGCAGCGGCGGGCTTGCGCTTGGGCGCGACCGCTTTTTTGGCGGGGGGCGCCGATTTCTTGGCGACGCGCTTGCGCGCGGGCGCGACCGTCGTAGTGGCCTTGGCGGCGGGCTTCTGTGAGTGCAGGGTGGAGGGGAGAGGGGGGGGGAGGTGGTTAAGTGGGCAGGCAGACAGGCGGCGCAAACAAAACTGCCTCCCCGCCCCTCTCTCTCTCTCTCCACCCCACTCACCGGCTTGGCCGCGATGTCGTCCGCCGCGGCGGCGCGGGCGGCGCGGGCAGGCAGCTTGCGGCCGCCCGCGCGTGCGGCGGGCGCAGCCTTTTTCGCGCACAGCTTCTTTGGCGCCTCCTCGGCCGCCTCCTCCTCCTCCTCGGCCACGTCCTCCTCCTCGTGAGCAGCATCGTCCGCCTGTAGGGTGTCAGGGGGGCGGGTGGGGCGGATTTGGTGGCGGGGCGGGGTGTGGTAGGGTCGCTTGCGTGGGCGCCACTCAGCCGCGCGGTTTTTGAATAAAAACGCACGGCGCGCATGCGTGTGCGGCAGGTCGCCCGCCTCGGACACGTCCCACGGGTGTTTTAACATCGAGGCCAGTGCATATGGTGGGGCGCGGGGGGCGGGAGAGCGGGCCGAGGGCGGGTGGGGGGGGAGGCGAGCGGGCTTTCAAACGCATGCCCACGGACCGCCGCCGCCCGGCACGCCCGCCGGGCCGCCGCACCCTCCAGACTCGTGGCACAACCTCCCCCTTCCACACCGCCTCACCTCGTCAAACTCGCCCGCGGCGGGGGACTCGCCCTGGGACGCGACCGCGGCCATCAGCTCCTCGGTGGTGAGGAGTTTGCCCGCCTCGTCGTCGAGGGCGGGAGGGGGCAGGGGGGAGCGGACGGGGGAGGAGAGAGCCATTTTGGGGGGTGGGGTGGTGAGGGTTGGTGGTGGGGGCGGGAGGTGGAGAAACGAAAAGCAAGAGTAGCGAGAGCGCAGGAGACGAACGAAAACAAAACGACCACACAAACCCCCACTTCCACAAAACGCCACGAACTTCCACAAACCGTTTGCTGTCACTTTTTCGCCCGCCCCGCTCCCTGTCTGTGCCGGCCCGACCCCTCTCCCGCGTGCCACACGTTCAAGCACATTGGTCTGCTGCCACATTTGGCCCACAACCTTCATCCCTCCCCCCCCCCGCCCATGCCACCCGCCGCGCCCCCCCCGTTTCACACGATCGATGCCGCGCTCACGTCGCCCAAGGTCCGCCTCGCGTTGGGCGTGCACGACGCGGGCGCGGGTAGTGGCGTGAGTACCGTGCCCACGCGCGCCCCCCGCTACATCGGGTTGAGGTTTTCGCCTGACGCGGCCGACACGCGCGACCGAGTGCTCGGCGTCTGCGCTGCTGGCGCCCCCGATGAAACCCGCTGCCCCGGCCACCGCCTGGACTTTGCGGCCACGAGCCTGGGGCGGGCGCCAGTGTGCTGCCTCGCGTGCGGGGGCCCGATTTTTGTGTCGGTCGTCAAGACGGGGGGGGTCAACGGCGGGGCGCGGCGTCAAGGCGGTGCGCGGGGGCGTGTGCGTCGGGTTCAAGTGCATGAGTGTGGGGCACTGTGGCAAGCAGGGCGCGTGGAGAGCGTTGGGTGGTTGAGTAAGGCGGGGGAAAAAAAAAACTACATCTTTTAAGTCTTTGCAACATTCAAAAATCAGCGTGCGCCAACGGCACCAGGTCCCCCCCCCCAAACGGCGCCCGGCACAGCGGGCACTCGGGCTTGCGGGCCGCCCACTCGGCGACGCAGGCCCAGCAGAAGACGTGGCCGCACGGGGTGGCGGTGGGGGTGGCGCGCGCGCCCAGGCAGAGAGGACAGCGGCGGTGGGGGGGGGGAGGGGCGGTGGTGGCGTCGTCGTCTTCGGCACGAGGCGGGACGGGCGCTGCCATGCCCACAGGTGTGCCATCGTCCGCCAGGATGACGGCGTGGCGGGAGGGAAGGGGGGAGGGAGCGTGCGTGTGCGTCTCCGCCGCCGCCTGCCTCTCCCCTCCACCCCCCACCACCGCGTCCGCCGCCGCCTTGCCCGCCGCCACCGCCAGCTGGGCCGCCAGGAAGGCGCCCAGCACGGCGTACGAGGCGTCGCCCCCCGGGGCGCGGCGGCCGGCGTGCACGTGTCGAATGCCGGTCGCGCGTTTGGGCCACGCCAGGTAAGCCCCATACACATAGAACAGGGCCAGGTGGGCACGGGCTGCGGTGGCGCCGTGAGCGGACGCCCAGGAGCGGGCGGTGGTGAGGGCGGTGGTGAGGGTGGCGCGCAGCGGGGAAGGTGCTGGTGTGGCAGCAGCCGGCACGTCTCGCCGGCGCGGCGGCCACGCGTCACTGCCGCCGCTGGCACCCCCGTCCAGCATATAAGGCACCGCCGTGCGCAGCAGCACGTAGGCGGCCCGCCGGGCGGGGCCGGGGGGAGCGCCAGCAGCAGAGGCGGCGACGCCTCCACGACCCCCACCCCCTGCCACCTGCACCAAATCACAGTACTCCTCCCCTGGTGTCGCCACCCCGACTCCCGTCGTCAGGCCGTGGTACAGCAGGGTGGCTGCCGCCCGCGCCTCGCGCGACCAGGCAGCTGCCGTCGCCGGCCCCGCAACGCGGCGGCTGGCGTCGGCCAGGGAGTCGCCCAGGGCGCGTTCGTAGGCGTCATCCTTTTGGGAGGCGCGCACCAGGTCGGGGGCGGAGGCCAGGGGGAAGGGTGGCGGGGCGCTGGGGGGTGGGGAGGGGGGGATGTCAGCATGGAGAAGGACAGCACCACACACCCATGTGCGCGCCCGCCCGGTGTTCACCCGCCCTCACTCAACACACTCACTCTTCGGCCATGGTCGTGTGTGGTGTGGGGAGTGCGCCGCGCGCCACGCGCGAGACGGAAAAAGAGAAACGCGAGAGTGTTTTTTTTTTTTTTCGCTCACTCCCGAGCCAGAAAAGCGTGTTCCGCCCTGGGGTGGGGCTCCGCGAATTCGCCTCTGCACACCCTTCTCTCACCCGCGTCTCACACCCCACAAATGCGACAGGGCACAGCCCTGCCCGCGCGCGCCGCGCCCGCGTGCGCGCCGCGCGCCGTGCCGCGTGCGCCGCCCACCGGCGCGTGCCCCCGCCGCGGCGACGTGGCGGTTGTGCGGGTGAGTGTGTGAGAGAGGAATACGCGCGCGAATTGGTGGTGGGGTGAAGGGTGGATGCTGTGCGACGGGCGGGAGGCGAGAGCGCGTCGGCCCCCTCGACCGCCCTCGACCACCACGGCGGCCCGCGTGTCGGCGTTCTGGCTGTGTGGCCCGCCGACACGCCGACACCGCCACACTCTCCCCGCCATCGGCCCTCATTGCGAGTCGACATGCCTTTCCCATCTGCGCAAAACAGACACGCACCACGCCCACACCCGCCCACAAAAACAAAACACACACCCTCCGCAGGTCATCCCGCAACTCGGCGCCGACGGCCGCAAGGCGCCGCCCGACCTGCCCTCATTCCTACTGAAGGAGAGGATCGTGTACTTGGTGAGCGTGGATGGCGTGTGTGGGGAGGAGGAGGAGGCGGTGAGAGATGGGGAAGCACAACGCGAAGAAGGCACCCGCCCTCACCTCCCCACCACCACTCCCCACAGGGCATGGCCCTCGTCCCCTCCGTCACCGAACTCCTGGTGGCGGAGATGCTGTACCTGCAGTACGATGACCCCCGCAAACCCATCTACCTCTACATCAACTCTGCGGGCGTGGTCGGAGGGAAACGTGGCTCCCGCCTCGGCTACGAAACCGAAGCCCTCTCCATCTACGACACCATGCGCCACGTCAAGCCCCCCATCCGCACGCTGTGCGTGGGGACGGCGTACGGGGAGGCGGCGCTGCTGCTGGCGGCGGGGGAGAAGGGGACACGCGCGGCGCTGCCGTCGGCGTCCATCATGTTGAGGCAGCCGATGCAGCGGTATGCTCAAATGCAGGCATCCGACGTGGACATCTACAGGAAGGAGATGAGGAAGACGAAGGCCAAGCTGGTGAGTAGTGTGGGAGTAGTGTGGGAGGAGAGAGAGAGAGAGAGAGAGAGAAACACGCATCATCATTCCAACCAACACCACCACCCCACCACCACCACCACAGTTCGCCCTCCTCGCCTACAACACCGGCCAAGACGTGGAGCAGCTCAACGCCGACCTGGCGCGGCCCAAGTATCTGGACCCCTACCAAGCGATTGATTATGGAGTGATCGACCGCGTGCTGACAGACGATGATGATGCGACGCGGGCGATGGTGCGGTCGAGTGACTTCAACACGGACAGGGCGTGAGAGAGAGAGAGAGAGTGGGCGTGTGTGTGTGTCAAAGCTTTCTTCTCATTGCTTACCCAAAAAACCAATTCTCAAAAACTGCCTCTTCTGCCCCCACTCTCACTGCGACGCCTTGCGCAACCGCGTCAACAGACCGTTGGCCGGCTTGCCATCCACAGCAGCAGGCAGCCTGGCGTCGCACCAAGCAACAATATCAGCGTGAATCTGATCAGACCCAGGCTCCCGCGTCAGCACGTGCCACCGCCCCGGCATGATGCGCACCGTTTTGTCGTTGGAGTAGGCACGCGCTCCCAACGCCACAGTCCCAGCAGGCTCGGTCAATGTGTCTGCGTCGCCGTGAAACGCGAGAAAAGGGAAGGTGACGCTTTCGAGGCGGGTGCCGAGTGTCGCCGTCACGCGCAGGTACTCCACCGCGTTGCGGGCGCGCGTGGGAAAGTGGGCGCACAACGGGTCGTTGTCCCACAGCGCCTGCAGGGCAGGGTGGAGCGTGTTCTTGGGCATGCGGGCGACGGGGAGAGAGGGGACGAGCCAGGAGATGAGGCCAGCGACGTGCACTAACAACGCGTTCAAACCGCGCTTGGCCACCGCATCAATGGACAGCATGGGGGCCAGCAGCACGACGCCCGCAAACGCGTGGGGGGCCCTCTGGGCGGCGTGCAGCGAGATGCAGCCGCCGAGGGAGACGCCGACGAGGAAGGTGGGGAGGCCCGCCCGCACGCCCGGGGCGGCACCGCCATGGTGCAGGGCATCAGCAAAAGCCAGCACGTCGTCCACATAGTCGTCAAACCGGTCCACATAGTTGCGCAGGCCGGACGCGGTGTGGGCGGAGGGCGGGCCGCGGTGCGCGCCCGCGTCGGGAGAAGCAACACCGTCCGAGAAGCCGCACCCACGGTTGTCGATGCCGGCCACGGTGTAGCTGGCCGCATTCCAAGCGGCCGCCCACGAGTTGGCGTAGGTCGGGGGGGTGCCAGCAGCCTAGGTAGGGTGGGGAAGGGGAGGGTGGGTTTCTGTCCGATCCCCCAGTGTCCTCCTGCATCCCCCTTTTTGCGTTCTTCTCCCAGCACACACTCTCTCTCCACTCCCTTACCTCGATCGCCAACACTTCGTGCATCAGGTAGGACCCGTGCCCATGCACAAACAGAATGACTCCCTTGGCCTCCCCCTCCGCCGGCCACACATACGACGCCAGCCGCAGCCCCACCCCGGGCGCGCCCGCCGGGTAGAAGGGGCGAGCCACGCCGTGGGATCCCAGGGCGGCGTCGGAGGGGGCGCCGGTGAAGAGGTGGGCCGCACCAAACGCGGCGCCCGCGGCGGTCACTTGGGGGGGGACGACCGAGTCGGTGAGGGGGGGGCCGAAGCGGGGGTCCATGTTGGTTGTGGTGGGGTGAGAGGCTGGTGCGATGTGGGGCGCGCAACAAGCGCGGTCGGCGGCGGAGGGGAAGGTCGCTGCGCCAATTGGTCGTGCGGCGTTGCTTCGCTCACACTTTCTCAAGGCGTTTCTTTTTCTGTGTGCCCGCGGGCGCTCACACACGCGCGCGCACACACAACACACACACACACACACTCCCACACCATGCTGTCCCGCACCGCGACCGCCCTGGCGGCGCGCGCCGTGACGGTCGCGGGCGCGCGCGCGCTCGCGTCTCTGCCCGCGGTCGCCGACGCGGAGTCGCCCTTCCTGCGGTTTGCATCGCCCGCGCCCGCCAACGTGGACCTGACGCCCGCGCTGGCGGGGCTGCCGGAGACCAAGGTGTGGGGGAGGGAGGGGAGGGCAGGACGGTGAAAACACGCGGCGCCCCAGGGGAGGGGGCGATGGGCGGACGCGCGCTGCGTGCCAGCTCGGAGTGGCGCGCCCGCCTGCCTCTGCCCTGCCCAACGCGACCGCCGCACTGGCTTGCACTGAAAGGGGGAGGTGCCAGGGGCGGGACCGCAGCTGAGAGACGGGGGAGAGAGAGGGTGACGCGCACACGCGGCGGCCATCCGTGTGGCGCCCTGCAATTGTGCCCCTCCTCACACACACACACGCCCACACTCTCCCACACGCCCGCCTGCCTCTGCCCTGCCCAACGCGACCGCCGCACTGGCCTGCACTGAAAGGGGGAGGTGCCAGGGGCGGGACCGCAGCTGAGAGACGGGGGAGAGAGAGGGTGACGCGCACACGCGGCGGCCATCCGTGTGGCGCCCTGCAATTGTGCCCCTCCTCACACACACACACGCCCACACTCTCCCACACGCCCACACACACAGGTCACCACCCTGCCCAACGGCCTGCGCGTCGCGTCCGAGGCGCTGCCCCACGCGGAGACGGCGACGGTGGGCGTGTGGATCGACGCGGGGTCGCGCTACGAGTCCGCCGCCACCAACGGGGCGGCCCACTTTCTGGAGCACATGGCGTTCAAGGGGACGACGGTGAGAGAGTGTGTGAAGAGAGAGAGGAAAACGGCGCAGGGGGAGGCTTGCCCTCGACTCACCTCAACCCACCCTCCACCACCTCTCAGTCCCGCGACGCGCGCGCCCTGGAACAAGAAGTCGAGGACATGGGCGGCCACCTGAACGCGTACACGTCCCGCGAGCAGACAGCCTACTATGCTCGTGTGCCAGCAGCCAAGCTGTCGACCGCTGTCGACATCCTGTCCGACATCCTGCAGCGCTCCCGCCTCGACGCCGCCGCCGTCGAGCGCGAGCGCGACGTCATCCTGCGCGAGGCTCAGGAGGTGGAGGGCGTGCCCGAGGAGGTCGTGTTTGACCACCTGCATGCGACCGCGTTCCAGCGCACGCCGCTCGGGCGCACGATCCTGGGGCCCGCCGCCAACATTCGGTCCCTCACCCGGGACGACCTCGCCTCCTACATCGCCGCCAGCTACATCGCCCCCCGCATGGTGGTGGCGGCGGCGGGCGCGGTCGACCACGGCGCCCTGGTGGAGCTGGCCAAGAAGGCTTTCGGAGGGTTGCCGACGGGCGGCGCGCGCACGGCCGACCTGGTCAAAGCGTCGCCCGCCCACTTCACCGGCTCTGAAGTGCGCGTCCGCGACCCCGACATGGACAAAGTCCACTTTGCGGTCGCGTTCAAGGGTGCCTCCTGGTCCGACCCGGATGCAGTCCCCCTCATGGTGGCGCAATCGATGCTGGGTGCATGGGACGCGGCGTCCGGCGCGGGCGACGCGGCCTCCCCCCCCCTCGCCCAACGCGTCGCGGCCAACGGCCTGGCCGACTCCTACATGGCCTTCAACACAAACTATGCGGACGCGGGCCTGTTTGGCGTGTACGCCACCGCGGACGCGGGCGGCCACGTGGACGACCTGGCGTGGGCCATCATGAGGGACGTCGCGTCCCTCGCCTACACCGTCGACGCCTCCTCCCTCGCCCGCGGCAAGGCCGCCCTCAAAGCCTCCCTCCTGTACGCCGCCGACGGGCCCGCCGGCATCGCGGAAGAGATTGGGAGGCAGCTGCTGGTGTATGGGCGGCGCGTGCCGCTGGCCGAAATGTTTGCGCGCATCGATGCCGTGACGCCCGCCGTCATTCAAGCCGCTGCCCAACGCTTCATCTGTGACAACGACGTCGCCATCGCGGCCCTGGGAGACACGCAGAACCTGCCGGACTACACCTACTTCCGGCGCCGCACGTACATGCTGCGCTATTGAGTGTGGGGGGTCGGAAGGGAGAGAGAGTGGTGGTGGTGGGGTGACGACAAAACAACACGTGTAGGGGGAGGTTTTTGTGCGCCCACTTCTTCTTTTTCCTTTTTCTGTGATGTTTCCTTGGTGCAAAGAAAAGGCGTGCGTGTGCTGAGCACGGCGGAGGAAAAAACAAATCAAGTTCAGTGTCTTTTTGCACCATCTCTTCATCTCACCCACCCGCCCTCAACCGCTTGCCGTGCGCCACTTCAGCCGCCGTGCGGTCCCTCTTTTTAACAGCACTCCTGTCGACGCCATGGCTCAGCCCAGCGTGCGCCCCCGCGCGGCGCACGCGCACGCGCGCGCTGCCGCCACCCACTCTCACGCACACCTGCTGCCGCCCCAGCGAGTCGGTGGTGACGCCCGCCCGCCCGCCTGTCGCCTCCACCAGGGCGGCAAACGCGGCGTCCGCGTCGCCGGGGGTGGAGAACACGAGGAACGTTTTGGAGGGGCCGCCCGCGTCGGCGACGGAGAGCGCGGGCGCCAGCGCGGTCGGCGCGACGGCCGACAGTGCAGCCACCGCGTCGACCGGGGTCATGCCGGCAGGCATGCCATGGACTAACAATCTGCTCAGTTCTTCCCGGGTCAGCTGCACTTTGGGTGGCGGCAGCAGGCGCCGCCCCGTGGCGCCGCACACAGCAGCCGCTGCAAGCGACGGCACACCCGCTGCCGACGCGGCCGCCAGCGCCAGCATGGCGGCCGCGGCCGCATCTTTTTCACAGCAGTGAGCGGCTCCAGCTGCGCGCAACGGGGGCCCTCCCACGACGGCGGCATGCAAGTCTGCGAGCGACGGCGCGGCGCGTGGCAGGCCCTCCCACCCATAGCACAGCGCGGTGTCGATGACGCGGGGGGCGCGGCCCAGGGCCAGCTGCAGGGCGGCCACATCGTGGTGCAGGGCGTGGCCGATCAGGACGGGGGGAGGGGCGCCCGTGGCGGCCGCGGCGGTGGCTGCGGCGGAGAGTGCTGCCGCGACCGCCTTGGCCGCGCTGCGCCGGGCAAAGGGGGCGGCCACGAGCGCACCCGGCCCCAGCCCCGTGATGGCGGGTCGCCAGTTGGTGATGGTGGCTTTGGGGCGGACGGCGGCAGAGAGCACGGTGTCGATGGCGGCCGCGCCAGCGGTTGACATGACAGCGGCGCCCGCGTCACCGGCCGCCGCGTCGGCGCCATCACCACCACTGCCACCAGCCCGCCACCGCACCGCTACCAGCGCCACCCGCACCACGTCCGTGGTGGAGGCATCCGTCTCCACCATCTCGCAGTCCAGGGCCAGCAGGGGTGGCGGGTGGGCGCCGGAGAGTGTGGCGGCGTCACCAGGCGGCGCCGCCACGCTCGGGGCGGCCACCCAGCCCGCATCCCCAGTCAAGGGGCGGATGTTGAGTTCGTTGTAGCGTGGGTGGGCTGCCGAGGCGCGGACCAGGGCCTCGATGGCCGCCGCGTCCGCGGCGCCCGGAGCGCGCGGCGGGGGCGCGGATGATGATGGCGGCGCCTCCGCGACGGCTGGGGCCTCCACCGCCGCCACCAGCCGCTCCCCGCGACGACTGTCTGCAGCCAGCGCGTCCGCGAACGAGCGCAGCAGGGACGCGGGCGCGCGGGCGGGGTCGGCGTGCGCGCCGCCCGCCGCATCGACGTGGGCGTGCCACCTCTCTTTCAGCCTGGCGTCCCGCTGACTGGCTTTGACCAGGTCTTCAAGAGCGGCGCGGGGCAGGGTTTGGGCCATAGTAAAATGTTGAGAGGAGGAGGGAGAGGGCGGAAAACACCGCGGCCGCAGAGAATGCAGCCGCAGTCTGTGTCGGCCTTTTTTCTGCTGCTGCTTGTTTAACGCCCGCCGGCTGGCGGGGGCGTGTCTTCCCGCCCCGTCACCAACGACACACAGCGCCCTCCGACACACACACGCCACAAAACGGCTGGACACACACACACACACTGCTCACAGCCATGGGGTCACGCTTTGCGTCGCCGCCGCTCGCCGCGCTGGCGGGCGTGTGCGCGTGGGCGGCGGTGGGTATCTCGATGTGGCAGGTGTGTGTGTGTGTGGAGTGAGAGACGTCTGCTGCGTCATGGAGGCGGCGAGGCGGCGTGCGTGTGAGAGAGGGCGGGGAGGAACCTCTCTCGCGAATGGGCATCGCGCGCGCCCGACACAAAAAGCCGACACTGCCCCCCACTCCCTCCCCCACACACACTCCCAGATCATCTCCCACTTGCGCTCCTACACCCAGCCCACGTACCAGCGCTACATCGTGCGCATCGTGTTCACGGTGCCCGTGTTCGCGGTCACCTCCTTCTTTTCTCTGTTGTTTTGCAAGGCTGCCGTCTACTTTGAGGCGGTGCGCGGATGGTGAGTAGTTGGCTTGGTTTGGATGGGGAGGGACGAGGGATAGCAAGCACATAAAATGCAGGCACCCACAACACAAACCACCCCACCCTCCCCACTCTCCCAGCTACGAAGCCTTTGTCATCTACAACTTCATGGCTCTCTGCCTGGCCTACGTGGGCGGCCCCGGCCGCGTCGAGGTGGCCTGTGCAGGCACCGTCCTCGCCCCCTCCCTCGCGCGCTGCACGTGCTGCCTCGCCTCCACCCCCGTCAACGGCGCCTTTGTGCGGCGCTGCAAGCGGGGAGCGCTGCAGTATGTGCTGCTGAAGCCCGCGCTGGCCATCATCACTGTCGTCCTGGCAGCGCGTGGGCTGTGGCGCGAGGGCACGTGGTCTCCCGGGGGCGGCTACTTTTGGGTGCAACTCTCCGCCAACGCCACCGCCACGGTCGCCCTCTACTCCCTGGCCCTGTTCTACTTTGGCGCGCACGACCTGCTGGCCCCCCACTCCCCCGTGCTCAAATTTTTGGCGGTGAAAGCCATCGTGTTTGCCACGTTTTGGCAGGGGGTCGCCATCTCCGCCGCCCTGGCGGCGGGCGGCCTCGCCTCCCCCGACGACGGCAAAGCGTTGCAAGACGGGCTGCTGTGCGTGGAGATGCTGCCTGCCGCGGTGGCGATGGCTGCCGCCTTTCCTGCCAAGGAGTATCACACGGGGGGTGGTCCCTCTGCAGGCCTCGACGCGGCCGCCGTCTCCCACGCCATCTCCATCCGGGACGTCGTCGCCGACACCGTGCACCAGTTTGCGCCCGCCTACCACGACTATGTGCTGTACGATGGTGGCGACGGCGGTGGTGGTGGAGGGGGAGGGGGGAGGGGGAAGGGCACGCCGCGCACCGCGCGGGCAGCCACCTTCATTGCGGTCGGCCGGGAGACGGCGACCGGGGCGACGCCCGCGGCTCGCCCGGCTGCGGGTGGAGGGCTGCTGGGCGACGTGGAGTTGGGGGGCGTGCCCCCCGTCCGCGGAGGGCGGCGGCCTCCGCCGTCCCACCTGCCCACCGTCGACGACGGCGATGAAACCACGTCCCTGGACGCCGCCAGCGCTGGGGACGCTGGCGGGAACGACTCGCCTCGAGTGGCGGCCGTGGTGGACGCGCCGGCGCCGCCGCCCCCCCGCCGCGCGCGCGGCGGGCCGCCGCCGGCGCCCACGGCGGCTGCCCCGTTGGCAGAGGGAGGTGAAACCCCCGTGTCGCCCGCATGGCGGGACGTGGACTTGAGGTGACTGTTTTTTGAGTGGGTGTAGAATGAAACGACTTTTGCGGAGACCTCGGCAGCGCAGAAAACCCTCCCAAAACCCTCTCCTTTTTTGGCGCTCTCTCTCAGCACTCGCCAACGTGCTTTTACACACGCCACCAAAAAACCAAAAGGTAAGACGCCATCCCCCCGCTCTCTCACAAACAAGTGGTGAAGAAAAAAATGATGGTCAAAAATGAAAAGGTAAGTTTTTTTGCCCCTGCAAAACACACACACACAACACACGCACTCCTCCTCACCCCTCCAGCGACAGGTCGCGCAGCGCGGCGTACGACACCCGGCACGCCGGCCCGTGCGTGGCGCACAGGGACGCCGTCTTCCAGTACACCCCCTTCGCGCCGGGCGGCCGGTTGGCATCAATGGATTCTTGCACCGCCTTCAGGTTTTGCAACAGTTTGGCCGCGTCAAAGTTGGAGCGACCCATGGCCACGTGCACGTTGCCCGCCTTGTCGGCACGGTACTCCACTTTGCCGCCCTTGAAGTCGCGCACCGCGGCCGCGACGTCGGGAGTGACCGTCCCCGCTTTGGGGTTGGGCATCAGGCCGCGGGGGCCGAGGGCGCGCCCCAGGCGGGCCACCTTGGGCATGAGGTCGGGGGTGGCGACCAGCTTGTCAAAGTCCTGAGGGGGGTGGGGGTGTGGAGGTGTGTGGGGAGGGTGTGAGTGTGGAGTGTTTGGGGTTTGGGAGCCAAAAGGCAAGAAGAAGAGTGATGTGCTGACGTGGGTGACTGCCTCAGTCTCCTCTCCCACCACGCCACTTCCCACTCCACACTTACCATCATGCCGCCCGCGATCTGGTCGATCAACTCGTCCTCCCCCACGTAGTCGGCGCCCGCCTCCTTGGCTGCGGCCGCGTCGTCCGCCTTGCAGAGGACGGCCACGCGCAGCTCTTTCCCCGTGCCCGCAGGCAGGGACACGGTGGCGCGCAGCTGTTGGTCGGTGTACTTGGGGTCGATGTTGAGGCTGTTGAGTGGGTTGTGTGAGTGTGCGGGGAGGCAGGAGGGTGAGTGTGGTGGTCGGGAAACACAGACGAAAAACCTCTCCGCTCCACCCACCCCCCTCCCCTCTTTACCCACTCTCACTCACCGCGCGTGGAACTCCACCGTCTCCGTGTACTTGGCCGTGGACGTGGCCAGCACGGCGGCGATGGCGGCGGCGGGGTCGAGGGCGACCTCTTTGGAGGGGACCTATGTGTGGAGAGGGTTGGTGGGTGGTGAGACGTGCGAGCGGCGGCCGGCGCTCTCTCTGTGCGTTCCCGCGCCCGCGCGGACCAGCCCTTCTCCCCTCCCATTCTCCCGGCCCGGACGCGCATTCCAGCCTTGCGCGTCCTGTACAGGGGTGGACTGCCGCAGAGGACCGCAGAGGCGGCACAGGGGGGGGCGCCATAAACAACCACGCTCGCCCTCTTCTCCAAGCCCCCGATTCGCCGCCCACGCCCTGCGCACCTTGGCCCTGGCCTCTTTGAACCTGCGGCTGCGCTTCTTCTCCAGCAGCTGAGCGCTGCCGCCCGTCGCCTCGGCAGTGACGATGACGAGGTCGGCGGGTGGTGCGGCCGTCGCGTCGGCCGACGCTGCGCGGCGCACGACGCGGGCGCGCGTGCCCGAGGGGCGCGCCAGCACGCGGGTGTTGCCCGCAGGCGCGGAGATGCGGTGCATTGTTGCCTTTTGAGGTGGGGCGAGCAGAAGGAGAGGCGGCGCGCGGGGCGGAGGGCGGAGAAACGCCGAGCGAGAGTGGGGCGCCGACGTGTTTTCGTTCCACTACTAGTCGGGCGAATTTCCGTCCGCCTCTCTCCAAACCAACGCTCGTCCCTTCCCTCCTCTCTCCCCCCCCCCCCCCGCCATGACTGACTCCCCCTCCACCGACGCCGAACCCCTGGCCGAACTCGTCGCCTTCCTCGACGCCCCGCGCGCAGACGTGCGCGCCGCCGCGCTCGACGCGGCCGCCTCCCTGTCCGGCACACCGGACGGCGTGCAGTCGCTCGTGCAAGCGGGCGAACCCCTGCTGCGTGCCCTGCTGCGGCGGGCGGGCGGGGGTCCCCCCGGCGACGCGGCCGCCGCGCGCGCGCTTGTCAATTTGTCGGCCGACGAAACGGCCGCCACCGCCCTGCTCGCCGTCAACGGCGTGGGCGTCGCCATGGACGCTCTGCGCGATGCTGCCCTGTCCAGCAGCGTGGAAATCGTGGCGAGGGGTGGTGGTGGTGATGACAACAGCGACGTCCCCACGCTGCTCCTGTCCCTGCTCTCCAACCTGACCTCCACCGACGCCGGTGCCTCCGCCCTCCTGCAAGCAGACGCAGGCCCCGCCCTCGCAGGCTTCAACCTGGCCCTGCTGGTGGACGCCTTTTTGGCGGGGCGGGCGGACGGGGCGGGGCCCCTGCTGGCCAACGCGACGCGCGTCGCGGACGGCCGCCGCCTGCTGGTCGAGCCTTCCGGCGTGTGGGCGGCCGCCACGATGGCTGTGTGTGCGACAGAACGTCCCTCCTCCGCCCGCCTGGCGGTGGCGGCCGCCCTGCGCAACTGTGCGCTGGGGGCGGAGGCAGGCGGAACACTGGCCTCCATAGCGGCAGACACCGCCTCCCTCTCCCGCCTGCTGACCCCGCTGTGTGGTGCAGCCCAGGACGACGGGTCCACCACCCCTAAAGACACCCACCCGGGTGTCCGGTGTGCGATCGCGGAAGCAGTGCTGGCGCTGGCAGCCACTGACGCTGGGCGCGGCGCCCTCTGGAGTGTCTCCGCCCCCGAAGCCCTGAGGCGGGCGTATGAAGACGAAGACGATGAGGGTGCGTGCGAAGCCATGGAGCACACGGCGACTCTGTTTTTGGAGGGGGCGGGGGCGGTGGAGGAGGAGGATCAAGGGGTGGAGGAGGGTGGCAAGGAGGAGGGTGGCGCCGTCGTCGAGGCGGCGGCTGCAGAGGCTTGAAGTTGGATGAATCGTGTGATCCCTTTCTGCGTGCGCTTTTGTGCGTTTCTCACTTTTAAAGGAGGTGCACGTGTGGAGGCGGGTGGTGGTGGAAGCCAGGCGCGCGAAAACAAAGACACAACCGGCGGCGCAAAGTCGACGCATGGTGGTGGGGAGGCGCGGCGCTCAACCCTCGCGCATCCTCCTCCTCCCCACCTCTTACCCCTCACATGACGACGCCAGGCGCCCCCCCTCCCCCTCCCGACGCCCAGGCCGCCGCCGTCGCGGCCGACCTGGCCGCGCTGGCGTCGCCCGACGTCGACGCGCCTTTTGCCTCGCTCGAGGACGCGGTGCGGCGCCTGCTGCCGTACCACGTGAGTGGGTTGTGGAAAGGAAGAGAGCGTGTTGCGTGCGTGTGGGAAAGAAGAGCCGCAAACAAGATCAACCCACCACCCTCGTTTCCCCTAGCTCCTCGCCCAAGAAGAACCCGAGGCCGCCGACACCGACGAAGCCGCCCAACCGCCCGCCCGCCTGCTGCTGTCCCGGCGGGACGCGTGGCTGGAGGTGGCGTCCCGGCGGGCGGCGGCGGCCGCCGCCGACGCAGACGCGGCGGCCGCGGCAGCTGCCGCAGCGGTCACGCGCGCAGAGGCGGCGGTGGCGGCTGCGCCCAGGAAGGAGGAGCTGGTTTTATCGGCTCAACTGGCGGCTGACGTGGCCAAGGCTGAGGTGGAGGAGCGGAGGCGAAAACAGAGTTTTTAAACAGGTGCAGACAAAAACAAAAAACAAAAAAACGAACAGGCAGAGGTGCGGTGCGCCCTCTCTCTCTCTCTCACACAAAAAGCAACTATGCAAGTCAACCTTCAAACCGCTACGGCGTCGTCCGGCTGCGGCGCGGCGTCTGGCGGCGACCACTGGCGCCACTCTCGCTAAGCGGCGGCGGCGGTGCGGCGCGCTTGGCACGCGGCTTCACCGGCCCCTTGCGGTGCGACAGGATGGCCCACGCCAGACGCAGCGCGTCCGGCGTCCACCCAGCGTCCCCAAACTCGCGAGCCACCACGCGCCAGTCGAGGCGGGTGCGGCCACGTGCGTCGCTGATCGCGCGCGCGGCGGCCACCGCCGCGCGAAACCGCGCGAGCGCCCCCTCGTCCAGCTTGTCCACCCGCGCCCCCGCCGCCATCGTCGCGGTGGCCACCGCCCGCGCCCGGCACTGGACATCGGTGCGGGTGCCGACAACGGTGGCGACAGCAGCCCAGTTGGAGCCGTGCAGGCGCACGCCGCGTGCGAGGGCAGCATCCTCCCCCCCAGTCCACACCCCGCGCCGCACGCCCGACGACACGCCGTGCACGGCGCGGTAGCGCATGAGGCACTGTTTGGGCTGTTTGCCTGGGACGCAGGCTGCCACCGCGTTCCAGTCTTGACCCCCGAATTGGGCAACCGCGGCCGCCAGGGCCGCGTCGTCCGCGGGTGTCCAGAACGCGGTGGAGGAGGATGGGGCGGTGGTGGTGGTGGTGGCAGCAGCGCCACCAGTGCCTGCCCCTGCCTGGCGCCAGCGCGCAAACACGGCAAAGGGCGGGCGCCGCTGTGCCGCGCCGCCGGCAGAGGAAACGTCTCGTGACACACCATCCCAGTCTGCCTCCCCGCGCGCCGCAACAGAGGCAGCCAGGGCGGCGTCCTCGGCCGCCGTCCAGTCACCCGCGGCCGCGGTGGAGGGGCGCACCGCGTGCCGCCAACGCGACGCCGCGTCGGAGGGGGTGCGGGAGGGGAGGTGGGCAGCGGTGATCCGAGCCCACGCCGCCGCCGGCAGGGCATCAATCTCGGCCTCCACACCAGGCGACGTGAGGGAGAGAGACGCCACCGCGTCAGACGCGGACGCGACCCGGTCGGCGGGCGTGGCGGTGGAGGGGGCGGGTGCATCAAAATCGTCTTCCGCCGCGGTCACGCCGCCACCCCCCCCCCCCTTCCCGCACCAGCGCCGCAAACCGGGCCTCCCGCACCACCGTCAACGCGCCGGCCGCCAGGGCGGCGTCGTCGGCGGGGGTCCAGGGGGTGACGGCAAAGGCGGAGGGGGCGAGGGCGAGGGCGGGCGCGACCGCCACAGCATCAGCGTTGGGGGCAGGCGTGCGCCCCCCCACCCTCCAAAACAGGGAGACGCCGGGCGGCGCCCGGGGCGCGGTGCGAAAGGGGCCCATCTTGCCCTTGGCCACGTGGCGCGGGAGCGGGCGCGGCGACGACGGCAGCGCGGGCGACTGTGTGTCGGGGCCCGCAGCCCGCAGGCGGGCGGCCAGCGCAGAATTCGACGCCAGCAGCCCGTCCAGCGTGCGCAGACCGTCGCGCAGGGTGGACTGGAGGGCCCGGTTGGCGGCCAGGGCGGCGGTCAGGGAGGTGGTGGCAGCGGCGTCCGGGGGTGGGGCGGACGCGGCCGCGTCGGGGGCGGGGCGGGCCGCGGGCGCCCCTCGGCGGGGCCGGGGGGCTACCATGGTGGTGGCTAGAGGAAGAGAGGGAGAGTGTGTGGTGGCGAGGCGCGCACGCCAGTCCGCGTGGAGTGGGGAATGGAAACGCAAGTTCACGGAGTGCCTCGACTCGAGCGAAAACACAAAAAAGATACCCATCTTCCCTCTCCCGCGTGCTCACCGAGAGACGGGCGCTCTCGCAGAGCACACGCACCCACCCACACGCTTCGCACACACACGGCACACACACACCACCGCGCGCGCGCACCCCTCCCCCCCCCCAAAAAAAAAACCAAATTCCAATGGACCGCGCCGCGACGCGCTGCGCCGTCGTGCTCGACCTGCTGGCCGCCGACCCGGCCTACTCGGCGACGGCGCTGGTGACGGTGTTGAGCGAGGCACCGGTGAGTGTGTGTTGAGAGGACGCGAGAGGAGGAGAGAGGAGGGCGCGGTCCCCCCGCTCGACTCGAAAATTCCAAAGCGCGCGCATCGCTCACCCCTTCTCCAACCCTCTCTCCATAGCTCGGCCCCGACCGCATCCTCCCCTTCCCCGCCTCCGCCCGCGTCGGCCTGCGCCTGGTGCAGGCCCTGGCGTCGGGGCGCGCCCACCGCGCGGCGGCCGACCGCCTGGACCGCGTGGCGACCGAGCTGGCCGACCTGGCGCCCTCGGTGACGGCGGGGCACGCGGAGGCGGTGGCCAGCGTGAAGGCTCAGGTGAGAGAGAGAGCAAGAGAGAAATGAAGGGAAGGTGGCGCTGTTTTTTCTTTCCTTCTCACCCACCCCCCTCTCCACTCCACAGCTCCTGCGCCTCTGCATCGTCACCGCCGCCGCCCGCGTGGCCTCGGGCGAGCCCCTGGACGCCGCCGTCGCCGCAGAGTGCGGGGCCGGCGTCCCTGCCGCCTCGGTGGAGGCGCTGGCGTCGGACGAGGGCGCGCTCTCTGCCGCGCTCTCCGCCGCCCACGCCGACTCGGACGCTGCTGCGACTGCGGCAGGCGCCCTGGCCCAGGCCGTCAGTGGCGCCCTGGGCGCGCTGGCCATCGACGTGCTGCTGGACCTGAAAGAGACCGCGTTGACGGGGGGTGGCGGCGCCGGCCGCACGCCCACCGCTGTCGCCCCCGCGCCGCTGCCCGCGCGCCGGGGCCCGGCCGCCGCCGCCGCCGCCGCCGCCGCGGGCGATGTGGCGCGGTGGTCATCCGACGACGAGGGGGACGCCCCCCCCCCCGCCCGCCGCGCGCGGCGCGCGACCACGCTCGTGCGCGGCGCCACCGCGCCGTCCGCCGCCGCCCCCACCGACCCCCACCGCCTCACCGCGCGCGGCCGCACCCGCCGCGCCACCAACCGGTGGTCGGATGAAGAAGTGGAGACCCTGGTGCGGCTGGTGCAGGAGCATGGGGAGGGGCGGTGGACCGCGATTCTCACGGCCGGGGGCGGCACGTTCAGCTCGCGCACGCGCACGGCCGTTGATCTGAAAGACAAGTGGCGCAACCTGGCGCGCGCGTCGGAGAGGGCGCGCGAGGCGCCGGCGCGGCCGGCGTTGAACATCATCCTGATGTGATGCGGTGTGATTTCTCACCCAGCGGCCGCCCGGCCGACGGGGGGCAGGGCGCGAGATGTGGAGGCGGAGAGGCGCATGCTGGGTCAAATGGGCGGGGGAGGAGGGTTTTTCGTTGCAGAACTCTCTTCTCCTGTTTGCCTCTCTCTTCTCTCACCCTCTTCTCGCACCCTCTCCCCCTCTTATCTTACCCGCCCTCCACGCCGCCAAAGGTCGCCGCGTAATCCAGCAGGTCCGCCACGTCGCTCTGGCAGAGGTTCAGCTTCGCCCACTCCTCCAGTGCGGCCGCCACCAACGGACCGCTCAGCAACCACAACTGCGTGATCAGAGCTTTGACGTGGTCCCCCGTGAACGCGACGCCCGAGTTGCCCGCGCGCGGGCAACTCGGGTGTGATGGGTGTGGGAGGGTGTGTGGGAAGAGAGAGAGAGGGAAAACGAGGGAGAGGCTGCGCCCGCGTGTGTAAAAGCAGACACCCTCCGCCCTGCTCGATTTTTTTTTTCTCTCCCTCTCGCGTGGGGTTGTTGTAAGGTGTCACACACGCACATAGGGGCGGGCCGGAAAGACCGTTCCCCACTCCAAAAATGAAAAAGGAAACCCACACACCTCTCTCTCTCCTCCCTTTCTCTTTTCAGTACAGCCCGATGGCCTTCCACCACACGCTGCCCAGCCCCAGCCAGACGACCAGGTAGACGACGGAGAAGAACAGGCCAAGCTGGTACCACTTGGACTGGGGGACGTACCCCGCGCCAAAGTAGGGGGGGGCCGACCCGATGCCGTACGTCGTCAAGCAGCCCATCAGGTTGGACAGCTGGCCGAGAGCCACGGCGGCCAGCATCCCCGGGGTGCCGCACGCGGTGGCGACGGAGAGGAAGGCGGTGTACATGGCCCCGATGTGGGCGGCACCAGATGCGAACAAATAGTGCGAGTAGAAGTAGAGCAGCGTGATGGCGCCAAACGCGGCCTGCCACGACAGGCCAAAGCCCGAGATCATGGTGACGACCTTGTCCGAGAACCAGGAGATGAAGCCGTACTTGTTGAGGTAGGAGGCCATGCCAATTAGCGCGGCAAACCAGGTGAGCGTGTCCCACGCCTGGTTGTCGGACAGGCACTCCTTCCAGGTGACGACGTTGGTGATGAGGAGGATGGCCAGGCCGACCAGGGCGGCGGCGACGGCGTTGATGCCGAGGGAGCCGCCAAAGATCCACAGCGCGACGGTCGTGGCGAGCGCGCCGGCCGTGATCTTTTCGTCCGTCGACAGAGGGCCCAGCTTTTTGAGCTCCTCCCTCGCCTTGGCGGGCGCGTCCGGCGTGTCCTTGACTTGGGGCGGGTAGATGACGTACAGAATGGCGGGCACAGCGATCAGACACGTCAACCCAGGGACCAACCCCGCAAGCGCCCACGTGCCCCACGAGATCGTCTTGCCCAGCGCGTCGGCCGCCAGGTTGACGGCCAGCGGGTTGGCCGCCATGGCGGTGATGAACATGGCGGAGGAGACGCAGGAGGTTTGGAACAGGGTCTGCATCACGTACGCGCCCATCTTGTCCTCGGTGCCGTTCTTGGGGTCGGACCCACAGGCCAGGCACAGCGCCTTGGCCAGCGGGAAGAAGATGCCGCCCGCGCGGGCGGCGACGGAGGGGATGGCGGGGGCGAGCAAGGCTTCAGCGAAGACGAGCGAGTAGGTGAGGCCGAGCGTGGTGGAGCCAAAGAGGGACACGATGCCGTAAGCAATGCGCGACCCCAGCCCCGACTTGATGAAGCCGCCCGACAGCCAGAACGCGATGGCGATGAGCCAGGGAATCTCGGAGGCAAACGCGGAGAAAGCAGCTGGGAAGGTGAGCACATTGGTGACCATCGACGCACCGAGCCCCAGCATGGCCACCGCGCCCAGGGGGAGGGGCTTGGTGATGATGCCGACGATGGTGCCCAGGAAGATGGCGAGCAGGTGCCACGCTTCGGCCGTGACGCCGGTCAGGGCGGGCAGGAACCAGGTGACCGCCGCGATGCCGATGGAGATGGCGAGGTTCTTCATGTCGGCGCCCCTAGGGGATGGAGGGAAAGGGTGGGAAAGAAGGAGGAAAAGGGATCCGTGAGCGGGATGATGTGTGGGGGGCGGGCAGACGGCGGGAAAAACAGGAGGGTTGAACCGCCGGCCTTTTTTTGGGCGCAGGAACGGGTCGAGCGCGCGCCGCCACCCCCTCATCCGCCTAGGTTGCAGCCACCCACCGCACGACCGCCCCCCCCCACTACCCCCCACACGCTCTCCACGTCAAAGTGGGGGCGGTGGCGGCGCGGGATGGGGGCGGGATCTGGAGCAGCACGCCCGCAATGCCGCGAACAAAAAAAAACGTTGCGCCAATTCGCTCATCCAGCGAAACACACCCGCGCCCCCACACCATCCGCTCGGATTCACCACCCCACTAACCATTTGAAGGGCGCGGGCGCGGGCACGGACGCGGCAGCGACGACGGCGCCGGTGGAGGCGGGCGGCGGGAGGGGCGTGCGGGGGGCGGGTGTGAACGCGGGCGCGGGCGCGCGCCGGACCGGGGCGACCGCGCGGCGGGGCGCAGCCACGCGTTTGGCCAGGCGAGGCTGAACGCGCTGGATGGGGGTGGTGCGCAGGGCGCGGGAGGTGAGCATGATGGTGAAGCAGGCGAGGGCGGGAAGCAGGAGTAGGGTCTCGAGAGGGGATGTGAGTGCGAAGCGTGAGAGTTTTTGTTCGTTGTTGACCTGTTTTTGTTCGTTGTTTACCTTCTTCCCCTCCCCCCCCAAGTCGTTTCGTGTACAGCCCACACAAAACGCCACAGGACAAGCCCAGACCAGAGTGTGCGTGCGGGTGTGTTTCTCTCTTTGTGTTTGCAAAACAGAGAGAGAAGTAAAAAAGAAAAAACTGTGCCACCGCTCTCCCCCACCTCCGCTCTTTCCCCCTCCCTTCACGCGGCCCGCCACCGCCAGATTTTGCAAGTTGAACGCTTGTCACCGACTGCCACAACACCACCAGGCGCGACCGCCAGGGCGCGAGCATCAGTCACCCCGCCCAGCACCCCCCTCTCCGCGAACGAGGGCACGTCCCACACGCGCACACACGCGTCGTCCGCGTGTGACGCCAGCAGCACAGCGCCACCGCGTGCATCGGTGGATCCTGCCAGCGCCAGCACGCCGCCAAAGCCGGCGGCGGCGGCGCCGCCCGGGGGGTGGGTGTAGGAGGGGGCGGGCTCAAGCACAGCGCCGGGGGCAGGCGGGTCGCGCGGTGCCCACACTTTGAGGGCGCCATCGAGGCCGGCTGTGACGACGTGCCCCTCCCACGTCAACGCGCCCATGATGACGCCATCGTGGGCACCGGGGATGGTTTGGACGGCGGTGGCGGCCGTCATGTCCCACACTTTGAGCGTGCCGTGCCAGTCCCCCGAAACCAGAAACGCGCCGGCTGGGGCCAACGCTTGCACGGGGGCGGCGTGGCCTCCACGCGCGGCATCCAGCACACCGACAAGGCGGAACGTGGAGGCAGACGCGTCATGCCCCCACACGCGGATGGTGCCGTCCTGGCCGCCCGAAAAGAGGGACCCGGTGGCGGCAGCCAGGCACAACACTTGCCCGGTGTGGCCATCCAGCACGCACGTCCCGCCCGTGGCTAAGTGAAAACCCTTGACAGCACCCGCGTGAGTCGGTGTGTGCATGCCCACAAACAGCCAGCCGCCCTCGAGCAACAAGGAGTCGACCGCGCCCCCGACGTCGACGACGGGGCCTGGCGCCCCGGTGTCCACAGACCATGCACGCACGGTGCCGTCCTGGGACCCGGTGTAGAGCGTGCCAGACGCTGCATCCAACGCGGCCGCCGTCACCTGCTTGCCGTGGCCGCGCAGGACGCGCACAAAGTCGATGTCGGCAGGCTGGCCGTCGAAGCGGGCGGGGCCGGTCGCAAGTGGGGCGCCGCCCCGGCCGCCGCGGCCACGGTAGCCGCCGCGGGGGGCGCCTGTGAGAGGTGTGTGGTGTGTGGGAGGGGTGAGGAGGCGGGGAGGGGTGGGGGATCGGGTGCGTGCTGGGTGTCTCCTCCTCCCCATCGCCCTCCACCTCTCCCTCTCACCTCGCGCCCCCCACGTCGCGTTGCCGCGTCCACGCCCGCCTCGTCCTCCTCCCCCGCCGCCACCGTAGGCAGGCTGCTGCTGCTGCTGCTGCTGCTGCTGCTGCAGAAAGGACGACCCGTTCCGCCCGCCGCCGCCGCCGCGGTAGCCGCCGCGCCCGCCACGGCCGCGGCCGCGGTAGTCGCCCGTGTCCATCATGGTGGATGGTGTGTGGTGTGCTGCGATGCGGGAGGGCGCGACCGCGCGTCGTCCCCGCGCGTGCGCGCTGTTTTTTTTGGCTTGCTTGTTTCGCACACAATTTTCTGTTTTCGGTTGTCTGCCGGCGCTCTGCCGCGCACGCACACAGGCCACACCTCGCCTCCCACCCACCGCTCCACCCCACGAGCGGGTGGACGGTGCATGCGAGGCGCGCTGCTGGCAGCGCGCTGGGCGCGCGCCGCGCCGCTCCACCGCCGTCGAGCCGCGGCGGCAGCCATGGGGGGCGACACGCCGGTGAGTGTGTGGGGGAGGAGCAAGAGATGATGCTTGTGTGTTTGAGAGAGAGAACAGAAAACCAACAAACCTCCCTCCTCTCTCTCACATAGCTCCAGCGCGCCGTCGTGCGACTTGTCGACGGCGACCCCTCCCTCACCATCACCCTCTCCCTCGCCGGCCGCACCCGCTACATGTCGCGCCCTCGGGGTGAACCCCTGGCCAAGTGCCTGGACCGCATGGCCCGGTCGGCCGCGCCCCCCGCCGCCAAAAAGCGGGGCGCGGCGGCGGTCGACGCGCCGCCCCCCGCCGTCTGCGACCCTGTTTTCCGACGCAGACCGCACACGCCCTGTCCCAGGCACCACCCCCAACGGCGACGCCTGGACGGCGGGCGGCCTGCTGGAGGTGGGGGGGGAAGCGTACTCGGTGGTCGTGAACCCACCGACTGTCGCGCGCGTGTCACTCAACGGCGCCCCCATCGTTGGCTGCCCCCTGGCCCCGGCCCTGGAGCTGGCGTTTGCGGAGAGGGAGGCGTGCCGTTACCAGTGGCAACGCAGGCGGGAGGCGGACGGGCGGCCGCCGGCTGCGTCTGCCGCGACGGGCGCGCCGCTCGCGCCGCCCCCCGCGCCCGGGGCAGACGGGTGGGAAGCCGTGACCGCCGACGACGGCAATGATGGCACGGGCCCATCCTACACGCCCACAGCCGACGACATTGGGTGGACGCTGCGCGTGGTGGTGACCCCCGGCAGCGTGGTGGGGGGGGGCGAGCCAGGCCCCTGGTTTGGCGACGCGGCCGTGGCCGTCGCGCCCGGCCCCACCGAGGCCGGCCCCCCGTCCCGCGCGTCAGACGGGCGCGCGGATCCAGTGCCGACTCCCACGACCCCGCCCCGCCTGCGTGTCGTCACCTACAACCTGCTGGCCGACCAATACGCTGCCACCGCCACAGCGAAAGACGTTTTGTTCGCGCACTGCCCCCCGCACCACCTGGACCCGTCCTACCGCCGCTCCCTGGCAGCGGCAGAACTCGTGTCCTATGCCGCAGACGTCATCTGTCTGCAGGAGGTGGACGAACGCGCGTTTGAGGGGGTGCTGGCCCCTGTGCTGGGGGCGGCCGGCTTCTGCGGCCGCCACACCAACAAGGCGTCGTCCGTGAGGGAGGGGGCGGCCCTGTTCTGGCGGGACGACAGGTTTGAGTGTGTGGCCTGGCGGGACGTCGTGCTGAAGGACGTGTTTGCAGTAGTGTTGCGGGGAGGGGAGGGTGGTGGCGAGGGTGGTGGCGGCGATGACGCCACCCCCACCCCATCCTCCCCCCCCTCCCTGGCCGCCCGCCACCAGCGCCTGCTGCCCGTGCTACAGTCATCCGCCTGGCTGCGGGACGCGCTGGCCAAGGTGTCCACCGTGGCCCAGGTCGGGTTGTTGGTGCCGCGCGGTCGCGCGGTCGCGCCACCCACTCCCGACACCCCCCTCCTCGTCACCAACACGCACCTCTTCTTCCACCCGGGCGCCCCCCACATCAGGACGCTGCACGTGGCGGCCGCGTTGACGGAGGCGGCGGACGTGGCGGACCGCGCACGCGCGGCGGGGGTCATCGTGATGCCCCCCGCGCCCCTTTTCTGTGGCGACCTCAACTCAGACGTGAACGACGGCGTGCCCGGCACCGTGGAACTGTTGCGCGAGGGGGTGCTGTCGTCCGGCTTCTGGGACTGGGGGCTCGGCGCCTCGTTTCGGTATGATGCCGATGGGGTGGCCGACGCCGAGCCGGGGACGCCGCTTGCACCGCCCAGTCCCCGCACCGCGCCGCGCGACGGCCTCACCCCCACCGACATCACCATCCCGTTCCACCTGGCCCCCTCCGACGGGCTGGCCACCCCCTACACCAACCTCGTGCGCGGGTACGCGGGCCTGCTGGACTATGTGTGGACGGATGAGCGTGTGCTGAAACCTGTGGGTGGCCCGCCCCCCCCCCCTCGACCGCGTGTGTGGCGAGGACTTCATCCCCAACGCCGTCTTCCCCTCCGACCACGTCGCCGTCATCGCCGACCTGGAGTGGAAGCCGATGGAGGAGCGGGACGCGGTGTGGGTGGCGGGCGGGGGCGCGTCGCCGACCCCGCGCGGGCGCCCGCCCCCCCCCCTTTGCGCCGCCGCGCGCCGGCGGCCCCCCCGCCCCCTCCGTCGCCGCCGACGACGCCGGCCTGGCCGCCTCCCTGCTGGCCCTGCGCTCGGGCGCCCTACTCCTGTTGCCCACGGACACGCTGTACGGGGTGGGGGCGGACGCGTGCTGCCCGTCCGCTGTACAAGCTGTTTACGCGGCGAAAGGGCGGGACAGCCACGTTCCGCTTGCGATTTCAGTCGCCGACGTTGACGACGTGGGGAGGTATGGCGACGTGACGAGTCTTCCCGCCGGCCTGCTGGATGCCCTGCTTCCCGGCGCAGTCACCGTGTTGCTGACGCGGCGCCCAGACGCGCCGCTCTCGGCCGCGCTCAACCCAGGCGTCGCCACCGTCGGCGTGCGCGTCCCTGCCGCCCCCTGGATCCGGTCCCTGGCCCGGGCCCACGGCGGCGCCATCGCCCTGACGTCGGCCAACGAGTCGGGGTGCCCGCCCGCGCGCACAGTGGATGAAGCTGCCGCGATCGTTGGCGCGGTGTCGATTGTTGTCGACGCAGGCACCGTGGGCGCCGGCAGGGCGGGATCCACAGTGGTCGACCTGTCGGCTGTGACCGGCACGGACCCCCCGCACAACGCGTACGCGGTGCTGCGGGAGGGGGAGGGGGTGGAGGGGGTGCGGGCGGTGTTGCGGGAGTGTGGGTTGGTCGAAGCGGTGTGAGAAAAAAAAGCGGGCGTGCATTCACAGAAAAAAACGCTTTCTCCTCTCCCAAAAAAAAACTTATGGCCGCCTCTGCCGCCCGCCCCTTTGCGCCGCGGGCGCGCGCAGCCGCCCGGCGGCGGGCCGCGCCGGCGGTCGTGTCGCCGCGCGGCGCGGTGGGCCGGCCGACGTCGGTAAGAGGGAGAGCGAGAGAGGCCGCCGCGAAAAGGCGCACACGGCGTGTGGTGTCCTCGGTGTGCACGCACGACGTCTCAATGCTGCGTGTGATTGGGGGGGGAGAGGCGGAAGGAGAGAGACGCAGAGTCAGACAGACACCCCCGACCCACCCCCCCCCGCTGACCCTTTTCCACTCAGCCTCCACCCACTCCCTCCACCACGCCCCACGCCCTCGTCGCCGCCCTGGCCTCCGCCGGCGCCCTGGAGACCGCCTACCTGACGTGGGCCAAGCTGGCGCACGCGCCGGTGGCCTGCCCGTCGGGTGGCGGCGGGTGCGCGTCGGTGCTTGGATCAGACTATGCCACCCTGTTGGGCGCCATCCCCCTGCCCGCGGTGGGCTGTGCCACCTACGCCATCGTGGCGGGGCTGGCCGCCCGCCGGGCTGCGGGCGCGGACGACGGGGACGGCCCCCTGGCGGCGGGCGCGGCCGCGCTAGCCACTGCAAGCGCGGCACTGATCACCCTTTTAACCACCCGCTTCTCCGCTGAACCGTGCGCCTGGTGCTGGACGTCGGCGGGGCTGTCGGCCGCCATTGCGGCGGCCGTGTTTGGGGGCATGGGGTCGAGGTGTGTGTGTGTGTGTGAGAGAGAGAGAGAGAGAGACAGGGAGGGAGGGAGGAAGAAACACGCAGACAGAGGCTCACCCTTTCCTCCCTTCTCACACAGCCAACTCAAAGCCGTGGCCCTGCCCTCCGCGTCAGCCGCCCTCGCCACCGTGCTCGCCCTCACCCTGTCGTGGGCCGGCATCGACCCTCCGTCCGCGTTCGCTGCCGATTCCCTCCCCTTTGCCGAGCCCGAGCTGACGCGCACCTCGTCCCGGCGCGCTCTCGACCTCGCCCGCCGCCTGCGCGCCGCCGGCGCCCGCATGTACGGCGCCTTCTGGTGCTCCCACTGCTTTGAGCAGAGGCAAGCGTTTGGCGTGGGCGCGGCTGCCGACCTCCCTTACGTGGAGTGCTACCCCAACGGCTTCTCCCGGGGCGCCGGCCCCGCCCCCGCCTGCGTGGCCGCCGGCATTGAAGGATTCCCCTCCTGGGTGGTTGGGGGGGAGACGCTGGAGGGGGAACAGAGTTTTGGGGAGTTGGACGCTGCGCTCGCGCGCGCGGCCGCGCGCGGCGCGGTGAGGGCAGCGGGGGCGGGGGCGGGGCTTTCGGTGGCGCCGAGTTTGAGGTGAGTGTGAGTACAGGAGGTGTGGTGTGGTGTAAAAACTGTCCACCCTGGGAGAGAAGCAGGGGTCATTTTTCATGTGGCCGGCACGGGCACACAAGCGCATTCGCTTTCCTCTGTCGCTCCCCCCCCCCCCGCCTCTCGCTCCAGCGCACGCCCCGCCGGGCGCTGGGCGTGCGTCGTCAGGCTACACCGCACACACAGTTCTGTGTGTGTCTCTAAAAACACGCGGCACCAGCACTCAAAATGCAGGCCGACCCCGAGGTCCCACCGCCCACGGCCGCAGAGAAACTGGCCGCAGCCCGCCCCCACACCACCGACCCGCCCACCCGCCACGCCGCCGCCGCCACGCCCGACACGTCCCTGGCCGCCGTGCTGCGCCTCCTGCGCCGGCGCCCCCCTTACGCGCGCCTTGTGTTCAGCGAGGTCCTTTCCTCCCTGATGAACTGGTTTTCGTACGTGGCGATCCTGCGCTCCGTTTCCGAGAGTGCACCACCGCACCAACAGTCTGTGTCGGTGGGCGCGGTCACCGCACTCAAATACCTGCCTGGAATTCTATTTCCAGCCACTGGGTGGGCAGCAGACACCTACCCACGCGAACTGGTGCTGGCGGTGTCGGCGGCAGCGTCTGGCGCGGCCATCGCAGCACAAGCGTGCGTCGTCGGCGGCACGGCCGCCTCCTCCACGCCCACCCTCCTCGCCCTCGTCCTGCTGCAAAACACGGCGGCCGCGTTCTATGATCCCGCGCGTGCCGCGTTGACCCCGCGCCTGGTTGCACGCCACGAGCTGCGCTTGGCCTCCACCATCGACACCGCCGTCTGGTCGGTGTGCCAAGCCGTGGGCGCGTCGGCAGGAGGTGTCGCCCTGTCCCGCCTGGGGCCCGCGTTCTGTTTCGCGGTGGATGCTGCTTTCTATTTCGTGTGCGCGGGGGCCGCGCTGTCGCTGCGGGGGCACGCAGACAGGCCGGTGGTGGATGGTGGCGAGCCCGTGGAACTGGCCAAGCTGACGCGGTCAGAGGATGGCACGTCGTCATCACCCCGCATCAAGGCGGGGCGCCCCCCCGCCACACCACCGCGCACCCCCACCCGCACCCTGGGCCAAGCCCTGTCGTCCGCAGCCTCCGACATCGTCGCCGGCGTGCGCTACTGCGCCCACAACCCCGACGTCGCCATCCTGGCGTCCTGCAAAACGACTGGGTGCCTGGTGTGGGGGCCTGCCGATTTCTTAAATGTCGTCATCGCGACTTCGCTGGCCAAAGCGAGCCCCCGCTTCGACGCCGACACCATTGCCGGCCTCCTGTTTGGCGCGGTCGGCGTCGGCTGCGTCGTGGGGTCGGTCGTCGCCAACGCGACCGTGGCCCACACCCGCCCCGCCCTGCTGCGCGCGGTGGCGGGCGCGGCCTGGTCGCTGGCAGCGGGGTACGCTTTTTTGGCCGCGGCCTCCACCTCCCTCCCCGGCGTGGCAGCCGCGTCCGCGGTGCGGTCGGCCGGGTCCGCGGTGCTGTGGTCGTACTCGACGTTGCTGTTGCAGCTGTCAGTGCCGGACGGCATGCTGGAGCGGGTGTCAGCGTTGGAGCAGGCGGGCGTGTCGGTCTCGCGTTCCGCGGCCATCGGCGTCGCGGCGGTCATGGACGCTGGTGGCGCGTCCGTGGCGTCCGCCGCAGTGGGCCTGACGCTGGTGGGATCCATCATCGCGTCCTGGTGGACCGCGTATGCGGCCCGGATCGAGCGGCGGGAGAAAATGTTAGAGGGTTAAACTGACGAGAAACGCAGTCTGTGCTTTGGCAAGGGGGGAGGCCGCCGGGAGCGGAGTAGAAAAGAAAAAACATGTTTTTTTTTTACACACACACACACTGAAAAATCCACGCGCACAGATTCCCTTTCTCTCTCTTTCACGGCGTACACTTTTTGTGCACAACCGCCGGCCCATACTCGTCATATTCCGCCTTGGTCACCGCCTGCCCCTGCGCAAACACGACGCGAGACAGCACCGCCCCCCCACACCATGCGGCATGGGCCAGCGTCCCGCCCGGCATGTAGTCTGGGACCGCCACCAGGGGGGCGGCCCCCAAGTGGGACGTGGCCAGGGCGGCGTCGGCGGCCAGCGTGTCGGCCAGGCCGACCGCGCCCGCGCCGCCGCCGCACACGAGCAAGCCTTCGAGTGCTGACCGCCGGGTGGGGGCGTCCAGGACGGCGCCCGCGCACAGGGCCACCGCTTGGGCGACGGTGGGGTCAGTGGGGTCGGGGCTGCCGGAGAGGAGGGCGGAACGCGCGGTCGTGGCATCGGCCGGGAGCAGGGTCGCGCGCGTGCCGCTGCCGAGAGAGACTTCCACAGAGGCGCCGGGCTTGGCAGACAGCAGGGCCGCTTTTGCGGCCCGCACCATCTCGATGGGTGTGTCGGGCGGCAACGCCCCGCGTGCTGCAAGGGCGGCGGCCAGTGCCGCGTCGGCCGCCACGCCGCCCGTGCCGGCCACACGCCGGGTGGTAGGGGGGACAACGGCGCCATCCACGACACAGGCGACGTCCACGGCATCATGCCCAATGTCCACCACGGTGCCAGACAGGCGGCCGACAGAGTAGAGAGCGAGGACGGGGGCGTCTGCGACGTGCAGGCCGGATACATTAAACCGTTCAAAGACGAGGGACGCCAGCCGCTCCCGGTCGCGGCGGGGGGTGAGGATGGGGTCGCACCACAGGAGGCCGCCTTCATCGCCGGCCGCCCAGCCGATCCTGTATGAGGGTGTGGGGAGGGGTGTGGGACGGATGAGCGTGTGCCTTTGTTTCATTCGCCCTCGTTTGCAACTCACACACACGCAGTGTGTGTGCAGTTCCCCCACCCACAGCTCTCCAACACATACCTGTTGTAAAACGTTTCATGCAGCAGCGCCTCCAGCGCGTCCCAGTCCGCGATGACGCCGTCGACAACGGCGCGGCGCGGGGGGGCGGAAGGGGCGTCGGTGTCGGTGAGGGTGGTGGACATGATCTGGTGTGTGTGTGTGTGTGTGTGTAGTGGACGGGGTTTTGTGAGCAGAAGACTGAGAGCTCGGGCGCGAGGGAGGGGGGGGGAGGGAGGCGCGGAATTGCGAGCGGCCGGGCGTCGGGTCTCGCCCTCTCACTCTCACCACCACCACCACCACCACCCCCAGCCTCTCACTCACCACGCTGGGCCCCTCCTCCATGGGGAACGAGGCGCCGTACCCCGCCTTCAGGGAGTGGCCGCCCGCGTCGATGACGGCGGCGTTGGAGTGCGCCGCGTCGCGGGCAGCCATGGTGGCTGGGTGCGCGGTGGTGGCGGCGTGGAGGCACGAGGAGAGTGAACAGTTGCCTGCGCTGTCACAGGATGGGGCGGGCGCAGACAAATGCTGCGTTTTTTGTGTGGAGAGAAAAAAAAAAACGCGCCGGCTTGATTTGTCTGCGTCGATCACTTTTACACGATCAGCCGACCGCTCACCACCACTCTCAATCCACACCCTCCTCTAGAACGCACGTTTCGTTGAAAATGAAAAAGAAAGTGGCAAGCGATGAAAAAAGAAAAGAAGTACAAAAAGAATTCGTGTGGTCGTGATCAAACCACCCCCTGTTTCCTCCTCCTGTTCCTCAGACGTCGGGGCAGGGCTCACGCGCGCCCAACATCGCGCATAAATTTGGAGTACTCGACCAACGCGTCCCACAGGCTGGGGTAGCGCGTGTACGTCACCCCCTGCTTGGCGCACTCGTCCGCCACGATCTCGGCAATGGCAGGGTAGTGCCCAAACGAGATGTTGGGGAACAGGTGATGCTCGACCTGGAGGGAGAGGCCGCCCGTGAAGAAGTTGGACAGGCCGGCGCCGTAGTCGACACTGTGTGGGTGTGTGGAGTGTGTGTGTCAGGAAAAGAAAGTCGCCGCTTGCGCCAACCACTCTCTCCCCACACCACCACCCCAACCATACTCACCTGGTTGTCACCTGCTGCACGCCCCAGTCGCGCTCAGCCGCGGACCCGGCCGCCAGCGCGTCCCCCGCGGGCGTGGGCGCGGCCCCAGGCAGGGGAGGCTTGGCGACCGCCACGTTGTGGGAGACCGCAAAAGTGGCGGCCAACACAATCCCCACGGCCGCCACGTAGGCCGTCACCCCCACCGCGGCCGCGGTGGGGCCGTGCAGGGCGTACGGCACGCCGCCAAGGAGGGCGTAATGGACGAGCTTGCCGACCGCGGCACGTGCCCTCTGCCCCACGCTCGCGCCGTGCATGGTGGCCCCGGGCGCCTCCCCTGTAAAAATGCACTTCCAGTCGCCCGCTTGGAAGGCGAGCTGCATGAAGGGGTACAGGAGCCAGCAGTAGATGTGTTGGTAGGCGTGGAAAAAGAGGCGGGGTTCAGCGGTGTCAAAGCGCAGCAGCGGCCACGCGGAGTGGGCGTCGCTGTCGTCCTCCCCATTGCAGTGGACGTGGTGGGAGACTTGATGCTGGTACTGCCACGCCAGGGAGGAGCCACCGATCAAGTCGTCGCAGTAGCCGAGGGCGCGGTTGATGGCGGGGTTGGTCGACATGGCTCCGTGGTTGCCGCAGTGCTGCACAGTCAGGCCAATCCACGCGCCCGCCGCCCCCAGGGCAGCGCCGGTGAGCAGGTTGGGGGCAGCCACGTAGGCGGCGTAGGCGGCGGCCGCGGTGCCGAGGATAATGGCGGCGGAACGCTCGCTCCCCTGCCGGTGCGCACCCTTGGCTTCACCACCCTCAAACACCTCGGTCCGCACCCGCTCCCGCAGCGCGTTGTACAGGGGGGAGTCGTTGGGGCGGGGAGACATGGGCACAGCGTGCACAGGGAAGTCCGGGAGCGTGGGCAGGCGAGACAGGGAGGCTTTCAAGATGTCTTGGTGCAGGTGCGACGACTCGAGCAGCGCGGTCGCGTCCCGCCCCACGCCCAGGCGCACCAGGTAGGCGCCCCCAGGGTGCCGCTGCATGAACTCGGTGACGTCGTACGCGGTGCCCCTGTAGATGAGCCAGTCGACGCCCGCCCAGCGCGGGTCGTCGTGCGGGGAGAGGGTCGGGGTGTCTGCCTTGTCCTTTCCATCCACCAGGCCCTCCAGCCGGGCTCGCACCGCGGCGGCGTCGTCGCCCGATGCTTCGCCCGCGGGCGGAGGGACGGGGGTGGCGGGCGGAGCCAGGGCGTGGCGGACGACGGAGCGGCGCGCGTGGCGCGGCGCGGCGCGCGCGGGCAGCGCCGGCGCGCGCCGGGGCGTCGTGGACGCGCGGGTGGCGAGGAGCCTGTTGTGGGAGTGGGTGTTTTTGTGGTCGTGTCAGCTTCCCAGTGTCCCACGCCGCACTCCCCTTCGACACCCACGTGCTCAGTTTCAGCTGTGGCTGAGTGTGCGGGCGATGTGGCGGTGGAAAGTGGGGGGGAGGCCACGCGCGGCCGTTCCAAAAAAACGGGGCGGCGGTTGGCGGCGACCGCGCAGACTCTCGAGCTGGCCGCGGCGTCAGCAGAGGCAGTGACACACATGATCACGCACCGTCAACATGGGGAAGGAAATGGGGGGACGGGCAGTGCACAGGGACGCGGGAGAGGGCGCAGCTGCTCGATTTCACTTTCGCTCTTGCGCTGTGTGCAGCCACACCTGCGAGCTGCTTCTCTTTTCCCTCCAATTTTGGTTCCTTGAACCTCCACACACACCACGCACAACCCTCACACAATGGTCGCCCCCGCCCGCCCCCTGGACGTCGTCGTCTGGGGCGCCACCGGCTTCACGGGGAGGCTGGTGTGTGAACACCTCGCCCGCGACTACACGGCTCCCAAGGCCGCCCCCGCCCCCCGCCCCGTGCGCTGGGCGCTGGCGGGGCGCAACCGGGCCAAGCTGGAAGCGTTGCGCGACGAGCTGGCGGTGAAGGCGGGAGTGCCGAGCGTCAAGGTGAGTGCGTGGGTGTGTGTGCCTGCTCGCTTCCGCCACCAGACACACTGGGAAAAAACACAGCGCCCCTTGTCCTCACCCCCCTTCTTCCCACCCACACTGACCACACCAGGACACTCCCATCTACGTCGCGTCCCTGGATGACCCCTCGTCTTTAGACACGGTGCTTTCCCGTGCGACCGTCGTCCTCACCACCGCCGGCCCCTACACCCACGTCGGCACCCCCCTGCTGGAGGCTGCCCTGCGGTCGCGCACGCACTACGCCGACCTGACGGCGGAAGGTGAGTGAAAGATGGGTTTCGGGAAAGAGAGAGAAATGATTGTTTTGTTGGACACTCGGTTTTTGTTCACCCACCCTTCCCTCCACCCCTCCTCCTCCCCTTTTCCTCAGTCCCCTGGATGCGGCGCATGATGGCCGCCCACGCCGCCACCGCCACATCCTCCTCCGTCAAGATCGTGCACGCCTCCGGCTTCGACTCCCAACCGACGGATCTTCTCTCATACCTGGTCACCGCTGAAACGCGCAAGCGGACGGGCGCCCCCCCCGACCGCGTGTGCACGCTGGCGGGGGACGCGAAGGGCGGGTTTTCGGGGGGCACAATTGCGTCCCTGCTGGCGGCACTGTATGGGGGGCCTCCTGCTGAGGCACATGCCTCTGCCCACCCCTACTCCCTGTGCGTCGGCCTGCCCCCCCCCTCCCGCCCGGCCGACAAGGAGCGTGACTTCTGGGCGCCGTCCTGGGTGGCGCCCGCGGGCACATGGGCGGCTCCCTTCATCATTGCTTTTATCAATTCCCGCGTCGCGCGCCGCTCCGCCGCGTTGCGCCCCGACTTTTATGGGCGCGACTACGCCCACACCGAGTTGATGGCGACGAAAGGGCGCGTCGCCGCCACCCTGGTGGCCGCCATCAGTGGCGTGTTTGGCGCGGTGCTGGCGCTGCCCCCCGCGCGCGCGGTGTTGAAGCGGCTCGCCCCAGCCCAAGGCAGCGGCCCGTCCATCGACTTTTGCAAATCCGGCCACTGGGCCATGTCCGCGGTGGCGGTGTCGGCCCCCGACCCGGCGACAGGCGCGCGCCGCGTCGTGCGCGCGCGCGCGGGGGGATAAAAACCGCGACCCTGGTTATTGGGGCACCGCCCGCATGCAGCTGGAACTGGGACTTGCCCTGGCGCTGGAGGGGGACGCGTGCAAGGCTGCGGGGTGCCTGCCGGGCGGCTTCCTGACTCCGGCCACGGCGGGGGGGCCGGTGCTGATCGAGCGGATGCGGCGGGCGGGGCTGGAGTTTGAGGTGGAGGCGGAGGGGGAGGGGGACACGGTGAAGGGGGACTTTTGAGAGGGATGGTTTGTGCTGTGCGCTAGTAAACATATGCCGGAGATGTTGGCGTGGAAGAAACGTGAGTGTCGGGGCGGGTCCAAACGCGGAAAACCTTTCGTTTCTCGGACGTGCGCGCGCGCGCCGTTTTTTTTTTTTTTTTTTTTTTTTTTTTTCAGTTTTCCACACACTCTGCCTCCCTTTTCACTCTCTCTCCCTCCCTTCCCACCACCCACACGAATCCATGTCAGACCCCGACATTCTCGCCTGGGCCGCCGCCGCCGCTGACGCGGCCGGCGTCCCCCCCCCGCGCAGCGCGCTCGAGTCAATCGACATGCGGGATGGTGCCCTCGCCCTGGCGGCCGCGTCCGCCGCCTTTGGCCCCGACGCTATGCAACAAGCTCTAGATAGAGCCCTTTCCGCGCGTCGTCACGACGTCCCCGACGCGGGGGACGACGCCCCCGCTGCACATGCTGTGGCGCCCGCGGCGCGCTGGCGCGCGCTGCGGTCTCTGTGGGCGGCCCGCGAGCTGGATGAAGCCGCTCTGGACATGAGGGCGGTGCAGGTGAGTGAGAGAAGAAAGAAAGGGGGAGAGGAGGCGTGTGAACAGCCAACACACTCACCAACCCTTTTCCACCTCCCTCCTTTCTTCAGGCCGGCAACCCGGACGCCAGCCGCCGCCTTCTTTCTTATCTCTATGCACAATCGGCCGACCGGGTCGGCCAAGCCACGGTCGCCGCCATCGCTGCCGCCCCGGCGATCGCGGCCGCCGCCGCGCGTGGCGGCCGCTTCCCTGCCGACGGCCGCCCCCCGCGCCAGCCACCGTCGCCCGCGTCGTCGGAAGCGACGACGACGACGCCTGTGGGGGCGGGAGGCGACGGCATGCCGTCTCCTGGCGCTGTGGGTTCGCGGCCAGCGGCCGACGCGGCAGACCGCGTTGAACTACTCCGCCTCGCCGCCCGCCTGGCCGACGGCCGCACCGACCTGCTGGCCGCGCTGGCGGGGGCGTCCCCCGGGGGGGCTGCCGCCGCGGCGGAGCCAGTTTTGGTGCGCCTTCAGTTTTTGTTGGCCGAAGCGGTGGCGCGGCGCGCGCGGGCGGCGCGCGCGGCGGCGGCGACAGCCACGTGATGGAGTGAGTGTGAGCGGAGAGAGAGGTGTGTACCAAAACATTGTTTGGGTGATCGCTGTGAAGACAAACAGAGGGAAAACGTTGACAGAAAAAAAAAATCATTCATCCGCACGCACGCGCTTGGCCGGCCGGTCTCCGCCCTCCTCCTCGCCGCCACCCCCTCCCATGCCCACAATCAGCCTGTCCAGGCGCGCTTTGTCAACCGCCGCGGCAGCCGCGTCATCGCCTTCAGCCGCCGCGTCCCGCCGCGCCGCGACGCGTCCCCGCAGCGACGCGAGCGGCGTGCGGCGCGCGTGCAACCCCGCCACTATCCGCGCCCTCACCCCGGCGTCGCCACTCGCCCAAGCGTGGGCGGCCACCAACGCGGCCGCCTCGGCGGCGGCTCCCCCCGCGTCCGCGACCTGGGCGGCGGCGAGGGAGGGGTCGCCCGCATCGGCGTCGCCCGCAGCCGCGGCGGCCGACACGCGCGCGGCCGCGGTGACGGCCGCCCCGTCAAACCGGGCGTACAGCTCCAGCAGGCGGTCCACTTTCTCGTGGTCGGCCTCAACAAACTTGGCTTGCACGCGGCGCAGGAGGGCGGCGGCTTCGGGGGGTGGGGGTGGGGGTGGGGTGGCGCCCACGACCGCGCCACCCCCGTCGGCCGCGGCAGTCAACCCATCCAGCAGCGACGCCACAATGCTGACCGCCCGCCCGTCCGCGTCGGCATCATCGGAGCGCGACCGCCTGGCGGCACGGGAGGTGGCCATGAAGGCGGCAAAGATGGGGCCCAGGCCGCCGCGCGCGACGAGCGCGGCAGCAGCCGCGGGGCAGCGCGTGAGCGCGTAGTCGAGCGTTTTGAGGGCGCCCCCGCCCGCAGCCCGCCTGCGTTTCAGCAGCAGCAGCATGAGGTCGACGCCTTCTGCGTCCACGAAGGCAGCCCTGCCTGCTGGAGTGAGCAGCACCGCCGCCAGCGCGGCAAACAGGTTGGCCACGTGCTCCTTTTCGTCGGGGGTGGCCGCGTCTGCTGTTCGATACGCGCCGACGCCGCGCAGCAAGGCGTCCACACCGCCACCTGCCACCAGCGCGTCCGCTGCATCCGGTGACGTTTGGGTTAATAACGCCAGGGTTTCTGAAGCCGCCCCCGTGACGGGGGAGAAAGGGGCTTTGATTGTCACACGGACGAGGAGCCACGGCAGCAGCGGTCCGCGCGCGAGCGACGTCGCGCGCGGCGCGACGTCGATCTCCACCACATTCTGCAACGCGGCCAGGCCGACGTAGATGGATTCGGCTTCTTCGGCAATGGACTCGTCCAACGCAGCGATGCGGGCGACGACGGCGTCGAGGGCGCCTGTGTCGGCAAGTGCGGAAACAAGTGCCGCCGCGCCATCAGGATCGTCGCCCGCGGGCTCGTCGTCCGTCAACTCTTGCACCACTTCCAGCACGGCGCCCGCGACGTCTGTATTGTCGTGGGCTAAGAGAGAGGCCAGGAGAGACGGGGCGGCGGTGGAGGCGAGGCAGGTGTAGAGTTCGGGAAACGACGCGACTGCCCGAAACCGGCGCACCGCGGCGTCCAGCTCCAGCTCCGACTCCATGAAGGCGGAGGGGGTGTCGGGGTGCTTGGCCCGGGCGGCCAGGTTGGCTTGGTACTGTGGTGGTGGTGGTGGTGGTGGTGAGTGAGCGTGCGCGGTTTTTGATGTTTCGTGCCACCCCACCTCCCAACCATCCTTGCCTTTTTCTCCAGCAAGCTGACCAGCCGCTTCACCCCCGCCTCATCCAGCAGGCCCTCGTCCTCGGTCGCCCGCCCCGCCGCAGCTTCCGCTTGGGCCAGCAACGCCGCGCCGTCGAGTGGGCGCGGCGCGCGGGGCGGGGGGGGCGGCATGGAGGTGGTGGAGGCTGTGGCGGCGTCGGGATAGTAGCTGTGTGTGTGTATGTGTGTGTGTGTGTGTGTGTGTGTGTGTGGGTGGGTGGGTGGGTGGGTGGGTGGGTGGGTGTGGGTGTGTGTGTGGGTGTGTGGGTGTGTGTGGGTGTGTGTGGGTGGGTGTGTGGGTGGGTGTGGGTGTGTGGGTGTGTGGGTGTGTGTGGGTGTGTGTGGGTGGGTGTGGGTGGGTGTGTGGGTGTGGGTGTGGGTGTGGGTGTGGGTGTGGGTGTGGGTGTGGGTGTGTGGGTGTGGGTGTGGGTGTGGGTGTGGGTGTGGGTGTGGGTGTGGGTGTGGGTGTGGGTGTGGGTGTGGGTGTGGAGAGCGCGGCCAGACGCCGGTGGGGAGGGCGGCGGCGCGACGGCGAATGCAATCGGCGTGCGTCGGGTGCTGCCGCCCCCCGCGCGACCGGCGCACTCTCTCTCCCTTCCCCATGACTTGAGACTCGCCCTTAGCGTGACCAGGTCCAAAGCAAAAGACAGACCGTTTTCTCTCTCCAAACTCACCCTGTGCCTGCCGGCCCCGTCCCAAAATAGAAGCCGCGCCGCGCGCCTAGAAACGTGGGGGCGGGGGTGAAGGACGGCATGATGGTGTGTGGTGAGAAGGGGCGCCCGTGTGTGTGTGTGGCGCCCCCCCTTTTGATGAGATCAAAAAGTGTGACGACACGAGTTTTTTGAAAACTGAGCGTCGCTGAACCCAAAAACACTTCGCCCCAATCGTTTCTCTCGCCTCCCAGCCCCGCTGCCCACACACACCCCTCCTCCCGTGCCTCCCCGCGCCAGCGCACACACACGCGCTGAGCGCTGACAACTCGGCGCGCTTGAAAGGTCGCCAACCGCGGCCCGCGTGTGCGCCCCCTCTTCCGCGCTCGCTCCTCTCCGCGTCGCGCATCGCACGCTCGCCGAGAAGCTGCGCCCCGTCGCCGCTCTCGCCGCCTCCCCAGCCCGCGCGCTGAATCGAGGCCTGCTCACCAGTCTGTTTGCCGCTGAAGCGGGCGCGTGACGAGACACGCGGCCGTCTGAAACGAGAGAGGCCGCGCGACTTTGCCTCATTTTTGGTCGGGACGCGCGTTTGAAAACTCGTGTTTTCCCTCCCAAGGAACCCACAAAACAAACACGCCTCACCGCCCACACAGACCACACCATGTGCGGCATTTTCGGGTACTACAACTTCAAAGTCACCCGCGACCGGCGCGCCGTGCTGGAGCTGCTGTTCACCGGACTCCGCCGCCTGGAATACCGTGGCTACGACTCGGCCGGCGTCGCGATCGATGGTGACGGCCCCACCGCCGCCGCCCCCGCCTCCGCCACCGCGGGCGTCACCGCGCGCGTGGCCACGGTGACGGTGCCCGCGTCCCCCGCCAAAGCGACGGGGGGGCACGTGACGGCGGCGAGCGCGGCCGACCCGGCGCCGATCACCGCGTCGCCCGCCGTCTTCAAAGCCTCCGGCAAGGTGGACGCCCTGGTGGCGCACGCGTATGCGGAGTCCGCCACGACTGGCCTGGACCTGGACGCCCCCCTGGCCGCCCACGCCGGCATCGCGCACACGCGCTGGGCGACGCACGGCCCTCCCTCCGCCACCAACGCCCACCCCCACGCCTCCGGCCCCGCCGCTGAGTTCGTGGTCGTCCACAACGGCATCATCACCAACCACGCCGCCCTCAAAGACTTTCTGACGGCGCGTGGCGCAGTGTTTCTGTCCGACACCGACACCGAGGTCATTCCCAAGCTCCTCCAATATGTGCACACCTCCCTGGCCGCCCCCGTCTCCTTCCCCGAGCTCGTCATGGAGGTGCTGGCCCAGCTGGAGGGCGCGTTTGCGCTGTTGATCAAGTCGACGCACTACCCTGGGGAGCTGGTGTGTGCCAAGCGCGGGTCTCCTCTGCTTCTGGGCATCAAGGAAGCCCCCGTCCACGCGTCCCCCGCCAAACGCCCCACCACGGGGGACGCGGAGACGATGGCCACGATGGCGGCGGACGCGCTGGAGTGTTTCATTGCCTCCGACGCGTCTGCCTTTGTCGAGCACACCAAAAAAGTCGTCGTCCTGGAAGACGACGACGTCGCCCACCTGTGCCGCGGCGCGTACGGCATCTACAACGTGGCCGACGTCGCCCGCCGCGCCCGGGCGGCGGGCGGCGGGTCGATGGGGGCGGCGGCGGCGGCGCGCGCGAAAGGCCTGGCGTCCCCCGTCCCCCGCGTCCTGTCCACCCTGGAAATGGAGGTCGCCTCCATCATGAAGGGCGGCTACGACCACTTCATGGCCAAAGAGATCCACGAGCAGCCCGACTCCATCACCCAGACGATGCGGGGGCGCGTGTCGTTTGCGGCCAAGGGCGCGAGCGGGGCGGACCCCTACCTCGAGCACCGCATCACGCTGGGGGGGTTGTCCGACCACCTGCCCTCCATTCGGCGGGCGCGGCGCCTGCTGCTGGTGGCGTGTGGGACCAGCTACCACGCGTGTTTGGCGGCGCGCCAGACGCTGGAAGAGGCAAGCGAGGCGGGGTAGTTTGGGAGGAGGGAGGGAGAGACGCGAAACCACGCCCCACACTCACCCCCCCACACACACACACACACCCAACAGCTGGCCGACGTCCCCGTCTGCCTGGAACTCGCCTCCGACCTCATGGACCGCCACGCCCCCATCGCGCGCGACGATGCCTGCGTGTTTGTCTCCCAGTCCGGCGAGACCGCCGACACCCTTGGCGCCCTGCGCTACGCCAAAGCCGCGGGCGCCCTGTGCGTCGGCGTCACCAACACCGTCGGCTCCGCCATCGCGCGCGACACGCACTGCGGCGTCCACATCAACGCGGGGTGCGAGATCGGGGTCGCGTCGACGAAAGCTTACACCTCCCAAATCGTCGCGCTGACGATGGTGGCCCTCGCCCTGTCTGACGACTCCATCGCCCGCCGCGCCGCGCGGGACGCGATCATTGATGATTTGGCCAGGCTGCCGGGGGCGGTGGCCAAAGCGCTGGAGCTGGATGGCGCGATGCGGGAGCTGGCCGCGTCGCTGGTTGATGAATCTTCCCTCCTGGTCTTTGGCCGCGGCTACAACTACGCCACCGCCCTCGAAGCCGCCCTCAAAGTCAAGGAGGTGGCCCTCATGCACAGTGAGGGCATCCTGGCGGGCGAGATGAAGCACGGGCCGCTGGCGCTGGTGGATGAGAATCTGCCGATCATCGTCGTCGCGACCAAAGACCGCATGCACGGCAAAATGTTGTCCGTCATCGCCCAACTGAGGGCTCGCTCGGCTCGCCTGATTGTGTTGTGCAACGAGGGGGATGATGAGATCGCCAACGCTTGTGGCGAGGCCGCCAAACTCATCCCCGTGCCGCACGTCGTTGACGCGCTGCAGCCCGTCGTCAACATCATCGCCCTCCAACTAATCTCCTACCACCTCACCGTCCTCCGGGGCCACGACGTGGACCAACCGCGCCATCTCGCGAAAAGGTATCGATTATTTTGGTGGCTCCCTGCGCGCGTTGAGTTTTGGAAACCAACGGGGAGAGTTGTGTGTCGAGGCCAGCTTTTTTTTCACTCACCACACACCCTCCCCACCCCTCCACCCTGCCAACAGCGTCACGGTGACGGAAGACTGATTACGCCGTTTCTCGGACCGTTGGAAAAAGCCGGAAAGTGGGCGGCGGTCGTCGGGGAGGGGGGTGGAAACGCGAGCGCGGCGATCGAAAACCCTTTTTTCTTTCTTTCCTTCTTTGTTTACGCACACACGCACAACACAACAACGCCACGCCTTTGCAACACACACAACGCACGCAACTCGAGAAACAAAGACGGTCAGCTGCCCTGGTTGGGGGAGGGAGCTGGGCAGAGAGTGTTGTGCGACAATGACGGCACACAGACATGCTTGTCACAATTAAAAGGAATACATTACGCCACCAAACCAACAAAAAACAAAAAACCATTCTCCATCAACACCCGCCCGCCGGCCCCGCCCCGTCGCCCGGCCCAAACACGCCCCCCCGCCTGCCGCCCCCACGGCTGCCACCCTCCCTCCCTCCACCACCACCCCCCGTCTTGCCGGCAGCCGTCACCCGCGTGCCCACGCCAGCGTCCCCCAGCAGCGCGCGCACCACGTGGCCCGCGGTCGTCATGTTGAACACGACGCAGTCGATGCCGTTGTCGGCGGCCAGCGTGGCAGCCGTGCCATCCATGAACGCCAGCTTGCGGGTGACGACGTCGTCGATGGTGAGGGCAGGTAGTAAGGAGGCGGACGCGTGGAGGGCGGGGTCGGCGTCGTACACGCCGTCGACTTTCGTTGCCTTCAACAGTGCGTCGGCCCCCACTTCAGCAGCACGCAGGACGGCGGCAGTGTCCGTCGTAAAGAACGGATTGCCTGTGCCCGCACCAAACACCACGACCCGCCCACGCTCCAGGTGGCGCATGGCGCGGCGCCGGATGTAGGGTTCCGCGACTTGCCGCATCTCGATGGCCGTCTGCACACGCGCAGGCACGCCCGCCGCTTCAAGTGCTCCCTGCAACAACAACGCATTCATGACAGTCGCCAGCATGCCCACATAGTCGCCCGTCGCGCGGTCCACGGCGGCGGCCGCGTCCGCGCCGCGGAAATAGTTGCCGCCCCCGACGACGATGGCGACTTCGACGCCACGCTCCAACGCGGCCGCGATGTCGACAGCGACAGCCGCCAGAATGGACGCGTCCACACCGACGCCGGCGGGGCCGGCCAGGGCTTCGCCCGAGAGTTTGAGCAGGACGCGTCTGGGAGGGGAGGTTGGAGAGGGACAGGTGAGCGCCGGCTCTCCCTGCCCTCTCGGCAACCGCACACACACACACGTCCGCACAAAAAAAACACTCACTTGTACCGGGGCGTCAGCGCGGCCACGTCCGCCACGCTGGCGCCTTCGGCCGCCGGCGCGGCGGCGCGCGCTGCATGCGTCGGCGGCCGGCGCGGAGTGTGGCGGGAGGGGGGGCGCGCCGCGGGCGGCCGCGGAGGCGTATGCCGAAGCAGCATGACGGCGGGTGCTGCTGAGGCACGGAGGAGGAGCATGGTTTCAAGCGTCGGACGCTGCAGAGAGGGGGAAATGCTGCCGCCGCGGGGTGTGAGCGAAGAGCGCTCGATTTGTCGCTTCTCACTTTTCCTTTTTCAGAGGGGCGCCTCTCTGCACGCACGCACACAACACGCACACACACACACACACACACACACGCACGCACACACCACCACCCCACCACCTCAATGTCCGACGGCCGCGGCGGCGTCCCCCTCGCCGGCGGCCCGGCCGCGGGCGACGACGTGTACGCGGGGACGGACGACCTTGCGCCCTCGATTGACGTTGGGGCGCCGGGAGATGGCGACGACGGCGGCGACGAGCGGGAGGCGGCGCTGGCCAGGTGAGAGAGAGAGAGAGAGTGAGAGGGTGTGTGGCGGGGGGGGGAGAGGTGTGGCCGGCGGCGGAACACGCGCTCACCATAATCCCCCCCTCTTTCCTACCTCTTCAGCAAAATGCGGTCCTACACCGCGCCCCAGGCGCTCATGGCGTCCGTCGCGTCCGACGAGCTGGGCAGCGAGGTGAGTGTTTGTGGTGGGGATTGGGGGCAGGATTGCGGAAGGGGAATCGCGGCCTGCGCGTGGCAGCCCCTGCGCCTCGGCCCGCGTGTGCGCCACCGTGTGTGTGTGTATGTGTGTGTGAAGGGGCACGGAACGCCGGCATGTGTGTGTGTGTTTGTGTGGCTCGTGGGCGTGCCCGCAGGTTTGCTGCGAAAAACGCACGCCAACACGACCATCGACCAACCCTCCCTCCGCACCGCCCCTCCACGCAGTCCTCCCTGCTCGGCCCGTCCCGCCGCATCGTGGACCGCGAGTCCGACTACCACAGGCGCCGCCTGGACCGGGCGCTGTCCCCCGGACGGGCGGACCCGTTTGCGGCGGGTGGGGGTGCCCCCGCCCCCGGCCGCTCGTACGCCGACACCGTGGCCGAAGCCGCCCTCGCCCGCGAGCGCGACAACACGCTGGCCAACATCCGGGCCAAGCAGCGGCGGGAGGAAGCGGAGGCGGCGGCAGGCGGTGGTGCAGCTGTCGCTGCCTCAACCCCGCTCGCGCCGCCGCCGCCCAAACGGGCGGGCGACGCCACCATGCTCCCCCCCACCCCCCAAGAAAGCGCGCAGCGAGTGGGAGAATGAGGAGGCGGGCGGGGATGCTGCCACACCCTCCTCCTCGTCCCGATGGGACGCGACCCCAGGCACCACGCCGTCGCGGCGCGGGCGGTCGCGCTGGGACGAGACGCCGGTGGGGGGCGGGCGGCCAAGCGCCGTCCGCCTGGGGCGCCACCCCGGGCGCCACCCCGGTCGCCAGCCTGTCCGGCCTGACGACGCCCCTCGTGCCAGGGCAGGCAGTTGCTCTCACCGCCGACCAGTACAAAGAGTTGAAGGCGGCCGCCGACGCCGACGCGCGGTCGCGCCCGCTGAGTGACGACGACCTCGACGCCCTCCTCCCCGGCCCCGCCGACGGCTACAAGGTCGTCCCCCCGCCCGCCGCCTACGTGCCCATCCGCACACCGGCGCGTAAGCTGCTGGCGACGCCCACGCCGTTGGCGGGGGCGCCTGGGTATTATATGATCCCCGCGGATGACACCTCCGCAGCTGGCGCCGACCTCCCCCCCTCCATCGAGGGCCTTCCCGACCTCAAGCCCGACGACGTCGCCCACTTTGCCAAGCTGCTGGCCACCGTGGATGAAGCCACGTTGACCGCGGAGGAAGCCAAGGAGCGCAAGATCATGGCGCTGTTGCTGAAAGTGAAAAACGGGGCGCCGCCGCAGCGCAAGTCTGCGCTGCGCACGCTGGGCGACAAAGCGCGCGACTTTGGCGCCGGCCCCCTGTTCAACGCCATTCTGCCGCTTCTGATGTCGCCCACCCTGGAGGACACGGAGCGCCACGTCCTGGTGAAGGTGGTGGACAGGGTGCTGGCCAAGTTGGATGACCTCGTCCGCCCGTACGCGCACAAAATCCTGGTCGTCATCGAACCCCTCCTCATCGATGAAGACTACTACGCCCGCATCGAGGGGCGGGAGATCATCGCCAACCTGGCCAAGGCGGCGGGGCTGGCGACCATGATTGCGGCGATGCGGCCCGACGTGGACGCGGTGGACGAGTATGTGCGCAACACCACCGCGCGCGCGCGCTCGCCGTCGTGGCCTCCGCCCTCGGCATCCCCGCCCTCCTCCCCTTCCTCAAAGCGGTGTGCAGGTCCAAAAAGTCGTGGCAAGCCAGGCACACGGGGATCAAGGTGGTGCAGCAGACCGCGATTCTGATGGGGTGTGCCGTGCTGCCGCACCTCGCCTCCCTGGTCGACGCCGTCCGCGGCGGCCTCGGCGACGACCACCAAAAAGTGCGCACCATCACCGCCCTCACACTGGCCGCCCTGGCGGAAGCGTCTGCGCCGTATGGTGTGGAGGCATTCGACGACGTGTTGGAGCCACTCTGGAAGGGCGTGCGCCTGCTGCGTGGCAAGACGCTGGCCGCCTTCCTCAAAGCCATCGGCCACATCATCCCCCTCATGGACGCCGCCTACGCCGCCTACTACACCAAGGAGGTGGTGCCTGTGCTGGTGCGCGAACTCGCCTCCCCGGATGACGAGATGAAGAAAATTGTGCTGCGCGTGATCACTCAGTGCGTCGCGTGCGGCGGCGTCCCCCCCGCCTACGTCGCCGACGAAGTCCTGCCCCCCTTCATCGCCCACTGCTGGGTGCGCCGCATGGCCCTGGACCGGCGCAACTCGCGGGCTGTGGTGGATGCGACGACCGCGCTCGCGCGCAAGGTCGGCGTGTCCCGAGTCGTCGCCTCCATCGTGGACGCCCTCAAGGACGAGGCCGAACCCTTTCGCCGCATGGGGGCTGAAGCGTTGGACAGGATCGTGGGCGAGTTGGGGGCGGCGGACGTGGACGCGCGGCTGGAGGAAACGTTGGTCGATGGCCTCTTGTTCGCGTTCCAAGAAGCCGGCGACACGCCCGACGCGGGCGCCGTCCTCAAAGCCTTTGGCACCATCATCACCGCCCTGGGCCCCCGCGCCGCCCCCTACCTCCCCCAACTCGTGGGCACCGTCAAGTGGCGCCTCAACAACGCGTCCGCGCGCGTGCGCCAACAAGCCGCCGACCTGGTGGCCAAAGTGGCCCCCACCCTGGCCGCCTGCGGTGAGGACAAGCTGTTGGGCCATGTCGGCGTCGTGCTGTACGAGTACCTGGGGGAGGAGTACCCGGACGTGCTGGCCTCGATTCTGAGGGCGTTGGCGTCTGTCGTGTGCGTCGTCGCCGCCGACCGCATGGCCCCCCCCGCCAAAGACATCCTGCCCCGCGCCACCCCCATCCTCAAGAACCGGCACGACCGCGTCCTGGAAGCCTGCATCGATGTGGTGGGGCGCATCGCGGACCGGGCGGCGGACGCGGTGCCGCCGCGCGAGTGGATGCGCGTGTGCTTCGACCTGCTCGACACGCTGCGCGCCTCCCGCAAAGCCGTGCGCCGGGCTGCCGTCGCCACCTTTGGCGCCATCGCGCGCGCGATCGGCCCCTCCGACGTGCTGGTGGCGTTGCTCAACGCGCTGCGTGTCCAGGAGCGCCAGTCGCGCGTGTGTGCCACGGTCGCGGTCGCCGTCGTCGCGGAGGCGTGCGCCCCCTTCACCGTCGTCCCCGCCCTCATGGCCGAGTACCGCGTCCCCGAGTTGAATGTTCAAAACGGCGTGCTTAAAGCTTTAAGCTTTCTGTTTGAATACGTGGGCGAACTCGGCAAAGACTACGTCCACGCTGTGACGCCCCTCCTCACCGACGCCCTCACCGACCGCGACCTCGTCCACCGCCAGACCGCCACTTTTGCGGTGCAGCACATCGCGTGCGGCGTGGCGGGGCTGGGGTGCGAGGACGCGTTGACCCACCTGCTCAACCACGTGTGGCCGAATGTGTCCGAAACCGGGCGCCACGTCGCGCTCGCCCTGGCGGGCGCCTTTGACGCCCTGCGCGTCGCCCTGGGCGCCCCCCTCCTCCTCAACTATGTCCTTGCCGGCATGTTCCACCCCGCGCGCCGGGTGAGGGTGGCGTTCTGGAGGCACTACAACACGCTGGTGGTGGGGTCGGTGGACGCCCTCGTCCCCGCGTGGCCGCGGCTGCCGGATGACGAGGGTGGCGCCGATGGCCGGGTGCGCCGCTATGCGCGCACAGAGCTGGAGGTGTTCATTTGATGTTGGTGTGTGTGTGTGTGTGGAGTGTTGGTGTGTGTTCTGTTGTTTGGGGTGTTTTGTGTGGAGAGAGATCAACAACGCGCTGCCTGTCCCCCCCCCCCCCCCCCTCCTGCTTTTGGCGCCCCACCCCTTGGCGTGTAAACGTTTTTTGTGCGTGTGTGTGTGTGTGTTTGTCCTTCTGAACTGAAGCGCTGTGTGTGCGTGTGCGCAGCGCGGGTTCTCTCGCTCTGGGTCGAAAACAAAAACAAAAAATCAACACTTCCCGCGCGCTCAGCTTCATTCCCTGCACGTCGCTCTCACCGCCGCTTCTCCCGCCCTCCGGCGGGCAGCAGGCGTGCACGCACTCCACAAACACAACACACACGCACCACACACACACGTCCACCCCCTCCCCCCCACCCCCAATGCCGGCGCGACCGGCGCTGCCGCTCGCGGCGGCGCTGCTGCTGCTGCTCCTCGCCGCCGCCGCCGCCGCCCCCGACGGCGCCGCCGCCCGACGCCCGTCCGACGGACACACGGCGGGTGGCGACGCCGCCGGCGCGGCCCCCACCCCCGCGCCGAGCGGGTCCAAAACAATCGCGCAGCGCATCGACGAAGCGTTGGAAAACGAGTTTCCGAAAGCTGCCGACCCCGCCGTCGGCAAGACTTACAGCGAGAAGGCTAAATCGGATGATGTGAGTGGAGTGTGGGTGGATGTGGGGAGGGGAGGGGGCGCGTGGGCGGTCGAGTTTTGTTTGTTTCTCGACGCGCCAGGAAAGCGGGGGCGGCGGTCCGCGCCTCCCACCACCAACCAACCAACCAACCCACACACAACTCACAGGCCACCGTCGAAACCGTCGTCAAGGTGTCTTCCAAAGCCCGCGCCGACGACGCCCGCCGCCCGGCCGCGGACAAGCTGCCGGTGCCGACGCCGCCCTCCCCGCCGCCGCCCACGCCCCCCCCCCGCACTTCGTGGTGGCCCGACCCCCACGCCGCTGAGAAGGAGGCCCGCGCCGCCCGCGAAGCCGCGGCCGCGGCCGCCGTCGCCAAGCGGGTGCGGGACGCGGGGGCGGCGGCCGCGACCGCGCGCGCGGCGGCGGATGCTGCCGCGGCATCCGCCGGCGCCACTGAAGCCGACGTCGACCGCATCATCGACTCCCAGGACAATGAGTACGTGCTGTCCCGGCCCAAGGATGCGGGGGCGGGGTTGATGCTGGACCCACAGCTGGTGCGCGATTTGACGGTGGTCATGGCGGCCGCGACCGCGGGCGGCGCGGCGCTGGAGTCCGCGGGCCAGCCCCAAATCAGCGGCTACTTTCTCGCCGGCTCAGCCGTCGGCCCGGGCGGCCTGCGCCTCGTCAAAGAGATCGTGCAGGTCGAGTCCCTGGCCCAGCTGGGGGTGCAGCTGCTGCTTTTCACGCTCGGCCTCGAATCCTCCGGCGCAAAACTGCGCGCCGTGCGCGGCGTCGCCCTCGGCGGCGGCGCCATCCAGTTGGCCGTGTTCACGGGGCTGGGGGGCGTGGGGGCGCGTGCCCTGGGCGGGTCGGTGGCGCTGGTGAGGCAGAGGAGAGACAGAGAGGGGGGGGGGGGTGCGTGGAGGGGGGGACCGCGCGCGAAGCACGACCTCACCCCCGTCCGCCACCCTCCCCCCCCTGTCCACAGGGCCTCTTCATCGGCGCCCTCGTCGCCATGTCCTCCACCTCCGTCGTCGTCAAATGCCTGGCGGACGCGCCCCGGTCCACGCCGTCGCGCACAGGGTCGATTGTTATAGGGACGCTCATCCTCCAAGACTGCGCGGTCGGCCTCCTGTTTGCTGCCACGCCCGCCCTCGCCCACGCCGCCCGCGGAGGCGCCGTCACGCGGGCGGGTGTGGCAGCTCTCGCAGGCCGCACTGCCGCCTCATTGATCGCATTCGTCGGCGGCGCGGCCGTCCTGTCGCGCGCTGTGCTCCCCCGCGCGGCCTCCGCGCTCGGCCGCACCGCCTCCGCCGAGCTCTACCAACTCGCCGTCCTCTCCTACTGCCTCCTCGCAGGCTGGGCCTCCTCCTCCCTGGGCCTGTCCTCCGAACTGGGCGCCTTTGTGGCGGGCGCCGCGCTGGCCCCCTCCGACCAGCGCGAGCGCGCGGCCGCGGCACTCGAACCCGCCAAAGCCCTCTTCCTCGCCCTCTTCATTGCCTCCACCGGCCTCGTCATGTCGCCCCGGTTTCTGCTGGCCCACGCCCGCGTCCTGGTGGGGGGGCTGCTGCTGACGGTGGCGGTCAAGGCGGGAGTCGTGGCGGCCGTGGTCCGCGCGTGTGGCGCCCCCCCGCGCTCCGCCTTCGCCGTCGGCCTCGCCCTCGCCCAAATCTCCGAGTTTGCGTTTGTGCTGCTGTCTGCCGCCAGTCAGGCGGGCCTGCTGACGTTCAAGCTGTACCAACTGTTGATGGGCGTCACCGCGCTCTCGCTGCTGGCGACGCCCTTCCTGGTGAGGGCGGCTGCTTCACTCGCCTCTGCAGGCACCCCCCCCGGCGCCCCCGCCCCACACGACAGCCCCCCCCCCCCCCCCGTCTGGAGGCAAGTGGGGGGGGGGGGGGGCGGCGGCCGACCAGTCCCGATGTCGAGGGCGGCGACGCGGCGACCGCGTCCCCGCCGCCGCCGCGGGGGGCGGGGGGGGCGGGGGGGCGGGACGGGGAGGCGCGCAGATTGTTGCAGCGGCACACGGGGAGTGGGGAGGGGTGAGTGGGGGGAAGGGAGGGAGGGAGGGGGGGGACGTGTTTTTCGAGGGGGGGGGGGGGTGACGCGGTGTTTTTAGAACAGGGAGGAGGGGGGGGGGGGGGACTGCCTTGTTGAGGTGTCGATGGGTAGCATGACGTTTGTTCGTTTCACACGCGGGGGGGGGCGCGGTGGTGAGACCGCCGGGCCGCAGGAGGGGGTGGGCTGTGCGGAGGGACGGACAGGCGAAGCGGCAAAAAAGGGCGGGAGCCGGCAAAACGTTGTGTGTTTTTAGTGCGCGCCGACTCGGAAGCGAGGCTTTTACCACCCGACCGCCCCCGCCCCGCCGCCCCCCTCAAATCGCGCACGCGGTCCACCAGAGCGTGGGGGGAAACGGAAGCGCCACGCCTGCGTGTGAAAGGTGTGTGTGTGTGTGTGTGTTTGCGCGACGGCGCTCTCCATTGCCGCGACGGAGCCCCCCTTCCTGACGCCCCCCTCCGCGCGCGCCCGTCCCCCACGCCCCCTCACCGCGTAGGCGAGGATACAGCGGTGACTGCTGCGTGGGCCAAGCCTGCGATGCGCGGCGGGAGACGCCTGCGTGGACACCACACGCTTCATTCACTCACGCCCGTCGCCTCCCCCCCCCCCCCTCCGACCCACCCACAGCAAAAACCATGTCCCTCCTCACCGAACCCCGCACCCGGGGCCGCCCCCGCCACTGGTTGTGGGACGAGTTTGTGCCCGTGGGCGAGGTCAAAGCCTCCACCCGGCGGCGCTCCGCCGTCTGTCGTCACTGCAACCGCACAATCGAGGACGCGCGCCCCGAAAAGTTTGTGTCCCACTTGACCGAGTCCTGCCCCCTGGCCCCACCCCACCTCGCGACCACCGTGGCCGAGCGCCACACCGCGGAGCGGGCGGCCATGGCGGCCGCCGGCGGCGGGCGGCGCAAGCGGGAGGGGGGAGAGTTGGCCGCCAAAAAGGCGCGCCCCCCTCCCCCTCCTCCTGGCGCCGAGCTGGCCCCCATCACTGCGGGCGCCCTGGACGACATGCTGCTGACGTGGTTGGCGTCGGCGCGCGTGCCTTTAGCTGCGGTGGACGATCCCTCCTTTGCTGACTTCGTTTACCGCCTCGCCCCCTCCTACCAACCCCCGTCCGCCGCCCAGCTGGCCATGCGGCAGGCCGCCCTGCTGTCCCAGTCGGCGGCCGCCGTGGCGGCGGCCGCCGCCACGGCGGCCGTGGTGGCGGCACAGGGGGGGCCGCCATCGACGGGCGACGACGATGACGCGGCGCGGGGGGGGGCGCCTCCACCCGCCCCCCCCGCCCCGCCACCCGTGCGGGAGGGCGCCCCCATCGCCGACGCGGCCGCCGTCGTCATGGCGGCCGCCGCCGCTGCGACTGCCGCCACCGCGCCGCACTGCGCTGTGGGGGACGCTGCCGACGACGCCGCCGACCAGGAGGCCGACGTGTCCGCCCTGCTGGACATGGTGAGGGCGGGAGGGGGGGGGACGCTGCGATCGCCCCAGCCGCCGCCCGCGTGGGGGGTGGCGGTGGGGGGTGAAGGGAAGCGCGGCGAGGGGGGGCCGGGGGCGCCGCCCACGCCGGCCGCGGACTCGGGGCGGGTGGAGTGATTTTGGGGCAAAGGAGGGTGTACACAGAGAACAAGAGAGAGGGAGGGCGCAGAGGAAAGAGAATAGCTTTTTTGGTGTTTTTTTTTTCTTTTCCTTTTTCCCCCCCGCCCCCGTGCAAACACAACACACGCCCACCCCCACCCAACGGTTTTTTTTTCAGTCGCTTTGGATTGGTGTTGTCTCTCCCAGTTTTGTGTTCATGTCTACAGAAAAAATGTTGCACTTTCTTTCACTCGTCACTCGCTCACTCGCTCACACTCTCTTCACGCCGCCACCGCCGCCTGCGCCGCCTCCGCCTGCGCCGCCGTCAGGAAGCGTTCCGCCACAGACATGTCGTCGGGCGTGGTCACCTGGAGGGAGGGGTGGGTGGAAGGGTTGGAGCTTGGGTTGAAAAAAGGGGCGAGGCGTGTGCGGCAGCAGCTCTCGACACTGGTGTCTTTCCTCCGTGCCGCCGTCTCAAGGGCTCAGAAAGATTCCCATGTTCAGCAAGAGTCCGCAGTCGGGTGTTTAGCCCGTCGGATGTCTCTATCTACTGTAATTGATTTAGCTGAGATCGTCACTGCCCACCGGAGGCGGAGGAAAAGAAAAAAGGGTGTGTGTGTGCGAGTGTGCGTTTCCATCCCACCCTACTCACCTTGATATTCGTGTACGCGCCCCGCGTGATGGCCACCGGCTCCCCCAGCGCCTCCACCACGGACACGTCGTCCGTGACGGCCAGTTGGTTGCGTGCCACGAATTCAAACCCGCGCTTCAACAAGTCGACGCGCACGCACTGCGGCGTCTGCGCCTCCCACAGGGCGGCCCGGTCCAGGGTGCGCACCACGCGGCCGGCGTCGTCGACTTCCTTGATGGTGGGTTTGACGGGGACGGCCAGGACGGCTGCGCCGATGGCGGCCGCGTCGGCCGCGCACGCGCGAACATCGTCCGCCCGAATCAGCGGCCGCGCGGAGTCGTGCACCGCGACGATGGGGGTGGACGGCGGCACGACCGCCAGGCCGGACGCGACCGAGTCCTGGCGCTCGGCTCCCGGGGTGGCCCAGGAAAGAGGGGGTTTGGGGGAGGGCAGGGAGGAATAGTGTTTTTCAAACAACTCCCTGTAGTCTTCGCCACACACAATCACGATCGCCCCCACCTCCGGCATGCCCGCAAACGTGGCCAGCGAGTGGGCGGCGATGGGGCGGCCGCAGAGGTCGAGGTACTGTTTGGGGATGGGGGCCTGGGGGGGGTGGAGGGGGGGGGGGGGGGGGGTTAAAAGGGAAGTGCGGAAAGTGTTTTGAATCGATTCCTCGTCTCTCCCTACCCCAAACACACACACCCAAACCACTCACCCCCATCCTCTTGCCCGACCCGCCCGCCAGCAGGATGACGGCGAGCGACCCCGGCGCCACGGGGGGCGGCGCGCTCGCGTCGGCGCGCGCGGCGGCGCCGGCGACGCGGCGGGCGCGCAGCGGGTGCGCAGGCGGTGGTGCGACGATGGAGGTGCGCCGGGCCAGGCGGGCGGAGGGTGTGGTCGGGCGGGCGGCTGTGGAGGGTGGAGGGAGGGGTGCAAGGTGAGACTCGGCCAAGCCAAAAAAAAAAAAGCAGCGTCTGTGCAGTCGGCTCTACAGAGCATGCCGCCACGTTGGCGGCCGCATTGGTGTCAATGTGAACGTTCGTGCATGGGCCAGGGTGGAGGCGGGAGGCACGCGACACGTGCTTGCCGCCCAGCAGCGCAGGGGCGGCTGCGGCAGCGGGCTGTGCTCCCTCCGTGCCCCTCACCCCCGCTCCGCCACGCACCGCACGCTCCGCGCGAGTGGGCGACTGCCACACGCGGCAACCGATGTGTGGCGGTCGCACGCATTGCGTTGGTTTCGGCGAGCGAGCGGGGGTGGCAAAACCGAAGAGGCGACTGGAGGTCAAACGCACTCTCTCTCTTTCGCTTGTTTTCCACATCCGTGCACGGAGGGAAACGCGCTCACACACAAGACCCGCCACCCCACCGCGCACGCCGCGACAACCCGTGTGTTCACTCCACCTGCTTGGCCACGCCCTGTGATCGGGCGTGAGCAACAGACACCAACAAAAAAACCGTTTTTTTTTTTTTCCTCCCAATCATGTCGCTCGCGTCCCTCTCCTACCGCGACCTCCAGACCGAGCTGAAGTCGTTGGGCGTCAACGCGCTCGGGTGAGTGTGTGTGGCGTGTGTGTGTGTGGCGTGGGTGTCGGGAGAACGCGCGTCCGGCGGTCGCATCCACCAGCCGCGCGCGCGCGACGAAAAACGAAAAACCAACACAACACCACCTACCCCCCTCCTTCCCTTTCCACAGCAAGCGCGACGACTTGGAGACCCGCCTGGCAGCCGCCCGCGCGGCCGCCCCCAAGCGCTCCACGCAGGCGTCGCCCAAGGTGAGGGGCAGTGGGTGGGCGACCGCGACCGCCGCGCCGCACGCGCCCCCCACCCCCCCTCGCGTCGTGGTGTGGCGTGTTGTGCCGTCCACCGAGCACGTTTTCGTGGCGCCGACACACCCCACTGACGCGGCTGCCTTCCCTCTCATCTCCCCCCAGAAGACGCCCTCCCTGGCCGCCGCCGCGCGCACGCCGCTGCCGGCCGAGCCGCGCCGCGTCACGCGCCGGTCCGCCTCCAAAAAGGGCGCCCCCTCTGCATCTTCCGCCACCCGCCGCGTGGTGCTCGCTCTGGCCGCGCTGGCCGCCCTGACCGCGGGCGCGCGCACGGAGGCGGGGGCGGCCGCGATCGCGAGCGCGAGCGGGGCGGCGATGACCGCACGCGACGCCGCGATCGCGAGCGCGAGCGGGGCGGCGATGACCGCACGCGACGCCGCGCTCGCGGCCGGTGGGCCTGCCCTGGCGGACGCCCTCGACCGGGGTGCCACCGCCCTGGCAGCCGCAGCTGCCGCTGCCACCACCGCGGCCGCCCCCGCCCTGGCGGCGGTGGAGCCGGCCACTGTGGCCGCGCGTGCCGCACTCGCGCGCGCCGCGTCGGCCGCGGCCGACGCGGCGGCCGCCGCGCGGGCGCGCGCGGGCGGCGCCGCCTCCTCCACCTCCCCCGCGTGCGCGTCCCTGGTGGCGCCCTCCGTGGCGGCCACCATCGTGGACCCCGCGTTCCCGGGGGCGACCGACGCGCTGGGGCTCGCGCTGCGCGAGCGGGCAGAGGGCAAAGCGACGGGCGTGCTGCTGGCCGTCGATGACGACGACGCCACCGACGCGTCCTTGTCCTCTGCCCTGGACGCGGTCGCGGCTGGCCTGCCCCCCGCGTGCGCGTCCTGCACACTTGCCCTGGACGCAGCGTCGCTGACCGCCCCCGGGGCGGCGCAGGCCGCGCTCGCGCCCTTCTTTGCGCGCTGCCCGTCTGGGGTCGTCACCCTGGCACGCGTCGATGCCCTGCCCCCGACCTCCGTGCCCGCCCTGCTGGCCGCCCTGGGGGAGGGTGGCGGCTACGAGACCAAGGATGGGCGCGTCGCGTCCAGCGGGGCGCTGGTGGTGGCCACTTCGGCCGCCCCCGCCGGCGCGGCCGTGCGCGCGGCCGGTGACGACGCCGCGTTTGCGGCCTCCGCCAAGCGCGCCCTGACGGCCGCCCTGACTGAATCCGGCGTGCCGGCCGTGGCCGCGGACGCGCTGCGCAGGAGGTTTGATGTTGTGGTGCCGGTGGCGGTGGCGGCGTGAGAGAGAGAGAGGGTGGTTGATTTTTGATCGAGAGAGAGTGGGCCCCTTTTGAGAGGAGAGTTTGTCCCCCCCTTTTTTCTTCACCTTTTTCCCCGTCCCCACGAGATGAACACAATGGGTGCGGGCACAGCCCCCCCTCACAATATGGAATGAACAAAAACCTACACACAAACTGAGAGAGAAACAAATAAAAACACAAACAAAAAAACAAATCAAACGCCGCGAGTCAGGGCCCGCTTCCCACGCACCGCCGCCGCTCCGCGTCCCAGGCCGCCGCCCGGGCCGCGCGGTCGGCAGCCCAGCGCGCGCGGTGGGAGCGCAGCAAGGCCTGTTGGAAAAAAGGGGGGGAGGAGAGGTTTTTAATCAAGTAGCAGTGTGTGTGTGTGAAAAACAAAACAAAAAAACACCAACAACCAAACCTCACCTCGACCAATGCACCATCCCCGGCCACCTCCACTGGTGGTGGGCTGGGCCGGGTGACGGGCGCCAGCGCCGCGGGTGGCAACCCCGGGCGCGCGGTTCGTGCGACTGCCGGCGTTGGCGGCGCCGGCGTCGGCGGGCCGGCTGGCGCGCCATCGCCGCGCACCCAGCGCCGGGTCAGAGAGTACAGGGAGTCGGTGTCAGCGTCAGCAGTGGAGACCTGAACGGGGGGGCAAGCTGGCTTGTGAGCTTTGCCCCGGTCCCTGCTCCCCGCCCACCCACAAAACCTCCTGTCCCTCACAGACACCTTGCGCTCCAGTACCGTCCACGTCTCGCCGGGGGCGGTGGCGCCGTCGGGCGGGGACGCGAGCGTGGGCGGGGGGGGCAGCGTGTGTAGCGCGGGCGGCGTGACCGCGGTGGAGCCGGGCGTGGGCGGGTGGGTGGCCATGCGTGGTGTGTGCGTGTGGGGGACGCTTGGAGTGGCACACACAAACGAGCGCGGGCGGGACCGCGCGGGCGCCGATGCCTTTTTCACTAGACCGACGTTCTGGCCGCAAAAAGCAACGCCACCACTGAGGCGCCACTTTCGACAGCCCCCCCTCCTCTCCCGCACACGCATTTGCACGCAGCATGCGGTCCGCATTCCTCTCCGCCTCCACCTCGCGCGCCCTGCTCCCCGTCGGCCGGGCGTCGGTCGCCCCCCGCCGTGGCGACCGCAGCGTCGCGCGCGTCGGCTGGGTGAGTCTGTGTGTGGCCTGTTGTGCGCCCCCGGGCAAGCCTGCCGCCCCCGGGCAACGTGCATTACAGCTGGGGCTGCGCGTTGGGCGGGGGAGGGACGCGTGTCGGCGGCACAAAAAACGCGCGCACGGCCGCGCCAGGCTGCGTCGCCGCCTGCCACGAAAAAAACAAAAAACAAACCTCCAACCCCCGTTTTTTCCTCTCACCACCACACCACCAACCCCACACCAACACAGGACCCGGAAGGCATCCTCGCCGCCCCCCAGGGCGGCCACATCGCGCGCCGGTCCATGGACAGGGCGATCGCGGAGAACAAGGAGCTGGCTGAACAAGTCGAAAAAGAACGCCTCAAAGCGCGCGAAAAGTTGCTGGCTGCCCGCGAGTCGCGGGCGCCTCCCACAACGGGTGGACGCGCTCTGGTCGACTACTTCCTGGACACGGACGCGGATGAAATGGAGTTTGAGATCGCGAGGTGCCGCCCGCTCGTTGATGCAGCCTTCCTGCAGTTCCTCGACTCCGAAATCGGCGGCCTGCGCTTTGCCAAAACCCCCAACGAGGACGCCCTGGCCGAGCTGGAGATGCTGCGCGACGTGCTGAAAGACGGCACCGCCGCCGTGGACGCCAACGCGGCCGCGTTGAAGGCGCCCGCGGAGCGGTTGCGCAAACTGCTGACCGCCCCCGACAAAAAGGCCGCCCTGCTGGCCATGGCGGAAGCCAACGAGGTTGATGCTCCTTTGATCACGCTGCTGCAGCAGAATGTGGATGCTGCCAAAGCGGCGGGCAACACGGACGCGGTGGCGTTTTTGGAGAAAGTGCGCGACGCGGCGCGCAAGTTTGTGATCACGGTGTGAGCGTGAAATAAAAACATTGATTTTTTTTTGTGAAAAAGGTGTCATTTTTTTGTGCGATTTCGTTTGTGTTGGCGTGTGCGTGTGTATACAAAGCAGGGGCAAAACAATCAAAAGTATTCAACTCGGGTGGCGGGGAGAGTGGTGGGCCAAACAAACAAAAAACGCGTGCGCTCTCTCTTTTTTTGTGTCTCCCACCCCCCCTTCACACGCCGCCCTCGGCCTCGTCCTCCTACTTCTCTTTCTTGGGCAGCGCCACCTCGTAGTACTTTCCAGAAATTTGGGCATAGGGAGAGTAGCTCAAAAGCCACGCGCGCCCTTTCTTGTCGATGCGCCCACCGCCCTCTTTCACCGCGGTCGCCAGCTTGCGCATTTCTTCCAGGACGACGCCCTGGGTGGCGAGCCCCCCCGTCCAGTTGGCCACATAGAACGTTTCCTTGGGGAAGTGCTTCACTTTGACCTCATCGACCGTCGCGTCGGGCGCGTCCCGTCCGCGCTCCCCCACCCACATCGCCACCACGTAGTCGCACACCACGTCCGCCCCCTCCACCTCAAACCCGATGGCCAGGGGGGCGGTGGCGTCCATGGTTTTGCCGGCTTCATTGTTGCCGCGAAAGTAGGAGGAGAGGCGGGCATACCCGCGCGCGCCCGCCGTCTCCACGCGCGCCGCGTCGGGCAGGGCCGTCGTCACCCACAGGCCAGAGGCGTACACGCGCTCCGTGTAGTTGGACGGGTGCTTGTGGTGGGACACGTCTGTGTAGGGGGGGCAGCGCGCCGCGATGCCGGCGACGGGGCAGCCGCCCGTGTCGTCGTTGTCGGTGGCGGCCGCGCGGTGGCGCTGCGCCGGCCACGCCAGGGGCGGGAACAAGGGCAAGGCCGAGGCCACGGCCAGCAGGCCGAAAAGCAGCAGGGTGGGGCGCAGCATGGTGAGAGGGAGGTCGGGTGGCTTTTTGTGATGAGTCGGCAACGATTTTTTTCTGCGCGGTGTGTTTTACTTCCCTCCGCTCTCTCTTTTTCTTTCACTAGCGTCCGACCACACAAAAAACATAGACTTCAGTTCACATTGTTGAGCCCCCCACACAGACGAAAACCAAGCCCCACCAGCACGCTCTCCCCCTAAAAACACACACACTCTCTCTCTCTCACGCATCACCCAACCCACACGCGCGCGAAACGTCCACCAACGCCGCCTCCGCGTCTCCACCCGCCACCAGCTCCGCCCGCGCGGCCAGTGCCTGCCGCACCACCGCCTCCAGCGCGGAGGCGGGGGGCAGGCCTGCCGCTGACCGCAGGCAGGCGTCCAGATCGGCGGCGACCGCGGCTGCCGCCCCCGCCGACAGCAACCCTCCCGCGGGCGACGCGGATGGATCAGTGTACGCCAACAGAGACAGAGCGTCTGCCAGGGCATCCACTGCAGCCTCCCCGCCCGCCGCCACCGCGCGCGCCCGGGTGAGGCGCGCCGCGCCGTGCGCCATCGCGCCATCATCATCCCGCGCGCGCACCAACTCCACAAACGCGCGCACATCCAGCGCAAAGTCGAGGGCGGGGGTGGCGGCGATGGCGCCCGGGGCCGCGGCCTCGGCGGCGGACCGGGCGGCGGGGATGTCGCCGCGCACGACGGCCGCGCGCGCGGCCGCGCGCGCGGACGCGGCGCGCGCCGCGTCGGGGGGCGCATCGTCATCGTCATCGTCATCAATCCCCGCGCCTCCCGCACACCCGTTGGGAAAGGAGTCCGCCGCCAGGGCGGCCGCCGCCCGCCTGGCCCCCACGTGGCGCAGGTGGTCGAGCGCGAGGCGGGCAGCGACCGACGCCGCGACTTTGGTGGTGGTGCTCGTGCCGCCCCCACCATCCCGTTTTGCACCCGCCGCCACGGCGCGCGCAGTCGCACGGTCACACGCGTCAGCCAGCAGGGCGGTGGCATCCACGGAGAAGGGGGGGGTGAGCGTCGCAATGATTTCTTCGCCAGGGGTGCGCAGACCGACGCACGGGTAGAGCCGCGCCTCAGTCACCCTCTCAAACGCCACCCCCAGGTCCACCCCATTCTTGGTGAACGATATAGTGCCTTCAGCCCGGTTGAGCAGCAACCCAATGACGTCGCCCGCGCCGTAGCGCGGGCCGTAGGGGCGCCCCGTGCCGGACCCGCGGAACGCGTGGCCGTCGTCGCCGTGGTAGCCGTACGAGTGGGCGTCCCAGCCGGGGAGGCGGTCCAGCTTGACATCGGGGCCGGCGAAGCCGACGCCTGGGGAGGTGTGGGGTGGGGAGGGAGGCGTGGTTGGGTGGGTGGGGGGTTGGGGGAAGGCGCCGACGCCAGCGCGGCGCGCCCCATTGTGCCAGCTCTCTCCCCAGCGCCCTCGCCCGTTCCCCACCTCCCGCCTCACACGCACGCGCCCGCACAGCAGCCCCACTTTCACCGCCCCGCCTACCCCACAGCCGGGGTCCGCGGCGGCAGCCAAGTGTGCGCTGTCACTTTTCCATTCCCCAATTTCACTCACTCACCAATAAACCCGTCCCTCCCCGTCGACACCACCGTCACCTCCCAGTAGAACACGCCCACGGTCTCCGGCACAGGCGCGTCCGTGCGCACGGAGGCGGCGTCCTTGTCGGAGGCACCCGGGCCGACATAACGCACGCGCGGGCCGTCGACGTCGAGGAAGCGCGCGTTGCCGCGGGGGCCGAGGAGGGAGGTGGACCGTTCCCAAGTGGTGGGGGGGCGGGGTGTGGATGATGCCATGGTGGTTTGTGCTGTGCTGTCCACACCGAGGTGGCCAGCTGAAACGAAACAAGGAAAGTGAAGTCGGCTCTCTTCTCTCGACACTCTTCATCTTCTTAGGCATTTCACTTCCTTTCTCTCTCCCGCCCCGCGTGTGTCGTGTTGGCCGCCTTGTGGGCGTGGTGCGCTGGCCCCTGGACCCTGACAAGCCTCCTGCGGTCACACGCACACACACACACACACACACACACCCAATGACGACCCCCGGCCGCGGCCCCCCCGTCCTGCCCTCCGCACCCGCCCTCCCCCTCGACCCGGATGCGTGGGCCGCCGGCCCGGCCGCCGCCCTCACCGCCCAAGGCGGCACGTGGGCCGACTTTGGGGCGGTGCTGCTGACGCCTCCCGCGGCGTGGACGCCGCCCCCACCCCCCGACCCGGCCACGACTCGCGTCTCCCCCGTCCACCAGCCGACACACGCGCTCGGCGCCCCCGCCTGCGACGACCCTCCGCCCGACGACGCTGCCTTTGCAGCCGACTTTGCCCGGTTCTGTGAGGCGACGGGGCACCCGCCCCCCAAAGCCGCTTTTGTGGTCGCAGGCGTGCCCGTCCTTCTCGCCCGCCTGCACGCCGCCCTGGCGAGGCGGGGTGGCTACGACGCGGTGTGCGAGGCGCGGGCGTGGCGCGCGGTGGTGGACGCGCTGGAGGTGAGAGAAGGAGAGAGGGGGAGAAGGGTGGGTGGTCCCTCTCGGACCGCGTCGCGCGAGGGCAGGCCACCCCACCACAAAACGTCTCCCCACCACCACCACCCACTCCACTCCAGCTCGAGGACAAGGCCGGCGCCACAGCCTACTCCCTTCGTCAGACCTACATGAAGCACGTGCACCCGTACGTGGCCTGGGCGGCTGAGAGTGGTGGCGCGGGCGCGGCCGGCGTCGCGGCGCGCGCGGCTGGCGCGGCCGCCGCGCAGGCGAGGCTCGACACCTTTCTGGCGGCGGTGGAGTCGGCAGCGCCTCCAGCCCAGGAGGCTGACGCGTCCAAGTCGCGCCGTGGGGGTGGTGGATCGTCCTCCCGCCGCCGGTCTGGCGCGCCCTCCACCACCGCGTCCGGCTTTCGCCGCGCCCCCGCCACCGAGGACGACGCGATCCACGCCCTCACCTGCACCCGGTGCCACTCGGGCCACGCGGACGCCGCCATGGTGCTGTGCGATGGGGAGGGGTGTGAGGCGGGCTACCACACGTTTTGCTTGACGCCGCCGCTGCCCGGGATACCCGAGGGAGACTGGCTCTGCCCGTGCTGCGCACCCCCCGCCTCCACCACTCCCACCCTGTCCCTGGCCGACTTTCACGCGGCGGACGCGGACGCGCGCCCCCGCGTCCTGGGCACCGCCACGCTGGCGGGGGGGGGAGGGGCGGGCGACGGTGAGGTGGAGGCCATTTTTTGGGAGGTGGTAGAGAGCGGCGATCGGCCCGCCGACACGCTGGCCGCGCTGGGAGGGGAGGTGCCGCAGTCTGCGACATGTTCCACCGACCAGGCGCCGTGTCCCTGGCTGCCTCGCCACCTGGCGGCCGACCCGGGCAACGCGCTGCGGCACGCGCCCGTGCGCGCGGGGCCGCCGGGAGCGACGCGCGCAGCACTTGACGCCGGCATCACGTTCACCGCGTCCCCCTGGGCGCCGCCTCCACTGCCGAGGGCTGCTTCCCTGCACTACCATGCCGCGGGGGCGCCGATCCGGTGGTACGTGGTGCCGGCAGCGGCGGCCAAAGCTTATTTAAACGCTGTCGCGGCTGCCGCAGCGGATGCAGGCGGCCGCCGCCCGTCCATGCTGCCCCCCCGTGCCCTGCAGGCGGCGGGCGTGCCCGTGTACGCTCTGACCCAGACCCCCGTCAGCGTCGTGCTGGTGCTTCCGGGCGCGGTGGCGGCGGCAGTGCACTTGGGACCGACTGTGGGTGAGCGCGGCGCGCTGGCGACAGCGGCGGGGCTGGCCGACGCCCTGGCGCCGCGGGCAGCGCCCCTATGGACCGACACAACCTCCCCACCCGCCCTGCCCCTGGACGCGCTGCTGCTGGGGGCGGCGCGGAATGCAGGCCTCCCGCCCGCCGCCGCGCGCGCGGTTGCGCGTGCGCTGCGCCCTCTGGCCGCCGATGAGTCAGGCGGCCGCCTGGCCGCGTGGGCGGCGGGCGTGACGCGCGTGGAGCGGGAGGCGGTGGACGCGGCGACCGGCCCCCCCTGCACACACTGCGGGGGCGCTGCCTGGTCGTCGCGCGTCGAGTGTGGCGGCTGCGGGCGCTGCACGTGCGGCCGGTGCGCCCGCGTACGAGGGCCTCTGGCTTGTGGGTGCGCCCCCAAGAGCGCGCGCCTGGTGTGGCGTGTTTCGGTGGCGAACCTGGAGGGCGCGCTGGGAGAGTTGGAGGGGAGGGTGGGGGCGGTGAGCGACGCCGACGCCGACGCCACCGACGCACCCCCTCCTCCGCCCCCGCCGCCTCCTGCGACCGCTCCCAACGGAACCACCTCGGACGCCACCAAACCGCCCCGCGCCCCGTCCCCGCTCCCCGACGCCGGGCGCAAGCGCGCCCGCCCATCGCGCGCGGCCGCTGCAGCCGCCGCCAAACGCATCGCCGCCACCGCCGACGTACGGCCTGCTCCTGCCACACCACCGCCACCACACGGAGCTGCTTTCTCCCCCCCCCTGGACGACTCGGACGTGGACGCCGACGCGTTGGACGGGTTCACTGCTCTCGCCTCGCTTGGCGGGTCATCGGCCGCGGGCGGCGCCGACGCGCTGGCCGACACGGCGGCCGCGCCGCCGCCCTCGGTGGATGAGGGGGCTGTGCTGGCGGCGCTGATGGCGGAGCGGGATGCCTGGTTGGCGGATGTGGAGGCGGCCACCGGGGCGCGCGCGGCGGCGCCGCGCCGCGCGACGGTCGACGCTCTGCGCGCCGCTGGCGCACGCGTCGCCTGGGCGCCCGCCGCCGTCGCCGACGACCGGATGACGACCACGCTGACGTCATTGGATGATGCAGCCGAGTGGGATGACGAGGTGACCGCCCTGGCGGCGGCTCCCCGCCCCGATGCGGCCGCCGTGGCGGCCGTGTGCGCGCGTGTCGACGCCGCTGGCGGCCGCCCCCCCGTCGCCACCCCCGCCCTGGACACGCTGCGCGCTGCTGCTGCCGAGTCATCGGCCTGGCGACAGCGCGCGGCTGGACTGGAGGCAGGGGTGGCGCCCACGCTGCAAGCACTGGAGGAGGCGGTGGCCGCGGGGAGGCGCCTCACGCTCGCAGAGCCTGGGGTCGACGCCATGGAAGCGAGAACGGCCGCTGCGCGTGCAGCATCCTCCCGGTTGGCCGCCTTGCTGGACGTGCCGGCGGAGCAGGAGGAGGAGGAAGAGGAGAAGGGTGGCGACGCCGGCGACTGCACGTCGCCGCCGCCTCCACCCACCCGGCGCGCCTCCAAACGCCGCCGCGCCAGCGATGCCGGCACCACGGACGGCGACGCCGAGTCAGAGGGCGGCGACGATGGCGCTGCCGACGGCGACGGCGACGCCCCCGCCGCCAGCGACGACGACGACAACGACGCGCCTCTGCGTGGCGCCGACGTGCGGCCGCCCGCGGCCGACCTGGCCGCCGCCCTGGCCGCCGCGGACGCGGTTGGCGTGGCCCTGCCGGAGGCGGACGCAGCACGGGCCGCCCTGGCGACTGCGGTGACCGTCGCTGATCGCGTCGCGGCTGCAGCCACGGCGCGCGTGCCGCGCGCCGACGCGGCCACACTCCTTGCCGACATCGACGCCCTGCCCGTGCGCACGCCTGGCGCGCCCGCCCTGCGGGCTGCAGCCGCCCGCGCAGCAGCGTGGGATGAAGCGGCGGCCGCGTTGACGGTGTCGTCCAAGACGCCGCTGCGGGCGCTCCGTGCAGCAGCTGCGACCGCGGCCGCGCTGCGCGTCGCGCCAGACCACGAAGACGCCCTCGCCACCGAGGTGCGCCGCCGGGAGTGGGTGGAGGGAGCGCGCAAGCTGCTGGCTGCGAGGCCACCCGTGGCGTCGTTGGTGGAGTTGTTGGCGGGCGCGGAGGCGGCAGCCGCGGGCGACAGCGCGCACGCGGCGACCGCGCGCGAGCGGATGACCCGCTGCGTCGAGTGGAGCGCGCGCGCGGCGCCCGTGGCCGCGTCCATCGCGGCTGCAGCAGCTGGAGCGGGTCCCCGCGTCCCTTTGGCCGATGTGCAGACGCTGTCCGAGGCTGCGGGGGAGGCAGGGGCCGAGCCAGAGGGGGAGGCAGAGCTGGATGCATTCCTTGCCGACGCGGTCGACGTCGAAGAAAAGGCAGCTGCTGCCCTCGCACGGCGGCGGGGCGATCCCGATGCCGAGCCGCCTCTGTTGTCCGATGTGCAGGCCCTGGCCGACCGCACCTCCCGCTTCGGCATCGAGGTGCCGTCCGCGGGCGAGCTGGCCGAGGCGGCGCGCGCGGCCGCGGACTGGCAAGCATCCGCCCCTGCCCGCGTCGCGGCCGCGACCGCGGCTGGCGATGACGCGTCCCTGGACGCGCTGGCGGCTGAAGCCGTGGCCCTGGGGGTGGCCACCCCCGCCGCGGCAACCCTGGCGGGCAGGGCGGCGGCAGCCGCGTGGGCACACGACGTGCGAACCGCGCTGAGCGACGCGGCTGCCACCAAACCCAGCCGCGCCGCGCTGGCCGCCCTGGCAGACCGGGGCGCCGCCCTGGGGGACGCTGCGGATGGCGACGCGGCCGCCCGCCTGGCCGCCGCCATCGCCGCCCTGGACGCGTGGACGGAGCGTGCAGCCGCGTGTGTGCCGCCAGACATCTCGTCCGCCCTGGCGGCCGCGACGGCCGACGCGCGCCGCGCCCTCGACCCGTCCTCCGCCACCGCCCCTCGCCGCGACGACAGGCACTGCGTGTGTCGCACTCGGGAGACGGCCGGCGATGGCCCCATGGTGGCGTGCGACGGGTGTGGGGGGTGGTATCACGCGGCATGTGTGTCCGCGGCGCCCGCCGATCTGGCTGCCGACACGTGGACGTGCCCCCTGTGCGCGTCCTGCGCGAGTGGCGGCGTGCCGACGTCCGTGCCAGCTCCAGCGGGGGGCAGGGCGGCGGCTGATGGTGGTGGGGCGCCAGTGTTTGACGAGGGTGCAGCCGCAGCGCTCTCTGCCGAGCGGGCCGCTCTCCCCGCCATCCCCGACGGCAGGGACGCGCTGGACAACGTGCTACAGGAGGCCGCAACCTGGCGTGACACGGTGGACGGCGCGCTGGCCGCGGACGACGCGGCGGCCGGGGAGGACGGGTCTGACGACGCCCGTCTCCCCGCGTGCTGCCTCTCTGCGCTCGCCAAGGCGGCCGCCGCCGCCCCCCTGGCCGGCGCCTCCGCCCGCGCCGCCACCGCGCTGGCCGCACTGGCCGCCTCCCACGCGGTCGCCGCCATCGAGGCCGCCATGGCGCGCGACGGCGACGGCGATGGTAGTGACAGCGAGGAGGACGACGACGACGACGCGGGGTCGCGCGCACGCGCGCGCGCCGCGCGCCGCGAAGCCGAAACCTTTGCCTCCGCCGTCGCCCGCGCCGACAGTGCCGCAGCAGCAGCAGCAGCCGCAGGCCTGCACGCCACATCAACCGCCCTGGCGGCCTCCTCCGCTCGCGCCCGCGTGGCGGGTGCTTGGCTGGCCGCCGCGCGCGCCGTGACGACAGCGCTCGGCGCGGTCGCGCGCGCGGGCCGGTCCCCCGTCGACGCGGCCGCCCTGACCGCCGTCGCGGCCGCTCTGGCGGACGCGGCGCCGGCGCCTCCTGCCCGCCCCGCCGCAGCTGAGGCAGTGGGGGAGGCCCTGGCGGAGGCGGCGGCCACGTACTGTGTGTGCCGGGGGCTCTTCCACCCGGCGCGCGCGATGGTGGCGTGCGACACCTGCGGCACGTGGTGCCACGCCGACTGCGTGGGCAAGACGGTGGACGGTGACGACAGTGGCGACGATGACGGCGACGATGGCGAGTGGGTGTGCCCCGTGTGCACAGTCAAGGGAGGCGGCACGTACGCGCCGCCCCTCCCCCCCGCGGTCGCGGCTGCCCTCGCCGCCACCCCCTCCTACGACGCCCTGCCGCCTCCGCCGCCTCCTACAGACCAGCAAGTGGCTGCCCATGGCGCCGCTGCCGATGCGGCCGCCGCGGGAGCGCTGGACGCGGCGGCCGCGGTGCTGCGGTTGGCGGCGGGCGGGGGCGGGGGCAGCGGCGCGGCACCGCCCGCGCCACCCGCCGACGAGGGCGCAGACGATGTCGTCGACTTTGACATGGAGGATCTGGCGGGCGACGATGGAGGCGGCGGCAGCGATGACGATGTGGCGCTGGCGGTCCCGGCGGACGAGTGATCTGTGTGTGTTTGATCTTTTTTGGGTGGGTGGTTGTGGGAACGAGGCGCGCGCCTGTCCCCACACACAACCCTCACCCCTATGTTGTCCTATGTTTTTGCACTGTTTTTTGTTGGGCTGGCGGCGTTTGGCTTAGAAAAGGGAGAGAAGAGGGGAGATCGTTTTGTGTTGTTGTCATTCAGCATTTTTCTTTTGGTTCACACACGCACCCTCCCCCACGCAGAGCAGACAATACAAACACCCGAGAAAAAACTAGCAAGCCAGATAGAACAGAGCACGAAAGAAAAACACACACTCACGTGCCAGCGTCGTCGGCCGCTGCCGGCGTCTCTGCCGCCGCCTCGCCTGCGTCCCCATCACCCTCCTCCTCTTCACCTTCCTCCTCCTCATCATCATCATCATCCCCTTCCGCCGCCTCCTCCAGAATGGACGCATCCACGCACGCCCTCACCCTGCGGTTGTACTCCCTCCGGTCATCCGCGTACAACCGCGCGGCCTCCGCGTTGGCGGGGCTCGCAGGGTTGGGGTCGCACAACAACGACTGAATGCTGGTCAACACAGCCGCCACATCATAGATGGGGGTCCACGCGTTCTGCAGGATGTCCAGGCAGATGGCGCCGTCCGCGTACACGTTGGGGTGGAAGAGGGGGGTCACAAACTTGACGGTGGGGGGGCGGTTGGGGTACTCCTCCGTGAAGTCGAGCGTGAGTTTGAAGGTGCCTGGGGGGGGGGGGGGGGGGGAGGGGGAGGGGGTTGGCGCGCGTGCCTGTGTGTTTCGGAGGAAAGGAAAAAGGGGGAGCCAACAACCCTTTTCTTTCAGACACACTCACCACCGTCCCACGGCGTGTCCTCCGGCCCAAATATGACCGCATTCCACCGCATGATGTTGTTGTCCTCGGGCGACGCGTTGACGCCGTGGGGCGGGTCCTGCGTCAGGCGGCGAAAGTCGCGCATAAGGCGCTGGGTGGAGGAAAGGGGAGGGGAAGGCATTGGGTGGTGCGTGTGTGTGGGCTGTGTGGCCGCGCGCCCAGCCGGGCAGCCCTCTGCTGCCAACGTTTGCAAACCATCGTCGCTCATGGTCTGGCTGGGGCGGGGCGGCGGGGCGGCGGGGGGGGAGAGGACCGGAAGAGCCCACAACGCGGCTGCTCTGCTTTCCCATTCCCGCCCGATCTGGGAGACCCCGAGCGGGAGGGGAGCAAGGTGTGGAGCCTCACCTTGCGCGCCGACGACGACATCGCGGCGGGCGTGGGTGCAAGACGAGGAGAGAGAGAAGGGGAAGAGTGAGGGATGGTGTGTTTTTTTTTCCGGCCTGCCCGCGCACGAGCTCTCTTCCGCGGCAGTGTTGATCAGGGGGGGGGGGCAACGAAAGCAAAATCAACACAAAATCAACACACCTGGAACCCCCCTCAACGCTCACACATCCTCCTTCAACGCCCACAAGTTGCCGCGCGCCCGGCACACGCCCTTGACCAGGCGCGCGACCGCCGCGTCCGGCGCGTCCACGCCCGCCGCCCCCAGCGCGGCCGCCAGGTCGGCCTTGCGGAAGGAGCCGCGCGTCTGCAGCAGGGACAGGATGACGGTGTGGGCGGCGTCGGTGGCGGAGAGGGTGGTGGTGCCTCCCCCTGGCGCCACAAAGCCGGCGGGGGTGGGAGGCACGTACGCCCCCCGCACGCACACCGCGCCCGCTGCGTCCGCCGCCGCCCGCAGCAGGGCGTCGGGGGAGGAGGCGGCGGCGGCGGCTGCCACGGCGTCGCCGCCGGGAGGGGGGGCGCGGCGGAGGGCGGCACGCAGCCCGTCGAGAGAAACGACGAGCGAGGTCGACCGCCAGGCGGCAGCCAAAGCAGCCCGCACAGCGTCGGCTGCGCCTGGAGGCAGAGCCGCCAGTGCGGCCGAGGGAAGGGGGGCGGGGGCGGGCAGGCGGCGGGCGGGGGCGCCAAGCGGAGGGGGGGCGCCCGAGGAGGACGGGCCGTCGCCGCCGCCGTCGCCGGCGCAGGGGGGAGGCGGCGGCGGCGGCTCCGCATAGTCGGACGGTGGCGCGGGCGGCGCCAGCACGGCCAGGTAGTCGGCGGGGGGCACGCCTAGCTGGGCCGCGGCGCCGGGGGCGCCGCCGTCGCCCGAGGCGACGAGAGAGGCAAGCACGGCGGCGGCCGCGCCGCCGCGCCCCGTCGGCGGCGCCACGTCCAGCGCCGCCCACGGCTCCCGCGCCTCCGCGTCCGCCAGGTGGGCAAAGGAGGATTCGCGAGCCTCCTGCTGGCGCTCGGTTTCGCGGCGGTTGACGCGCACGGTGAGCGGGGTGAGCGCGGGGGCGGGGGGGGGGGGCGCTGCCGAGGTCGGCGGGCGCGACGGTCGCCCGCCCACCACTGCCGCCCCTCCCCCGCCCTCCCGGCGGGTCGCCCACCGCGGCGGCCAGCCGCGGCGTCAGGCACGCGGTGGAGGTGATGGGCGTCACATAGATGCGGCCGCCCCGCCTGACGGCGAGCATCAGGCGCCCCCCCCGCGTCGGCCAGCCGCCCCGCGAGGGTGACGCCGCCGCCCCCGGACGCACCATCCAGCCCACCCCCCGCCCCTGCGGCGGGAAAGTCCATCTCCAGTTTGCGGGAGGCCGGCTTCATGCGGGCGGAGGGGGGGGCGAGGTAGGGGTGGGGCGGGCGGTCGCGCCCGACCAGGGGGAAGCGGGTCAAGACGAGCTGTGGGGAGGGGGGGGACATTGGTCTTGGTTTTTGCCTCCAATTCTCTCTCTCACCCTCTTTCTCTCCCTCTTCTCTTACCTCGGCCTGCGGGTCGGGCTGGCAGAGGACGAGGTCGTACTCTGCAACGACAGAGTCGGGGTGCGGGGCGGAGGCTGCGGCAGCTTGCGCCGCGGACGACGGTGCCGCCGGGTCGGCGGTCGTCATGATGTGTGTCAGCGTGTTTGTGCCGGCGAGGCTGGCGGCGCGAGACACACAAAAGGCGCGGCAGCAACAAGGAATGCGACGGCGGCCGGCTCCAAAAACAAACAGTCTGCGCCTGCCGTGTCGGAGCTCTTCGCAGACTCTGTGTGGACTGGACACAGGAGAATGGTGCACGCCAGACTAGGGAGGCGCGCAGAGGCGCGAGGCACAGGAGAAGGCGAGGCGGGGAGAGGAGAGTGTGAAAAATTGGAGCGTAGAAAACACTTCCGTCGAAAAAACGGATTGACCGGCGTCCGCGCGGGAGGGCGCGACCTCCTGCACACACACACACACACACACACACAAACGCCGGCACCATGTCCAGCGTGTACAACATGGAGCCGCCGACCAAGGGCAAGGTGTGTGGGGGTGTGGGGGTGCGTGCAAAAACCCGCCCATCGCTTGTCGCCTTTCCCACACACCACCTCCCCCACCCACACCCAGGTCGTCCTCAAAACCACGCACGGCGACCTGGACATCGAGCTGTGGCCCCGGGAAGCCCCGCTGGCCTGCCGCAACTTTGTGCAGCTGGCGCTGGAGGGGGGGTATGATGGGACTCCCTTCCACCGGATTGTCGCCGACTTGGCGATTCAAACAGGTGCTTTAACCCCAGACGACGCCACCAGCAACGACCCCAGTGACAGCGTGTACGGCGCCCCCTTCAGAGACGAGTTTCATTCCAGGCTGAGGTTCACGCATCGCGGCCTGGTCGCGTGCGCGGGCGGAGGCAACGCCAACGGCTCCCAATTCTTCATCACCACCGCGCCCGCCCCCCAACCCCACCTGGACCGAAAGCACACCATCTTTGGGCGGGTGGCAGGGGCCACCATCCACACGGTGGCCGCGATTGCGGGCGTGGAGGTGGATTCGAATGACGCGCCGCTCCCCCCCGCCCCCCGCGTCCTGGAGGTCGACGTGCTGTGGAACCCGTTTGACGACATTGTTTTGAGGACGACGCGGGAGGAGAGGGCGGCCAAGGCGGAGTCGGCGGCCGCGGCTGCAAAAAAAGCGGCGGCGGACGCGGTGCGCGCGGCGGTGGTGAAGAAACCGCAGCTGCTGTCGTTTGGTGAAGGAGGGTATGAGGACGAGGATGAGGAGGATGGCGGACCGCTGGCCACCGTGCCGGCGCGGGGCATGGTGTCTGCTCACGACGCGGCAGCGGGTGGGAGGCTGGCAGCCGCGACAGACGCGGACGTCGTCGAAGCCGTGGCCGCCGCCCGGGCGCGCGCGGTGGCGACGACGAAGGCGGCAGGCGGCCGCGGTGACGACGGCGCAGACGCGGCCGCGTTTGCGGAGAGGATGGCGGCGCGCGCTGCCGGGCGGGCGGGCAACAACCCACCGCCGCCGCCAGACGGCGGCGGGCAGGCACGCACCAAGCGGCCTGCGCCTGCCGAGCATGAGGCTCCCCCTCCCAAGCCGGCTGACGGCGATGCTGCCACCGGCCGCCCCTCCAGACAGCCGCGCCCCGCCGCTGCGTCCGCTGCGCTCAACGCCTGGCAGGCGCGCCGTGCCGCATTCGCGCACAGGACCAAGTCCGGCGCCAAAAAGCGAGAATCCGACACGCTGGACCGGTTGACCTCGTTCACGGCGGCACTGAGGCAGGCGGGGAAAAAGGAGGGCGGTGGTGGTGGTGGCGACGCGGCGGCCGCCCCAGGTCCCACCCCCACCACTCTCTACTCTGGCGAAATCCGGCCCGATGCTGACGCCGACCTGCCGGTCGCGTGGCGGGTGGCGACGTACCTGGGGGACGGTGGGGAGGGAGCTCCCCCACCTTCCCTCGCCGATCTGGCCACCCACCGCCTCGTCGCTCCCCGCCCCACCGGCACAGGGTCGGCCGCCCTGGCGGCGAGCGATGGCTTGGAGACTTTCGACCCGCTGGCTGATGGGCGGGCGGCGCGCGGGGAGGAGGAGGGAGGGAGGAGGGGGGGAAGCGACCGGCGCGGCGGTGGACCGCGCGAGAGTCGGGGGCGCAGGCGGTGATTGTGCGCGTTTGTGTCGGTGGACGTGTGGAGAGGTTCTGTGTGTGTTTCTGTAGATCGGTGTCTGAGCTATAAAAGCAAATGAAAAAGAAAATTCACACACGACTCCATTTCTTTTCCTCAAACCAACCTCCCGCTCTCACCACCACACACACACACACACAATGGCTCGACTCACCTTCTCCGCTCTTCTGCTGCTCGCTGTCGGTGAGTGTGGCACCACAGGGCTTTGTGCGAGCGCGGCGGGCTCGGGCGTGGGCGCGGCGGGGCGACGGGGGGCGCGCGCCGCGGTGGCAGACACGCGGCGCGGGCGTCGGCCGCCCGCCTCCTGCCCCCCCTCCCCACCGCCCACCCCCCTCAACCGTCGTCGGTGGTGCTGCTGTGGCCTGCGGCGGAGGCGGACAGGGTGGAGGCGGCCTGTTTCACGCTGGAAACACGCACACGCTCTCGCGTGTGCGTGTTTCGTCTCACTCGACCGTCCCTCTCGTTCACCCACCCCCCTCCCTCACCCCCTCAGCCGTCGCTGGCGTCGCCGCCGCGGGCGGCGCCCTGGGCGCCGTCTCCCGTCAAGCCGCCGCTGCGTCTGGCGCCAGCGGCGGCCTGGGCGGTGCGTCCACCACAGGGACCGCGGGCGCCGACCGCAACACGGCCGCCGGGTCGTCGTCCTCGTCGGGCACGTCGACCGCTGCTGGTGCCGCCCCTGGGGCCGCAGCCGCTGGCGCTGCTGGCCTGCAAGCCTCTACGACCGCTGCCGTCTCTGCCCCCGTCAACGGCGGCGGCCTGCTGGGCAAGCTTCGCAACGACAACCCGGGCGCCGCGTCCGCGGGTGCCGCGACGGGCGGGCGCTTTGGCGGCGGCCCCGGTTTGGGGGGCGCCGGTGGCGCTAGCGTCACGGTTGCGGTCGCCCCTGGCAGCGCTGCGGCTGGCGGTGCGGGCGGCAACTCGGCGTCGACGTCGGCGGCCACCGCGCCGCAGGCGGGCAACGGCCAGGGGTCGGCCGCCTCGGGCGCGGCGGGCGGCGGCTCCACCTCCACCACCGCCACCAACGGCGGCGGCAACCGTGGTGGCAACAACTGAGCGTCGCGCACAGCGGCGCAGTGATATTTGATTTTGGGGGGTTGATTTCTTTTTGTGTGTTCGTTTCCTTTTCTTTTTTTTGTAAACCACTCCCACACACGCGACTCCACCCGTGAAAACAAAGCATCCTACACACAAGGCACGCCTCTCTCACGCACACACACACACTCGCCGCACCTGCCTCCTCCCCGAAAAAGGGGTTGTTTGGGTTGGGGTTCGAGTTTTGATTTTTTTCGTTTTTCCTTTCCTTTTGCAAACCACCACAGCGCGCGACCTCCAATCCTGACAAAGCCCCACCCACACAAACCACACCACTCTCTAGAGTGTGCAAACCGAGGTTAAAAGGGCCCTCTCACCGCACCTCGCGCATGCCACTCATTCCGCGCGCCTCTTTCGCGACGTTGGCCATCCCGCCCCACTGCGCCGTCAACTCTTCCATCCTCTTGGTCGGCCCCCCGCCCAGCAGCTTGCCCAGCACTGGTTTCACGCCCGCCTGGATCAGGGTGAACAGGATGAACCAGCCTGCATCGGTGACGGCGTGGCCGGAGGGGAGGCCGCGATGCGCGACCGACCGCATCAGCGGGAACGGTTCAAAGGGGAGGCGCAACACGGGCACGTCTGAGAAAAGCCGCCCCCCGACTTGCAGCATGATGAACAGCGACCCCATGGCCACGACGCCCGCTTTGAGGCGGGCGGCCCCCATCTCTTTGAGCAGCACCATGCGGACCGAGTTTTCGAGGCGGTCGGCTTTTTTGGCGCGTCCGCCGCCTTGAGGGGACGCGCCCGCGCGGGTGGCGGCAGACGCAGGGGACGCGCCCGCCGCGCGCAGGGCGTCGATCTTTTTGGACTGCATGTCGATGGTGTCCTGGGGAGTGTGTGGGGTGGGTTGAGGAATAAGGGGGACGGCGTTCAATGCTGGCGACGCAGGTGTGCGCCCCGCGCACACGCCTTCTCCCTGGTTGCCGCCTCACACGCAGCAACCGCATAGCACACACAACCCACGCACGCACCCGAATCGCGAGGAAGCCGGGCGACCCGTAGACCCAGAACGCTTGCAAGAGTTCCGCCGTGATGGCCACGCCCGCGACGAAGGCGGCCGCGCACAGGCCGGTGGCCGCGTCCAGGGTGGGGGCGGTGGTGGTTGCGTCGGTCATTGTGGAGGGACACGCGTGTGGCGGGGAGCCCGCGGTTTTCGGCAAAGGATTGGGAGGTCTGCCGCACTCTCTCGCCACACCAGCTTTCGCGTTTCTTGCGGGCGCCCTCTCTTCTTCGCGCCCAAGCGCATTGCCGCTCCCCGCTGCACGCGGCTGGACCAGCTTGATCATCCCGACCGTGCAAGAGGACACAGGGGCGCCGTGCACACACACACAAAACACGCGCCCCCCCCCCACCGACGTCGGCCGTCGCCTGCTCCCTGCCCGAATGCGCCGGCACCGCCCGCCCCCTCGCCCGTCCATGCGAGCCGGAGTGTCGCTGACGGGTCGTGTGCGGACGGTTGGCGTGCCAGGCTGGGCGCGCGTCAGGTGAGAGAGGGAATGGGGAAGGCCGTGGCTTTTTGTTTTTGGACGCTCAACCCTCTGGCCACACCACGGCGAGTGGAGGGCAGAGGCCGCCGGTGAAACCATCGCACACTGACAAACAATCAACACTCTCACCCCCACAGCCGCCTGACAACCACCGCCGTCCCCCCGGACGCCGCCGTCGCGGCACCGTCCCCGCCCCCCGTCCCCCGCGCCGACTCCCCCCCACTCGCCCCCTCCACCCCGGGCGCCGCCCGCCGGTCGTCCGCCTACCCGTTTGCCAACATTGAGGCGAGGTGGCAGGCGCACTGGGAGGCGCGGAAAACGTTTCGCACGCCGTCGTTTGACCAACTGGACACGTCAAAACCCAAGGCGTACGTTTTAGACATGTTTCCGTATCCCTCGGGCGCGGGGCTGCACGTGGGGCATCCGGGTGAGTGATGGTGGGAGTGTGGTGTGGGTGTGGGCGTGGTGATGAAGAAAACAACGTTTTTTTAACCCTCTCTTTGCACCCCCCCTTTTCCTCCACCCAGAGGGCTACACCGCCACCGACATCGTGGCCCGCTACAAGCGCATGACGGGGCACAACGTGCTGCACCCAATAGGGTGGGACGCGTTCGGCCTGCCCGCCGAACAGTACGCGATCCAGACGGGGCAACACCCGGCGAAAACGACGGCGACCAACATCAGTCGGTTTCGGTCTCAATTGAAATCGCTCGGCTTCTCCTACGACTGGGAGCGGGAGGTGGACACCACCGACCCGTCCTACTACAAGTGGACGCAGTGGATCTTTCTGAAGCTGTGGGAGAAGGGGTTGGCGTACCAGGCAGAGGTAGGAAGAAGAGAGGGAGGAAGAAAAGGGGCGACTCGATTTGTGTGTGTGTTTCATCTCTCACCCCACACCCTCTCCCTCCCCACACACAGGTCCCCGTCAACTGGTGCCCCGCCCTGGGCACCGTCCTGGCCAACGAAGAAGTCATCAACGGCCTGTCGGAGCGTGGCAACCACCCCGTCGTGCGCAAACCGATGAGGCAGTGGATGCTGCGCATCACGGAATACGCAGACAGACTTCTCGAAGGCCTGGACAGACTGGACTGGGATGACAACATCAAGGACATGCAGCGCAACTGGATTGGGAGGTCGGAGGGGGTGGACATCGTGTTTGGGTTGGTGGGTGGGGAGGGGGCCGCGTTGGCGGAGGGCGCGACGCTGACCACTTTCACGACACGTGCCGACACAATTTTTGGCGTCACGTATGTGTGTGTGGCACCAGAACACCCTCTCATGTCTGCCCTCACCACTCCAGCCTGCCGTGCTGACGTGGACGCGTACGTCGCGGCTGCCGCCGGAAAATCCGACCTCGAACGCGCGGAGACGGCGCGCGACCGGCGCGGCGTGCCGACTGGATCCGTCGCCATCCACCCGGTCACGGGCGCCCACCTGCCCGTCTGGGTGGCGGACTACGTGCTGGGCGCGTACGGCAGTGGGGCTGTGATGGCGGTGCCGGCGCATGACGCGCGCGACGCGGCCTTCGCGGCCACCCACGCCCTGCCCGTCGTCACCGTCGTCCAGCCCAAGGACGGGGAGGGTGGTGGTGAAGCAGACGCTTCCACTCCCCTTCCCTTCACAGACGACGGCGTCGTCGTCGCATCCTCTGGCGGCGGCCTGGACCTGTCCGGCCTCGACTCGGCCACCGCGCGAGCCCGCGTCGGCGCCTTCCTGGCCTCGTCCTCCCGGGGCGGCCCCCGCGTCAACTACAAGCTGCACGACTGGCTGTTTGCGAGGCAGAGGTACTGGGGGGAGCCGTTCCCCATGAGCTATGACGCGGAGACGGGGGACGCGGTGCCGCTGCCCGACCACGACCTCCCCCTCCTCCTCCCCGTTGCCGACGCCTTCCACCCCACGGGGTCGGGCGATCCCCCTCTCGCGGGCGTCCCCGGGTGGATGCATCACACTGGCGCGGATGGGAGGGCTTTGATAAGGGAAGCATCCACCATGCCGCAGTGGGCTGGGTCGTGTTGGTACTACATCCGCTACGTCGACCCCTCCAACCCCACCGCCCCCGTCGACCCCGCCGCCGCCGCCTACTGGCTGCCTGTCGACCTCTACGTCGGCGGTGCGGAGCACGCCGTCCTGCACCTGTTGTACGCGCGCTTCTGGCACAAAGTGTTGTTTGATGTGGGCGTGGTTCCCACAGATGAACCCTTCACCCGCCTCGTGTCCCAGGGCATGATCCTGGGCGAAGTCGAGTACACGGCGTGGCGGGCAGCCGACGGCGCCTGGGCAAATGAGGGTGACGCTGGAGCGGAGGCCGTGGCGGTGTCCGAAGCCGACACGACCAAAGGCGACGGAGGGCGCCTGGTGCTCAAGTCCGCCCCCCACGCCCGCGTGTCCGCGCGCGCGCACAAGATGTCCAAGTCGCGGGGCAACGTGGTCAACCCGGACGACGTGGTGTACGAGTTTGGGGCGGACAGGTGAGTATGGAGAGAGGGTTGATGGAGGGTGAGGAAGAGAAAGAAAGCAACACGCGGCGCTCATCCTTCCCCCCCTTTTTTTCCACCAGTCTGCGCCTCTACGAAATGTTCATGGGCCCCCTGCGCGACACCAAGGTGTGGTCCACCCGCTCCGTGGACGGTGTCCACCGCTTCCTGGCCAGGGTGCACAGTTTGACGTGCGACAACGCGTCATCCTCCGATGCCATCACCCCGACGCGCGACCAGTTGCGCCTGACCGCCACCACCATCAAGCGCGTGACTGACGACACGGAGGGGCTGAGGTTCAACACCGCCATCTCCGCCATGATGGAGTTTGTCAACGGCGCCCTCAAGTGGCCGGAGCCGCGGCCACGTGCCCCGCTGCGGACGCTGGCTTTGTTGCTCGCACCCTACGCGCCGCACCTGGCAGAAGAAGCGTGGGCGTCCCTGGGTGGGGAGGGCGACACGCTGACGTATGAGGCGTGGCCAATCGTCGACGACCCGTCCCTGCTCGTCGCTGACACGGTGACGGTGGGCGTGCAAGTCGGCGGCAAGACGAGGGGGACGGTGGACCTGCCGGCAGGCGCTGCCGAAGCCGATGCCGTCGCGGCCGCGCGGGCACTGGCCGCTGTGGAGCGTGCGATCGGGGACGCGGACGTGAAGAAGGTGGTGTACGTTCCCGGGCGCATCATCAATTTTATTTGTGCCGGGGGTGGTGGCAAGAAGAAGTGAGCAGGCGGCGTGTGGTGGTGCTGTGAGGGTGGGTTGGGTGTGTGACTTTTGATTGATCGATTTTTTTCTCTCTCGCTCACTTTTCGTTTTTGTTTCTCACTATCGCGGCTCCTCCCACACACCGCGACCCACACACACACACACACACCTCCTCCTCCACACACCCACACCGACACTCCCATTGACACGTGAGAGAACCCCAGAGGGACAGAGTGGGGCTGATTGGGGGTGGGGAGGGGACGCACGCGCACCGCGAGGCAACTCACACACCCTTCCCCCCTTCTCTCCCCCCTACAGCATGCGTCGCGCCACCGTTTGTGTCCTCCTCCTTTCTTTGGCTCTGGCTCGCGCCCAACTGGGCGGCCAAGAGACGAACCAGCCTGCCGGTGCTGCGGGCGCGGCATCGGGCGGCGGCGGCGCGGCCCCCGTCGCCGTGCCCGCGCGCCGCGGCAACATCGCCGCCCTGCGCGCCCTGCTGCCCGGCGGCGGTGATTCTTCTACGTCGACTGTTGCCGCAGGTGGCGGCGGCCAGGGCGGCAAAGCCGGCAAAGAGGGCGCAGCCGGCAGCGCCAACCCCGCCGCTGCTGGCGCGGCGGGCGGCGCGGGCGCCGCCCCCGTGGGTGGGGCCGCCCCCGTCACCCGCCCCGTCCAGACGAGGCCGATCTTCAAAAAGCGTGCCGCCATCCCCGTGGGCGGTGGCGTGGGCGGCGGTCTGTCCGCGTCCACCGTGGCGGTGCGCGACGGCCCGTAGTCCGCTGGGGCGGGCGCGTCCGGCGCCTCCGTCTCGACTGCTGGCGTCGCGGGCGGCCGCAAGCTGCTGTCTTCCACGTCCGCGCACCGTGAGCTGCTCCAGTCGACGACGTCGGCCGGCACGACGAGCGGCGGGATCCTGCGCGGCATGATCGCGGACTTTGACGCTGGCGCCGCGTCGGCGTCCTCGGGCGGCGGTGGCGCTGGCCTTGTGTCCCGCTTTGCCCCGGGCGTGCTGCGCGCCTACCGCAACCTGACCCCGCAACAGCGCGGGCAGCTGCTGGCGAACGGGCTGCAAACGGCGCGGCTCCTCGCGAACGGTGGGGCCCAGCCCGCGGGTGGCGCTGTGCCGACCGGTGGGGCCGCGCCGGTGGGCGGGGCCACCCCCACGCTGACGGGGACGCCCGCGCTGCGCGCGCTGGGTTGAGAGGGAGAGAGAGGGAGAGGGGGAGAGGGAAAGAAGAGGGGGGCCCGTGATTGTGTGACGATGATGCTCTCCCCCCACAACAAAAAGCTTTCTCTCCGGCGAGCCAAGGCCACGTGTGTCCCTTTTCCCCCCGCCCCTGCTCCAAAAACACACACAAGGTGCGTGCCTAGGTGCCCAGATTGGCGGCGGCGGCTGGCGGCGCTGGGAAAGGCCCGCATTGGGCCGCTGCACGCACGAAGGGGAAGGAAGCGCGGTTGGCGTCGGGGGGCGGTTGTATTGCCGCCCAGACCTCTTCTGGCCGCCGTCGCTGCCGCCCCTGGTCATGCTCACACCACAACGATGCGAATGCCGGGGGTGGCGCCGCCGTTGACACCCCGGGCGAGGGCGCGATGCGAGGAGGGAGCGCCTAGGTTTTGACACTCACCCGAATTCACCTGTCCCTCCCCACACACAGCCACCAATGTCGTTCACCAAGACCGCCCTCCTGCTGGCGATGCTGGCTGTTGCGTCCGCGTCTCGCGACCTGCAGCAGGGTGAGTGATGGATTGTGGGGGAGAGGGAGAGAGAGAGGGAACAAAGCGCGCCGCTCGCATCAATCAAGGCACGCACGCGCACACGGCTTGCCCACCGCCCCTGCCCGGGGGTTGGCGCCCTCCGCGCCGCGCCGCCCGCCCCACCAGGCTCACACGACATAGTGTATCCGCCTCTGGGTGGTGGTGGGCGGGGCGGTGGGGGGGAGCGACAGTGGGTTGGCCAATTAAAAAACACGCGCGTGCGCGAGAGCGCTCCCCCCCGTCCGACAACGCCACCCTCACCTCCCCCTCTTTTTTCCTCTTCCACACACAGCCAAACCCGCCGCCAAGGCGCCGGCCAAGGCGCCCGCCGACGACGACGCCCCCGCCCCCGCCCCCGCTGGCGCTCGCCCCGTCCCCACCGCCGATGGCGACGCGACGGCTTCGATTGTGCTGGAAGCCAAGTCGTCCGTCTTTGACCCTGCCTCGTCCCGCTTCTCCCTGAAGGGCGTCTCCCCCGTCGTCATCGCCACCATGGGCGACGGCGCCGACAAGGCGGTCACCCGCCTCCCCGCCACCGACTTCTTTACCGGTGTCAAGGGCGCGGCGGACGCTGTCATTGTGGGCGACCGCAACGGCACGCTCGAGCGCGTCATCCTGCGCCTCTCCGAACCCGTCTACGACCGCCTGACCGCGTCCGTCGACTTCAAGGCGGAACAGCGCGGCGTGGACGCGAAGCCCGCGCTGGCGGGCGGGCTGGTGGCGGCCACGGTGGCCGCCCCCGCCGCGGGCAAGGTGGCCAAAGTGTTGACCCAGCTCGGCCGCCCCATCTCCCTCAACAACGTGGCCGTTTTTGTGGATGCCAAGGCGACGCCCGCCAAGGGCGCCAAGGGCGTGTTGGCCACCGGCACCGCCGCCGACTGCGCGGGGTGGGGGTGCGCGGTGACGGGGGCGCTGTCGGGGTGAGAAGTGGGGAGAATCGAAAAACAAAAAAGGCGCGCAAACTGGTTTATTGAATCGCTTTCCTTGTCGTGGGGCCCCTGAGGGGCCTGTGTGTGTGTGCTGCTGCTGCTGCTGCTGCTGCTGCTGCTGTGGATGTGAGTCTTCATGGGCGGGGGGTGTGGGTGGCCCACAAAACTTACACTCCCCCCTAAAAAATCACTTTTTTTCTTCCTCCCTAAAAAAACTCATGCAGGACCCCCCTCGCAACGAAGTGGAAACGTGAGCGCGTGTCCCCGTCTTCCGTGGCGGGCCGCGCTCGCATTTTTCTTTTCTTTTTCTCCCTTCCTTTCTTTTGGCGGTGTAAAGGACGAAAGGGTTGCGTGCCCTTTTTTGCTCTTCCCCCTCCTTCCCCCCCTCCCCTCCACACCCTTGACTCGGTTTGCTTGGCACCCCGCCAAACAACAATCATCCATCACACCACACGGCACAAAGAGAGAGAGAGAGAGTTGCGTGCGCGGGAGAGGAGGGAGGGGGGGGCGCCTGGCGCCCCCCTGTCTCTTCGACGCCGCTTTGCTTTCTTTTCCCTGCTTGCCTGGTGTTGACACGGCCTTTTTTATCGGTAACAAACCCTCTTTTACATAAACTAAAAAATTGTGGCGTCAGCAGGGGAACGCGGCCTTGCGCACCCTGTTGCGAAGTCGGCACACCACCAACGGCGACGACACCTCACACGTGCGAGGACCGCGTCGCTCTCTCTCTTTCTCACACTTCTGTCTACTTTCGTCATAAACATGGCTCCCATCCTCTCTCCCTTGCTCGTAGTGCTTGGTGAGTGCGTGCATCATGCATGCTATGCGGGAGTTGGGTGGCGCGGGGGGTGGGGGGCGGCGCGGGAGGTGGTGGCGCAGCCTCGCCGCCATTGCGGGTAAAAAAGGCCCCACCAACACTCACCGCGGCGCCTGCCTTCCCACCTCCTCCTCCCTCCCCAGCTGCCCTGGGAGTCAGCGCAGAATACTGTGTAACATGACACGTGAGTGGGAGAGGGGGCACTAGGCGGGAGGATGGCCGGAAAAGGCCTAGCCAAAACGTAACTGACGAGCCAACTCTCATTCCCCAGCTATTGGAACGGAAAAGCGTGCGTGTCGGCCCCCGACTGCAACGGCGTCGAAGGCATGGAGGGAACCTGGGAGTAAGTGCTTTGTTTTGAGAGGAGGAACGGGCGGGAAGGCGGCACGGCGGCGGAAAGGCGACGCGGCCGCGCAGCGAAACGGGCGAGGCGACACGGCCACGCAACCGAAACACGACACGCGCCCCGCCCTCACACACACACACACCACCCTCCTCCAGCTGTGGCCCGTGTGCCTTCTTCACGTGGGACAGCATGCTGGGCCACTGCGAGTCGGTGCCCGGCTGCGGCGGCGCGACCAGCCGCAACTGGCCCAACGCTGGCACCAACTCTCCCCCGCCCCCGCCGCCGCCGTCGACGCCCGCGCCCGCCGCGGTCAATGCGGGGGACAAGCCCGCTCCTGACGGATTTACATGTGCCCAGCAAAAAGAATGGGGCAAGTGCGGGGAGGGCTGGATGGTGAGCGGTGGGTACTGCCGCGCGACGTGCAGCGGCGCATCGTCGCCGTCGCCGCCGCCTCCCCCCGCTGGCGGGTGCGCCGACATCGCGCCTCCGTCCTACACGTGCGCCCAACAAAAAGAGTGGGGCAAGTGTGGCGAAGGCTGGATGGTGGGCGGCGGCTTCTGTGCCGCCACGTGCGGCCGCTGCGGCGGCGGCGGCCGCAAGCTGGCGGGGTCGTCCGGGGCTGCCGCCTATGGCGCTGTTTTGTCGGGAGCGCGCCGCGCCAAAAAGGTCAAAGGTGATGACGTGGACGATGTTGAGGCCGTGTCTGAGGACACCGATGACTGCCAAAGGCGCAAGCTGGCCGGTTCCTCCGGCGCTGCTGCCTACGGTGCGATTCTGGCGGGGGCTCGTTCTGTCAAAAAGGTCAAGGCCGACGACACCGACGACTACGCCACCGCCACCGAAGCCGCCGACCCCGCCACCCGCCGCCGCCTGGCCGCGACCGACCCCATCATGGACGAGGCGGGCGGCTTCCAGCTGCGCGGCAGCTCGTCCATCGGCCCCTGTGGGCGCGTTTGGGCGCGGCAGCAGTGGCAGTATCGCCGCTCCGCGCGCGTGCGCCGACATCGCCACGCCGGACGGCTACACGTGCGCCCAGCAAAAAGCGTGGGGCAAGTGTGGCGAGGCCTGGATGGCCAAGTACTGCGCTGCGACGTGTGGGCGGTGCTGAGGAAAAAGAGGGAGAGAGGAGGTCCCTGCTTCATCGATCGTCAGTGATCGAAAAGCCTTGCCTTGATTTCATTTGCGTGGACTTTGCTTTGCTTCTTCACTTTACACACGGGTGAGGGCTCTTTTGGGTGCAGCACGTTGGCCTGTACTTGTCTCGTTCTTTGGGCGACTTAGCTGTGGCGGAAAAAAACGGGGGAAAGTAAAAAAGTTGAGAACGAAAAACAAAACCATCACACCTCTCTGCGCGCGCTGTGTGTGCGCGTTAGCTCGCAAACAAACTCGCGCCCACCTCGCCTTTTTCCTTCTCTCACCCGCCACCATGGGCAAGCAAGTCGACAGCATGGAGGTCGACGCCGCCCCCAAAAAGGCGGCCGTTGCGAAGGACGCGCCCCCCCCCTCCCCCCCACCCCCACCCCCCGTGCTCGACCTGCTGGCCCAGGCGGCCACCCTGCTGGACAAAGCCGGCAAGTCGCGCGACGTGCGGGGGCTGCCCGGGCGCGCGCTGAGGCTGGCTGCCGGCGCGCGGGCGCGCGTGAGCGGCGCCGATGTGGCGACGTTTGTGGTCAGCGCCCTGGCAGACGGGGACGCCAAAGTGGAGCTGCTGTCGACTGTGAAGCAGGTGAGAGAGATAGAGAGGAATGGTGGGTGTGCCAGGCTGCGGGGAGAGGGCGGGAGGGCGCTCGATCTCACACCGATGCGCGCGCATCGATTACGCACGCCTCGGGACACGCGCGCCGCCGCTGGCGTCGCACACACCAGCACACACCTGCCTCTCACACTGTGTCGGTCCTTCCTCTCACACAGGCTGGCGCCGCCCCCGCCTCCGCTGACAAAAACGGGGACGCGCCGCCCGCGCCCCCGCCACCCCCGCCCACGCCGTGCCCCGAGGTCGAGCTGTTCGCGTACCTGGTGACGGTGGTGTACCTGCTGGACGCAGGCAAAGCGGTCGAGGTAAGGGAAGGAGAGAGATGAGGGTATGAAGCGCCGGCTTGGCTGGTTGAGACAAACCAACGTCTCCCCCTCCCCCACACAACCCACAGGCCGCCACCCTCGCCACCTCCGCCATGAACCGCTCCCGCGCCGCCAACCGGCGCACCCTGGACGCCGTCGCCGCCCGGGTCGCCTTCTACTTATCCCTGGCCCACGAGCGCGCGGGCACGCTGCCCCTTGCACGCGGACCCCTCCTCGACGCCCACCGCACCGCCTGCGCCCGCCACGATGAAGCGGGGGCCGAGGTCCTGCTCAACCTGCTGCTGCGCAACTACCTGGCGGCGGGGCTGGTGGATGCCGCGGAAGCGCTGCGCGCCAAGGCACGCCGCGCCGACCCCCCCCGCTCCCCCCAACAGTTTGCTCGCTACCTCTACTACCTGGGCGTCATCCGGGCGTGCCGGCTGGAGTACAGCGACGCCCGGGACGCGCTGCTGCAGGCGGCGCGCAAGGTGAGAGAGAGAGGAGAAGAGGGAGAGGGAAAGGAAACGAGAGAAAAAATGTCACAAACCCACCCACCACCCACCCTCTCTCCCCAGGCCCCCACCGCCGCCCACGGCTTCCGCGTCGCGGTCGCCAAGTGGCTCACCGTCGTCCGCCTGCTGCTGGGGGAGGTGCCCCGCCTGTCCGAGCTGGCTGAGTTGGGCCCCCCTGACTCCGGCCCCCTCGCCCCCTACGTCTCTCTCTGCCGCGCCGTGCGGGCGGGCGACCTGGCCGCATTTCAGGCGGCCGCGTCCAAGCACGCTCCCGCGTTTGCGGCGGACGCGACCGCGCCCGCGGTGGGGAGGCTGCGCAACGCGGTCATCCGCGCGGGCCTCTCCCGCGCGGTGGCAGCCTATGCACGCATCCCCCTCACCTCCCTCGCGGCCAAGCTGGGCCTCCCCTCCGCCGACGACGCGGAAGCGGTGGCCGCCAAAGCCATCGCGGACGGGTCCCTGGCCGCCACTGTGGACAGGAGCGCCGCGTGCGTCGTGGCGACTGCCAACCCGGTTGGCTATGAAGGCCCCGGCCCCCGGGACGCATTCTACGCGCGCACCGCGTTCTGCCTTGAGCTGCACAATGAGGCGGTGCGCGCCCTGCGCTATGAAGCGGGGGCGGGGGAGAGGGCGGGGGAAACGGCGGAGCAGGCGCGCGAGCGCGCGCGCGCAGAGGAGGAGGTGGCGAGGGCCATTGCCGAGGGGGAAGAGGATGATGACGAGGGCGACATGATGTGAGTGTGTGTGAGTGTGGTGGTGGATGGAGGGAGAGTGTGTGTGAGTGTGGCAAAAGAGGGTGACGGCAAGAGAAACCGGCAGCTGCCTCTGTGTGTGGTGATGCAGACGAAAAAAACAGAGTGCTTGAGCAAATGAAGAAAGTGGTTGTGCGTTTTACGTTTGCAGCCCAGTGGGCGCAGAAGCAAAGAGGGAAGTGCGGGGGGGAAAAACAAGTCAAAGCAGACAAAACAAAAAGTGAAGAAAAAAAAACTAACGCTGTGTGCGTGTGCGATCGCGCGTGCTCCAACCAAAACCAACTCTTCGTCTTCACGGCTCGGGCGCGTCGATGCCGGCGTCTGTGACGCGCACGCGTGCCAACGCGTTCTCCAGCTCTGCAACCCGCGCCGCGTGCGCCGCCACCGCGTCGCGCGCCTCCCCCAGGGACCGAGTGACACCCTCCAGCACGTCGTCCCGGGCGGCCAGGGCGGCCGCATACGCGCGGGCGGCGGCGTCGGGGGAGGGGGGGGCGCCCGACGCGGCACCGTCGGGCGTGGCGGCGCGGGAGGCGACGCCCGCGGCGCGCGTGGCGGCGCGCGCAGCCTCCGCAGCACGCAGGGCGGCGACTTCGGCGCGCAGGCGCGCGTTCTGCAGGTCCAGGGGTTCCACAGCAGCGGAGCCGGGGGAGGGGGGAGCGCGCACGCTGGCGGTGCCGCCACTGGAGCCGGAGGCGGCAGGGTCGGCGTCGGCGTCGGTCGGGAGTGGGACTGCCCTCACGTCATTCAGTGTCACGCGGCGGGAGGCAGGGAGGGAGCCGCCACCACTGTCGCCTCCACTCGCGTCACCGCCACCCACCACGCTGACTGTCGCCATCGGTGGCGGACTGGCCAGCCCCAGCCCATCCAGCAGGGCGGGCGGCAGGTGGCGTTCAACGCCAGCGCAAAACGCGGACCGCCGGTCGGCCTCGCGCGCGCGCCGCGGCGGCCAGCCGCTCTGCTAACGCAGCCGCGTGGGCTCGAAACACGTCGGTGAACGCGTCCCGTCGCACCGCTTCAGCAAGCGCGGCGCGGTAGGCGGCGGGAACGCGGCGCACGGCGGCCGCGGCCGCGGCGGCGGCGGCCGCGGCGGCGGCCGCGTCAGCCGCGGCCGTCGCGGCGGCCCGCGCGCGCGGCGCGCAGGGCCGACTGGCGAGCCGCCACGCTGCGCAGGGTGGAGGCAGATGCGACGGCAGCTGCGATGCGGGCTGCGACCGCGTCCCGTGCTGCTGTGGCAGCGGCTGCCGCGTCGGCAGCAGCAGCGGGCAACACTTCTCCCGCCGCCCGCAGCGCGGCTGTGTGCGCGCGCGGCAGTGCGGCCACCGCGTCCGCGCGGCCACCCGGGCGGTCCAGGTCGGCGGCGGCGCGACGCACAGCAGCCAGGTCGGACGCCAGGCGGGAGACGGCCGAGGCGGCAGAGGTGGCGGCGGCGCGCGCGGCGTGGGCGGCGGCGGTGGCGGCGGCGGCCGCCGCGGTCGCGTCGCTCTCGCCGCTGCCACCTCCATCCTCCGCCTCCACCACAGCACACGCGGCATCCAGCCTCGCCGTCAGCGCGTCCCAGTCGATGTCGGTGCCAGAGGACGCGTCCGCGGCCGCGACGTCGGCCAAGGTGCGGGCGGTCCCCCCCACCCCCGCCACCGCGGCCGGGTGCAGCGGGATGGTCGCCAACGCGGCTGTGAATGCAGCCCCATCCTCCGCGGCTACGTCAGCAGCGTCTCGAGCCGCGGCCACCCGGTCGCGCGCGGACGCCAGGGCGGCCGCCACCGACGCCGTCGCGGGCGCGGCCGTCGCGGCTGCACACGCCGCGCCCGCGGCCAGCGCTGCCGCCTCCCGGGCGGCAGTGTCGGCACACGAAGCAGCGCATGTGGCTGCATCGCTGACAGTCGTGGCGTCGGCCAGGGCCGCCGTGGCGGCGGCGTCCAGGGCGGCGACGTCGGACGGAGCATCACCGGAGAGCGTGGGTGCTTCGCGCGGCGCGAGTGGAGGGACTGCCACCGCCACCGACGCCGGCACCGCCTCCTCCCGCGGCGGCGGCGCATCCACCCGGAACAAGTGCCTGCAGTATAGAAACACGGCGGCGGTGGGGGGTGCGTCGGAGGTGGCGTCTGCCCCGCCGTCAGCCACCCGCCCCAGCGGCGCGCGCGCGTCCAGGGGGGCGCCCCGCACCAGCAGCACCTGGTCGCGGCGGGGGACGGAGGTGGCGGCTTCCAGGGCGGCGTGGAGTTCGCCGACGCTGTGTGGTGTGGGTTGGGTTGGGTGGGTGAGAAGCGAAAGAGCGGCATTCGCGCCCCGGCGCGGGACGCTCGGTTTGCGCTGGCTCTCTGCTCTCTCTCTCTGTCTCCACCGCCACCGCCTCTCGACACAGTCCGACGCACGCGGTGGACAGTGTCAGCGTGTGTCGAGAGGGCTGCAGTGGGGAGGAAGGGTGCTGCCGCAACCGACACAGCATCGGTCCCCTTGCGACACAAAAAAAAAAAACTCACGTGCTGGCCGGGCCCACGCTGGGCACGTCCATGTCACGCCCCGTGTGTGCATCTATGACGCGCATTGGGGAGGCGTGGGCAGTGTGGGGACACGGCAATCCACAAGGGCGGGGCGTGCGACAAGGCGCCCCGTCAACAAAAGCCAGCCCCGCTTTCCCACCAGCGTGTCCTCCCCTGGCCAGAGGGAGGAGAGAGGGTCTGGTGGAAGCGGAGGGCACACGGGCCCACGGCACGCACACGGCCGTGCCAGAGAGAGGGCAGCGCAACGCTAAGTTGGGAGTGGGGCGAAAGCAAAACGTTTTTCAACGCTGCCACACCAACCCTCCGCTCGGGTGTCCCCAATTCGCCCACCCGCGCCACCGTCCACGTCGGCCAGACCGGGCTCTCAACACACACCCTCCCCAATGCTCCCCCTCGCCCTCCTCGCCCTGGCCGCCCTGGCCGCCCTCGCCTTTGCCCGCTCCCGCGTCCCGCGCATCTCCGGCACCCGTCGCGTGCCTCAACCTCCTGAAATTCCTTATCTGGGCTCCACCCTGGCAGCACTCAAAGACTCGACCGCGCTGCGGGAGAGACTGCATGACAGGTATGGGCCGGTTGTCGCGTCCACATTTTTGGGCCAGCGTTATCTCAACGTGCGCGGGTTCGCCGACGTCCGCAAAATCCTGCTCTCTGAGCACGACACCGTCGAAACCCAGTGGCCGCCCGCCATCCGCGCGTTGCTGGGGGAGGGGTCGGTTTCGACGACCCACTTTGGAGACCACAAGCGACTGAGGGCCGCACTCGCGCCCGTCTTTGCACCACGTGCAGTGGCAGCCACAGTCCCCGCCATCGCCTCCATCCTCACAAAACACGTCGACACATGGGTGGCCTCCGGCCCCGGCATCGAGGGCGCGCGCGCCATCAAGAAGGCGACGTTTGAGATCATCGTCGATGTGGGCATGGGGTTCCCCCCGCACTGGTCGACCCCTGCCTCCCTGGACCGGTTCTCCGACCTGTTTGAAGTGTGGCTGGGCGGATTTGCGCCCGGCGCGCGCGCCGCGCTCAAACGGGGGCTGGAGGCGCGGGCTGAAATGGTCGCCACGATTGAGGAGGCGGTGTTCCCCGCGGTCGCGGCTCGGCGGGCGGTCGCGTTGGCGGAGCGGCCGCCCCCGGAATCCACGCTCGACCGCCTGGCCGACGCGACCGATGACGACGGCGCCGAACTGTCGCCCACCCAGCTGGCGACGGTGGCCCTGAACCTTTTATTTGCCGGCCACGAAACGTCGTCCCAAATCCTCACCCTCCTCCTGCACACGCTGCACCCGCACGGTGGCGGCCCCCCGGGCGTCGCCCGCCCAGACCTGCTGGCTGCGTTGAGGGCGGAGCAAGAGGCCGTCACGGCGGCGCACGGCACCGAGATCACGCAGGCGTCGCTGGACGCGGCCCCTCTCGCTGCCGCCTGTGTCAAGGAGCAACTCCGCCTCACCCCCGTCGTCGGCCAAGTCTTCCGCCGCACCCTCAAACCCGTGCTGCTGGACAGTGGCCGCATCGGGGTGCCGGCGGGGGAGACGCTGGTCCTGGATTTGGAGCACACGATTGCCAACGACGCGCGGTGGGCTGCCGAGCCTCCCGCCTCCCCACTCCACCCCTCCAAGTTCGAACCCCGCCGCTGGCTGGACGGCGGCCTGGACGCCCGCAAGGAGGGCGCCTACCTGCCCTTCGCTTGCGGCACGAGGTACTGTGTCGGGTGGGCGCTGGCGCAGGCGGAGCTGGCAGCTGCACTCGCAGTCCTGGCGCGCGGCTACACGTGGCGCCTGGCCTCTCCCGCCGCCCCTCTAGCCTCCTTCCCCAAGCCGAGGCTGCCGGTGGATGGCCTGGTCATGACCGTGGAGGGGTGGGAGAGGGAGGAGTAGATTTTTTTGGTTCGGAGGGGACTTGCAGAGAAAAACACACACACAGAGTTGCCACCGAAAAAAACACCCACCCCTCTCTACCCGTGCCGCCCCCCCCGCCGCCCCCCCCCCCCTGCCCCCCCCCCCCCCCCGCCGCCCGCGCCCTGTTGTGGGCCTCCATGACGAGCTGCTGGTCGGGCTGGGCGAGGCGCAGGTGGGCGTAGCTGCACGCATCCCCCCGGCGACACCCGACGGGGGCGGAGAAGTAGACGCACACCAGGCGCCCGTCCAGGGTGCGGGACGCGTCGGTGGTCGACAGTTGGGCGGCGACGCCGTCGGGGCCGCGGGGGGGGGGGGGCGTCCCAGCGGGAGGGGGCGGCGCGGTGGTGGTCGCGGCGACCGTAGCCCGCCGCGTCGCGGTCGCGGTCGCGGTCGCCTCCATAGGCTGGCGCGTCCCTGTCGCCACCCCCACCATAGGCGGCGGGAGGCACAGCATACGCAGCTGGTGCCCTCCCATAGGCTGCAGGCGGCGGTGCGTAGGCGGCGGGGGGGAGCGCCCCCCCACCGTACGCGGCGGGGGCGGCCGCCGCCCACGCGTCCGCCGCGGGGGGGGGGGGGGGCAGCCGCGGGCGTCGGGGCCACCACCCAGGGCACGGGGACGGGTGGCGGAGGCGGCGCATCGTCTCCCGGGGGGGGCGCGGGGCCGGAGGAGTCAGGGTCAACAGACACAGGGGGCCCGATACCCGCCACAAACCGCGCCAGCGTGTCCCGCTCGACTGATTCTTCGCCACGCCCAGGCGGCCTGTCCCCGGGGGCGAGGCGGGGGCCGGTCACATCCAGGGGGGCGGCCCACGCGGCTTTGGGCGCAAAGACGGCCAGCTTGGCGTCAATCAGCATGCGCCTGAAGTGGGCGGCCTCGTTCTTGTGCTCGGCTTTGGTCAAGTCTTTGAAGGAGGCAGACGTGGAGGGGGGGGGTGGCGGCGGAGCGGCGGTGGGCGCGGCCGGCGCGGGCGCTCGCGCGGGCGCGGCGGACGGTTCGTCCAACTTGGGCACCGGCGGCAGGGCCCCCCGCGGCGTGCGCTTGACCTCCAGGACTTCGCCCTCCTTGTAGAACAGGACGGCGTCCTCCAGCTGGTCGTCCGGCGCAAACCGGATCTTGGGCGCGGTGCGCGGGCGCGGCTCGGGGGACGGCACGCGCGCGGCGGCCGCCGCGGCGCGCGCGGCGGGGGACGCCGCCCCGCCTGCAGGGACGGCCGGGCGGGGCCCGCCCAGGGGGGACCTCGCCAGGGGCGCCATGACGGGGGCTTGTGCAGGCGCGGGCGCTGCCGCGCCGACGCGCGGCGAGGGTGGCCGCGCCGCGGGAGGCGGCGCCACCGCCGCCACAACGCGCGTGCGCACGGGGGGTGGCGCACGGGACGGCCCCGCGGCAGCAGCGTCCGCCCCAGCCGCGCCCAGGGCATCGGTTTCAGCCACCAAGCCGCCGGCAGCAGCAGCTGCAGCAGCGCGCGTTTTCTTGGCGGCGGCAGCCGCGGCAGCAGCTGGCGCGGCGCGTTTGCTGCTGCTGGCGCCACCGCCACCACTGACGCCTCTTTCGTCGCCGTGTGCCACCCGTTTCCAGGCGTCCAGCAGGGTGGCTGCGGCGGGGGCCAGGGCCGGGGGGCCCAGCCTGCCCGTCGTGATCCTGCGCACAGTCTTGCCCACGCCCGACGCTTTCAGGGACGCCACATCCACCGGCAGCGCGGCCAGCGCGGCCAGCAGGGGGGCGCCTCCTCCCTCGGCACCCGCGGCCGCTGCATCCTGCAGCCAGGCGTCGAGGAGGGGTAGGGCGCCGGCCGCGACGAGCGCCGCGCGCGCGCGCGGCGCGGCGGCCGCGACGACGCCAGCGACCACGCTCCGCCCGGCAGGCCCCGGGGCTCTCGGGGCCAGGGCCACCAGGGCGGGCGCGTGGGCGGGGTCGGCCAGCAGACCGTCCGCGTCGAGGAGGGGGGCGAGGGCTGAGGCCAGGCTCCCGTCGTCCGGGGGGGGGGGGGCGGGCTCCCGGAGGGGGCGCCGCTCTCCGCGAGAAGGTGCGCACGGTGGCGGCGTCGCCGTCCCCGGCTTTGGGGGAGGCAGGCGGTGCGGGCGGGTGGGCGTGGGTGGGTGACGTCATTGTTTTTTTCGTCGTCTTTTCTGCGTGCGTCCTTTTTCGATTCACAGCCTCTCGTGTGTCGTAACTCTACGCACTCACGCGCTCGCTCTCGCGCATGCACGCGCGTGTGTGAGAGAGAAAGGCGGGACACGCACACAGCAGCGGGGAAGAAACGGAGGCGCGGCTTGTTTTCGCAAACAACGCGACAACGCGTGTTGCTTTTTTCCTCGTGCTTTTCGACCACGCCTGGTTTTTTCTCTCGTTTTGGAGATAGAGAAAGGAACAAGAGGCTCTCTCTCTCTCTCTCTTCTTTCGGTGTTTGGGGGCGCGGTCTGTGGCCCTTTTTCTTTCTTTTATGTGAGAACAGCTCAACACCTCTTTTGAAAAAATGTTATTTCTCTCAAAGGTTTTGGCAAGGTGGGCCCTATTTTGGATTTTGTGTGTTTTACGGACTGCTGCGCAGGAGGGGGGGACGGCCTGTGGGCGGGCGAAAACGGAGCGGGGAGAGGGGGGGTTGGGATGAGGTTTTGTGTGGTGAAACGCGGGCCCCCACGCCTCTCCCCTCTGCCCCTCTCCCCGCCCCGCCTCTCTCGCGCCTCGCGCCGCCATGGCACGCCGATCGGCGAGGCAGAGTGACAGGGGACAGAGAGAGAGGGAGAGAGAGGGGGCGCGCGGGGCTCCGTACACACGCACGCCCGCGCAGCGCCCACACGCACGCAAAAGCCCCCCACCGTTTTCACGCTCCCCCTCTCGATCGCCCACACCAGGGCGCCGGGCTTGGCTACACACCTTGCGCGCGAGGCTGCGGGGGGGGGGGGGGGGAGGCCACACCGGACGCAACGGGGCTGTTTTTTGAGGGCAGGCAGACGCCGACCCAAAAAGTGTTTTTGCTGGGGGGTGCTGGTGGCTGCGCCGAGAGCTCCGCTGCCGTGCGGGCGCGGGGCGTTGCGCACGCCTGGTCCCTGCGGCGGGGGTGGGGGCGCGGGGCGCGCGCAGCGGGCGAACGGCGCGCTGTGCCGCGATTTTCTCGACGAGAGTGAGCAGGCTTCACTCAGGGTCATTCACCCACTCGTGCCTTTTCGCGGCGCATTGCCGCCGTCGCGGGGGCGTGTGGGCCGCGTAATGAGTGTGTGTGTTTATGCAGCCCACCCCCCCACACACCACCGCCGCAAGCTCACTCGCGGCGGCCGTCCTGTGGGCGTCCCTCTCCGCGACGGCTGTCCTCAATAAAACCCTGCTCCCCAGCTCCTTCCCCTTCCCCCTCACCCTTGCGTTCTGCCACATGGTGGCCTGCTGGCTTGCTGCCACGGTCGCTGTGCACAGCGGGGTGTTGGGTGGCCCCCGCCCCCCACCCGTCGCTCTGCGTTCCGTCGCCCCGGTCGGCGTCCTCTTCGCCGCCTCCCTCGCCCTCTCCAATGCCGCCTTCGCGGCGGGTGTGTCCGTGTCTGGCGCCCAAGCGCTGAAGGCGGCCACGTCGCCCTGCGTGTACGCGCTGTCTGTGGCGGCTGCACTCGACACGTGGACCCCCCGCTGCGGTGCTGCCGTCTTCACCATCCTCCTCGGCGTCGCCATCGCGTCCACGGGGGAAGCAGCATCCACTGCATCCACCCCCACCAGCGTCGCCCTGCAGGCGGGCGCTGTGGCGGCGGAAGCCTCGCGCCTGGTGCTGCTGCAGACACTCCTGTCTCCGCGCGCTGGCCAGACCCCCATCACCACGCTCCACGCGGTCGCCCCCGTGTGCGCGGCCGCGTTGTCCGTGCCGTGGGCGGCCCTTGAAGCCCGCCGCCTGGGCTCAGCCCTGGCGGACAACACACTCACGCTGCCTGCGACCACCCTCGCCGCCAGCTGTGCGGTGGCCGTGGCGCTCAACCTCTCCGCCGCCGTTCTAATCCAGCACGCCAGCGCCCTCGCCCTGACCATCGCCGGCGTCGTCAAAGACTGGGCGCTCGTCGCCGCCAGTGCCCTCCTGTTTGGCGCGCCGCTGGCGCGCGCCACGGTCGCGGGCTACGCCCTGTCCTGCGCCGGCGTCGCGTCCTACAACAGGGACGCGTGGGTGGCGGGGGTGAGGGAGGCGCGAGCAGCAGGAGGCAAGCGAGACGGTGGGGAGGGACGCGCCCTGGTGCCGAGAGGTGACGGCAGCGGCGAGGCGACCGCGTGAGAGTTTTGTGGGTTGGTTGAGCGCGATTCTGCACACACACACACACACACTGTTACAAACTGATGAAACAAGCAAACGAAAAATAAAAAGGATTTCATTTTCATTCGGCCGTCGCCCCGGCCACCGTCAACACGTCCTGCCGCGGCGACGACGCCAGCGTCACCCCCGCCCCAGGGGCCGCCAGCCCCGCCCGCGACAGCACCGCGCGCAGCCTGTCAGTGGCGGCCGCGGCGGGCGATGGGATGGTGGCGTCATCGTCGTCGTCGTCCGCGTGCGCAGGTGAAGGGACGAGCAGCCCCAACACCCACCTCCACCCGACGCGGCCGCCGCGGGGGGGGGCGACCCAGGGGCACTGGCGCCGGTGCACGGTGGCGATGTCCAGGGGGGTGGCGTCGACTGTGGCGGCTGCACCACGCCACGGCGAGCGGGGCGCGGGGGCGGCGGCAGCCGCGGCAGCAGCGCGCGTGCGTTTGGCGGGGGGCGGCGAGTCCGGGGGGTGCGCGCTCTCGCCAGCGTCGCCACCCTCACTCCTGCACTCGCCCTCCGGCACGTGGGCCCACAGCCCCACAGCGCCGCCGCAGAGGGTGCACGCGAGCGCCGCATCGCACGCGCGCACACTCCCGCGCGCTGGCGGTGCTGTCCCTTCCCCCGCCGCTGCGGTCGGCGCCACGCCCTTCGCCTCCAGACCGTGCAACGCCAGCAGGGCCGCCCGCCTGTCAAACTCGGGGGCGGACGCGCCGGCCGCGTGGGCGACGCCAGGGAATGGGGGTGGGGGTGGGGGTGGCGCAGGGGGCGCCGCAGCGTCATCGTCGTCTCCACCCTCGTGCGGCCCACGCTGCAGCAGCGTCTCCAACGCGTCCCCACACCCAGCCGCGGACGCTGCGTCCCGCCACCCCTCCGTCAGCGGGGGCAGGCAGTCGAGGGAGGTGATGGAGGCGAGGCGGGTTGTGTAGGCTCCCGCAGCTGCAGACCGAGTCAGGGGGGGAAACTCGGCCAGGGAGGCGTCGCAGGCGGAGTCCCGCCACAGGCAGTGGGGGTGGTGGGAGGTGGCCAGGCGGGCGTGCAGGTTGGTGGCGGCCTGTGGAGGAGAGAGGGTGTGTGTGTGTGTGAAAAGGGTGGTGCAGTCTCTTGCCCACTTTTCACTCTGCTCGCCCACAAAAAAAAACATCTGACCTCCTTCAGCTCGTCAGCCGTCATGTCAGGCGGCAGAGGGAACGATATGCGGGCGCCGCAGGACTGGAGAGAAGAGGGAGGAGGAGGGGGAAAACGTCAGTGCAGGCGTGTTGCCGCAAAAAACGCACACCCCACCCCTCACCTTCCCTCTTCTCACCTTGCACTCCACCATATCCACCCCCACGTTGGCCCACCCCCGGCTCGCCGCCTCGAGCGGCGTCGCCCCCGCCGGCTTGGCAAACCAGGTGGCGGACCGAAACGACACGAGCCGCCTGAACAAGTCGTCCCGCGACCAGGGGCGCACCGCGGGCCTCGGGTCGCGCCCCGTGCGGGCGCGGGCGGCTGCCGCCACGGCAGCCAGGGAGGGGGCGGACGGGTCGGGCGTGCCGGCGAGGGTGGGCGCGTAGATGAGCGCGTCGACCGCGCGGCGCAGGCGGTCGGCGTCCATTGGGGGTGGGGGGGGTGGGGGGGACGGCCAGCAACACGGGGAAGGCGGGCGTGCACACAGCTGGCAGCCGCGAAGACAGAGGGCCCGCGAGACAGAGATTGAGATTGAAAAAGCTATTCGCAACTATACCGAAGAAAAAAAAAAAACTCTTCCCTCTACTCGCCGTCCTCCTTGTGCCACCGAAACGTCAGGTTGACCCTCGCCCCCTCCACCCCCGCCCTGGCCGGCACCGCGTGCTGCCAGTGCGCCTGCGTGGACCCCAGCATCAGCAGCACGTCGCCGGCGCCCAGGGTGTAGGCAACGCGGTCGGCGTGGTCGGCTGTCCGCCGCAGGATGAACTCTCGCCCGGTGCCAAACGAGGCGGACCCAATCGTGATGTCGCCACCACGTGGCCCGTAGGCAGCAGCTTCAGCATCCGAGTGCCAGGACATGCAGTCGGTGCCGTCGCGGTACAGGTTGGCGAGGACGCAGTTGAAGCGGGGGGGGGGGGGCGCAGCCCGCGGCGGACGCGGCAGCAACCACAGCGTCGTGTGCCGCCGCGACGGCGGGCGGCCACGGGCCGGGGTGCAGCGTCAGCTTGGAGTAGGTGTAGGGCGGCACCCTGTGGCCGGGCGGGGCCAGAAAGGCCACCAGCCTGCGCTGCGGCGTCGTGCGGCCAAAGACGGTCACGTCGCGCTGTTGCCAGTCCACCTCTGTTACAAGGGAGGTCAAAAGATCGCCCGCCGCTGGCACCGCGGCCGGCGCATACACCACGGTCGCACCATCCCCCAGGTCCAGGCGGCCAGTGGGGCCTGGGCGGGGGGGTGGCGCCCGCGCGTGCTTGGCGGACGGCGTGTCGGCCGCGCCGCGGACCGTCGGCCCCCCCACCGCCGCCCACGACAGCGTCGCCTGCCGCTTGCGTATCACTTGCCTGCCGCCGTCCGTGTCGACAGCCGTGCCGACCTGGCAGCGTCCTTGGCGTCGTACACCTCGTCCCGCAGTGCTGCGACCGCGGCTTCGCGCTCCCGCACGCGTTTGGACACAAAGGGCGCCCCCGCCACGGCCAGGGCCAGGGTGACGCCCAGGGCGACGCGGGGCAGGGAGGCGCCGCCGAAGCGGGTGGACATGAAAAGAAGGGAGGGCGTGGCAATGCAGGAGGAAGCAGAGAGTGAGGGGTGGCTCAGCCCCGATGCCGGCTCTCTCCTGCGCACACCTCTTTTTTTTTTGTCTTTCCCCGCGCCCATCCCGTCCAAGCACCTGCCACAATGGGGGTAAGTGGTGGGTGTGTGCACACGCGCGCACGTCTCCCCCCGCTCCAACCAGGGAGGGAGAGGCGGGAGGGAGGGAGGGAGGGAGAGGGGAGGGGGCCGCACGCCGACCGCCGACCGGCCGCCAAAGCCCGCGTTCGCGGCCGCGCCGGCGCCCCCCCGACCGCGTCCTCTGGCCACTGTCCCCGCCGCCGGCACCACGCGCGGCGCCCGGGACGTCTGCGTCGCCCGCATGGCAGGACGTTGGGTGGCACACCGGGCTCGAACGAGTGCGGGCCGCCGCCACCGCCGCGTCTCGGCCCACCCCCCCCCGATCGACGGTCCGGCGGCCTCCCCTTGCCACCGCCGCCCTGCTGCCCGGCTCTGGTCGCCTGCCCCCGCCTCACGCGCTGCGCACTGTATGTGCACGCCGAGTGTGGGGGGGGACGTGGGCGTCGCCAGTGGTGTCCTGCCCCCCAGGGAGCGGCGCGCGCGGGGGGCCGGGCGGCGGCGGCCTCGCTCGCTTGCGAAGCGGCGCGGGTCTCCCTGCCTCGTCGCTGCCGCCCGGGCCGCCCCAATTGGCGCCATCGCGAGCCTGCAGGCAGTGCGTTGCGCGCTCCAGAAGCGCGCACCGCGCTTGGAAGCAAAGAAGCGAACCCCCGCCCCCCTCCCCGACCCTTTTGCTCACCGACCCTCCCCTCCCCCTTCACACCTCACAGTCCCTCTCCATGTCTGAATCCTTCCAGCACATCATCCGCGTGCTCAACACCAACCTGAACGGCACCGTCAAGGCTCCCTTCGCCCTGACCGCGGTGCGCGGCGTGGGGCGGCGCTTTGCGACGCTCGCCTGCAAAAAAGCCGAAGTCAACGTCCACAAGCGCGCGGGCGAGTTGACGGCCGCCGAACTCGAGCAGTTGATGGTCATCGTCGCCAACCCGCGCACCTTTAAGGTGCCCGACTGGTTCCTCAACAGGCAGCGCGACCCGAAGGACGGCACGTCGTCGCAAGTCACTTCCTCCCAGCTCGACACGAAAGCGCGCGACGACCTGGAGCGCCTCAAAAAGATTCGCAACCACAGGGGGCTGCGCCACTACTGGGGCCTGCGCGTGAAGGGGCAACACACCAAGACGACCGGGCGCCGCGGGCGCACGGTGGGCGTGGGCGGGCACAAGAAGTGAGGAGAGGAACGAGGGGTGCGAAACCGCGCCCGCTGTTTTTTCCTTGTCTTTTGTGTTTACACCCTTTTTTTCCTACTTTGTGCGAACTCGAGTCTTTGCACGTGCTCTGCAAAACATCCATCCAAAAACAAACACACGTGGCGTGGTGGGGAGACAGGTGGCAGCAGACCGACGCGAAAACACGTCGCTTTTGACACTCTCCGGCACTTCCTCTCCTCCGTCTCTCGACACACACTCCCTCCATCCCCAAAGTAAGCCCCCTCGAAACCGCGGTCCCTGGTGCCCTGTTAATGCTGGTGTGGGTGGTGGCGACAGAGGCAACGGGTTGAGAGGCAGGGCGCAGGGGATGTTTTTTGACACGCCAAATGGGGCAAAAAGTACGTCTTTTTTCACCCGTCTGCCTGCCCACACTTTCCCCCCAGCCGTCTTCTTCCTCCCCAAAACACGCACGATGTCCTTCCTGTGTCTGGGCTGTGTTAGCCAGGGCACCGTGCGGGTGGTCGAGCAGGTAGGATGGAGGGCAGGGGGCGCGCGGTGGTTAGCAGTTTTGTTGGTCGGCGTCACACCACCCTCCCCACACCCTCCCCACACAGCTGGGCCGCTTTGAACGTGTCGCCCGCCCGGGCTTCACCTGCCTCCTGTGGCCCCTGCAATACTTTGCGGGGGCGCCCGTGTCGTTGCGCGTGTCCCAGGTGGACATCCGTGTGACGAGTAAAACTTCCGATGATGTTTTCGTTGATGTCCACGTCTCCGTCCAATACTCCGTCGACGAAGCCTCCGCCTACAACGCCTTCTACCGGCTGTCCAACCCTGTCCAACAACTGACCGCCTACGTGTGCGACACGGTGCGGTCGACGGTGCCAAAGTTGACACTGGCCGATGTCTTCATTCGCAAAGACGTGATTGCGCAAGCAGTGCGCGACGAGCTGACGAAGCAGATCGGGTCCTGGGGGTACACCCTGCTGGGGGCTCTCGTCACCGACATCAGTCCCGAGGCGCAAGTGCGCAACGCGATGAACGAGATTCAGGCGCAACAACGCCTGCGCCAAGCCGCCAAAGAGAAAGCAGAGGCCAACAAGATACTCGCCGTCACCGCTGCCTCTGCTGACGCGGAGTCCAAGTTTCTGCAGGGGCAGGGGATTGCGCGCCAGCGGCAGGCCATCATCGAGGGGCTGCGCGAGTCGGTCATCTCGTTTGGGGACACTGTGTCGGGCATCGACTCCAAAGACGTGCTGAACTTGATGCTCATGACTCAATGGCTGGACACTTTGCACGCTGTCGGTGCCAATGCGAAAACGAACGCCGTGTTCCTGCCGTCGTCGCCGGCCGCGTTTGGCGACCTGAGCGGCCAGATCGCACAGGCCGTGTTGGCGAGCGGGGCGGCCGCGCCGCAGGTGGCCACGATGTCGCGGGACTGAAGAGGAGGTGTTGGGAGAATAAGAGGAGGGAGAGACGGTGATCATCGGGCTTGAAGGGAGATGAAAAGAGGGCAAGAGAGCGACGGACGTCGAAAAACGTGAAAACAAAACACACACCCTTTGCCTTTTTCTTTCGCGCCACACACGCTTCCCTTCCGCGTCTTACCCTCGCGCCTGCAGAGCCATCCACTCTCCGCACCACAGGAGAGAGAGAGAAGACTCGACCCCCTCGGGCTTCTCCTCTCACGCGCGGCATTGAACACGCCTGCTGTCCCACGCTCCCTTCCCTTCAACACACTCTGACCTCCCGCGATGTCGGTGCGTACTTGGGCCCCATGGAGCCGGACTTGGGGTTGCTGCGAGGAGACCGGGCGGGGCGAGGGAGGGCGTCCGCGTGCCGCGCGCGCATCGCGTCGGGGCCGTCCCATCCTCCTCTTTCCGCCGCGGCGTCGTCACACGCCCCTGTCTCCCCTCACACACGCACACTCACGCACTCACCCACACCCCACCAGATCTTCGAATACAACGGGTCCGCCATCGTGGCGATGGCGGGCGACGGGTGCGTCGCGATCGCGTCCGACCTGCGCCTCGGCGTCCAGTTCCAGACGCTGGCGACCGACCACCCTAAAGTGCACCGCATCCACGACCGCCTGTACGTAGGGCTGGCGGGGCTGGCGACTGATGCGGCGACTTTAGCTGCTCGCCTGGCCTTCAAACACAACCTCTACAAATTACGGGAAGAGCGCGACATGCGGCCCGCCGCCTTTGCGGAGGCCCTGTCCGCCACCCTGTACGAGAAACGTTTTGGGCCGTACTTTGTGTCGCCCGTGGTGGCGGGGCTTGAGGCGGACGGGAAGCCGTACCTGTGCGGCATGGACTCGATTGGTGCGATTGAGACCGCCGCCGACTTCATGGTCGCCGGCACCGCCCCCGACTCGCTGTACGGCATGTGCGAGTCCATGTGGAAGCCGGGCATGGATGCCGACGCCCTGTTTGAGACGCTGTCTGCATGCCTGCTGTCGGGCGTGGACCGCGACGCGCTGGCGGGGTGGGGTGCGATTGTGTACGTCGTCACGAAAGATGGAGCCGTCGTGCGCACGCTCAAGGGGCGCATGGATTGATTGTGATGTGTGGGTGGTGTGGGTGCGTGGTGGTGGCGGTGGCGGCAAGGGGCGCAGACACACACGCAACGCTTCTTTTTCTTGCCTGATCTGTTCTTTCTTCTCTTCTGCAACAAAGAAAAGCGCTGTCTTTTTTCAACGCTTTAGCTGCCAGCGCTGGGCTGCGTTGGGGGTCGCAGGGAGGGGGTGTCGAAAAAGTGTGGGTCGAGGCGTGAGAAAGAAATAGGGCGGACGTCACTCTCTGCCCCTTTTGCCCCGCCCGCTCGCGGCCTCCCGACGCGACACCCGACGCCACGCAACCCAGCACCACACACACACACCCTTTTTCCAAAATGCGCGCCTCCTCGCTGCGCCCCTCCCCCGCCCGCCGCGCGCCGCGCGCGCCCGCAGCGGCCGCGACCGTCGCGGCCGCGCCGCCCACCGCGGCCGGCATCGCGCCCCCCGACGTGGGGCGCCACTTTCTGCACATCGATGACTTCTCCCGGGACGAGCTGGACGCCGTGCTGGCGACCGCGGTGCGCGTGAAAAAAGAGTTGAAGACGGGGGACGGGTCGTACCAGCCGCTGAAAGGCAAAACGATGGCCATGATTTTCACCAAGCCGTCCATGCGGACGCGGGTCAGTTTTGAGACGGTGAGTTGGAAGGTAGGGGAGGGGAGGGCAGGAGGGGCGGGCGTGGGAGAGGGAAATTGCGTCGCTTTCCGACCTAGTCTCACCAAAAAAACCTCCCTCCCCACCACACAGGGCTTCTTCCGCCTGGGCGGCCACGCCATCTACCTGGGCCCCGACACCATTGAATTCGGCAAGCGGGAGGCCACCAAAGACATCGCCCGCGTCATCTCGCGCTACAACGATGTGATCATGGCGCGCCTGTTTGCGCACTCAGACCTGCTCGAACTCGCCGACTACTCCACGTCTCCCGTCGTCAACGGGCTCACCGACTACAACCATCCCTGTCAAATCATGGCAGACGCGCTGACCATGCTGGAGACGGTGGGGCGGCTGGATGGCACGAAAGTTGTTTACGTGGGCGACGGCAACAACATCGCGCACTCCTGGATCCGGCTCGCCGCCCGCTACTCCGTGGACGTCGTCATCGCGTGCCCTGAGGGCTACGAACCCGACGCCGCCACCGTGGCCGCCGCCAATGCGGCGGGCGTGGGGCGGGTGTCCATCAGTCATGCACCGCGCGACGCTGTCAAGGGAGCCGACGTCGTGTACACCGACGTGTGGGCGTCCATGGGGCAAAAGGAGGAGGCGGCAGAGCGCAAGAAACGGTTTGCGGGGTTCTGTGTGGATGAAGCCATGATGGCGGCGGCCGGGCCGCAGGCGTGGTTTCAACATTGTTTACCGGCGGAGCGTGGCGTCGAGACGACGGACGGCGTCGTCGAGTCCCCGCGCAGCGTCGTGTTCCAGGAGGCGGAGAACCGGATGCACGCGCAGAATGCCATCCTGTTGCACTGCATGGGGGTGGAGTGAGGTGAAAGGGAAAGAGAGGGGGTGACCCGTTTTTTTCGTTTTGTTTGTTGCTGTAAAACTCTCCTTTTTTTATTGTGTGTGTGTGTGATTCTTCCGGTCCACACCGTGTTTACACAGCAAGCCGGGCGACAGCGGGTGCAGCCGCGTCTCACGACCACAGCACACACACGAGAGGGGGGGGATGCCCGCTCGAGGGGAGGGGCTCAGCACGAGCCCCCCCGCTTCCCCAGCGTTTGCGTCCCCTTTCCTTCTCTCTCTTTTGTCCGTATTAGTAACCCCACAAGCAAAGCATGCCTCCCGTCGTGTCTCCTACACCTCTTTCTCTCAAGACGGCTTCGTGGCGGCCCCCAGTTTGTCCATGACAGGCTTCAATTGCGCAGACGCCTTATTTGCGGCGTCGCCGATCTTCTGGCGGGTCTCGGGCTGTGGTGTGTGGGAGTGTGGGGGGGGGAGGGTTGGGGAATGGTTTGGCGCGGGTGGCGGGCAGAGGAGCTTGGTTTGGGGGAGGTCGGCGTGCGTGGACAGCATTGCTGTCTCGTCGCTCGGCGAGTCTCAGCGCAAATGCGACGCGTGTGGCTGGCGTCCACCCCCTCATTTCGCCTCGATGGACGCGATGTGCATTGTAGAGTTGTAGACGACGGGGCGGTGAAGCCGAGCACGCCGAATTGCGGGCCAACTCCCGCTCCCATCGCGCGTCCACAAGGTTGCCCACATTCTCACTTCCTGCCTGCCCCACGCCCCGCCTCCCTTTCCCCCGCCCCCAAATACTCACGTCCTCCAGCGCGTGCTCGATCTTCTCGATGACGTCGTGCACCTTCTTGGCGGCGTCCTCGCCCAGCGTCTTGCGCACCGCTTCCTCCACCTTGGGCTGCGCGGTGTCGATGCCCTTCGCCAGTTTGTCGAGAGCGCCGTCCATTGTGTTGTGGTTGATGAAGGTGTGTGCGAGGGAGGAAGGGAAAAGGTTGTGGAGAGAGAAAGGTGGGCAATAGTGGCGAGCGAAAAAACGAAACGTGTTACGTGTTATGTCGTCTTCACACACACACACTCAACCCTCCCCGCCGTGGAAACAACAAAACCACGCGCGACACACCCACCCACCTCCACACAATGCCATGACCGACCCTCGCACCAAGCGGCCGCGGTCGCGGTCGCCCCCCGCGCGCCCGCGCACGGGGCGCACAGCGGTGGTCATCTCCCCCGTGCTGGCCGACCCGGCGCCCAGGCGGGGCAGTAGTCGAGGCGGCAGTGTGGTGACCACCCGCCGGTCGGCGCTGGCGGGCACCGCGCCGTCGTGGGCGGCGCCAGCACCGCCAATCGCTGCCCCATCGACCGTGCGTGCTGCCGCGCCGCGCCCACCAGCGCCGTCCCTGCGCCGCCCGCCACCCTCTCTGCAGCCCAGGCGATCCCCGCCACTAGCAGGAGGAGGAGGAGGGGGGGCGGCGGCCACCGCGTCCCGCGGTCCGTCGGCGCAGCGGGCTGCCACCACCTCCGACGCTCTCCACGACGCCGCCCTGGACGGCCGTCTGTGGTATGCCGCGTGTGGGGCTGCCTGTACTGCTGCTGGTGGCGGCCGGAGCACCCCACCCCCCCTGCCCATCGAGTTTGACAACGCCGACGCGTACGTGGCCCTCCACCGCCCCCTCCTCCACGAAGAAGCGCGCCAGTGCGTGCGGGCCGGGTGGGCGGAAGCCGCAGCCTCAGGACGGACCCTGTGGCGGGTGGACGTGGTGGCGATGGTGGACGGCGGGCGCGGCCGCGTCGTCGCGACAGCCGGCTTCCCACGCGGCGCGCCGCGCCCGCCCCCGGGAGCCCTGCACGATGGCGACGTCGTCGTGCTGACGCGGGGGCGCCCCCCCGTCGACGACGCGGCAGACTGGGCGGCGGGCGGGAGAGGCGCGGCCGCGGATGGAGGGGTGGAGCTGGAGGAGGGGGAGGTGCCGGGTGGGGGGGGGCAACGCACACGCACACGCCCCTCCCTCCACCCCGCCCGCCCCGTTTGCGGGCGTGTTGCGGGTGCGGGGGGACACTGTGACCGTGACGGGGAGGCCGGTGTGCCCGGGGCACGAGGGACGGGCGGCAAACGCAGCAGCGCCCTGCACCTCTTCCCTCGCCGCACTCCGCGCCGGCGGCGCCGGCTGGTGGCTCACCGTCGCCGGCCCCCTCACCACTTCGGTGCGTGAGCTGGCCGCCCTGGACGCCGTCCCACGCATGCCTCTGGCGGGCGCCCTGCTGTCCCCGTCGGCCGCCGCCGCGCGTGCAGTGCGCCCGGGCTCCGCTGCCGCGCGCCGCTGGCCGCCAGAGGTGGGGGCCCCCGACTTTGTGGCCCACCTGCAGGCCACGTTTGACCACGCTCAGTTGCGAGCGATTGAGGTGGCCGCCTGCCACTTGAGCGGGGGCGCGGGGCTGGGCGCGCTGCGGTCGACGGGACTCTATGAACCGCCTCGCACACATCCACCACCCTTCACGCTGATCCAGGGCCCCCCCGGCACCGGCAAAACGCACACCGTGGTGGGCGTGTTGAATGTGTGGCACCTGGTGGCGTACCAGAGGCACTATGCTGCGCGGGCGGCCGCGCTGGGCGCAGGCAGAGGGCCGCGCGGCAACGCTGCCACCCCAGTCCCCACCCACACCGCCCGCCGCCCCCGCCTCCTCGTCACCGCCCCCTCCAACGCGGCCGTCGATGAACTGCTGCGCCGCGTGACGGAGCGCGGCTTTGTGGATGGAGGGGGGTCGACGTACCGCCCCAGTGTCGTGCGCGTCGGCTCGGACGCCGCCCCCCTCGCCCCCGCGGCGCGGGCGGTGTGGGTGGACGTGTTGGTGGCCGAGCTGTTGGCCCAGACCCCCGCCGCCAGGGCGGCCGCCCTGGCGTCCGCACGTGCCAAGGCGGGCGACGCAGCGCGCCGCGTCGCGGCCGTGCGGCGCACTCTGGCCTCCGCCCTGGGCACAGACGGTGAGGCCGCCTCCCTCAACGCATTCATGGCGACTGACGATGCACGTGAGCGGGCCGAGCTGACGGTGTCCCGCCTGGAGACGGCGGCAGCGGCCGACCGCGGCAGCGCGGCCGCGCGCCGCACGGCGCGCGACACCCTGGAAGCCTCCTTCATCGACACCGCGGAGATGGTGTTTACGACGCTGTCGTCGACGGGGCGCAAACTGTTCGACCGGGCGCGTGGGAGTGCGGCCTTTGACACAGTTTTAATTGACGAGGCTGCCCAGGCAACTGAAGTCGCGGCCCTGCAAGCCCTGGCCCTGGGCGCGCGCGCCACCGTCCTGGTGGGCGACCCGCGCCAACTGCCCGCCACCGTGCTGTCGGGCGTGGCCAGGGCGGGCGGGCTGGCGAGGTCCCTGTTTGAGCGGCTGGTGTGGGGAGGCGTCCCAGCCGCGCTGTTGGCCGTCCAATACCGAATGCACCCCTCCATCCGGGCCTTCCCGTCCACCGCCTACTATGGTGGCGCCCTGGAGGATGCGCCGTCCGTGCTGGCGCGGCCTCCCCCCCCGTTTTATGCGTCAGCGTTGTTAAAACCTTACGCCCTGTTTGACGTGTCGCGCGCGCGCGAGCGGCGTGCTGCGGGCCGGGGCGGCCCCTCCTTGGCCAACGATGCGGAGGCACAGCTGGCGGCTGCGCTGTATGCGGAACTCAGGCGGGCACTGATCGAGGCGGCGGCGGCGGCAGCAGCAGCCGGCCTCCCCCCCCCCGCGCCCCGTCACCGTCGGCGTCCTCACCCCCTACCGCGCCCAGGTGGCCGCCGTCACCGCCGCTCTAAATGCTGCCGTCGGCTCCCGCGCGGCAGCGGGAGTGCGGGTGGCCACCGTGGACGCGTTCCAGGGGTCGGAGGTGGATGTCGCCATTTTGACGACGGTGCGCGCGCGCGGCCACGCCCACGCCTCCCTCCACCACGGCGGCGTCGGCTTCCTGGATGACGACCGCCGCCTCAACGTGGCCGTCACACGAGCCCGCCAAGCCCTGTGGATCGTGGGGTGCGCGGCCACGCTGGCTGGGTCGCCCGCGTGGAGGGCGCTGCTGGCCGACGCGCGGGCGCGCGGGGTCGTCATCCAGGACGCGGACGCGGGGTCGCTGTTTCCGGGTCACCGGCCGTGGAGGGAAGAGGATGGCGGGGGCAGAGGGGCGGAGGTGACGGCGGCGCCGGTGTTGTCGCCTCGTTCGCGCAGAGTTTTGTTTTAGAGAGAGATAGAAACACACTGTCGAACCACATTCATTTTTCTGTCCTTGCCCCCTGTCCCTCTCTTTGCGCTGCTCTCTCTGTCTCTGCGTGCGATGGTCAGTGGGCAGAGGGAGGCGGGGCAAAGCGGCGGCAGACGGGGAACACACGCGCGCTCTCAACCAACCACCACCCTCCCCACAGTCCTTCCTCCCCGTCCCCCCCTACCTATCCACCGCCGCCAAGCAGGTGGCCATGGCCGCCCTGGCTGACGCCCCCCCGGGGGCCGGCGTCGTGCTGACGCCGCGCCCCGCGTCTGCGCCGGCGCCGCGCCGCGCGCGGCGCGGGCGGGCGCGTGCCAAAAGCGCCTCGGACGACGCACCACTGGCCCCAAAGGATGGTGCGAACGCTCACAACGCGGCCACTGGGGGCGGCGCCACCCCCGAGGGCGGGCGCGCGGGCACGCCGCCGCGCGGCGGCGCGCCCGCGCCCGCGCCCGCGGGGCGGCGCTGGAGGCTGATCGGGCTGAAGCGGATGGCGGGGCTGCGGTGAGGGTGTGCGCAGAGGATGGTGTGTGTGTGTGTGTGGATCGGTGCATTACGTTTTTCAGGGGTGGGGGCGGAGGGAGGCAACGAGAGGCGACGAGGTGCAAGAGCCAAAACACAACTCTATCAGCGTTTTGCGTCTCTCTTCCGCTCCGCCCGCTCCTCCCTCAGAAACTAGTCCCCCACCCGCTGCACCCGGGCGCGACACACCCCACCCAGCCCCGTCCCCTGGTCAGCGGGAGCACGGTCTCCACGCATTGGTCTCTCCCGCGCGCGCCCGCGCATTTCCTGCCTCCGCGCTCCACCCCCCTGCTTTTCCCAGCCATGCCCTACGCCTCCTCCAACGCGTTTGCCGCCCTGGACCGGCCCAAGCCCAAACCCAAGCCGTCCCCCCCCCCGTCGACGACGCCGACGCTGCCGCCGCACGCGCCGCGTCTGCAGCCGCGCTGGAAGCGGCCGTGTTTTCGGGCGGGCGGCTGGCGTCCGTGTCCAACTGGGCCGACTCGGACGACGAGTTTGCCGGAGTGGAGGAGGGTGGCGAGTGGGTGAGTAGGGAGAGGGAGGGGTGGGGGAGAGACCCCCCGAGGCGGGCCGCCGCGCAAGCCAATCGACTCTTGCTGTCGCCCCCCGCAGACGCCTGCTCATCCATGCCCACCCCCCCTTGTCCACACACTCACAGACCGACGCTGCGCACCAGCCTGGCACGCCGGAAGTGGCGTCCGAGGTGAGGAGACGTTCGATGGGGGGAGACAAAATACGCGGCCGCGGCATCCACCCCCACACCCACTCACCCACCTCCCCCTCCGTCCCACCCCAGGCTGACGACGACGACGCCCCCCACCCCGCCGCCGCCATCGAGGCCGAGCTGGGCCTGGAGCTGGCCCCCTCCGGCGACGACGACGACGACGCCTCCGACGCGTCGCCACGCGCGCCGACGTCGCCCCCGGGCGCGGTGCCCGCGCGCCGCGGCAGCGCGGCGCGGGCGACGCCCGAGCAGCCCCGGGCCGAGCCGCAGCCCGAGCGTCAGCTGTCCAAGAAGGAGCTGCGCGCGCGCGAGCTGGCCGAGCTGGACGCCGCGCTGGCGGAGCTGGGCGTGGCGGCGGGGGGTGGGGGTGGTAACGACGCCACCGCCGCCGCCGCCACCCAACAACCCGCCGAGTCGGACGCCGCCGCCCGCCGCCGCCGCAAAAAGGAGCGCGCCAAAGCGGTGGCCGCCGCCAGCGGGGATGCCACCGGCCCTGCCTCCCCAGAGCCCGCGTCGCGGCCGCCGCCGCCGCCCGAGCCGGAGGCGGACACCGCCCCCGTGGACCCGGAGGCCGCCCGCAAGGCGCTGGCCAAGCGGTTGACCGCCTCCAAAGCCAAGCCCGTGGAGACGGCGGCCCAGCGGGCGGCGCGGGAGGCGCGCGAGCGCGCGGGTGCGGCCAAGAAAAAGGGCGCCAAAACGGGGCGCGACACGTGGAACCAGGCGCCCACGCGGTGACGAGAGAGAGGTTGGATGGTGCGTCTGTTTTTTCTTTCGCTGGCGTCCGTTGGATCGTGCCCCGCGCCCTTTCCTTTTCCTGCCGCCGTTGTTTTTCACTTTCTTCCGATCATCCACACTACTTTCCCTCTTGCACCCTGCCCCCCCCCCCCGAACAACAAAACCCCCACCTTTTTTTCTTGCCGGTTGATTTCTTGAAGCTATTCGGGTGTGTGCGTCCTTCCTTTGCTCGTGTGCCGCGCCCCCTGAAGAGAAACCTTCAGGGGCTGTGTCAAACAAAACCAAACACCACTTTATCAACCCGACCCTCCTCTCCCCATCTGCTGTCCGCCCGCCCTCCTCTCCCCCCTGCCAGCCACAAAAAAGATGCGCGCCGCCCGTGTTGCCACGTCGCGGATGCCTGCGTGTGCCTGTGTTGCGCCCCGTGCCGCGGCGCCGGCGCGGCCAGCGCGGCCGGTGCTTGCGCGGCCGACAGTCAGCACCCGACTGCTGGGCGGGTCGGCGGCCCTCGTTGCCTCCCCCTCCCGCGTCAGCGTGGTGGTGGCTGCTTCCTCGTCGGGTGAGTGGTTGTGTGCAGGAGGAAAGGGGGGGAAACCAAGGGGGAATCGGCGGTCGATGGGGGCAACAAGGACCGGCCTGGCCGACGCAGACGCTCCTATCCCCCACTTTTCCGTCCCTTCCCTCCAGGCGCCGCCTCCCCCGAAACCAAGCAGACGCTCGTCCTGGGCGGCCTGTTTGGCGCGTGGTACTTGTTCAACATCTACTTCAACATGTGAGTAGCGTGTGGGAGGAGTGAGGGAAGGATTGTTGGTGGATGAAGCGTCTGCTGGATGAGAGCGCGGCTGCATACCCCTTCCACTCACCGTCACCCTGTCGCTCCCGTAACCCTCTCTCCCCCCCCAACACACACTCAGCTACAACAAGCAGGTTCTGGGCGCGTTTCCCTACCCGCTGACGTGCACGTGCTTGCAGGTGAGAGGAAGGAGAGTAGAGGGGTGGTGGTGTGAGTCGGGGCGTTGTTTTTTCTCTTGTCCCACTCCCTCTTTCCCTCACACAGTTCGCCGTGGGCAGCCTGCTGGCGGGCGCCATGTGGGCGACCGGCCTGCACCCCCGCCCCAAAGTGGACAAACAGCTGGTGCGTTGGTTTTTTGGGGGCGTGTTGAAGGCGAAAAACAAGAGAGGCTCCCGTCCCAACGCATTCACCCTCCCTTCCCACCTACCCCAGATCAAAACCATCGCCCCCCTCGCCGTCGTCCACACCCTGGGCAACCTGCTGACCAACGTGTCCCTGGGCGCGGTCGCCGTCTCCTTCACCCACACCATCAAGGCGATGGAGCCCTTCTTCTCGGTCCTCCTGTCCGCCATGTTCCTTGGCGAGAAACCCGCCCCCGCCGTCCTGTTGACCCTGCTCCCGATTGTGGGTGGTGTCGCCGCCGCGTCCGCGTCTGAGGCGACGTTCAACTGGCAGGGGTTCCTGGCTGCCATGGGGTCAAACGTGACCTTCCAGTCGCGCAACGTGCTCTCAAAAAAATTCATGGGCGCGGCCAAAGGCTCCCTCGACAATATCAACCTGTTCTCCATCATCACCATGCTGTCCTTTGTCCTGCTGGCCCCCATCACCCTGGCGGCGGAGGGGGTGCGCCTGACGCCGGGCGCGCTGGCTGCGGCGGGGGTCGCCGACACGCCCCTCCTGTGGCAGCGCGCTCTCTCTGCCGCCGTCTGCTTCCACGCCTACCAGCAAGTCTCCTACATGATCCTGCAGCGCGTGTCCCCCGTCACCCACTCCATCGGCAACTGTGTCAAGCGGGTGGTGGTGATTGCCGCTTCGGTCGTGTTTTTCAAAAACCCGATGTCGTCTCAGTCGCTGGTGGGCACCGCGATCGCGCTGGGCGGCGTGTTTGCCTACTCCCAGGTCAAGCGGGCTCAGGTCAAGGCCAAGGCGGCGTGATGAGAGAGGGAAGAGAGAGGGAAGAGAGAGGGAAGAGAGAAGAGAGAGAGAGAGAGAGAGAGAACGTGTTTTGGAAGAGGGGTTGTTTTTCTTCTTTTTTCATCATCATCCCGAGAGAGCAAAACAAAAAGCACAACATCAAAGAAAAAATACACACAGAGAGGCAGGTGGGGACGGATAAGAGAAACACAGACAGCAGCTCACACACCTCACGCACCCCCGCCGCAGCCGGCGTTGGTGTCGCCTCCGGCGGCAGCCTCCCCTTCACCATCCTCTTCCAGCTCCAACGCGTCCAACAACTCTTCCAGCGGCACCGTGGGCACATCATCCTCGCTGCCACTGCCCCCATCGCTGGCTTCCATGGGGGCTGCCTCCGCCCCGGTGTCCAGTGGGAGGGATGCCGCAGGGTCGCGGTACAGCGAAATCTTTTTGCGCAGGTCTGCATCCTCCTCGATCTCCTCCAGGAAGCGCTCCATGTCGGCCTCCTCGCCCCCCGCGTCCGCGGCAGCCGCGGCGGCGGCCCGGGCAGCGATGCGGGAGCGAGCGCGGTCGGCGTCGGCGGTCTCGTCGGCGTCCGCGTTGTTGTCCACCGCCATGCGCTTCAACACCCACGGCCGCCTCTCGCCACGCGCGCGGCGGCGGCGCCTCGCTTCAGCAAACGATTTGCGCACCAGCAGGGCGTCGGGCAGGGCGTACCCACGCTGGCAGGCGGCGTCAAAGGCGGCGTCCGAAGGGGCAGCCGTTGCCAGATCATACCCCACCGCCTCGTCACCCGGGTGCAGGACGCCGCCCAGGTGGGTGCGCACAACGCACGTGCGGTCGTTGACCCCAAAGTCGGACTTGCGGGCCAGGGTGACGTCGGCCAGGGTGTGGCGGCGGGTGGACCCGGCGTCGCCGCCCACGCGCTCCACGTCCAGCACCACATACTCAGCCAGCGAGCGAGACGACAGGAGGGGCTTGAACGGGGCCCTCCAAAACTGGACCGCATCCAGCACCGCTTCCCGCAGGGTGGCGGGGTCGGTCAGGGTGATGCCGGCGGTGACACGCGTCACCAGGACGAGGGGGCCGAGGCCGCCGAGGGAGTGGGTGAGTTTGGGGGGAAGGAAGACGAGGTCGTCCTGTGTTGGTGTGTGGGTGGAGAGGGGGGGGAGGAGGGGGTCGGTGTGTGTGGTGTTTTGGTTTTTTCGTCGACGCCCGCGCCTTTCCTCTCTCTCTCTCTCTTGCCCCCCTGCGCCTTCAGCCACATCGTGCGTCGCCAGTCCCCGCGCCGCAGAGGGCGCGGGTGTTGAGTCCGACAGCAATTTTGACATTGTCGGTGTTTGGTTTCGATCATCAGGCACAGCGCTTTGCCACCATTTTAACCCGCCCCCCCCCCCCCCCCCCCCCTTCCCCTCCACTCACCCTGCACACCGGCGCGATCTCCAGGCTGAACGTGTACTTGTAGTTGTAGGTGGACGTGTGCGTGTTGTGGGACACCAGCTGCTTGTCCGCCCGGTGGCGGGCGGGCACGGACGACTGCACAAAATCGACAAACTTGCTCGCCCCAGCGCGCGACGCAAAGTGAAAGTCGAGTCCGCCCCCCGACGCGCGCACGCCCACGGCGGCGGCATCCGCCCGCCCCCGCAGGATGGCTTGCTCCAGGTAGAAGAAGGTGCGTTTGTGGCCCACGTGTTGGCGCACCTGGACGGACGCGGTCCAGGCTTCCGCGTTGGTCGCAGCCCGAGTGCACGTGATGCACTGGTGAGGCTCCACAACGTAGTCCACCACACACCCTTGTTGCAGGGTGGCCCCGCCCACGACTTCGCCCTGAACCGCCAGCTTGACTTTGAGGCGGCGGGAGTGGGGCTCCGTCCAGATGAAGCCCGCGTCAATTAGGCGCACCTTGGACAGGCCGCGAATGCGGCGCACGCACACTTGCAGCAGGGCGGCCGACTCGGGGGGCGCCGCGACCCAGTGTTTGGGGGGTTGGAGGTAGCACTCGCACGAGGGGCACCAGAGGAGGGTGATCTGGGTGTGGTGGTGGGTGGGCGGGTGGGTGGTGAGGGAAACAAAAAACGGGCGCGGTTTTTAACCCTTCTCTCTCTCCCCACACACTCTCTCACCTGCTTGGACAGTCCCTCCGTGATGTCCACCTGGGACCGTATGCAGGTGACGCACATGTTGGACGGGTTGGGCAGGATGGACGTGCCGCAGAGGCAGCAGAGGCTGTGGGGTGGGCAGGGAGGAAAAGGTCGGTCGGCGGCGCCTGGCCAATGCGGCGGCCCGAAGAAGAAAACGCGGCCAGCAAACCCTCCCCCCACCCACACACGCTGGCCTCCCATGCAGCATGCACTGCTGTGTTGCTATGTGCCCCCCTGCGCCACCAGAAGGCCTGCAATGCTGGCCTCTCCCCCCCCCCTGCCAACACTCCCAACTTACACGTGCGCCTGCGTGCGCTGCGGCACAAACGTGACGGGCGGCCCGCCGTCCATGGTGGGGAACGTCGTATTGGCGGGCTGTCTTGGGGGCGGACAGGGGTAACTAGTGGCGTCCCGCTCGCGGGGGGGCAGAGCGAAATCTCGAGACGAGCAGAGAGAGGTGTTTGAGGAGAGCGTGCGTTTTTTTCTTTCGCTCACTCCCTCGTCAAACTCTTTCTCTCGCCCCGAACTTGCCTCAACATGGTCAAGTACGCACGCGAGGTCGCCAATCCGACCAAGGTCGCAAAGGCTCGCGGCAGGTACGTTGCTGTTGGTTGTGTGGGGGTGGGCGCGCGGCCGCGACCGAGGCCGCGGCCGGCCGACCGCGGCCGGCGCGTCGATTGGAGAGCGGGGCCGAGCAGCGCGCGCCTCTGGCGCGCGCCTCCTCTGCCTCCTCGCGTGCCGACCGCGCACGCATGTGCGTCTGTGCTCGCAGTGGTACAGACGCGTGTGCAGGCAGCGGGCCAGCGCGCGGCGCATGCGGCCCCAGCGCACGCACCCGCTCGGTCGCCGCTCCGGCGGCGGCCCGACGCCTGACGCCCGCATCGGGCTTAGGCGGCGTGCCTCGTGCTCCTCTGCCTCGCGGCGGCCCGCACGCAAGCGCGCACTGCCACCAGCTGTGCCCCCGTGCCAGGGAACGGTGGGGCCGGAGCCCGCGGACGCGCGGGGGCGGCTCACGCACCACCCCGCGATCGCAGCCGCCTCCCGATCGCTCGTCCCTCGCTCGGCCGTCCCCTCCCCTCACCCTCTCCCTCCCTCCCTTCCCCTCCCTCCACTCACACCAGCGACCTGCGCACCCACTTCAAAAACACGCGCGAGTCCGCCCAGGCCATCAAGGGCATGGACCTGGCCAAAGCGCGGTCCTTCCTGGAAGCCGTCCTCGACAAGTCGCGCGCGGTTCCCTTCCGCCGCTTCTGCGGCGGCGTCGGCCGCACCCCCCAAGCCAAGAATGAAGGCTCCACCACGGGCCAGGGGCGCTGGCCCGAGAAGAGCGTGCGCCTGCTGCTGTCGCTGCTCGACAACGCGGCCTCGAACGCCGACGCGAAAGGCCTGGACGCCGACGCGCTCTACATCGCCCACATCCAGGTCAACCAGGCGGTCAAGGGGAGGCGCCGCACCTACCGCGCGCACGGCCGCATCGGCCCCTACCAGTCGTCCCCGTGCCACGTGGAGTTGACGCTGGCCGAGAAGTCGGCCCCCGTCGCCAAGGAGGCGGGCGCCCCGCGCAAGCTGTCCAAGGTGGCGCTGGCGCGGTCGCTGCGGGCGGGGTCCAAAGCCACGTGAGGAGGGATGAGTGTGTGTGTGTGGGGGGGGGAAGGGACGCACAAGCGAGAAGCACGCTCCCTCTGCCCCCCCTCTTCGTTTTTTGGCGCGCGTGTGTGAAACCCAGTGTGGTGCCCTGATGTTTTTTCTTCTTCTAAAGTAAGGGGCTGGTGGAAAGGGGCGTGCGCGCGTGCGTGTGTCTCTGTGTGTGGGTCAGCGAGAGAGTCGCGCAGACACGCAGGGTCGTCCGCGCGGTGACGCGACGGAAGTGAACGAAACAAACGCGGCACCCCGCACACACCGCGGGCTCCCTTTTCTCGGGCGGCACACACACACACACACACACACACACACACACACACACACACACACACACACACACACACACACACACACACACACACACACACACACACACACACACACACACACACACACACACACACACTCCCTCTCTGCCCTGCGCACACGCGCGCACCACAAAGCTCAAGGTGAGACACGAGGACCCATTGGCGCGGTGTCGGGGGCGCTGGGCTGGGCGCAATGCGAGGCAGCGAGGCACGCCATGGTGTGTGCCTTGCTTCCCCACGCCCTGGTTTCTTTGCGGCCTGCCCCCAATCCCTGCCCCCCGCCCCAACCGTGCCGGGCTGTTGTCTAGTAGGTGACGGCCACAGGGGCGTCGGGAAGCGGGTCAGGAGAGGGAGAGAGGGCGCCCAATCACACCACTGCCTAAAAATTCGCACACAGCACAACCCACATGGCGTCCGCCGTCGCCCGCCCCGCCGACTGGCCCCCCCCGCCCTGCGTGCGCATCCCCGCGGTCGCCGCGGTCGTGGCCGCCGACGACGCCGGCGCCCTGTACGGCACGTCCCCGCTCGCGACCGCGGGGGGGGTCCCCCCCGACCTGGCCGCCCGCAAGAAGCGGGCCCTGTCCTGCGCCAAGGCGGAGGTGGTGGAGGTGCCGCCCGGCAGGTGTGTGTGTGTGTGTGAGAGGGGAGGGGAATGGGAGGGGGGGCGCAGGCGCGGGGAGGGGGGCAATGGGGGCTCTATAGTATCGGCACGAGAAGGGAAGCATAACGCCGCGGCGCGGCGCGGCTTCCCGTGCCTCCCACCCACTCGCACACCGACCCCGGCGCAGGGCTGGCCGCCCCCTGCGCCGCCGCTGGGGCCACACGCCACGCCGTTTGTGTGTGTGTCTGACGTCCCTCTTTTTTTGTGTGTGTGCCACCCCCCTTTTTTTTGTTCACCAAACGACCACACCCCTTTTCCTCCTCCCACCCAGCTTCAACCCGGGCGCCCATTTCTACCCCCGCGTCCTCAACGCCCACATCCACCCAGTCGTCCGCTCCTTTCTGACGCTGGGCAACGCCCGCGTGGCGCAGCGGTACTGCCACCTGCACCCGGAGGCAGCGCCCGACGCGGTGGCCACCGCCCTGGCCCGCCCCGCCCCCCACTTCCGGTGGGCGGGGGCGGACGTGTTTGTGACGGCGTCGGCCACGGGGCGTCGGGCGTGCGTCGTGGTGGAGACAAACTCGTGCCCCTCTGGCCAAAAATCGATGCCGCCCCTGGGCGGCGAACCGGAAGGCCAGGGCGGTTACCGCGAACTCCTGGCCCGTGCCTTCATGCCCGCCCTGGCTGAAGCCGCGGCCAAGGGCATCCTCCCGCACGGCAGGCTGGCCGTGCTGTACGACAAGAACAAGATGGAGGCGTCCGGGTATGCAGCCACGCTGGCCGACCTGTCGCGCGAGTGCGTTCTCCTCGTCCCCTTCCACGAGGACGCCTCCCCCCCCCGCGCCCGGTTCACGGAGGATGGCGTGCTGGAGGTGAGGGTGGATGGCGCCCCCTGCGCAGAGGAGGCGGGGTCGGAGGGGTCGGATGACGGTGGGCCGGGCGGCGGTGGTCCCGAGCGCACGCGGTCGACCCCGCTCTCCCCCACCGTGGCTGCAGCCGTTGAGGAGTGGCACCCCGTGCGCGCCGCCCTGCGCTACGTGACGCAGCGCCCCTGGAACCGCATCCCTCCCCTGACCAAGACGCTGCTGTTCAACCCTGTGCTTGCCTGCCTGGCGGGCGGGCGCAACAAGATGGCGGCCGCCAAGGCGTACGACGTCCACAACGCCACCGCCCTGGCGGGCACGGGCCTGGCCATCCGCACCCCCGACACCCTGTGGAATGTGCCCCTGGGCGAGGTGCCTCTCTGTGTCGACCGGCTGGGCGGGCGCGCAGTCGTGAAGGTCCCGTACGCCAACGCGGGCCAAGGCGTGTGGACGGTCACGACTCCCTCCGAGCTGGACGCCTTCATGGCCCTGCCCCACCGCTACGACGCCTTCATTGTGCAAGCGTTGATCGGCAACTCGGGGTGGTCGTCGAGGCCGGCGGCGGGGGCGCAGTTGTTCCATGTCGGCACCGTGCCCAACGCTCGCGGCCACATCCACGCCTTTGACCTGCGCGTCATGGTGGGGTCGGCCCCCGCCACGGCGGACGACCCGGTTGGCGGCTTCTTCCCGGTGGCGGTGTACGCGCGGCGGGCGCGCAAGCCGCTGCCGGCTGCCCTGGATGCGGCCACCCCGTCGTGGGACGTGCTCGGCACCAACCTGTCTGTCAAAAATGCGGACGGCTCCTTCTCCACCCAGCCCGAACGCCTGCTCATGATGGATGCGCGCGACTTCCAGGCCCTGGGCATTGGGTTGGACGACTTGATCGAGGCGTACATGCAGACTGTGCTTGCTGCCGCCGCCATTGACGCGCTGGCCGCCAAACTGGTGTCCCGCTCAGGAAACTTCCGCTACAACCTGTTTCGGTCCATCAACCCGGATGCTGCCCTGATGGCCGAGATTCTGCCGCCCCGGCCCAGGAAGGAGGTGGTGGCCGAGGACGCGCCGCCGCCGCCGCCGCCGCCGCCCGACTCGGACGCGAGTGTCGACCTGGATGACGAGGCGGAGAGACGGCTGCGGGCGTGCAGCTTGATTGGGTTGTGAGTGTGTGTGTGGTGTGGTGACGTGTGTGCGTAGACTGCGTCTTTTTTATTTCTTCTCTGGTGGTGTTTTTTTTTTGCGTCGACCCTTTTCTCTTCCTCTTGACTTTCTTTTTTTGTGCCTTCCCCCACACAACACCCGCGTTCTTTGCGAAAACCAAACACGACAAACTTGCCTCGAGAGCGAGAGAGAGCACAACCTTTTCACATTTGCGCTGTAAACACCGGGAGCAGGAACGAGAGGCAGAAAGAACGAACAAGCCGCACAACCAAGTGGCGTTTTTTGTCCGCCATCGGTAAACAAACGCCACTCCCTCCCCGCCTCCCCCCCTCCCCTCTTGATCGACACACACACGTCCCTCCCACTCACTCGCCAACCACTGTGGCGCGTGTGCCATCGACCTTTGGTCGCAACCACCACCCATCGCTCCCCAAAATGGCGCCCCGCGACCCGGGCGCGCCCGCCTCCTGCTCCCCGCTGGCGACCGCGCGGTCGACGGCGGATGGTGGAGACCCGGTGCCGCCTCCAGGTGTGTGTGTGTGTGTGTGCGTGGGATGAGGGAGAGGGGAGAGGCCAGGAGAGGCCGGATGTTTTTTCATCGTGAGGGGGGAGGGGACGGTCGGGCGCACACACACCACACGCCGTCCCCTGTTGATCCCGCTCAACACGCGGTCAAGGACAAGCACGCGTGTGTGCCTTGATGGGCGGGCTTTGGGGAGGATAGACTGGGGCGATCGATGCTTTTGTTCGGGCGGCAGTTTTGTTGCGCCCCCTGGCGTTTTGTCTGCCTTCCCTCACCTTCCCTCTCTTCCCTCCCAGCCTCCTCCCTGCCCACCGGCTCCGTCCTGCTGTCCCCCCGCCCAGCCGACACGACCACCACGTCCCCCCCCCGCACCCCGTCGGCGCCTGCGTCGTCGCACCGCGCGACTGTCGACGGCGGCGCGGGCACCAACCCGGCCCCCGCCTTTGACGACGCGGAGGCGGGGGCCGCCGTCCTCACCCCGTCCCCCGCCCCCGTGGCCGCCGCTGAAGCTGCTGCCGTGGCCGCCGCCGACCCGGGCCGCGCTGAACCCCCCCTCGCCGCCCGCCCGTCGGCCGCGCCGCCCGCGCCCGCGCTGCCGCCCCCCGCCCCGCCCACCGCGGCCGGCCTCCTGGGCTACCGGTACACCCGCCGCCGCCGCCCCTCTCCCATTGGCTTTGCGTTGATGACGGCGTGGGTGGCGGCCCTCGCGTTCTACGTGTGGGTCCGGATCACGAAGACGCTGGACCTGGGCCGCGCCCTCCCCTACGGCATCGCCCTCCTGGTCGTCGAGGTGGCGGGCGCCACCGCGGTGGCCATCTATGGCGTCAACCTGCTGTTTGTGCCGCTGCATGAGGAGCCAGTGCTGGGTGGGGAGGGGCGGCCGATCGTGGCGCTGCGGTACCACATCCGCGTCCTCGTCCCCTGCTACAAGGAGGACCTGGACATCGTTCAGCGCACCGTGCTGGCGGCGGGGGCGGCCCCGTTGCCCGCGGGGTGTGGGCGCACCGTCTACCTGTGCGATGATGGGAAGGACGCTGCGAAACGGGCGTGGGTGGCCTCCCTGGGCCCCGGCTTTGTCTACGTGTCTGGCCGCACCCGCAAGAAGGGCGAGATGAATGGCAAGTCGGCCAACCTGAACAACGTGTGCGGCCAGCTGTACCCGGAGGGCGTGGCCATTCCCGGGTCTGAGCTGATTTGTGTGTTTGATGCTGATCAAGTGGCCACGTCCCGCTTCTTCGCCAAGACGGTGCCGTTGTTTGACGGGGGGGATGATGTGGCCATGGTGCTGTCGCCCCAGGTGAGGGAGAGAGGGTGGGGTGGTGTGGTGAGGGTGGGTGAGTGGAGGGAGGGAGCGAGATGAGGGGGAGCGCGATGAACGCAAACCACCCCCCTCCCTCACTCCCCACCACTCCCTCCCTCCCTCAGTGCTTCCACAACGTGGGCCTGCACGCCGACATCTTCAACCACTCCAACATCCACTTCTGGGAGTATGCGCAGCCGGGATATGATGCTCTCGGCTTCATCTCCTGCACCGGGACCAACTTTCTGATCCGCGCGCGCGCCTTCAAGGACGCGGGCTGGTCGCCCGAGTACACCCTCACCGAAGACTTTGCGCTCGGCATGGAGCTGAAGAAGCTGGGGTGGCACTGCCGGTGAGAGTGTTGTGTGTGGTGGTGGTGGGGAGAGAGCGAGAGAAGGCACATGCTTTTTTTGTTTTGCGACCAACCACCCCACCTCCCCTCCCCTCCCCCTCTCCTCTGTCAGCTACGTCCAAGAGTACCTGGCCGTCGGCGAAGCCCCCGATCAAGTGCGCAACTGCTTCCAACAACGCTCCCGCTGGACCAAGGGCCACTTTCAGATAATCTTCAACCCGCGCCGCAACCCCCTCTTCCAATCCGGCCTCCCCCTCTTTGACCGTCTCATGTACTGCTCCGGCACGTGGTGCTACTTTGTGGGGGCGTTGACGACCCCCTTCTTTGCCGCCATCCCTCTGGTCACCATCTGGGTGGGTTTCTTCCCCGTCGTCATCTCCCGCCTCTTTGCGCTCGCCCTCACCTGCTACGCGGCCACCACCACCGCCCTCCAGTACTACGCCCGCACCCCGCGCCACGTGGAGGCTCTCTGGTTTGCCAACGTGGCCAACTCCATTCTGTGGTGGGCGTACGTCAAGGCGGCGTGGCGCATGCTGCTGGCTCGCGTCTTCTTCTGCTGCGTGGGGGGCGTCACCTTCAAAGCCACCGCCAAGGGCAGGGGGCGGCTCGCCGCCTCCATCGTGGGGGACATCTGGCTGCACGCCCTGTTTGTGGTGCTGCTGACGGTGACGATAGGGGTGGCCATTGCCCAACTGATCGCGGGCGCCGCCGCGATGTCCCCCCTCCTCATCTCCGTCCTGTGGGCCGCCAACGCGGCCGTCCCTCCCGCCCTCCTCCTCCTGTACGCGGCTCTCGGCCACGGCTCCTTCCTGCTGCGCGTCGCGTGCAAGCTGGGCATGGTGATCACGTTTGCTGCCCCCGCGGCCGCGGTGGCCCTCCTGTGGCTCATCGGCGACTTCAAGCCGCAGCAGGGGGCGGGCGGCATTGTGGACACGGGCACCATTGGCCTGGTGTTCCGCCAGCTGGGCAAGCAGGTGTCGCAGGCCGTGGGTGGGTGATGTGAGAGAGGGAGAGAGAGGGGTGGTGGGTGACGAAGAAAAGAAGAGGCCCCGTCTTTTCGTTCTTTGTTTATTGGCGATTTTTTCATTGTGTCTTTTTTCTCGTGTCAAGAAACGCAAAACGTACACTGTCATTGCACAAACGACTAGAGAGTGGGGTGCGGCGGTGGGTTGGGACAGGCACACAGGACCGCGGCAACCAAAAGGAGAGAGCGGCGCTCTCCAGACACTCCGACCAGTTTCTTTCTGCCTTTGACCGGTCGCTTTTTTTGAAACCCCTCCCTTCCCTTCCACCCCCTTCCCCCAATGCGAAGGCGGTCTGTGGCCTGCCTTGCGCTGGTGGCGGTGGCGGTGGTGGCAGGGGTGGCCGCAGGTGCGCCAGAGTGAGGAGAGGAGAGTTCTGGACTCCATTGTGAGGCGCTCCCCTCTCTGTGCTCCCCCCCCAAACCCTCGCCCGCTGGCCGCTGCGCCCCGCGCATCGGTGCCGATGAATCTCAGTGCGGGTTGTGGGGCGGGTTAAAACACACGCCGCTGCCGTTGCCTCGCTGCTCCACTCATCCAAACCGCCCGTTTTCTCCTCTCCTCCAGACGCGCCCACCCCCGCCCCGTCCGCCGCTCCCGCCCCCGCGTCCGCCACGCGCACTGGGTCCCGTGTGTGTAGGCCCGAAGTCGTCGAATCGTGGAAGCAGCAGGTGAGTGGAGGACGGGAAAGGAGGGAGGGTGGGAGGGAAAGCGAATTTGTAACGACGCAAAGCGGCGGCAAGACCGACCGTCGGCGAGCGCGGCGCGGCGCTGCCCGACGCTCGCGCTGCCGCCCACTGGCGCGTCAAAGCCGTCCCTCCGCGGGCGAGCATTCCTCACTCATGCCTTCCCCCCACCCCACCCACCCAGGCCAACGTGTGGGACATGCTCTACGGAAACCTGGACGAAGCCTCCCTCGCCGACCACTCTGCCGGCGCAGGCGCGGGCGCCGGCAAAAACCACGAACTCGCTGACCCGCAGCGCTACCCCTACTCCGCGGTCGGCGCCCTCTTTGCCTACACTGAAACACCCCGCGGCGGCAAGAGTGGCATGAGTGGCACCCCGGCCCCCTCTCCTCCGGGCGTGGCCTCCATCGGGGCCACGTACGCGCTGCAGTGCTCCGGCGCGCTCATCTCGCCGCGCCACGTTCTCACGGCCGCCACCTGCGTCTCGCGCCCGCACTACTCGCTCACCTGGACGCCCTCCACGACCGCCTCCCTCGCCGCCTCCTGGTCAGACTGGGAGTTTGTGCCCGCGCTGTACGGCGACTGCTCCCGTGGCGGCGGCGCGCGCGTCGTGAGCGCGCGCGTGCCGAGAGAGTGGACAGCGTGGGACGAGGCTGCCGTCGCCGCCTCCCTCGCAGGCGGTGGCGACGCGTCCCCGTCCGCCGCCTCCGCGCGCAACGGGTCCGCCGTCGACTGGAACTTTGCGCTGCTGACGCTGGATGGCGACGCCCCGGGTGCGCCGGGGTTCTTTGCGCTGCCGCCACATGACGCCGGCCCGACTGCGCGCGGCACCAACCTCACCCGCGTCGCCTACGGCGCGGCGGGCGTCGGCACCTCCCACCCCGTCTTCTCCTCGTGCCCCGTGCTGGACATGGCGCCAGCTGTCGCACAGGGGGCGCCCCCCGCCCTTGTGCTGGCGTGTGCCATGTACGGCGCGAACAAGGGCGCCCCCCTCTGGCCTGGCCCACCCCCCGCCGGCACCTCGGCCCGCACCATCACCGGCGTGCAAGCCACCACGATGGACTATTGGCACGCGTTCAACCGGGTGGACGCTGAGGCTGCCGCGATGACGCTGGTTGACGCCGCCGCCACCGTCGCGGCGGCAGACCCAGAGGACGCCGCCATCGCCACCGCGGTGACGGGCGCGGTGGCCGACCGTCTGCGCGCCTGGATGGAGGAGGATGGGGTCAAGGGCGACGCGCTGGCCAAGGCGGGCCCCGCGTCGCGCGGCGCGCCAGTCGCCAACCCGCGGCCTCCCCTGCTCGGGGGTGCAAAGGGCGGCGACGACTCCGCATCCCCCCCTCCTCCCTCCAAACCCAAACCACGCAAAGGGAGAGACCCCAGCGTGGGTGCGTTGGACGCGGCCGAGCGGTCGCGCCGCGCGGCGCACATGCCTGGGGCGCCGCTCGCCGAAGGCGCGGCGCCGCCCCCCTCCACCTTTCCCTCCACCTCCTCCTGCCCCCTGCCCGCCGGCACCCTGCCCCGCCCCGCCCCGCGCGACGCGGAGGCGGTGTTGACGGCGGGCCCCGGGCTGGGGGACCCCCCGAGGTACGGGAGGCACGTGCCGCTGCCCCTCGCCCAGACCGCGCTCTTCCCCTTTTCGGCGGTCGGCTCTCTGCGCGCCTACAAGAACGCGGCCGCCGCTGCTGCCGCCGCCGCAGCGGGCGCCCCCGCCGACGGCGGCGCCCCGCGGTCGCCTCCTGTCGAACGCACGTGCTCTGCCTCCCTTGTCGGACCGCGCCACGCGCTCACCGCCCACCACTGCGTCTTCAACGCGACGGTGCGCAAGTCGCGCGACCCCGCGTCCATGGTGTTCTTCCCCGCCGCTGCGGCTGGGTGTGAGAAGAGTGGGGGGGCGGTGCGCGCGGCGCGTGTGCTTTCGTTGCGCGCTCTCCCCGCCGCCCAAGGCTGCTTGGACGACCTCTCCTCTGACGGCACAGTTCGCACGGAAAAAGCCGCCTCCACGTCCGCCTGCGACGACGTGCTGTCCACCGATTTCGCGCTGCTGGAGCTGGACGCGCCGCTGGGCGATGTCGCGGGGTTTTTTGTGCTCGGCCCCCCCCCCGGCAAAGGCTTCCCCCCCACCGGCACCAACCTCACCCTCGCCGGCTACGGCGCCCCCGACGCGTCCGGCGTGCGCGGCCTCTCCCTGTCCACCTGCGTCCTGCTGCCCGTGGACGCGCTGGCGACGGCTCGCAAGATTGCGGCGCGCCGCGCGGGCGCTGCGCCCCCGCCCGCCCCCCCCTCCGGCGGCGCCGTCCTCTTCACCGGGTGCCGCGTCGAGGGCGGCGACTCGGGAGCGCCCCTTTGGCAGCCTCCGTCGTCGGGCGGGGGGGAACGGCGGCTGCTGGGGGTGACGTCCACCGTGCAGGCGGTGTGGTCGGTCGCGGCTCGCGTCGACCCGGCTGCCTCCTCCGGCTGGCCGCGCGCGTGGGCGGCCACGTATGGCGCCTCCGACGCCGCCCAATCCTCCGCCGTCGCGCTGGACGACGCCACCGCCAAACGCCTACGCGGCTGGATGGTGGACGACGGAACAGACGTCTCAGCGTTCACGCGCGCCGGGCGCCCCCCGACCGGCGCGGCCGCGTCGGCTGCCGCCGCGGAGATCGCGAGGGCGCCCGCCGCCGCGCCGTCGGCGGCCGCAGATGGCGCGCCCCCGGTGGGGGCGCCCGAGCCGCAGGTGGCGCTGGCCAGCGCGGTGGGCAACTGAGTGTTGGGGGAGAGGAGCGCTCGCAGCACACACAATTTTTCCATAGACATCCCTGCTTTCATTTGACCCCCCCCCCCCCCCCCCTCTTCTAGAAACACCTATTTTTTTACAAAACGCGTATCACGCGCCGGCCTGCGCCGCCGGCCAAACAAAAACACAACAGTCTTCCCTCGGTGATCGCTTTGCTTTTTTCTTCGACTGTTGAACCCTTTTTGAACAACCCACTCCAGTCTTCTTTGATGATCTTTTTGCCTGCGTTAAACAGCCCCCTTTGCCTTGATTCTAAAACAACATTTGTGGTGTGTGAGAGAGAGTGAGAATTGAAGAGAGAGTGAACGACCGAAGTGTGAGCGAAAACAAAACACCACTCTTGCGAAACAACAAAGGAGGGCTCCGCGCTGCCCGCCCCCCCTCTCCTCCCCTCCCTCCCCCCCCCCCCCCCCCCCAATGGCCACCCTCACGTCGGGCCGCGCCGCCGCCGCCTCCATCGCGGCCACCGCCGCCCTGGCCGCGGCGTGCGTGCTGGCGGTGTCCGCGCGCCTGTTCTCCGTGGTCAAATACGAATCCGTCATCCACGAGTTCGACCCCTACTTCAACTATCGTGAGTGATTGGATGTGGTGGGAAGACGAGAGAGAGGGAGGATGCGTGTGCTGGGCGCGGGCTGTGTTTTTGGGTGCGCGAGATCCCCGACTAACGCCATCGTGGGGAGCGGGAGACGTCTGCGTGCCCTCTCGCACGCGCTGCTGCTCGCCACTCTCCTCTCCTCGATCACAAGGGATCACCGCGGTGTGAGCCGCATGGGACAGAGGCCGCGAACGCAGCATCAGGAGGGCGCCACCTTTTTTTCTCTTCCAACCGCGATCCCACCTTCGCTCCCGCCCAATCCTCCCTCCCCACTCTTCCAGGCGTCACCCAGTTCCTGGCCCACACCGACTTCTACCGCCTGTGGGACTGGTTCGATGACGCGACCTGGTACCCGCTGGGACGCGTCGTTGGGGGCACGGTCTACCCGGTGAGTGAGAAGAGGGAGGCGGGAGTCGATGGTTTTATGGTGCCTTTGACCGGCGCGACGCGGCACACTCACCACTCCTCCCCCCCCCCCCCCCCCCCCACCCCCCACTAGGGCCTCATCTGGACCGCGGGCACCATGTACCGCATCCTGCACGCCCTCAACCTGCCCATCCACGTGCAGGAGGTGTGCGTGTTCACCGCCCCCCTGTTCTCCGCGCTGACCGCGCTCTCCACGTTTGCCCTCGTGCGTGAAGTGCGGGGCCGGGGCGCCGGCCTTGTCGCCGCCGCCCTCATGTCTGTCGTCCCCTCCTACGTGTCTCGCTCGGTGGCGGGCTCGTTTGACAATGAGGGCGTCGCCATCTTTGCGCTGGTCACGGTTTTCTTTCTCTATGTCAAAACCCTGAAAACCGGGTCCCTCGCCTGGGCCACTGCCCTCTGCCTGTCCTACCTCTACATGGTGGCGTCGTGGGGGGGGTACACGTTCATCATCAACCTGCTGCCGATTCACGCGCTGGCCTGTGTTGTGACGGGGCGTTTGACGCCACGCCTGTACGTCGCGTACGCTCCCCTCATCATCATCGGCACCCTGGAGGCCGCCTCCATCCCCGTCGTCGGCTTCAACGCTGTCCTGATGTCGGAACACTTTGGCGCGTTTGTGGCGTTTGCCGCGCTGCACGCCGCCCTGGCCGCGCGCGCGGCCCGCGCCCTCCTCCCCCCCCGCGCCTATGACGCCGCCATCCGCCTCGGCGTCACCGTGGGCGCGGTCGGCGCGGTGGGTGTCGTCGCCGCCGTCGCGGCCTACGTGGCCGCGTCCCCCACGTTTGGGTGGACGGGGCGGTCGCTGAGCCTGCTCGATCCGACGTACGCTGCGAAACACATCCCCATCATCGCCTCCGTCTCCGAACACCAGCCCCCCGTGTGGGCCAACTACTTCACCGACCTCCACTTTGCTGCCCTGCTGGCGCCCGCGGGGCTGGCGGCCTGCTTCCGGCCGTTGGATGATGCCGCGTTGTTTTTGGTTCTCTATGGAGTCACCTCCGTCTACTTCTCGGGCGTCATGATCCGCCTCATGCTGGTGCTGGCCCCCGCCGCCTGCTGCCTCGCCGGCATCGGTGCCTCCGACGCGCTGGCCGTGGTGGCGGGGTCGCTCAAGGGGGCGGCTGCGCGCGCGCGCGGCGCGCGCGCGCGGGCGCAGACGCCGCCGCGTCGGCGCGCGCGGACGTCGCCCCCGCCCGCAGCACGCCCGCGGCAGGCCGCAAGGCCGCCTCCAAAGCCGCGTCCCGCGGTGGCGGCGGCGCCCCGCCCTCCGCCACCCGGTTCTTGGACCGCGCGCGCCGCGCTCTTCCCGCCGACGTGGCCTCCGCCGCCGCCGCCCTCCTGGCCCTCACCCTCACCGCCTTCCTGTTCCACTCCGTCTACGTCGCCGCCGAGATGTACTCCGCCCCCTCCATCGTCATGCAGTCGCGCGGCGCGGACGGCAGTGTGCACGTGTTTGACGACTTCCGCGAAGCCTATGCCTGGCTGCGCCACAACACCGCGCCCGACGCCAAGGTGGCGTCGTGGTGGGATTATGGGTACCAGACGACCGCCATGGCCAACCGCACCGTCATCGTGGACAACAACACGTGGAACAACACCCACATCGCGACGGTCGGGCGTGCGATGGCGCTGCCCGAGAAGAAAGCGTGGTCTGTGTTCCGTTCCCTGGACGTCGACTACGTGTTTGTGGTGTTTGGGGGGTACATTGGGTACCCATCCGACGACATCAACAAGTTTCTGTGGATGGTGAGGATTGGGGGGGGGTTGTTCCCCGACATCAAGGAAGCAGACTACCTGGGCGCCAACGGCTACTCGATCGATGCCGCCGCCTCCAAGACCATGCTCAACTCCCTCATGTACAAGCTTTCGTACTACAAGTTTGCGGACGCGAGTGAGGCTGCCTTTGGCAAGCGCGGGTATGATCGGGTGCGGTCGACGGAGATTGGCGAGCTCAACATCAGCCTCAAATACTTCGAGGAAGTGTTCACGTCCCAGCACTGGCTCATGCGGGTGTACAAGGTGCGGGACGCCCCCGTGCGGGAGGGGAGGCTGGCCAACCCGAGGCGCCCCAAGGAGCGGCCGCGGCCGCGGATTAAACCCGAGCGCGCGAGTGGGGCCGCGACGGATTGATTGGGGTGGGTGGATTTTTTTCTTTTCTTTTTTCCTTCACGAGAGAGAGAGAGAGAGAGAGAGAGCTTTTTTCTTCGCAGGGTGTCGAGAGTGACACACGCTTTAACAAAACATCAGCCGCTTAAAAGAAACGGAATGCGTAACAAAGAAAAAACACGACTTTTTTTTCAACGCCCACTTCCTCTCTACGCCACGCCCACCACGGCAGGATCCCCCGCCTCATACAGAATGTCGTAGTGGCCCGGCCGGTACAGCAGGGTGACCCGCCCCGCGGGCGCGGTGGAGCCGTCGCCCACGGGCGCGCCCCCCACGACACCGCCGCTCGGTTCAAAGTCGAGCGTCGTGGGCGCGTCCCCAGGCGACAGGTCCACACACTCCACCCGCACCGGCACCCCCAGCGCGTCCGCCAGAGCCACACCATGCACATGGTCTGCTTCCTCGCCCATGGGGTCGACGCGGGCGGCGACACAGGCGGCGACGGAGGAGAAGCCGTCGCCCTGAACGAACGGCTCAAAAAAGTCGGCCCTCGCCTTCATCTCAGCCCCCGTCAGGAAACGCAGCAGCATGACGATGAGGTTGGAGCGCAGGTCGTCGTTGGCGGCGGCCAGGACGTCGGCCTGGGTGAGGCGGGTGGAGTCGGGGGCGGGCGCGACGCGGTTCACCAGGTCGATAATTAAACCCATCGCATCCTCCCACACCATCTCAGCGTAGCCCGCCGCTTTGAGCCGGGCGCACGCGTGCTGGCGCAGGCGGGTCACGATGGCGTTGCGGGCGCGCGTGTCGGACCGCACAGCGAGGCGTTCGGCGAGGGCGACCCAGAGGGCGCGAAAAAAACAGTTGCCGTCGCCGCGCGTGCGGCGCAGGGCGGCGTAGCGGGGGGCCAGGGCCGCGGCTTTGGCGGCAAAGGCGGGGGCGTTGGCGTAGGAGGCGACGAGGGAATGGATGGGGGCGGCGTCGGCGACGAGGGGTGCGGCCTCTTGTTCGCGGCTGGGCGAGGAGAGGAGAAGAGGGGTCGCGAAGAGGCATCGGGGTGTGAGAAAAGAGACAACGGTGCAAAGCCTACGTGTCTCCCTCCACCCTCCCTTCTCTTCTCTCACCGTATCGCGTTCTCCTGCTCCACGATGTCGGCATCCGACGGTCGGTCGGGGGCGGGGAGCGGGAGGGGTGGCGGGGGCGGCACGTCGGACGCTGACGCCGCGGGGGACGCCGCAGCGGTGGGTGTGGGGCCGGAGGCGCCTGGGTCGGGTGGTGCGTCCGCCATGAGTGTGTGTGGGTGGTTTTGAGAGAGAGAAGAGGCGGATAAAAGGGTGGACAGTGAGGAAAAGCATGCCTCCCACTCTGCGCTCGGCGTTTTTTTTTTGTTTCCTTTTAACCCACCCCACCCACCCAGCCATGAACCCGGAGCCTCCGCCCGCCCAACCCGCGCCCGACACCACTATGCCGCGGCCCCCAGCCCCGCCTGAGGCGTCCGCGCAGTCGCAAACGGGGGCGCCCGCGCAGCCGCACCCCGCTGCCCAGGCGTGGTGCCAGCGGCGCTGCGCGGCCGCTGCCGCCCCCCCGCGCCGACTACGTTGCCACTCTGGCTGACGAGTTGGACGAGGAAGCGTTTGATCAGGAGCAGCTGGAGGAGGCGTGGTGGGACCGCTGCATTGACGAGGGGTGGGACGCGGACGACGACGACCCGGCCCTGGAGAAGGAGAAGATGGTGTTCATGGCGACGGGGGGGGAGGGGTGAGGTAGTGAGAGAGTGACCCTTTTGTGCTCACGGGTCGCACAGGACGCACGTTTTTCTGGTTGCATCAACACACGTGCAAAAACACACACACACCAAACACACAAACAACACACAACACGCGCCCTCAAACCACCTCTGCCCTCTCCACCAGGGCGGCCGCCAGTGCCGCCACGTCGCGCGCTGCAGCGGCCGCGACCGCTGCCGACCGCGCAGCGATCGCGGTGAAAACAACTTGAACAAGAGCCAGCACGATCAACACCACCAACGCCCGCCCGTCCACTGTGCGAACAGCAACAGGAGCAGACACTTTGGTCGGCACCAGATCCACGTCGGCCGTCGGCAGTAGCGCGAGCCGCACGCGCGGTGTCGCCCCCCCGCGCACCGCCCCCCCCGCCGCCGCCAGCGCGGTGGCAGCCCGCTCCAACGCGGCCGCGTGAGCCGCTTTGCACGCGTCCAGGGCGCGCGCCTCGATGGCGGGGCGCCAGACTGTGCGTCTGGAGAAGGAGACGCGGGCTGCTGTTGTGGCGACACAGCCGCCTCCCGCGCGCGGCGTGACCAACCACCGTGCATCCACCGCAAACGCGTCCCCCATGGGCACGCCGGTCGTCGTCTGGCTGGTCTCGAATACAAGCCTGTCGCCACCACCATCGTTGAACACGCGGGCGGTCTGGGTCTGGGTGGCGGGGGCGCGCGTTGTCGCGCCGCCGCTGCCCGCCCACGCGGCGCGGAACGTCACCTCCCGGGTGACGCGGGCGGGGTCGGCTTGATCCGTGCGCCAGGGGCCCACGCGGACGGCGTCGTCGTCTCTTGCCACGTGGCAGGCGGCCAGAAAGGAGGAGCCTGAGAGCAGCGCCTCGAAAAACACGCGCGGCGGCGCGGTCGCAAAGGCGGACGGTCCTGCTGTCACCGTCCACCCGGGAGGCAGTGGCGGCGGCGCCCCCACAATCGTAGACAGCCACGGCGGCGTGCCCGCCGACGCGGGGCGGGAGCCGGTGGAGGACGGGCGGCGCGACGAGTCGACTGCCGGCCGCGACGACGACGCGGCGCCGTTGCCGCCATCACAAGACGCCCCCGCCCCCGCGTCCGACCACCCACGCCCCGGGGCGCGGGCTGGAGTGCGCCACCTCGGCGCCCCGGGCGCCCGCGTGGGGGACGCGGGCGCGGAGACGGGCTCGTCGAGAGGGGCGCGCGACGTGCGCGCGCGCCACGCGGCAATGATTGCCGCCAACGCCGCGTCCCGCGGAAAAAAGGACACGAACAGCTCAGACTTCAAGGCGCCGTCTGCGCGGCGCCAGACGACTTCCAACGCGTTGGGCAGGCCGGCGCGGCGCGCTGCGCGCACACTCTCTATCCGCCGCCACGGCAGCGCTTTGACTTTGGTGGTGCCAAACAGGGACGCTGAGAAAAACAGGCCGTCGGGGCGGACGCTGAGGCGGCCTGACCATAACACAGCCTTGGCCAGGGCGCAGCGCCACTCGCCGTGGGGGGAGGGAGGAGGCGAACGGGCGGGCGACGATGGTCCCTCATCCCCCCCGGGCGGAGGCGCCGAGTCCATGGAGGCGGGGAGGGCGAAACTCCCAGCTGCAGACGGGCTCAACCTCCTGGTGAGCGCCCGCGGGGTGGGGGCGGGAGAGGGGGCGTGGCGCCACGCCAGTGGGCGAATGAGCGCGCCCGGTGGTTGCGGAGAGTGATGTCGTCGGCGCGCGAAAACAGAAAAGCGACGCAGTCGCACATGCCTCACTCTCACACCCTTTTGTGCCCCCTCCCTTCTCAGTTTCTCCCGTTCCCCGTATTTTTTCATCCCACAAGCCAATGCACACCCGCCTCTCCACGCGGCGGCCGGCGGCGCCGCCGACTCGGCGGTCCGTGCGCCGCGTGCCGGCGCCCGTCGATGCGCGGCGGCCGAGCATGGGCACGTGAGTGTGCGTGGGGAGGGACAGAGCGCGAGACGAGTAGCGCCGCAAATCGTGCATGCGTCTGCATGTCGAGTGGGGTAGGAGTGGGGGGGAGGAGAAGGGGTGGTGGGGGAGGGCGGCGCGTTGTCCCCTCTGTTCGAAACGACGCGTTTTTGCGCCCTCTCACACCCCCTCCGACCGCCGGAGGACCGCCACCACCCCCGCCCACACTCAATACCCTGTCACCCCCCACACACCACAGCCACCGCCCGCCGCTGCCCCCCCTGCCCCCCCTGCGCACCGCGCAGCGCACTCCCGTCCCCCCACGCTCGACCGCCGCCGCGTCCGACGCGCCGACGCCCTCCACCACCCGCTCCTTTGAAGCCGCGCGCTGGGTCACCTTCGCGGCCATGTTTGCGGGCTACGGTGCCTTCTACCTGACCCGCAACTCGCTGGCTTTTACAGCGCCGTTCATGCTGGAAGACAAAGCGCTCGGTTTAACCCTGTCCGACGTTGGCACTTTAACCTCCATCCTGCCCGTCATGTACGGCGTGTCCAAGTTTGCGTCCGGCGTCCTGGGGGCTCGCACCTACCCCACCGTCCTGCTGGCGGGCGGGCTGGCGGCGACGGCGGCCGCGAATGCGATGTTTGGCGCTGCCTCCTCCTTCCCGCTGCTCGCCACCGCGTGGGGCCTCAACGGCCTCCTCCAGGGACTGGGCGCCCCCGCCTGCGCCCGCATTCTCACGGCTTGGTACCCCGAATCCATGCGCGGCACGTTCTGGGGTTTCTGGACCGCCTCCAACAATGTGGGAGGGTTTGCCGCACCCCTGCTGGCTGGTGGTGCCGCGGCGGCCTTTGGCTGGCGCGCCGGCATGGTCGCCCCCGCCGCCGTCGCGGCCGCGGTGTCCTTGTTTGTGGCGGCCTTCATGAAGGAGTCGCCCGAGAGCCAGGGCTTTCCGGCGGTCGGAGGGCCGGCGGTGAAAAAGGTCGAGCCTGCTGCCGCCGCCACCACCCCCACCCCCCCCACCATCAAACCCTCCCTCATCCGCACCCTGCTCGACGACGTCCTCTCCTCCCCTGCCGTCTGGCTGCTGGCCCTGGCCTACTTCTTCGTCTACGTGGTGCGGCAGGGGGTGACGTCGTGGTTTGTGTTTTACCTGAAAGAAAAGGGGGCTGCCGCCCCCGCCCTCGCCGTCTCCGGCCTGGAGCTCGGCGGCCTCCTCGGCTCCCTCTCCTCGGGCGCCCTGTCCGACGCCTGGCTGCGCCGCAACACGGAGGCCGGGTCGCCCGCAGGCAACATGGGGCTGCGCGTGCGCGTGGTCATTGGCTATAGCATTCTCACCGCCGCCTGCATCGGCGCCTTCTGGGCCGCCCCGACTGCATCCCCCGCCCTGCTGTGGCTGCTCGTGGCGGCGGTGGGCTTCTCGCTGTACGGCCCCCAAATGCTCATCGGCCTGTGTGGCGCGGAAGCCGTCCCCCGCCACGCCGTCTCCGCGGCCCAGGGGTTCCTCGGCTGGGTCTCCTACCTGGGCGCCGCCAACGCGGGCGTCCCCCTGGCCGCCCTCGTGCAGCGGGCGGGGTGGGACGCCTACTTTGGCGCCCTGGCGGCCGCGTGCGGCGTGGTGGTGCTGCTGGTGACTCCCCTCGCGTTTGCGCCCAGCTACTCGCAGAAGGAGGCGCGCAGGGTGGCGGCGGCGGGTGCGTGAATGAGATGATTGGGTGTTGTCTGATCTGGGCGAGAAACGGTGGAGAGAGTGTGTTTCTTTCTTTCTTTCTGTGTTGGGACGAAACGACCACCGGCGAACAAAACGACGCCGTCTTTCCCTTTCCCACCGCCGTCAAATGAGCAAAGAACACACGCGACCAGCGCGCACATGACACACACGCTCCGCAGAACGCAAAAGAAAAAAACACAGCACACAGACACACACAAGCACACCCTCCTTTCCCTCATCACCCGACCTTGGGCCGCCGCGTCGTGCGCGCGACAAACCCGGCCTTGATGGCCGCCACTGTCCTGCTCGCCCCACACGCCTGGCACCGCAGAAACATGACGCGCGTGGCGGAGTCGCGGTCCAGGAGGGAGTCTGCCGACTTGCAGGCGGCGCACAGCACGTACTCGTTGACGTAGCGCCGCAGCACGCCCTCAAACGCCTTGGGCAAAAACCTGCCCTTCACAATCAACCTCTCCTGCGCGTCCGTGTTGCCCGAAGTGCCCAGCTCGGCCAGCAGGAATGACTGCACGTGGTCGGGGGCGCGGTTCATGGCGCGGCAGAGTTCGGAGAAGTTGGTGAACACGGTCTTCTTCGTCCCCTCGCGCGCCACCTGCGGCGGTTTGAGCAGCGTGCGCCGCTTCTCCCCCGTCAGCTCCGGGTTGTTGGCGCGCAGGATGCCAAACACGCGCCCCAGGAGCTCGCCGTAGGCGTAGTCGCGGCCGGAGCCGTCGTCCCAGGGGAGGGCTCCCGTGGCGGGGTCCGCCACGCCCGCGGCCCCCGGCAGCCCCAGCACACCCACCCCGCCCGCTGCAGACCCGGGGCCCGCCCCCGCCACATACGATGCAGCATCCCCAAAGTCTTCGTCGGGGCGGGGGGGGCCGCGCTTGCGCTTTTTGGTGGACGGGTCGAGGGGAGCGAGCAGGGCCGCGTCCGCACCGGCATCGGCGTCGTCGCCGCCGTCCCCGCCGTCGGCGCCCCCCTTGGCCTTCTTGGATTTCTTCTTCTTTTTGAGCCCGGCCAGGTTGAGCTCGACGGCGGCGTCGTCGACTGATGGGAGTGGGGAGGGAGGGGAGAGAGGGTGAGAGAAGAGCAGTCCGGCGGCCCTCCCGGTCGATGCGTGCTCGCCACCCGCCTTTTACCCGACTCACCCGCCAGGTCGTCCAGCTGGGCCGTCGTGGCGGCCACTTCTTCCGTCTGTGTGTGTGTGTGTGTGTGTGTGAGTGGTGAGGGGACGTGAGGGCGCTGGACGCGGGCGCGCTGGCACACACGCCGGCGCGGGCGGCACGCGGTGGCAGCGTCGCGCCCGCACCCCCTGCCCCTCTCAAGAGACGCACGCAGGCGGCACGCACCGACATGGCGACGGGGGAGGCGAGTGTGTGAGGTGAGTGCGTGTGCGGGGGGCGTGCGGAGAGAAGAGGCGCACGTCTTTTTGTGTCCGCGATCGAGAGTGAGGATGTGAGGAGCAACAAGGCCAGCCTTCTTGTGCCAGCCCCACACCGCCGGCTCACACCGCGGCTTGATGCGACAGACTTCCCCACCTTGCATTTTTGGGCCCGTCTTCGGGGTTTGATTTTTTTGGCTGGTTTTGTTTTTGCACACCCCACTCTGCGCGCGCGAGTGGGGGTGAACAAGAAAAAAGGAAAGGGTTGAAAAAAACACAATGCTGGGTGGCGGCGGTGGAAAAGAAAAAAAGCAGGACTGGGGGAGGTGGGGGGGGCCTGGGAGGCTGGAGAGAGGGGGGGGTGAAGCACCGTGGTTCGCGTGCTGCCACCCCCCCTCGCCACCCCCCCCCCCCGGAGCACCCCCCAAAAAGCAAACAGGTGGGTGAAATATAGGGGCTTCCCCCCGTTTGCGGGAACAGTGTGTCGGGCACAGGGGGGTCAGGGGGACGCGGGCACAGGGGAGAGGCAGGGGGGGGGGGGGGGGGGGAAGACCTCCCCCCCCCCCCCTCCCACACCACCACACAACGCCTTCCTCCCCTCAGTCCCCCTTGCGCCGGAACGAACACCCCTCCGTCAGCCGCGCCCGCCCCCCGGTCGGCGTGCACAGCACGGCGGAGCAGGAGGGGCAGACGACGACGGTCTGCGCGTTGGAGAACACGGTGGTGATGTGGAAGCAGCCCTGGCACTTGACGTCCATGAAGAAGGAGTTGGGGGACTGGACGAGGCGCTTGAGCTTGTGCTTGCGGGCTTCCAGGGCGGCGGGAGGGTGGAGGAGGTCGATGTCGTAGTTGAGGGGCTGTGGGAAGGGGGGGGGGGGAGGGGGTGAGCGCGAGGGGGGCGCGTGGGGGGGAGCACTTGGGTTGCTCGTTCGGGCGGCTCCCGCCTCGCGTGCTCTCGTTCCCTTGCTCTCCCCTTGCTTCACCCCCGCACTGCAGCGCGCGCGGGGCACGGCAGCACCGTCCGGCGCGGTCGGATCGGGAGGAGGGAGGCAGGGAGTGTGGCGCGGGGAGGGGCTGCGCGGGCTGCGCTTTTTTTTTCGGTCGACTCGGCCGCCGTCGGGAGGACGGGGCGGCGTGCCGCGCCCCTCGCCCGTACCCACCAGCCCCTCTCCCCGGCCTGGCACCCGCACACGGCGTCCGCGGCTGTCGGCATCGGGAGGATGGAGTCGAGGCGGGCGCCAGCGCGTGCGGGCGCCCCCAATCAAAAGCCGCCGGTGCGGTGTTTGCCTCTACGGCGGCCCGCGCCGCGTGCGCCCCCCCGCGCCGCGGCCGCGCCCTCTCTCCCGCCGCGGCAGGGTGCGGCTCGACTGAGCGCGCGCGATGGAGTGCGTACCATGGTGGGCAAAGTTGAGTGACGATGCAGGGAGGCAAGGAAAAGGGCAGAAGACAGCGAGAGAGAAGTGAGCGAGCGGTGGGCCGTTGGGAAGCGAAAAACGCTTTCTTTTCGTCAATCATCTCTGTGGGGCGCGCGAAGCACGTGTGTCGCGCCTGGGGTCCAGTGCTCTCGCGCTCACTCCCGTCTAACCATGGCCGACTTTGACGAGTGCGTGTGTGTGTGCTGTGGGGCGGTGGAGGGGAAATGGGCTGGCCGCCGATTGCCGCCCTCCTGCCCTCCCACGGCCCTTTTCCAACAAGCTCCTCCCCCCTTCCACACTCAGATACGCCGAGCTCGACCGCGCCATGGCGGGCGGCGGCCTGCCGCCTCCATCCCCCCTTCCCCCGCCACCACCGCCGCCGCCGCACAGCGACGGCGACCGCGCGCGCAGCGGCAGCCGGGACCGGGAGCGGCGGCGGTGGCGCAGTCGCAGTCGGAGCCGGGAGCGGCGCAGCAGGTGAGAAAGGGGAGGAGAGGGGGAAGGAGAGCGGGCTTTTCTCGAGCTGGTTTTCGCGAAACACGCGAGAGAGAGCTCCCGCGCCTCTCCCTGCCGCCCCCCACACACGCACACAGCCTCGCACACAACCATCCTACACATCACCCCACACAGGCGACGCGAGCGCACCCCGCCCGACGTGCGCGCCGCGCGCGCGGCGGAGCGGGAGCTGGCCGCCCTGGACAGGGACGTGCGCACGGTGTTTGCGTACAACCTGCCGCCTTCGGTGAGAGAGAGAGAGTGGGAGGAGAGAGAGAGCGGACATGGAAAAGCACGGCTGCGTCTTTTTTATTCTCATCTCCTCTTTTTTCCTTTCCCCCCCACACAGGCCGACGAACGCGCCGTCTTCAGGTTCTTCGCCCCCGCCGGCCGCATCGTGGACATTCGCATCATCACCGACCGCGGCACCACGCGGTCCAAAGGGTGTGCGTACGTGGAGTATGAGGACCGGGTGTCTGTTGCGGCCGCGCTCTCACTCGCTGGCGGAGACCTGGGCGGCCGGTCCGTCTCCGTGCGCGCCTCTGAAGCCGAAAAGAATCTGGCGTGGGAAGCCGCCCAGCGCAACAACCCGGTGCTGGCTGCGGCGGCAGCCACGCTGACGGGGGGGGGCGACACGGCGGCCGCGGTCGCGGCAGCGGCGGCCGCGGCAGCGGGCGGCGGCCTGCCGCCTCCCTCCTCCTCCGCCGCCGCCCTGCCGCCCACCGGCCCCTCCCGCCTCTACGTGGGCGGCCTGCACGCCTCCATCGAGGAGGCGGACGTGCGTGACATTTTTGAACCGTTTGGTGTGGTGCAGACAACCGCACTCGCTCGTGACCCAGCGGGCCGCTCCTCCGGCTTTGGGTGGGTCACGTTTGCCGATCCGCAGGCCGCAGGGCGTGCGCTGGGCGCCATGGATGGCGTGGAGGTGGCGGGCACCAAACTGCAGGTGCGAGTGGCGGGGCTGCCGACGGCAGGTGGCGACAGCGCTGCGCTTCCGCCCCCGCCGCCCGGGGCGCCCCCGCTGCCGCCGCCGCCTCCCTCCGACGCCACCACGCTCACCTCCCTGGCGGCAGAAGAAACGGGTGGCGGCCTCAAGCTGACCGCGGACGCGCGGGCAACGCTGATGGCGCGGCTGGGGGGCGGGGTCGCGACGGCGGGCGCGCCCCCTCCTCCGCCTCCCCTCCCCGACGCTGCGTCCCACGTTCAATTGGGATCTGTCGCGGCCGCCCTGGCCCTGGAGCGGGGCGAGCTGGGGCCCGCGTCCCCCGTGCCCACGCGGTGCCTGCTGCTCAAAAATCTGTTCGACCCCACCGCTGAAGCCGGCCCCGGCTGGACAGACGTAGTGAGGGACGATGTGGGCGACGAGTGCGCGAGGTTTGGCACCGTGGACCACGTGCACGTGGACCCCGCATCCTCTGGCTTTGTGTATGTGAGGTTGGCCGACGAACCCTCAGCCGCCTCCGCGCGCCGCGCCCTCCACGGGCGCTGGTTTGGGGGGAGGCAGGTGGTGGCCGAGTTTCAGTTTGCGGCGGCGTACGCGAGCCATTTTGGGCTGAGTTGAGTAAAAACACACGTCGTTTTGCAAAACACAGAGCGCCGACTACAAAACAAAACACCATTTCTCTCCACCATCACCTCCTCAACGGCGCCCTCAACCTCGCCACCGTCGCCTCCACCGCTTCCCGTGTCATGACCAGCCAGTCTCGTTTCAGAATCGACAGCGGGTTGAGGCCGGCGGGGGGCAGGACGTCGACTGACGCGGCGTTGGAGGCAGCGCGCGCGAGGGGTTGGGGCACACTGGAGCCCGCCGCCAGCTCCCCAGCTTCACCATCTGCGTCCGCGAGCAGGGCAGAGGGGCGGGCGTCGGGGGGCAGCATGGCGCGTATGGCGGAGAGCAAGGTTTGCTGTTGGTGGGGTGAGGGTTGGTTGTGGGTCACCCTCTCTCCATCTCTCTCTCTCTTCCACCACCACCACCACACGACCACACCACAAAAATCCAACTCACCGTCTTGCCGTCGCCGCCCCCCAGCCTCCCCTCCACAATCAGCAGGCGCCCCTCGGACGCGCGCGCGCTCAGCGCCGCCGCTAGCGCCGCGCGCCGCACCCGCCTGTTGCACCCATGCTCAAAGGAACGCGGGGTGGGAGGATGCGCCTTGCCGCCTCCCACCCACAGCGGCGACCGAATCGACCCCGCCCGCGCGCGCCCCGTGCCCTTTTGTTTCCACGGTTTGCGCCCGCCCCCGCGCACGGCGGCCCGATTCTTAGCCGCCTCCGTGCCGGCGCGCGCTTTGGCTTGTTGCCAGCGGATGACGCGGTGCAGGATGTCGGTGCGGATGGGGGCGGCGAAGATGTCGGAGGGGAGGGAGGTGGAGCCGCGGTGAGAGCCGGTTGCGCCGTCGACCAAGGCGACGCTGATGGACGGGCCACTGGCGGCATCGTCGTCGACTGCAGCATCCGCAGCGAATCCATGCGACGTGTAGCGTGGCACGACGGCGGCGGCCGCCGCCGGAGGGCGTGCGGCCGCCGTGGCCGGCGCGCCGGCGTACGCGCGCGCGCACAGACAAGGCGCGGCGCGCAGGGCGGCCAGCAGAGTGCAGCGAGCTGCGGTGAGCATTGGGGAGGGCAGGAAGAGGGGGGAGCGGGCGTGCACGGGGCCCCGGGGGCGGCCGCAGGAAATGCAGCGACCGACGTTTAGGAGTGAGACGAAACGACGACTGGCTCTCTTCACTCTCGCTTTCTCCTTCCCCCGCGCCTCCTCCTCCCCTCCCCTCCTCTCTTCACACCACCACCATGGGTACGTGCGGATGGTCTCAGCGAGCCTGCCTGGCGCGGCGTGGTGACCGGCTGGTGGGCCGCCGGCGCGCGCGTGCTTGGAAACCGACGCCGCGGCGGCCGATCGCGCCCGACGCCTCTGCGCGGCGTGCTTCCCCCCGCGCCGCGTTCCCGTCCCCCATTCCTGCTGCCCGTGCTGCCCGCGCTGCCCGCTGCGTGCTGGACCACGCGGCCGGCTCGTCGCGGGTGGCAGCAGGCTGAGGCGCGGCCCGCCCCTACCCCCCAATTCCCGCGCGGCGGCGTCGGGCGGCGTGGCGCACCCCGCGCCCTCCTGCCCCTCTCCCACCCCCGTCCCCGCTTGCGGCGGACGCTGCAATAGCCCACCGTGCATGGCACAGCACCGGATCGCAAGCCGCAACGCGTTGGCTCACGCCTCCACACCACCCTCCGACCTCCCCACAGGCAAAGTCCACGGCTCCCTCGCTCGCGCCGGCAAGGTGCGCGGCCAGACGCCCAAGGTCGCCAAGCAGGACAAGAAGAAGCTGTCCAAGGTGAGTGTGTGGGAGAGAGTGGTGTGGCGGTTGGTGGTGGGGAGAGCGCTCAACGCCGAAAACTCACCCCTCCTCCTCCACACACCACCCTACCCACAGGGCCGCGCCATGAAGCGCATCAAGTACAACCGCCGCTTCGTCAACGTGGTCGTCGGCATGGGCAAGAAGAAGGGGCCCAACTCGCAGTGAGAGAAAGAAAGGGTATTGTCTCTCCTGTGTGTTTCTTCTCTCTGCTTGAGCCGCCTCTGTTTTTTTACTCTTTTTGTGTTACTCCTTTTTGTGTGCCAGCAAAAGCACACGCACAAAGCCAACAGCTGGAGTGTGTTTTTCTCGGGGCAGCGTGGTGTCTCTCTCTCTCCCCACCTGATCGGCTTTGCTCTCACACTTCACAAACACAGAATCCAAAACCGTTGGGGCCGCTATTTGGTGTGCACAGGCGGGGTCAGTCAGGCACACAGCCACATCCTCTCCGGGGTAGAGAGGGACGCCGGGAGAAAAAGAAACAGGGAGAATCAAAACCTTTGTCGGCACCTTTGTCGCGTGGTGTTGCTGCCGCCAGTCCCATCGCCCTCTTTTAATTCTTTCGCCCCTGGCACCCCCCCGAACAAACAACCCGCCACCATGGCCGCCGCCATGCCACAGTACCTGTGGATGTTCATCTGCGTGAGTAGAGTGGGCGGCGAGGCTAATGCAGTGGCGTGGGTCGCCAACCGCCGGGGCGCGCCGTCGCGTCGACTTTGTCCCTAATTTTTTTTCCCTCCCTCCTCCCCAGTGCATCTTCGCCGCCATTGGCTTCGGTTTTGGCACAGGTAAGTTGATGGCGTGTTTACCTTGTGAGGAACAAGGGGGACAGGACACAAGGCGGGCGGGGCGGCCGCCAATTTTCGCTGGCGGCGGCACCCTGTTGCGACGACAATATTCCCTTGTGCCTGCCGCCGCCCGCGGCCGCGTGCCTCCCCCCCGGCTGCGGCTAACGCGCACCTGGGCCGTGTGCTATGGTCACGGATGTGTCATCGCGGCCCAAACAAGGCCGACATTGTGGCCCGCGGGCGACTGAGAGCTGACAGCTCTCGCGAGCCAGGGCCAGCGTTGGGGTGCCCGTTTTTTTTGCGCCGGCACCCTCCTCCCACCGGGCGCCGCCCTTCCTCCACCGGGCGCCGCCCTGTCGGCCCGCCAGCAGGCGGCAGCAGCACACACACGCGCCATCAACGCATCCCCTTTCCTTTCAACCACTCAGGCGCCAACGATGTTGCCAACGCGTTTGCGACAAGTGTCGGCGCGAAAACGCTCAAGATGTGGCACGCCGTCGTCCTGGCCATCATATTCGAGTTCACGGGCGCGATCGTGCTTGGGCGGGTCGTTACCGGCGTGATTGCGGGCGGGATTGCTAACATCAAATATTTTCAATCCGTGCCTGAAGTTTACGCATACGGTATGATCATCGCTTTAGCCGTCGGCTTTCTTTGGCAATGGTGGGCGTCGTGGAAAGGGCTTAATGTGAGTGCCACGCACTCCATCATCGCCGCCATCATGGGTTTTTCGCTCGTTTGGAACGGTCTCAAGGGCGTCAACTGGGCCACCCCCGACAAAGGCGCCTTCCCACCTTACAAAGGCGTCGTCCCGATCATCTGCTCCTGGTTTATCAGCCCCATCTTGACTGGGTTCGCCGCGGGCATGCTGTTATTGATCCTGCGCACGCTGATCCTGCGCCGCAAAAATGGCGCCACCCTCGCTTTGTTCGTCCTCCCCTTTGCCATTTTCGTCACATTTTTCGTGAACATCTTCTTTGTGTTTACGAAGGTAAAAAACGTTTACAAGAGAAGGGGAGGGAGGAGAAGAGGGATGGATCATGATTTTTTTGTTTTCGTCCCAGCTCACCCACCCCACCCCACCCCCACCCAACAGGGCGCCAAAAAACTGCTCACCTCGTCCGAGAAAGACTGGACCGACGCGAAGGCTGCCTGGATCGCGGCGGCGTGCGCCGGCGGCATCGCGCTGCTGTCTGCCGTCACCGTGGTGCCCGTGCTCCACTTCCGCATGCGCAAGTTTTTCGATGAGTCGGGCAACACCATCAAGGACTCGGCCCGCGACACCGTGGGCGGCCTGTCCGCCTCCGACATCGAGAAGAGCGGCGCCGCGTCGGTGACCCCGGGGACGGGCGGCGCGCAGGACGTGCTGGACCGCTTGGGCAACAAGATGATCGCAACCAACATCGCGGACTCCTGGCAGAAGCGGTGGTGGAAGAAGGCGGTGGATGTTTCGACGCGCGGCGTCACGTGCGACATCCACGACCAGATCGAGGAGGACCCGATCGTCGCCGCGATCCACGCGCGGGCAGAGAAATTTGCGCCCAACGTCGAGTTTGCCTTTGTCTACCTCCAAGTGTTCTCCGCCATCTGTGTTATCTTCGCCCACGGCGCGGGCGAGGTCGGTTACATGGCCGGCCCCCTCGCCACCGTGTACGAGGTGTGGCAGACCGGGTCGCTCCCCCACGCGGGTGGCAAGCTCGGCAACGTGCAGTCGCCGCTGTGGATCGTCGCCATCTGCGCGTCGGGCCTCGTCGTCGGTCTCGCCACCTTTGGCCACTACGTCATGCGGAGCATGGGCACGGCGTTGGCGAAACTGTCACCGACACGCGGCTTCTGCGCTGAACTCGCCACCTCCCTCGTCATCCTGATCGCGTCCCAGCTGTCTCTGCCGACCTCCTCCTCCCAGTGCATCATCGGCGCCATCGTGGGCGTTGGCCTCATGGAAGGCATCCGCGAGGGCGTCAACTGGAAGCTGTTTGGCGCCCAGTTTGTGTCGTGGGTCGTCACCATGTTTGTGTGTGGCGGCGTCACGGCCGCCCTGTTTGCGCAGGGCGTGTACACGCCGTCCAAGATTGATGGAGCGCAGGTGGCGGCCTACCAGAAGGGGTTGATGTCCATGACCAACTCAACCGCGACCTCGTTCAACACCACGCTGTGTACTCGTTCCAGGACGCGGCCTCGGCGGGCGCGATTCCTGGGCTTGACCAGGAGAAATTCGACGCCTACGCCAAGGACGCCGCCAAGGTCCAAAAACAGCTCAAGAACTGGAAGAACGCGTCCCAGCCGCAGTCGACGTCCATCAAGCCTGAGGACGTGTTCAAAACGTACAAGGCGTCGCTGGCGACCGCGTCGTCCAACACCATCAACACGCTGGGGCAGGCGACCGTGTACCCGGGCGCCCCGCTGTGCAATGGGCCCAGCCTGGAGGACATCCAGGCCAACACGCGGGTCGAGTGCAAGGCGCCGAAGTGGTGAGGATGTGGTGTGTGTGTGGGGGGGGGTGCGGAGAGGGTGTGCCGCATTTCAAGACCGCCGAGAAAACGCGTGCGTTTTTTGGTACGGCGCCCCACACACCCGCCCCCGCCCCCCCCCCCGGCGGCCCCACACTGCGCCAAAAAAACACACACGGGCGGACAGGCAGGACCCTGCGTCCTCCCCCCCCTTTTTACTCTTGTTGAGTCACGGAGGTTTCGCCTGTCCCCCCCCCCCCCCTCCCCCCGCCAAACCTCGCACACCGCCTCACCCAACAACAAACCACGTGCGTGTCGACTGCTCGACCACCCCCCCTCTTTCCTTCTTTTTGAAAATTAGAGCTTGGTGTCTTTTGGTTTTCGACATCTTTCCCACTAATTTTCCGTGTAAGACGAGGCGTGTGTGCGTGTGTGCGTGATGGCCCCAAAACAAACAGACAGCAGCGCTTGGGGCGATGAATGTTGCATTAAAAACCGAGGCAAAAAAAACACAAACACAACTGAGGAAAGAAAAAACGCTGCCCGCTTCACCCACTTCATCTCTCCCCCCCCCCCCCCCCCCACCCACCCATCACTCATACGTCGACCCTTCCGGCGGTTGAGCCAGCTTGCGGTTGGAGGGGGCCGCCATCTCGGCGCGCAGCTCGGTCAGCAGCCGCTCCAGCGTGAACGAGCGGCGCCAGTGGGCGAGGGTGTGAAAGGTGGCGGGGGACACGGTGCCGTCGGGGGCGACGCAGGCCATGTTGATGCGGGTGAAGAAGCGGACGGTGGGGGGCTTTGGGGAGGTGTGGGTGGGTGGTGTGGGTGGGTGGGCGTGCGTTTTTCGTCGAAAACTTTCAACCCCCCTCAACCACCATCCCTCTCTCACACACACCTTGTCCGGGTAGTCGGCGCCGCACACAATCTTGAGCGTGTAGATGCGCGAGTCGTGCGCGGTCTGGTGTGTGGAGGTGAGTGTGTGAGCCAAAACGGGCGAGCGCGCCGCGCGACCCACGACCACCGCCCACTCCCACCTCCACACCCCCCACACAATCAACTCACGTTCGGCGGCCCAATGATCGTCCCCGTCCAGTTGGTCATGAAGACGTCCCCCCCATCCTCCATCCCGTAAGAGACAGTGCCGTCCCCGATCCCTTTCTCCCCCTTCTCCAGCTCCTCCAGCAGCCTGAAGTTGCGGGGCACTGTGTGTGTGTGTGTGTGTATGTGTGTGTGTATGTGTGTGTGTGTGTGTGTGTGTTGTGGGTGGGTGGGTGGGGTTGGGTGAGGGAGGAGGGACACGGTGAGCGCGCGAGACACGGGCGCCAGCCCAATGCGCGCAGACGGGCCTGCCTGCCCGCGCCCAGCGGGCCGCACGCGCTCACGCGCAGCCCTGCGCCGAGAGAGAGACGCACCGACAACGTCTGGGCCTGCCATGGCGTGTTTCGTGGGGAGGGAGACGCGCGCGGCGGTGTTTTTTGCGAAAAGAAGAGCCGACGTGTTTTTTGCAGCGGCGCGCTTTCCTCCTCTTTTTGGGGGGTCTCGACCCCCCCCAGAACACGCTCCGCTTCTCTCTCTCCCTGTGGTGGTGTGTTGCGTGTGTTTACGTTTGAGTGTCACGGTCTCTCCTCCTCTCTCTCCCTCTCTCTCTCCCGCCATCAAACCACCACCCCACGCACGCGCGGCCCGCCGTCCCCGGCCGCCGCCTGTGCGCGCAGCGCGATGACCAGGGCGTCCACGTCGCAGTGCTCCAGCGCGTCCAGCTCGCCCTCGTACACGGACGCCGGGAAGTTGAGGTCCAGGGAGGAGGAGGAGGAGCGGCCGCCTCCCTGGGCCGCGAGGCGAACCACGTCAAACGCGCGCGCGGCGGCCAGCTCTGTGCGCCACGCGCCCGCGAACACTTGGCGGCGCAGCGCAGGCACCCAGCAGTGCGCCTCGTAGCGTCCGCTGCGCTGGTGCAGGGTGACGCCGCGGAAGGCGGAGGTTTGCTCGCCGGCGGCCTTGCGCTTCTTGTTGGGCGCCCGCTTTTTGATTGGCGGCGTGCGGGGGGCCAGCCGGCGCCGCGCGGGCGGCGGCGGCGAAGGCGGGGGTAGGGTGCAGCCGGCGTCCTCACTTTCGGCGAGGAGGGCGGCCACAGTGGACGCCGTGATGGCGAGGGAGGGCAGCGGCAGCGGGGCGGGGGGCGGCGGCGGCACCGCGAGCGGCGGCGGCGGCGCGGGCACGCCAGCGCGGTCTGGGGACTGGGGCAGCAGGTTGGTCAGCTCGACCATGGTGTGGGACGTCATGCCTTGTGTGTGGGGGGCGGGTTGGGAGGGGGGGGGGGGGGGGGGGAGGCGGAGGGTCGGGGGGGGAAACGCGGCGCGAGGCAAACGACGCGAGGCAGTGCCGCGGGATTTTGTCTCTCTCCTCCTTCCCCGCCACCCACCCACACGCAAAACACACGCACCCGACAGAGACGGCAACAGAGACAGGTTGAGCGACGAGCCAGCATGCAGAAGGAAGTACCCGCCCCCCAACTCTGTGCCGGGCGGCAGAGACGGCGGTCTCAGCAGCGAGCGCTGCGTGATGGGAGGGGGGTTGGCAGCGGCTCCAGCCCCGTCCATGGTGCTGTGCTGTGTGTGTGTGGGCGGAGTTGGTGGGATCGCTGGGCGGGTGGCAGAGAGCAAGAGTGAAGTGAAAAAAAAACGCGCGCTCTTCACTCTCCGCTGCGTGCGCGCGCGGTACAGCGAAACACGCACACACACACACACACACCACCATGCTGCCCCGCTCCCACCACCACCCCACCCTGGCGCCCTACGATATGAGGACGTGCGTGTGTGGAGAGAGGGTGTGGGGATGGAGTTGATTGCGCAAAATCAAGCCGGCGCCCACCCACCCACCCTCTTCCCACAAAGCCTGTCTGCCGCCCTGGCCGCCGCCCGGGAGGGCGAGGTGGCGGACGTCCTCATGCGGGCCACGTTCAAGCCGCGTTTACCAGGTGAGTGGGTTGGTGGGTGGGGAGGAGGATATTGTTTTTTTTCGTGCGGGCGCCCGCGCCGCCCGGCCTGGGACGGCCGGCGCAGGCCTTTTTGATTGCCACGCCCTGCACCCTGCCCACCCGCCACCACCTGTCGCCTGGGGAGGGGTGCATGGTGCGTGGGCGGGCAAATTGAGCGGCTGGGTAGGGGCGGGGAGGAGGCAAACGGAAGAGGGTTCTCTCGACCAAAACCACGACGCCCCCCCCCAAAACCCACCCCCACCCACCCCCACCCACCCCCACCCACCCCACCCACCACCTCTCAGGCCTCACAAAATGCATGGCCCAGTGCGCCCGCGCGGGCGAACCCCGCAAGGGGCTGGAGATCTTTCTGGCGCTGCCCCGCCTCGGCATTGTTGCCGACACCGCGGCCGCCAACGCCGCTATCACCGCCTGCGACAAAGCGGGCGCGTGGGACACCGCCCTCCAACTCTTCTCCGCCATGGCGGACGCAGGGTTGGCGGCGGACGCCATCACATTCTCTGCTCTCATCTCGGCGCTTGCGCGCGGGCGCCAGGCTGCCGCCGCCCTGGCCGTCTTCACCGCCATGCGGGGGGCGGGGGTGGAGCCGGACGTGGTCGCCTGCTGCTCCCTGGTGGCTGCTCTGGAGCGGGGGGGGCGGTGGCGGGCGGCGGAGGCGCTGTTTTTGATGATGTGCCGCGGAGGCGGTGGCGCTGCCCCCACCCCGCCCTCCCCGCCCGCCACCCCGCCCCAGGTGACGCGGCCGCCCCCCCCGGACACGCCCCTGGTGCGCGAGTTTGTGCCGGGCGTGTCGTGGGCGGCGACAGCGCCCTCCCCGGTGGCGTCGCCGCGCGGAGAAGAAGACGAGCACCGCCCGTCTGCCCCCCCCACTCCACGCACCGAGTCGCCAGGGCCACACACCGCCGCCCCGCCTCCCACCCAGCTGGGGCGCGCCCTCAAGGAGCGCACCAGTGACCCGGGGCGCGGCCTGCCGGGGCTGACGGCGGCGTCGCTGGCCCTCGCGCCGTCTGTGCCGCCGGCCGTCGGGTCGCCACCGCAGTGCGCCGAGCTGCCGCCGCAGCAGCCACCACCGCCACTACCGCCGCCTCCCCCTTCCCCTGCCCCCACCCACACCACCGACGCCCCCACCCCCACCCCCCACCCCCCCGCCGCCGCCGCCCCCGCCACCGCGGGGGCAGCGGCTCTGTTGGGCGCGCTGCTGGAGGCAGCTGCCGCTGCCGACGACGCCGCCACCGGCCCCGGGGGCGGCGGCTCCCCCGACCTGGGGGGCGCGGTCGACGTCGGCGCCGTCACCCCCAACCGGGTGGTGTGCAACGCGCTGCTGGGCGCGTACGCGCGCGCGCGCCCCCCCCCGCCCCGGACGCGCGCTCGGCCTGCTGCTCGCCATGGCCGCCGTGGGCGGCGACCTGGCCCCCGACGCCGTGTCCCATGCGGCGGCTGCCAAAGCGGCGTGGGCCGCGGGCGACGCAGAGGGCGCGGACGACGTGCTGCGTGGCGCCGTCGCGGTGCGCGCTGCCCCGTCAGCCGCCGCCTTTGCCGGCTTTGTCGCCGCCGCCGCCGCCTCCCCCTCCCCCGCGGACGCCGTCCTGCGCGCCTGGCACTGGGCACGGGGCGGCGTCCTGTGTGGCCGCGTTGGTGGGTGGGTTGTCGGATCGGGGCGCGCACGCCGCGCTCGCCGCCGCCGCCACCACCGCCCTGGCGGATGCTGGAGCCGCCGCCACCGGGCTGGCCGCAGCGGCTGTGACCGCGCTAGCCGGCGCGGGGCCTGTCGGCGTCTCTCTAGCCTGGAATGTGGTGTCTGCGGCTGCCGCGGCCGGCGCACCGCTCCCACCCTCGGCCCTTGACGCTCTGGACGCCGGCGGCGTTGCCGCCGGCCCCTCCCTCGCCCCCGCCGCCGCCCTGCAGGTGGACGTGCCGTTGGCGATTGCGCGGGCGCTGCGCGGGGCGGGGACGGTGGGGGTGGGGGGTGCCACGTCTGCACACCAACAGTGCCACCACCCGTCTTCGGTCAACGTCGGCGACACGGGCATCCTCCCCGCCGTCCTGGGCCCCGGCGAGGGCGGCGTCGCAGTGTCCGAGGCACAAGGCGACATGTTTGGGTCGCCGCCACCGGTGGGGGGGCCGCCCTCGACGCGGGGCGCGGCGGCCGCGGTCGACGCGGCGCTGGCCGCGCTCGTCCCGCCGCGCGCCCACTTTGGCGGCGGCGGTGGCGGTGGCGACCGGCAGCCCCCACCCCCTCCCTCTGCTGACTCGCCCTTCACCCAGTTTGGTGGAAGCGGCGGGTTTGGGCGGTCCCCCAGCTTTGGCGGGGGCGCCGCGTCGCCCGCGCCGTTTTCGCCGTTTGCGTCGCCACCGCAGCACGCGCACCACCACCAGCGGCACCACGCGCAGATGCCGTCCTCCGGCCCGTTCTCGCCATCAACATCCGGCCCGTTATCGCCGCCCTCCCCGTTTGCGCCGCCGGCGCAGCAGGCGCCGCCTGCGTTTGGGTCGCTCGCTGCTGCCGTCGCCGCCTCCGCCGCGGCCGACCCTACCCCCGATCCCTCCTCCTCCGCCACCTCCTACAGCGCGCTGGCTGCTGTGCAGGCCGCTACCGCGGCCGCGTTTCCGGCCGAGCCGTGGTCGCCACACCACGCGCCGCCACAGACCGACCCGCCGCCCGCCATGGACGACGCCGCCGTCGCGGCCGCGCTGGCCGCCCTGGACATTGGGCTGACGGCTTCGGCGGGTGCGCCCGACACGACGGGCGCGGCGGCCGCGTGGGCGCAGCACGGCTGCGGCGACACGCGCGACCGCGGTTGGCTGTGAAACAAGAGGGAGCGGTGTGGCCCGTGTGGTGCTCCCGCCACACACGCTGACGCCACCCGCGCCACCGAGGGTCCTACCCGGGTCCCCGGTGTGATGGGTGTGTGTGCGTCGCTTTGTACACTTTTCACGATTTCCAAACCCCCCTTTTCTTTTCCTGCCTTTTTCGTTTCTACCCACCCCCGTCCACCCCCACACACCCCGCCGACACACAAAGATAATACACGCACGAGTTGGATCGTTTTCTCTCCCCCCCCCCCCCCTCCCCCCCCCCCATGACACCAGTTTCCATCGTTTTTCCATCGGCCCTGTGCGCTGCGTTGCGTTGCCCCCCCCTTTTTTCTCTCACCCCTTTACACCACTTTCCCCCGGGGGGTCACATACACACACCACGCCCGCCTCATCAGCCAACCTCGTTTCTTGGAGCTTGAACTCATCATGTGCGCACCGTCATTTTTTTCCCTTTGCTTTATTGTTTCCGGTCCTGCAAAACAAAAAACCCGAGCCCCGACCCACCGAAAACATTCACTTTTCCTATTCAATTCCAGCCTTCCCACGCCGCACACACTAGCACAATCTCCTCTCTGCCACCTCCTGCCTCTAACACAAACGCAATGCGTGGCACCACGCCGTCGCCACGTCCCGCAGCCACGCCGCCGCGCTCGACACCGCGCCCGCCCGCGGCGGCCACCCGGGACGCGGTGCCGCCTCCACCCAACAGTGGACCAGAGCCCTCCAAATCATCTGTCACTACTGGACGACTGGAGGGTGACCGCGTGGCCGTGCTCAAAGCGACCAAGACAGCGGCGCGGCCGGTGGCGCGGGCGCAGCTGCCGCTGGGTGAGTTTCGTGTGTGTGTGTGGGGGGGCTGGGCGTGACACTTGGCGATGCTGGGTGCACTTGTGGGGGGGTGGGGGCGCGGAATGCGGGCCGTGTGGGGCCAGCAGGCCGCGGAGGAGAAGAGGACACCCGGGCGCGCGGTGCCGCTGCAACACGTCCTACCCTCATCCTTTTCTCTCCGCACAGCCGACTACATGGCCCTCCCCGTCTCCCAGTACTCCGTCCTGGACGCCCGCCGCATCGAGCGGCTGAGCGAGACCACCTTCCGCTGCTACGTGGACGGCGTGCGTTTCTTTTCGGTGCGCGTGGATCCGGTGGTCACCGTCGCCGTCGCCGCGTCCCCTGCCGGCCCCACCGTCACCCTGCTGGACGCCCGCCTCGAGGGGTCCCCCACCGCGGTGGCTGCGTCCGACAGGTTTGACGTGACCATGACCAACGCGGTGCGGTGGGCAGAGGCAGTGAACAGCAATGGAGAGGAGTGTGTTTTATCCGCAGACACAACCATCGAGCTGCGCCTCGACGTGCCGCGCTGGTTTGCGGTGCCCCTGCCTGCGGTGGAGAGGGTGGGCACCCGCGTCATGCAGAGGGTGCTGGATATGGCGGTGCCGAGGTTTTTGGGTCAACTGGCGGAGGATTATGGGAGGTGGGCGGCGGGGGACGAGCGGCGGGTGTGATGTGAAGAGAGAAGAGAGAGAGAGTGAAATGAGAGAGACGCGAATGATGCCCCCCCCCGTGACCCTGTAAAAACGTACTGATCCAACGCCCCGCAGAGAGAGGGAAAAAGGGGGGAAGGGTTCTCGTTGAAAACGACGCGCGTTGGAAAAAAAATGTTTTTCGTTTTTGCACACACCAGCTCTCTCTCCCCTAGAAAGAAAAGAAACCACACACGCACACACAAAGAATGAAGGCACACACAAACTCGCCTTTTTTCCCCTCTCTCTCTTCACCACTTGCCACCCCCATAGCTCGGCGGCGCGCCATACCCGCTGCCGCCGCCAAAGCCGCCACCACCCGGCGGCCCGCCCCAGCCGCCGGGGGCGCCACCACCACCACCACCACCCCACGAGGGCGGGCCGCCACCGCCGCCCCAGCGTCCGCCACCGCGGCCACCACCGCCGCCGCCGCCGCGCCAGCGCCCGCCGCCGCCGCCGCCGCCGCCAAACGAGCCCGCTTGCTCGAGGGCGGGGGGGACCTCTTGACCCGCTTCACGCAGTAGGCGGATCAGGGCTTTGGCGTACTTGGAGTCGCCGGGGGTGAAGAACGTGTACGACTCCCCCGACGCGCCCGCGCGCCCGGTGCGCCCGATGCGGTGGACGTAGTCCTCCACGCCGTTGGGGAAGTCGTAGTTGATGACGGCGCCCACGTTGGGGACGTCCAGGCCGCGGGCGGCGACGTCGGTGGCGATCATGATGGGGCAGGCGCCCGACTTGAAGGAGGCCAGCACCCAGTCGCGCTCTTGCTGGCGTTTGTCGCCGTGGATGGCGGCCGCCCTGAAGTCGCGCCCCAGCCCCGACGCCAGCTGGTCGCACATGCGCTTGGTGGAGCAGAAGATGATGATGCGGGTGCCGGGGGGTTTTGACGTCAGAATCTCGCGCAGGCGCGGCATTTTGTCGTACGAGTTTTGGAGGACGTCCACATGCTGCGTGATGGACGTGTTGGCGACGAGGCGGTCCTCGACCTGATGATGGGGGGTGGTGTGGGCGTGAGTGGTGGCAAAAAAACAACGACGCGCCTCCCCCTCCCCACTTTCTCCTTCCTCTCTCTTCTCACCTGGCCCACAAACACGCACACCGCGTCCGCCGACACAAACTGGGCGGCAATGCTCTTGACCTCCTTGGGCCAGGTGGCCGAAAAGAACAGCGTCTGGCGGGCGGGGGGCACCTGACGCACGATGCGCTGAATCTGGGGTTCAAACCCCATGTCGAGCATGCGGTCCGCCTCGTCCAGCACCAGGTACGACACCTGGTGCAGACGCACGGCCCCCGCCTCCAGGAAGTCGTTCAGGCGGCCGGGCGTGGCGATGACCAGGTGGACGCCGTACCGCAGGTCGCGCAGTTGGGGGCCTTTCGGCGCCCCCCCATACGCGCACGTGTTGCGAAACCCGCCCGACCTCCCAAACTTGTCGGCCTCCTCCTTGATCTGGACGGCGAGTTCACGCGTAGGGGCCAGCACGCACATGGTGGGGCCGGCGCGGGGGTCCTTGCGGGTGGCGGCGCAGTGGGAGAAGCCGGGCAGCAGGAAGCCGCACGTTTTGCCGGAGCCGGTCTTGGCGATGGAAATCAGGTCGGAGCCACGCAGCGCGACGGGCCAGGACTGGGCCTGGATGGGGGTGGGCTCCTGGTAGCCGGCGCGACGGATCTGTGAGTGGGTAGGTGGGTGGGGGTGGGTGGGTTGAGTGGGGGGTGGAAGCAAAAAGAGCGTGGCTGGCCGACCCCCGCACACACACAACAAAAAAACAGGCGAGAGCGAGAGAGGCACACGCACACACACAAACGCAGGCACGCGGGCAGCAGCGGACACAGAGCGTCGAGCAGGAGGAGGAGCGGTGAGGGGGTGGGGGGGTCGGGGGCAAGAGCAAAGGGAGCCGGCGCTCCCCCGCCGTCATCACCTTCCCCCAACCCACACGTGCGCGCCCAACCACACACGCCCACACACACGAATCAAACACAATCGCGTGGGCATGGCACGGCTTGGTTTGCTAACACACGCAGCCCACCGCGCGCGCGCGCACACACACAAACGAAAGCACACACACAGACAGAACACACGCTCTCTCTCTCCCCCACCCGCGCGCCAAACGCTTCCATCAATCGTCTCCCGCCTCGCGCGCGCGACCGCGCCCTCCTAATTGGTTCCGCCGCCGCCCCCGCCCCCCCTTTTTATCACCCCCCGCGCTCCCCTGTCCCGCCTCGACCTTCCCGCCTCCCACTTGCTCACACGTGGGCAAGAGAAAGGGGTGGGGGTTCAAGGAAATGGGAAGGGCAAGCAAGTGGAGGGAGGCAGAGGAAGGGCACGGACGGGGGGGGGGGGGAGGAGGGGCGGAGGAGGCGCGAGCGTGCGAGTGGCGGTGTGGAAAAAGCGTTTGGGGGGTGAAATGTATGTGTGTGGGGAAAGAAAAAGGCTAGCGCGTGCGCGTGTGTGTGTATCAGGAGGCACCAGGAACCATGTGTGTGGTGGGTGTGGGTGTGTGCGGGGGCGCGCGCTTCCAGACGGGCAGCAAAGCGCACTTTGCCGGGCGCGGGCGCGGGTGCCAGGTCCAAATCAGCTGGGGTGTCTAAATCGCTCTATTTCTCTCACTCTCTAGTGTGCGTGGGGGCCCAGGCGCCCGTAACCAGGGTGTGTGTGTGTGGCGCCCCTGTGCGCCCCTCTCGAAAACAAAAACCGTCGCCGCAGCGTGGGCACACCCTCTAAAAATCCCTCTCTCTAACACACACACTCTCTCCTCACCTCGCGCATGATCTCCTCCGAAAAGCCGACCGACTCGAACGTTTGCAGGGGTTCCGGCGGCGCGGGCCCACCACGGGACACCACCGTCAGCTCGTGCTTGCGGCGGTACTCGTCGGCCGACATGGGGAAGGCGTCAGTGGGCCCAAACTTGTGGTTGATGACGGGGCGGGCGGCGGGGACGCCGGCAGGGGGGGGGGGGAGGCCGTTGACAGACTGTGGGAAGGGAGGGGGAGGGAAAGGGGCGTGAGCGTGGGTTTTCGGCCAGCGTCGCGGTCGCCACATGTCTTTGTCGAGTGTGTGGGCACGCACGGCGGGGTGCCGAGGCAGCGAAGCGGGGCGGGGGGAGCCCCCGCACACCGTGACAGCACAACGAGCGATTGGCAAGCGGGCGTCCCCCCCGCCCGCGCGCCTGCAAGCCGCGCGCGCGCCTCGGCTTGGCGCAAGGTTGACAAAACCACCACAGCGCAGCACACGTCGCCGTACGGGTGGACGCCGGCGGGCGGAAGGCGCGGCGGGGAGCGCGGTTCACGCCTTGCCGCCTGCCCACCACGCGACGGCTGTCCCCCGCCGCGCCCTCCCTCCTCCTCCTCTCCCCCCTCTCTCTCGCGCACACACACTCCCAACACAACACAAACTCACCCCGCCCGCAGGCTTCTCATAGGTCGTCGTGTTGGTGGCGGGGTTCCAGTAGTAGCGCAGCCCTGTGTCGGTGTCGAAGATGCACTTCCACCCGGGGGGGAGGGACGGGTCGTGCTCCTCGCGGGGCGGCATGGTGTAGGTGTGTGTGTGGTGTGGGGTGTGTGGTGGAGCAGCCGCTGTGGGAGGACGCGTGGGCGGACGCGCTTTCCAGATGAAAGGAAAAAAGGTGAGGGGTTGCTGTCGCGTGCTCCCGCTTCTCTCTTCTTCTCCCCTCTCTCCACGCCCCACCCCCCGTTTTTTCTAAAGCGATACTTCTCACACACTAATGAGCACAAAACCTGACTCCACTTCTTCACCCCCTCCTCTCCACCCCCGCCCCGGCGCCACACGTGGTCGCCGCGTCCGCGCGCTGGCCTTCCGCCCAGCGCGCCGCCCTCGCAACCCCCCCCTCCACATCGCCGCACGCGTCCGCGGCGGCCGCCACGTCGGCCAGGCGGCGCGGGATGGAGGCAAACGTGTCGGCGTGGCCGGGGGAGTAGTCGGCGATCAGGGACAGCTCTAACGATGTGTAGGCCGCCGCCAGGGCAGCCCGCCGCCCATACCACCGCCCCGCCACCGTGGTGGGCGGCCACCCAGCTGTCGCTGCCGCGTCCGCGATGCGGGCCAGCTCGGTCAGGGCGGCCGGGATGACGGCGGGGCGGGCCAGGATGGCCAGCGCTTGGGGCCACGTCGCCGCGTGCGGCGCGACCGACTCCAGCCGCCACCCCAGCACCCGCCCCGCCGCGTCGGCGGGGGTGGGAGCGATTTCCAGCTCGTCCGCGGCAGCCGCGACGCGGGTTTCCAGGGCGTCGTTGGCGGAGCGGACAAAGGAGAGAACAAGATCCACCTCCCCCCGCCGCACCAACGCGGCGGCCGCGGGGGACAGGCCGGCGGCTTCAGCACCCGCCGCCAAAGCACGCTTGGTCCACCCGTGCGTCGGCACCGCGTCCAGGGCGGCGGCCAGGATGGCGGCGCGCGTGTCGTCCGCCTCGCAGTCCAACTCTTCCCCCGACAGGTCGCCCCCCAGGCCCAGCCAGGCGCGGGCGTCGTTGAAGTTGAAGCGGGCTTCATCGGCGGACGTGTGTGGGGCGCGACGGTGGGTCTGCAGGGTGGGGGCGGCGAGGCGGGGGTTGGTGGCGAGCGAGAAAGCGGAGCCAGCGCGCGGCGCCAGCGCCAGTGCCAGGCGGGTGAGCATTGTGGGGTGGGTGGGTGTGGGTGGTGAGTGCGTTGCAAGCACACCACAGAGCCTGGGCCCACACGACTCACGAGTCGTGGCGGGGGAGAGAGCCAGAACAAAAATGATGCTGGTTTTGTTTTTCAACCACGTCGTCAATTTCACTTTTAACCACACGCCCGTCAAAACGCCCCTCTCGCAACCCCACGATTCTGCTGCACACCCGCGCCCTGACGTCGGTGCTGCTGCGCTCGCAGCTGGCCGTCCCCCACTGCTGCTACTCTGCCCGCGCGTTCCGCCCGCCGCGGCCGCGCTCGATCGCCGAAATGGGCAAGCGCAAAGCCCCCGAGACCGCGGTCAAGCCCGACCCCGACGCGGTCAAGTCCGACCCTGGGTCAGGAGGCGACGACGCCACCCCCCCTCCCACCCGCCGCGTGGAGACGCCCGTCAACGAGCGCCGCATTCGCGCGCTTAACTCCGCCCCCCCCCCCCCCCGCCGGCTCCGCCGCCCCCGTCCTCTACTGGATGTCGCGCGACCAGCGTCTGGCCGATAACTGGGCCCTGCTGGCTGCCGCCCAGGCGGCCGCCGCGTCAAACGCGCCCCTCGGCATCGCGTTCAACCTGGTGCCCGCGTTCCTGGGCGCGGGTGCGCGCCAGTTTGGGTTCTTGCTGCGCGGCCTGGCCGAGCTGCAGGGTGCGTTGGAGGGGACTGGCATCGCGTTCTTCCTGCTGCGCGGCGACCCGGGGGACACGGTGCCCGCCCTCGCGTCCCGCGTCGGCGCGGGGCGCGTGTTCACCGACGCCTCCCCCCTGCGCCTGCCCCGCGCCTGGAAAGCGAGGGTGGCTGGTAAATTAACCATGCCTTTCCACGAGGTGGACGCCCACAACATCGTGCCCGTGTGGGCGGCGTCCGACAAAAAGGAGGTCGGCGCGCGCACGCTGCGCCCCAGGATCCACCGCGCGCTGCCCGAGTTTTTGACCGAGTTTCCGCCGCTGCCGCCTGTGAAGCCGTGGGGGAAAGCAGACGGTCTGCCTGCGCCCGACCCCATCGACTGGGATGCTGTGATCGGGGAAGCGACGGCCGCGGGGGCGCACGTTCCCGAGGTCACGTGGCTCCCCCCGGGCGAAGCCGCCGCCCGCGCCCGCATGACCGCCTTCCTGGACGGTCCCACACTGCGCCGCTACGACACCCACCGCAACGACCCGGGCGCGTGCGCGCTGTCCAACCTGTCTCCATACCTCCACTTTGGCCAACTCTCTGGCCAGCGCCTCGCGCTGGCCACCCTGGCCGCCAAGCCCCGCGCCCGCACCGCGGCGGACGCTCTCTTCGAAGAGTCAGTCGTGCGCCGCGAACTGAGCGACAATTATTGTCACTACGAACCGAATTATGACTCTCTCGACGGCGCCGCGGGGTGGGCGCGCGAAACCCTGGAAGTCCACGCCTCCGACCCACGCGAGTTCACCTACACCCGTGCTGCATTCGAGGCGGGCACCACGCACGACGACCTGTGGAACGCGGCCCAGCGTGAGTTGACGGTGTTGGGCAAGATGCATGGGTTCATGCGGATGTACTGGGCCAAAAAGATTTTGGAGTGGTCCCCTGATCCTGCCTCCGCCCTCGCCACCGCCATCCACCTGAACGACACCTACGAACTGGATGGGCGGGACCCGTCCGGCTACGTGGGCTGCATGTGGTCCATCTGTGGCGTGCACGACATGGGGTGGACGGAGCGCAAAGTGTTTGGCAAAATCAGGTTTATGAACTACAATGGCTGCAAGCGCAAGTTCAACATCCAGGGGTACATTGCTGCGGTGGATGCGGCGTGTGCGCGGGAGGAGGCGGCGAGGCGGGAGCGGGGTGGTGGGTGAAGAGAGAGAGCCCATGTCTAAACACACCCTTTTCAACGTCCACACACAAAAACAAGTTCAGAATGTTGTCACTATCAGTGAGATGAAAGGGTTGCACGCCAAACAAGAAAAAAAGACACTGGATGGGCGGAAAGAAATTCAATGAAAAAAGAAGACTCAACCTCCCTCAACTCCTGCTGCCTCCACCACCACCACCACCCCTCCTGCTCGCCTGCACCGCCGTCACCGGCCGCCCCGGCGGCCTCGGCGGCGGCGGCCCACCGTTGGCGTCGCTCCACGCGCTGCGGTCGCCGTCGTCGCCTCCACGCTCCCCCCCCCCACTGATCGTCCCCCCCCCCCCCCCCCCCCCCCTCCACGACCCCCTCCTCCAGGGCGGCCGCCCACTCGTCATCCGACGACAGCAGGGCGGCCAGCGGAGGGGGCGCCCGCCAGGCGGCTCGATCGCCGAGGGCGCCCCAGGGCACGACGGTGTTGTAGCGGGGGTCGTGTGAATCAAGCACGACAAACACGGTGGCCGCGGCCAGGGCGGGAGTCGCCGCCAGCAACGGTGCATCCGCGTGCGCAATCGTGTCCAGCACGAGCGCCATCTCGCGCTGAAAGATGAGGGAGCGCAGGCGCGGGGGGGCGAGGCGTGCCCACGCGGTTGCGCCGGAAATGTGGCACGCGACGTGGAGGGACGGAGACCCTCCATCCTCCTCATCCACCCTCCACTCGGCCAGCACTTCGTCGCGCAACAGTTTGACGTACCAGCCGTCGAGTTGGGCGGGGTTGTAGCAGGGGCCGACGGAGAGGCGGAGGGCGTCGGTCACGTCGTTGTGGGTCAGGGTGTAGCGCCTCGGCGCGTCGGCCGAGGGGGGTGGCCCGGTGGGAGAGTAACCAGGCTCATGCGCCACAGCCAGCTTGGCGGGATCGAACAGGGGGCCAGCAAAGAGCGCGGCCGCAGCGCGAGGTGCGGCGCGGAGTGCGCGGCGGCGCGCGGAGGCGCGCGGGGGCGGCGCGGCGTGTGGTCTTCCGATGGCGGGCGAGGCACGTCTTCCAGAACAGGACGCGAGCGAGCCGGAGACCGCGCGCGCGGGGGGCGGGGGCGGCGCGCGGCACGACGCCGCGTGGCGAGACGACGAAGAAAGCGCGTGCATTGGGAGGGGGCGGAGGGAGCCCGCGCCTCGTCAGACGTGTCGTTCGACGCGTGTGGCCCCGCAGGCTGCCAGCGCAAGGCGGCGGGCGAGGCTGGCGAGGCGAGCGCGCGGGGCAGGGGAGCGCGACACGCAGAGGCGGGAGGGCGACCCCCCTGCGGGCGAGCGCGCAGACGGGCGCCTGCCTGCCTGCGGTGTGGCGCTCCTCCCGGGGCGCGGACCGAGTTGCGCAGGCAGCGGTTGAGACGCCTGTGCACACGGCCGGAGAGGGAGAGAGGGCGACCCGCGCGCGGCGCCGCCGCAAAAGAAATCAACACGTGTGTCGCGAAGAAAGACCCGCCGTCCCTTATCCCCCACACTGTTGCTCCGATTTCGTGTATTCACCGCCTGCTCCCGCGACGGCAGGCTGAGCGTGTGTGTGGCCACGCCACCCTCCAGGCCAGCGAGGAACGCAGCTCACCATGCTCCCCTCGCGCCGCGTGGCGCTGGCTGCTGGCTTGGCGACCACGGCCGCGTCGCCACCACTGGCAGCCGCCCGCCCCCGTCCGTCCCGGCCCGCCACGCTGGACACAGGCACGGTACAAGGCGTGCCGGCCACACGCTCCCCTCCCCAACCCACGTGCTCGCTGGATCTGCCTTTTACAGGCTCGGGTCCCTACAAAACCACGCGCCTCCCTCCTCTGGAACACGTCTGCGCCTCACTCTCCCCCGCCTGCGTCAACAAGCAGTGCGCAGTCACTCTCGAACTGGTCGTCCCCCGCCGCGACGGTGGCGACGCCTCCTGCCCCCCCCCCCACCCGTCCCCGCTCGCCGTCTTCAGTGGCGGCTTTTTGGCCGGCCGAGACGCCTACATGGAGACCGCAGCCAGGCTGGCATCATGGGGGTTTGCTGTCGTCACGTATGATAAAACTGAAACGGCGTTGGATCCGTTGGACGACGTCGTGTCTGCTGACGTGGTGCGAGAGCTGTGCGACTATGTGGCCGCCTCCCGCGCCCTCGCCCCGTTAGTCGACGCCTCCCGCCCCTATCTGTGCGGCCACTCGCGAGGCGGCAAGTTGAGCGTGCTGGCTGCGTCGCGCGACGCAGCCGCCGGCGTGGCTAGGGTGGGGGCGCTCGGACTGATGGATCCGGTCAACAACACGCGCTACGCCCCTCAAGGCCCCCGCTGCCCGTCCGCCACGGCAGCGCTCAGGTCTGGTGGCGTGCTGGCTCGGGGACCTCCCCTCGTCGTGGTGGGCGCGGGCAAAGAGTCGGCTGATTGTGCGCCGCTGGACGCAAATTATTCACACTTTTTTGATGCCGCCCCAGGGGCTGCCTGGGAGGTGGTGATCGAGCACTCTGGCCACTTTCAGGTGCTGGACTCCGCCACTGCCCTGCAGCGGGCGGTGTGCGCGGCGGGGCCGTTGCCTGACGCGGTGGTGAGGGATGCTGCCACCGCCCCCCTCGTCGCGTGGGGGCGGGCCGCCTTCTTTGGCGATGTTGGCGACGCCGGCGACCTGATGACCCGGTGCGAGGCCGATGTGACAGCCCTGCTGGCGGCGGCGGGTGAAGGCAAGGCCACGGGCGGGCCACCGTGCCGCGCGCGGCGGAAGCGGGTGCCGCCCGACGCGCGGTCACTGGCGGTGTGGGCAGATTGAAGTGAGAGACCGTTGTGTGTTGTGTGTGTGTGTGTAGTTTTAATAGATTGTTTTGCAAGTCCAAAGAAACATGGTGTGGAGGACTGGTGTTTCTTTGTGCTTGGGGGGGGCTTTGCACAGCGGGGAGGTGTACTTTGATGAAAAGTCGAGAAGAAAAAAACGACAAGAAAATGAAAAAGACTCACACCCTCTCTCTCCCTCTCCACTCACTCCATTTTCGTCCCCCGCCAGGCGATGGGAGCGGGCGTGGTGTGGGCGGCGGCGTTACGTTGTACGGGAAGGGGGGCAAAGAAAAGAGACCGGAAAAAGTAATAGTGGGAAAAAACACGAACAACATGGGAAAAGATCACGAACAAGGCAGGTTTCGGGAGGGCTCAACGGGGTGGGTAAAATTGTTGTTTTGTGGGTGGTGAGGACAGTGTGCGAGTGTGTTTTTTTCCGCCGGTCTGAATAAGAAGAAAAAAATAGGTATGAGTCTGGAGAAAAAAGAAGCCAAACACACACACACACACACGCGCGCGCGCCTGCATCCACCTCTCACACAGCCGCCGGCTTGGACGCGGCGGGAATCTTGACCGCGCGGTTGACGAATTGACCATCGACTTCCGCGGTCGTGACGAGCGTCGCGCGCCCCGCCCCCATCTCCGGCTTGACGGTCGCACGCGCGGCCGTCGCATCACCCACAGCCGCGCCAAGGGCTTTAAGGTCGCCCTTTTTGAGGTCGGCGCGGAAGGAATCAGCCGCCGCTTTGGTGGGGAGAGAGATGAAACCTTCGTAAAAAGCACACTCGCGCGCCTCCTCCCCCGGGCAGTCCACGCCCTTGAGCGCGTACTTCTGCCCCTGATCCACCGCCACCGTGACGAAAGGGTACGGGGGGGCGGGCCTCGCGTTTTCGGGCAGCTTGGCCCACGCAGCCAGGCCGTCGCGCAGGCCGAGCGAGTAGGGGCCGTACTCCAGCGTCGGCCGCACCGCCGCCTCGGTGGCCGTGATGTTGGGCCCGGACAGCATGATGGTGTACCCCACCCGGTGCTTGGTCCAGTCAATGGCGGGGGCGGCGGAGGGGCCGGGGGCGGCCGCCGCGCCGGCGGGGGGGGCGGCCGCGCCCGCGACCGCGGCGACCACCAGGGACGAGGGTTGGGGGGCGGGCTCGGGGGAGGGCGCGAGCTTGGCGGCGGCGGCGGTGGCCGCCAGGAGGGCGAGCAGGACTGTGTGTGGGGTGGGTGAGACGGAAGGAGGGAAGCAGGGCTCACCCTGCTTCCCTCCCAGGAACGCGCGGGCGTGGGAGGCCAAACGACTCGTTTGGCCTTGCGACTGGCTTGGTGTCGCGCCGTCCTGCCCGTGCGCGCGTGGCCCGCCCCCTCTCTATCCCCATTCCCACGCTCGCGGTGGCGTGCGCGCGCACCGTTCGCGTTGCGTGGGCGGAGGGGGGGCCGATTGGGGGGCGGGGGAGCCACACAGGCGGCGAAGAGAGGAGAGTCCGGCAGACCGGCGCGGCGCCGGCGGGCCACGCTGCCCGCCCGCCTTGTCCCCGTTTCCGCCCCCCGATCGCGCGCCACCAACGCATCAGCCACGCCACACACTCACCGCGAGCGGCACGCATTGCGAGCAGAGGGCAGGGCAAGCTGCAACCGGTGAGACGGGAGGCACGGAAGAGGGGCAAAAAGGCCGAGTGTGACGTCGAGAGCGAGGGGGGGGGGGGGGGGCGAAAAAAAAAAACTCTCCTCTCGGGCTCGAGCCACACTCTTCTCTTCTCTCCTGCCTCTCACCGCGATGGGTGCCGATACCTCCCTCGGCCCCCCGCGGCTCAAGCAGCCCAAGGATGCGGCCTCGGTATGTGCTTGTTTGGGCAGCGTCGACGCGGCCGTCGTGTTGCCTGACCACCCGCCGCGGCTCGTCTCCCCGCGCCTTCCATTCGTAACTGACGCGGCCCGCCCAGCGTGCGCGCCACCCGTCGACAGTGGTGCTGTACCCAGCCCACGCGACTGTGGCGGGCGTTGAGGGCAGCGAGGGCCGGGCGCGGCACGGCTGGCACACATTCGCAAACACACGCCCACGGGGACTCGCTCACCCGCCCTCCCCTCTACCTCACCTTCTCACACAGGACCGTCCCGACCTGGCGGTGTCGCCACGCGCCATGCTGCTGTCCACCAGCTATGACGAAAACGGGTGGACGTGCGGTGCGTGTGTGTTTTGGAGGGAGGGGAGGAGGACAACGCGGGGGCAATGCCCCTGCCTGCCCACTCACGTCCGCGCCACCCGCCGCCCACGCTCCCGCCCCGCCCGCCACAAACCGTGGACGACGTGCGCGCGCGCCAGATGCGGCACAGGGAGCGCTGCAATGCGCGCCAATCGCCACGATTGGGGCACTCACAACACAAACACCACCTCATCACACAGGCACCGGCCCCCTCGGCGCCGGCCGCGACGCGTCCCGCCTGCCCGTCAACCCGGCGGGAGTGCGCCGGTGGGCCACCCTGGCTCTGGGCCCCACCCACGCCGCCGGCATCGATGGCGAGGGCGGCGTCCACTGTTGGGGACGGGGCGACCACGGCCAGCTGGGGACACCCCCGGGGGAGAGGCGGGACGCGCCCGCCCGGGTGGCCATCCTGAAAGGGTGGGATGTGCGCTCGGTGGCGTGCGGGTGAGTTTTATGGAGAGAGAGAGAGGGTGGAGAGAAAAGGTGGGAGGGAAACCTCGTGCCACGACGCGCACCCCATCCCACCCCACCCTCCCACACAGCTCCGAGTTCACCGTCGCCGTCACCCCGGACGCCGTCATCACGTGGGGGCGCAACGATGTCGGCCAGTGCGGCCAGGGCGAACGCTCGGAGAGGGCGTGGGTCAAACCCCGCTCGCTGAAACCACTGGCCGGCATCCCTGTTGCTTCCCTCGTCGCTGGCCCGTCCCACATCCTGGCCGTCACCCTCACCTCCCAAGTGTATGCATGGGGCGGCAACGACAGAGGGCAGTTGGGGCTGGGGGACACGACCGCCCGGCGGGCGCCCACCCTGATCAGCGGACTTTGGGGGCTGCCCGTCACGTCGCTGGCCGCGGGCGGCGCCCACTCGGCCGCTCTCACCGCCAACGGCTTCCTGTTCACGTGGGGCGATGACGCGGCTGGCCAGCTGGGCCTGCCCGCGCCTGCTGACGCAGCGGCCGCTGCTGCCGCTGCGCGCGCGCCCGCCGCACGCGCCGCGCGCGCCCGGGCGGTGAATCAACGCTTCCTCTCCTCCCTGCGCGACATGGGCGTCCCCACCGACAGAGCCGAGCTCGCCCTGGCGGAGACAGGCAACGTGGGCGTGGAAGTCGCTGCCGAGTGGTTGTTCAGCGTGCCGGAGGCAGTGGTGGAGCGCGCGCTCGCGGGCTCCGACCCAAACACGCCGCGCGACGCCTCGGCGAGCGGTCGCGCCGGCGGCGCGGCTTCCGACACCGGCGACCCCGGCTGGCGGGCCACCCCCTCCCGCGTCCCCCTGCAAGCCGTCATCGCGATGGCGGCGGGGGGCAAGCACACGCTGGCCGCCACGGCGGACGGTGGCGTGTGGGCGTGGGGCGACAACTCGCACGCCCAGTGCGGCATGAGTGATGGGTCGTCCCTCTCCACCCCCACCGTGCGCACGCCCACCCGCCTGACCGCCCTGGATGGTGTGATCATCACGTCCCTGGCAGCGGGCACCGCCCACAGCCTGGCCTTGGCGGACGATGGGTGCCTCTACGGCTGGGGCGCGGCCGACGGGGGCGCGCTCCCCGGCGCGCCCACCGACGCGCACACGCTCACCACCCCCACCCGCCTCACTGTCGCCCCCCTGCTCGCCCCGCGCCGCCCCACGCCGTCCTCCTGCCGGTCCCCTCCCGTCGTGGCCGCCATCGTGGCGGCGGGCGACGCCAGCGCCCTGCTGACGCGCGCGGCTGATGAGCCCCCCCCCCCGCCCCCGCCCTCCCTGGCCGACCGCCTCACAGCCGCCATCGATGCCGCGGCCGAGGATGCAGCTGGTGCGGCGGCTGTGATGGCGACTGGTGGTGGTGGTGGTGGTGCAGGCGGCACCGGCGCCCCCCCGCGCGCCGCGTGGCCGTCGGCGCGCTTCCTCAAACCCATCCTCTCGGCAGTCGACGCCGTCTTTGGCTCCGCCGCCGCCCTGTCCACCGCGTTTGGCACGGCGGGCGATGTAGGCATCGACGTCGTCAAGCTGGACGCCGCCCAGACGCGGGTGCTGGAGCTGTACGCGCCGTTGGCGGCGGGTGGTGGAGGAGGAGGGGTGGGCGGAGGCGGTGACGCGCCGCCCCCGCACACCGCCCCCCCGACAGCTGCTGCCGCCGCCTCCGAATCCATCGCCGCCCTGTGCGCCGCCTCCCTGCACTCCTCCCTGTTCAAGGCCGCCAACACGCTGCTGGACGACCTGCACAAGCACGCCCACCTGCTGGGCACGCCGGAGCGCGCGCAGGCCCTCCTGGCCGCCGCCCAGTCCCCCCTGCTCGCAGAGCGGGCCACCGCGTCCGTGCTGGTGCCGCGGCTGTGCAACACCATCCTGCTGGCTCCTCCCGCCGCCCGCCGCGTGCTGGTGCGGTGGTGGTCGGGGTACCCGCCCGACCTGCTGCGCGACCGCGTCGTGGGCCCCCTCCAATCCTACCTCACCGATGAACTGGCCGCCACCAAGAAGCTCACCCTGTCCGTCATGGCCGTCATCAAAGTGTTGGCCGACGTGCACCGTGCCTCAGGGGAGGCGGCGGTGCCGCTGCCCCCGGACGCGTTTTACAACGAACTCATCTCGGACAAGCTGGACGTGGAGGACCACTACGTGGCCTGGCGCCAAACCCACGACGCGCCTGCCGCCGCCGCCGCCTGCGCGGGCGGCCCCACCGCGGACGGCCCCTTTTCGTTCTGCTCCTACCCCTTTTTGCTCAACCCGCGCGCCAAGTCCAAGCTGCTGCACACCGAGGCTCGCTTCCTGATGACGCAGACCGTGCACCAAGCCCGCATCGAGCACGTCCAGTCTGGGCGGGGGGGTGGGGGCGAGGGCGAGTGTGTCGTGCCGGCCAAGGGGGGGGGGGGGGGGGAGGGGGGGAGCAGCGCGGCCGACACAACCGAAATGCAGCTGCCGCCTCAACCCCCTCGCCCCCACTCCCGCTCCAGCACGGGTGGCTCCTCCCTGCGCTCCCTGTGGACCGCTGTCTGGCGCGGCGCCCGCGTGACGGATGAGGAGGCGGCCGCGTCGCGGCGCCCGCCCACGCCGCCGCGCGGGCATCGCTCGTCGTCCCACCCGCACCGCACGTCTTCGTCCGCGGCCTCCACACCCCGCCTGCTGAACGCGGACGCAGCGCCCGCGCGGTTGGTGGGGGGGGCGCTGGCGGCTGACGAGCGCGCCGCGGCGGCTCGTGAGCTGACGGTCGCCGCGACGCGCGCCGGCGGCGCGTCTGCGCGGTCGACTGACGCCACGCCGGCGGGGACACCCTCCGCCGCCGCGGCTGAAGCTGCGGCGGCTGCGGGGCTGGAGGCGGGCACCCCCACGCCGTCTCCTCCCCTGCGCCACGGCTCGATGAACCTGCCCCCCCCGTCGGCGTCGGGCGTGCCCGCCACCCACCCCGACATGTGCATCGTGCGCGTGCGCCGCTGCCACCTGGTGGAGGATGGACTCGCTGAAATCGCTCGCCAGAGGCCACGTGATCTGCTGAAACCATTGCGCGTCCACTTCATCGGGGAGGATGGGATCGACGCGGGCGGCGTCAAAAAAGAGTTTTTCCAGCTGCTCGTCACCGAGCTGCTGTCCCCCGACTACGGCATGCTGGTCTACCTGCCCGAATCCCGCACCTACTGGTTTAACGCTGCCTCGCTGGAGGGCGACGACGAGTTCATGCTGTTGGGGTTGGTCCTCGGCCTCGCGATCTACAATGCGGTGCTGCTCGACTTTCCGCTGCCGATCGCCCTCTACCGCAAGCTGCTGGGTCAAGCCCCCACCCTGCGCGATTTGGAGGCCATGGAGCCCACGCTGGCCAAGTCGTTGCGTCAGCTGCTGACGTATGAAGGGCCGGGATCAGTGGAAGACGTTTTCTGTGCTTCATTCGTCGCCGCCCCCCCGGGCGCGTCCACCGGCGCCGACCCCGTCGAACTCGTCCCTGGCGGCGCCTCCCTCCCCGTCACTGAGGCCAACCGGCGCGCCTACGTGGACGCCTACGTGGTCTTCTACCTGACGACCGCCGTCCACGCCCAGTTTGAAGCGTTTGCGCGCGGGTTCGCCATGCTGGCGGGCGGCCCCGCCATCCACCTGTTCACCGCCACCGAGCTGGAGAGGCTGGTGTGCGGCTCCCCCGTGCTCGATTTTGGGGCGTTGAGGAAGGCGGCGCGGTATGATGGCGGGTACACCGCCGACTCTCGTGCCGTCGTCTGGTTGTGGCACGTCGTCGCAGGGTTCACCCCCGAAGAAGAGCGCCGCTTCCTCAAGTTTTTCACGGGCAGCGACCGCGCTCCCATTGGCGGCCTCGGCGCCCTGCGCACCGTTGTCCAGCGCGACGGCCCCGACTCGGCCAAGCTGCCGACGAGCCACACCTGCTTCAACACGCTGCTGCTGCCTGACTACGCGTCCCAGGAGGCACTGGGGGACAGGCTGAGGCTGGCCATCATGAACTCGGAAGGGTTTGGCCTGGAGTAGAGGAGGTGGGTGGTTGGCGGTGTGTTTTGCACACGTCGCGGCCTGTTGTTTTTTTCCGTCTCATTTTTGACCCTCCCTCTTTTTTTCTTTCTTTATTCACTATCTGCACGCGCGAGAGCCCCCCCCCCCCCCCCCCCCTTCCCCCCCTTTCTTTAACACGAGAGAGAGAGAGAGAAAGTGAGAGTGGTGGGTGTGTTGGTTAACTGGGGGGGGGGGGGGGGGCGTGTTATAACAAAACGGATTCCACTGTTTTTTCTTTCCTTTCTTTTTTCACCACCCATCATCGCCTCTCAAACAGCAGCCCGCACTCGATGTGGTCGGTCCCGGGAAACTGGTCAAACACGGCGGCCCGCGTGGCGACGTGGGTGGCAGCCAGGCCGCCTGGCACGCGTGCGTCGGCCGCCAGGGAGGCTGGGTTGCACGAGACGTACAAAATCCGGTCAAAGCGCGGCAACAGCGCCGCCGTCCCTGGCCCCACCCCCGCGCGCGGCGGGTCCACCAACACGGTGGCCAGGTCAAAGTCTGCCAGGTCGATGGTGCCCCCACTGATGGTGGTCTTGCCGCCGGCCGCCTCGTCCACGGCGCGCAGGGCGGCCGCGACGCGGTCGGCGTCTGCGCGCGCGAGCGTGACGCGGTCGCCGCCGGGGTTGGCGCCCAGGTTGATGGCCGCCACCGCCACCGACGCGCGCGACACCTCGGTCGCCACGACGCGGCGGAAGGTCGGGGCCAGGGCCACCGTGAAGTTGCCGTTGCCGCAGTAGAGTTCGAGCAGGTCGTCGGAGCGAGGGGGAGGAGGAGGAGGCGGAGGGGCGGCATCTTCGGTCGTCGACGCCGCCCCGCCACTCAACCGCCCGGCAGCCCTCCCATCCCCCCCGCCCGCCACGTCGGCCGCCCACGTCAGCATGGCTTCACACACGCGGCCGTTGGGCTGGGAGAAGGCGCCCTCCACTTGGCGGTAGTGGAGGGTGCGGCCGGCCACGGTGAGCGTCTCGTCGCACCACGCGCGCTCGACGTCGATTCTCTGCCCGCGCGACCGCCCCACCACGTCGACTCGACGACCTCCGATGGTGGACGCGACGGCAGTCAACTGCTGCTTCAACTCTGCTGCTGCGGCGGTCCACTCGTCGTCTAGTGTGCGGTGGTAGAGCAAGGAAACGACAGCATCACCCGACAGCGCGGTGTGAAAGTTGGCCTGAAACAGCCTTCGCCGCAGGGTGGGGGTGGCCCGCGCCGTGGCCCGCACCGCGACCATGAGGGCGTTCATCAGGTGGGGGCCGACGGGGAAGGTGGCGACGGTGACGCGGGGGGGCGGCTTGATGGATGGGTCGCGCTGTGGAGAGGGTTAAAAAAGTGGTTTAAATGAACCGTTTTTGATCTTGTCATGCGCCCAATCCACACACACCCCCAACAACACAACTCACCGTGTCAAACATCACGTAGTCCAGGGCGTCGCCGTCGTGCCACACCCGAAACTCGGCGCGCAGGCGGTACCCCTGCGCCGCCGACCGCGCCATCGTGAACTCAACGCCCGGGTCCAGCAGCCCTCCTAGCGTGGCTTGTACGGAAGCGACCTTGGCGGCCAGGCGGGCGTCGTACTCGTCGGGGGCGACGGCGCCGGGGGGGAGGAGCGGGTGGGGCGCCATGGGGAGCGCGGCAGCGGCGGTGGAGGGGCGGAGGGGGGCCGCTCGCCGCAGCACAAAGCGAGCAGCACGGCCACCGTAGGCGGCCACCGCAGGCCGCATGCGGGGGTGGGCAGGGTTGGAACGAGAAAGGCTGCGTGTGTTTGTTGTCTTCGCTGCTAACCGTCGCGTCTCCCCCCCCGCGTCTCCCTCTCCAGTCGTGTTTTCGCCTGCCTTTTTTCTCTCTACATCACACACACACACACACAGACACACACCATCCAATCAATCAATCATCCCGCACCAACACAAACAGCGTCCCCTTGTTGCCACGGCTCAACCGCACGCGCCCCTCCCCCTTGGGCGCCAGGTACGTGACATCGATCCACCCCTTGACCTCGTCCCCCAGCCCCGTGCTCTGCAAGAACTTAAAGGGGACGAGATACGGCACCGTGACCGGCAGAGCTTTGAACTTGAAGTAGGCACGGTCAAACGCAAAGTCGATGCGGCGCGTTGGGTCGGCAGGGGGGCCCGTCTGCGACTTGCCAAACAGGGGCAGGCCCGCCCCCCGCCTCGGCGTGAACCCCGGCAGAGGAGCCACCGTCGTGCTGGCTTCAGCCTCCACGCGCAGCACGCCTGCAGAGCCCAGGGTGACGACGTTGGTGACGCGCTGCGGGGTGCCGTCACCCTTTGCCAGCTCAATCTCTTGGTGCACGGTGAAGGAGTCGCGCGCCGTGAACGCTCGCTGGATGGGGGACGATGTGCCAGGTCTTGTGGTGAAGACTAACAGCCACTTTCCTTCAACATCCTGGGCAGAGGCGGGGGCAGGGATGCCGCCGTCGGCTTCTAGAGTGGCCACCGCTGCTGCCACGGCCGCGGCAGCTTGATCAGACAGCCCGCCCGCCCCCCTACCGGCCACGCCATCGATGGCGGCCAGCAGGGAGGCTTCAGCGGCGGTCAGGGTAGCGGCTCGGGCGGAGGGGAGCGCGGCGGGGGGGCGGGGCAGGGCGCGGCGGGGGGCGCGGGCCGGGACGATGAACGGTTGAGCGTGGGCGAGCACAGGGCGAGCCATTGCGCGATTGAGAGGGGGGGGGAGGAGCACGAGAAACGTGGACAACGAGAGTAGTGGGGCGAGAACGGAAAAAAGCAGTGGCAGCGCGTCGGCGCGCGCGCGCTCTCTCACTCTTGCGTTTGTTCGCGCAAAACATTCTGGCGGTTGGCGCGCGGCCACCCTCCGTCACTCCAGGTACGTGTCGCCAAAGTTACGCACTGCTTATTTGGAGGTGCAATGCGAGGGTGGCAGCAGCGAATGCGGGGCGGGCGGAGCCCCCCCGACGCGCCGGGTCAACCTGGCTCGCTTGGGGCGCCACCATTTGGCTGTGGCCGGGCGCCTTATGCGGCCTCCCACCGCCCCCATTGACGCCACCTGGGTGTTGATGCATCAACACCGAGGCGCAGCAGTGGTGGTGGTGGGGAAAGAGAGCGCAGGCGGGCGCGGGGAGACCCGACACGCTCCCGTTGCGTGTGCCGCTAGCGCGCCGCCAGCCCCACGCGCACCCACACACGCCTTCCCACCCTCCAATTGCGCGCACTATGGCGTAGTGCCAATCTGTGTTTGCGTCTGGGGCACGTGAAGCGTGGAGAAAAGGCACACACCACTCACAACGCTTCCCCCCCCGCCCACCCACCAAACAACAGCTCGACGCCCCACCCACCCACAATGGCGTCCTCCCCGCGCACGCCCGACCGCCGCCCCCGCCACCCCACCAAGGACGTGGAGGAGGGGCGCCCCCTGAAACCCGGGGCGGGGCCACCGGGTGGCTCCCCCCCGGGCGCGCCGTCGTCGTCGTCTTCGCCGCGCGACAACCGCGCGCTCTGGGCCGTGCTCCTCATCCTCCTCCTCTCCGGCGGCGCCTACTGGTACACGCACCGCGTCCCCCCCAAGCGCGAGCTGGGGGCGCCCCCCAAGCCCCCCTCCGCCGCGGTGGCTGCCCCCGACGAAGGGCGCGTCGCTGTGGACGGCACGTCTTTCACCCTGCACTGCCGCCCCTTCATCGTCGCGGGGTTCAACGGCCACGACCTCGCCCCCAAAGCCATCGCCACCGTGGAAGTCAACAAGTGCGCGGGCGGCAAACCCGGGCGGGCGTGGGTGAGGGAACAATTCAAAAACGTGACGCGCGCGGGGTTGAACGTCGTCCGCGTGTACGCGCACACGACCGACCCCAAGCTGCCCCACTTGACCGGCCCGGACACCGTCAACGAGGACAACATGCTGGGCCTGGACATTGTGCTGGATGAAGCGCGGCGCGCGCGGCTCAAGGTGGTGCTGTCGCTCCTGGATAACTGGAAGTTCAGGGGGGGGGTCGACGAAATTGTCGAAATGTCGCCCACCGCCCCGCCCCGCGCCCACAAGCGCCCCTTTGATGGGGATGGCGACTTTGACGACACGGGGCTGCAGGACGACGTCAAAAAGTATGAGGTGACGCGGCACGCGCTGTTCTTTTCGGACGCGGGGTCTCGTAACATCTACAAACACTGGGCCTCCACCGTCCTCACCCGCCGCAACGCGTTCAATGGGCGCGTCTACGCGGACGACCCCACCATCATGGCGGTCAACCTGTTGAACGAGCCGCGGTGTGAGACGTGGGCGGTGCCCGAGTGCGCTGAAACGTTTGGCGCGTGGGTCGCCGACGCGGCCGCCCACGTCAAATCCATTGCCCCCAACGTCCTGGTGACCATCGGTTCCGAGGGCTTCTACACGGGCGATGACGCAGCCCGCGTGGCCCGCAACCCGCAGGAGTGGGGGGCGATGATCGGTCAAAACTTTATGAGTGATGGCGCCATTCCCAACATCGACTTCCTCACCGTCCACTACTGGCCCGACAACTGGTTCCTGGAGTCGGAGGACGCGTTCATGCACGCCTGGCTGGATGGGCACGCGGCTGACGCTGCTGAACTCAACAAACCGCTCATCCTGCAAGAGTTTGACAAAACGCTCCCCCGCCCCAAGAACGCGGCCGCCTGGACGCGCAGCGTGCGTGAGAAGCGGGACCCCGCGTTCAAGTCGGTGTACGCCCACGTCGCGGACCATGTGGCGCGGCCGGGGTCTGCGCTGGCGGGGGCGTTGTTTTGGAGGCTGGAGCTGCCCGTCTATGCTGGATCCTCCAACGCAGACTACGGCGTGTCCTGGCACGACGACACCACGGTGGCCATCGTCACCAAGTACGCCAAGCGGGCGGGCGCCCTGATGGCGGCGACCGCGCCCGACGCCAAGTGCAGGCTGGAGTGCTGGACGCCCGTGCCGGGGGGTGGCCGCGCATGTGTCGAAGACCGCGCCGCCTGCGCCGCGGCCGCGGCCGCCGGGTCGGCGGCGGCAGCTGCTGACGCCGAGGCCCGCGTCTGGCCCAACAAGGCGGCGTGCTGTGCCCCGGGGCTGGGCGCGTTTGACGCTGGGTGTGTCAAGGGAGCGACCACCCCTCCCACCACGACGCTGCGGCCCACGCCAAGCCGGCGGTCCACGCCAAGCCGGTGCCGCACGACCCCGCGGACGACATGTATGCGCCTTGAGAGAGGGAGAGAGAGCCTGGGGTGATGATGTTCCGGGGGGGAAAGGGGGGAGGTTGCTGCCTCCACCCCTGTTTGTTTCCCTCCGCGACACACACACAAAAACAACGGAATGACCGCATTTGACTTGGGGCATGTGCATGCGCGCTGCTTTGATTTGTTATCACAACAGAGCGCTTTTTAACAGTAATAATCTAACTTTCTTTTTTCATTCCTCTCACCTGCCCGCCACCGCCCTCACACACTGCGACACCAGCGCCCCCGCCACCGACCCCGCCGCCCTCAGTCCCGTCGCCCCGCCGGGCACGTAGGAGGCGGCGTAGTAGGCCAGGGCGGCGACCTGGACGGCGCAGGCAATGAGGGACAGCAAGTACGAGCGCAGCCCCAGGGCTGCCCACAGCGTGATGATCAGGGAAGCGCCGTAGGCACACGTGAAAGGCAGCCTCTCCCGCGACATGATGTGGTCGGCGTGGGCGCGAAAGCCTTTGAGGGCAAAGGGGGCGGCCATGGTTAACCCCGACCCGATCGAAAAAGTTAAAGCAAACTTGGCGGGGGCGACGACGAGAACGGGGAGAAACACGAAGAAGGAGAGGAGCAGGAAGAAGGCGCCCGCGGCGAGCAGGGCGAAGAAGTAGGTGAGGTTGGCGGTGGACGGGACGGAGCTGAGGGGAGGGTGGGTTGATGTCGAAAAAAATGATCCACGTTTGCGCCCTCCGTTGGCCCTGTCCCAGCGCTCGATCAAACTCTCTCTCTCTCACCTGCCTATGGCCGAACCCGCGGCCGCAGCCCCGCCCGCCGCCGCCTGCACCCCCGCAAGCGCGCGCGCCCACGCGCCCTGCACGACGGACGCGGCCGCGGTGGACCCTTCCTCCGCGCGGGCCAGGAGGCGGTCGCTGGCAGAGGGGCCTGTTGAGTGGAGGGGTATTGGGGGTAGAAGGGTGGTCGAGGGACGCGCGCGCGCGAGGCAAGCGCTCGAATTGGGGACACCCGCGCACCGGCAGCGCGTTCCCTCCACCGCCCTCTCCATCTCTCACCTGCACTCGAGCTGTACTTGTTCCACTCGGCCAGCACGCCCCCGTCGGCCGCGCCTCCACCGCCCCCGGTGCGGCCGCGCACCGCGTCGGCCAGCCCCCCGAAAAACGCGGTCGCGGCGACGAGCGGGGGCGGGGTGGCCGAGGTGGAGGCGGTAGCGCCGCCCAGGCCCAGGCCGCCCAGGGCGCCGGCGGCGCCGGGTGGAGGGAGGGAGGTCATGGTGGCAATAAAAGAGAGTTTCGTTGTGGTTTCGACATCGTTTTTTTTTTTCGTTTTTGCACTGCTGCTCACACACACACCACCGCCTCTCTACAACAAACTCGTTCACACCTACTGGGGCACCCACCCATCCAGCGTGGCGTCCACCTTCTCCGCCAGGGCGGCCGCCCACGCTTGGTCGACGGCGGCAAAGCCGCGCACCGTGTCGGTGGCCAAAACCAAAGCCACCCCCCCGCGCGGCGCCACCAGGGCGCCCGCGCAGCCGGGGGGCAGGTAAGCCAGGAACTCCAGGCGGCCGGGGTAGAGGATGAGGTTGGCTAAGTAGGTGCCGGCGCCGCTCTCCACGGCTCGATCAACCACAGGCCCTGGCGCAGCGCCGGAAGGGCAGCGGGTGGAATTGGACTTATTGGCCTTTGATGAACCTGCTGCGCCGCCTTCCGCTGCCGCAGCCCCCCCTATGTGGGCCACACACACGCCATTGACAAAGGCGACCAAGGACACGCAGCGCGTGGCGGCTGCGGCGGCAGCTGCCGCCCAGTGCAGCTCCTCTGCCGCGGCGGGCGGCAACGCGGGGTGTGTCCAGTCCAGCGACGTCCCTCCCAACTCTGCCACCGGTTCCGGCGCACGCGGTGCCAGGGTGGCCCACTGCAGGCCGGTGAGGGCTAGCACAGCGGCAAGGGCCAATGCGACGACATCGGCGCGCGCGTGCGCAGAGGCGGCAGACAGCGCGAACGAGGCATCGCCACCGCCGCCTCCTGAGGCTGTCAACCGGTTGACGACGACGGCCAGGAAGCCGGCCGCGCCGGCTGCTAGAGGAGCGGCGCGCAGGGCGGCCGCGTTGGCGGCGACAAAGGACGTGGTGGGTGGAGGGGGCGCCACCTGGGCGGCCAGGGACGGCGAGGGTGGAGGCGATGGAGTCTCCGTGCTGCGTGGCGGGGCTGCTGCTGGTGGGGCGGGGGCCGGCAGGCGGGGTGGCGGGGTGCGTAGGGACACGACGCGTCGGCCGGGGACGCGCATTTGGGCGTGGCAGCAGGGTGGTGGTCCTGCTGTCTGCATTGGTCGTGCGCAGAGTGGCACCCAGTGTGCGCACGCACGTGGCGCCCGTTTGCTTGGTAAACGAAGTTTTGGGGGAGGTGTCGTGGCCAAAAAACAAAATTCGACGTCCGCTTATTTTTGCCCTTTGTCGCCACGCTCCCCCCCCCCCCCCTCCTCTCTGCGCGCGCCCATGCTCTCCGACCCGGCGCCGCCGTCGGCATCGGCGTCAGCATGGCCCCCGCCACCACCACCCGCCACCACACCAGCAGCCCACTCCCTGCCCGCGCCGCCGCCCCGCATTCGGACGGCGGTGCCGCGCGCGCCGTCGTCCGGCACGCTGTCCGACGGCGGCGGCGGGTGGGCGTCTGCGGCGTCGCTGTCGCCTTCGGCGTCGTCCAGTGTGGCGGACGACTACAGGGACGCGGTCAGCGACGGTGAGAAACTGAGAGGGACAGCACTCGGGTGGCTGTGGCTGTCTCGCCCCCCACACACACCACGCAGCCGCGTGCGTGCCCAAACCAAAGCAGCAGGGGGCACCAGTGTGTCGGGGTGTTTTGAGGGGAAAGCAGGAGTCAAACACCCAAAAACGACCACTCTAACCCTTTTTTCCTTCAGCCTCCGCTCCATCATCCTTTTCCGACACCGAGGACCGCGCCCAGCTGGCCGACGAGCGCGCCCGCCGCGTGGCCGCCGAAGCCGACGCTGCCGCCGCCCGCGCCGACGCGAACGCGGCGCGGCGTGATGCCGCAGCTGCGGCCGCGTCCCGCGACGCCGCGCTCGCGGACGCGGCCGCCGCCCGGGCAGCAGCCGACGCCGCCCGCCGAGCAGCTGCAGACGCAGCCGCTGACGCGAGGGCAGCCGCGGCGGCTGCCAACGCGCGCGCCGCGCGGCTGAGCGCGGCTGCTGCCGACGCTGACGCTGCTGTTGTTGCCCGCCTGGTCGCCACCGCGGTCGCGCGCGCGGCCGCCACCGCGGACGCGAGGGCGGAGGGCGCCGCCCGGGAAGCGCTGCTGGCCGCCCGCGTGGAGTCGTTTGCGTGCATGGAGGCGGCCGCGGCCGACGCGCGCGAGAAAGAAGACGGCGTGTGGAGCGCGCGCGCGCGCGCGCGCGGCGCGCGTGGTGGGCGCGGCCGCTGTGGCGGTGGCGGCGGCGGGGATTACGCTGTGGGTGTTGAGGCGGCCTGGTGGAGGAGTGGGAGGAGGGGAAGGTGGTGGTGGTGGTGGCTTCGCGCCCCCCGCGACCCCCCCCCACCGCCCGCGCGTCCACCACACCGCCGCCGACTGGCGCGCCGCGGCCGCCGCAGCGGGCACGGGAGGCAGGCTGTAACACCATGATGGTTTTTGTTTGTTGGTTTTGTTGTTTACAAATCATGTTTCCAACACCCTCTCGCTACTTGGGCAGCCACCCTTCCTCCGTCACATCCTCCCCTCCCCTCGCCCCCACCACTCCCGCCGCTCGACCACCATCCGTGCCACTCTCCACAGCTGCCACCGTGTACGCCGCCTCCAGGGCGCCATCCAGGGACGTGAGATCGAAGGACACGCGCCTGTCGGCCGCGCCGCCCGTCGCGGCGGCCGTGGCGGCTGCCAGCGCGGCGTCCCGCTCCCGCAGGTGGGCCAGCCTCTGCTCCGGTCCATCTGCGACGGGTGGGCAGGGCGGGGACGCTGCCCGGGCAGCGGTGGCCGCAGCAATCGAGGGAGGCAACCGCGTCGGCCGCGCGCTGGGCGGGCGCAGCGGCGGCACGCCGTCCTCATCGTCCGCTGTCAACACCCCCCCCGTCCCGGGGGGGGTGCCACACACGACGGGCGTGGGCGTCGTGGAGCGGGGCGCCATCAGCGCGATGTTGTCGCGGTGCACGAGTTCGTCGGGGCCTGGCCAGCCCAGCACGTCGGCGGGGGACGCGTGCACGGCGGGCGCGCCGCTGCCACCGCCGTCGCCCGGCGCGCCGCCGCTGCCGCTGCCCGCCCGGTGGCGGGCGGCGTCGGCCAACAACTTGGCCACATCCTCGCTGCCATAGTTGATGAGGCCGCGCGCCAGTTCGGCCCCCGTCTCGCCGTCGGTGAGGGAGACGGCGTCCAGGGGGCCAAACACGCCGGACACGCTCGCGACGCCGGCCACGAACAACGACTTGCCACGCCGCCGCACCGCGGCCGCAGCGCCCGCATCCAGGGTCAGCCCCCCCTTGACAGGCACACTCGTGATCCAGCGCTTGCGGCCGCGGGTGGGGGTGGGGGTGGCGTGGAACACGGTGCCCGCGGCCGCGTCGCCCGCCAGCACGCGCCCGACCCTCGACGGGGCGGCCCCATGCACGACCGCCGTCGAGCACCCGGCCGCGGTGGCGATGCGGGCGGCGGTGAGCTTGGTGGCCATGCCGCCCGTGGAGAACTCGGTGCCGCCGACTGCGCCCCCGGTGGACACGGCAGAGGCGAGGGCGGCCACATCATGCACTTCTCTCACGGGGGCGGCCGTCGGGTCGGCAGCCGGGTTGGACGTGTACAACGCATTCACATCCGTCAACAGGAACAACCAGTCTGCGTGGACGAGGGTGGCGACCTGGGCGGCGAGCGTGTCGTTGTCGCCGATGCGCAGTTCTTGGACGGCAACCGTGTCGTTTTCATTCACAATCGGTACCACGCCCGCCTCAAAGATGGCTTCAAAGGTGGAAGCGGCGGTCAGGTACTGGGACCGCACGGCCAGGTTGTCCAGGGTGAGCAGGACTTGGGCGGCGGTGAGGCGGAGGGCGGCGAAAAAGTCGTCGTAGTGGCGCATTAGATGCACTTGGCCGACGGCTGCCAGCGCCTGCTTGGCCGCCAGGTCGGTGGGACGGGTGGCCAAGCCCAGGCGGGCGGCGCCCGCGCCGACGGCGCCCGACGTGACGATGACGACACGGTGGCCTGAGGGTTGTGGGGGGGGTGTGAGCAGGTGTGGAGAGAAACGTTTCTTCGTTCACCCTCCCTTCCTCCAACACACACTCACCGTCCGCCATCAGGTCGCGCGTCGTCTCGCAGATGCGGGCCAGGTTGGTCAGGTTGATGGCTTGGTGGTCGTTGTTGATGAGGGACGACGTGCCGACCTTCAAGACCTAGGTTGAGGGGTCGGGGAATGGGGGGTGTGTGAAAAAGGGGAAAACGTCGGTTTTGACTTGGCTCCCCCGCGTGTGTGCAGCGCGTGTTTGTCCAGCCACACACACTCGGTGTCGTGGTATGCGTGGGCGGCCGCGTGTGTGTGTGGCGCCACAAGGCGAGACGCAAGCCGCATTTCGTGTCCCCCCTACCCTCTCCCTCCCCTCCTTCTCACCAGCGTCAGCCCGCCGCTGTGCGGCTTGGCGAACGCGGCCGAGCTGCCGACCCGCTTCATGGGGGGGCGTGTGTGGGTGGTTGGTGTGGCGAGCCGGGGCGAGCAAAACGCGGCCCCACCTCTCTTTCTCTCGACAAGTGTGTGACGACCCTCGCTTCGTTTCATCACCCCACCAGCCCCAGCCTCTCCCCGCCTGCCTTCACCAACAGACACCTGTACACCGGCAGATCCTGAGCCAGCGTGTGCACCTCTCGCTCGGTGGGCACGCCGACAGGATTGACGCTTAACCACCCTGCGTCTGCCCAACTCCGCCACCCCCCCTCCGGCGCCACCCCGTGCTCCGGCGCGGGGGCCAGCACCCCCCCGCTCGCCGCCTCAAACACGGACCGCATGCTTTCCGCCACCTCCAGCTCGTCGGACTGCAGGAACACGTGCCCCCCGGGAGCGAGCGTGGCGGCCGCGGCGGCCGCCATGCCGGGCTGCACAACGCGCCGCTTCCTGTGCCTCTCTTTAAAGTGGGGGTCGGGGAACTGGACGCTGACAGTTGTTAACAGGCCTGGGTACGACGCCAACGTGCCTGCGGGCAGGGACACCGTGGCGTTGGCCACTTCAAACGCGGTCCGCCCCGACAGGTCCCGTGCCGCCGCCCACGCGCGCGCGCGGTCGACCAGCTTGTCCCGGATTTCCAGGCCCAGCACATTGATGCGGGAGGTGGGGCCAGCGGCCACGGCCAGTGCAAACCGGCCGGAGCCACAGCCGACGTCGAGGAGAAGGGGGAGGGCCGGGTTGGCGAATGTCGCCCCCCAGTCCAGGGGGGGAAGAGGGACTTGCAGCTCCTTTTTGAGGGGGTTGATGTGCTGCCGGATGCGCACGGGGGCGCCGACCTGTGGGAGGAAGGAAGGGAAGGAGAAAGGAAAGGGTGTCGGGTGTCGGGTGTCGAGCGCGGTTTGCTCTTTCATTTTCGCCAGGCCAAGTCACACACACACACACACACACACACACACACACACACACACACACACACAAACACTCACACTCGCGTACAGCCCCACCAAGTCGCCCAGCTCGGGCCACGGCGACGGCGGGTCGGGCGGGCCCGCGGCGCCGGCGGAGCACGCGGCGCGGCGTGTGGCGCGATTGGAGGCCAGGGGGGACGCCATGGCGCGCGCTCGGGCGACGGCAGCGTGCATTGGTGGTGGGGCGCGCCCAAGGGACACACGCAAAAAAGCTGTGTCTTTTTCTTGTGAGAGCCGTCGGCGCACACCGAAAAACTAGCCAGTCTCGAAATGGCGTTCGGCGGCGCCCCAGCAGCCCGCCTGACAGCCCTGCTGTCGGGCGAGGACACCGGCAGTGGCCACATCACCCTGCGCACGGTGGCGGCCCTGTCCCCTCTTCCCTCCGACTGTGGCAGCGAGGAAGAAGAAGAACACATCGACGTGTCGGAAGCAGACGTCCTGGCCGCGCTTGAGGTGGAAGAACCCGCCTGGGTGACGGTGCAGCGGTTGTTCAAAGATCTGGCACCACCATCACCGCAGTCGCCATGGAGTGGGGTCGTGGAGGCACTGAAAATGCGCGGGTGGGCGTCCGTCCCCGCCGCCGCGCTGCCTCCGCCCGCCACGATCGCCGCCCTGCACGCCGCCGCCCTGGCCCTGCATGCCGGCGGCGGCATGACCGACGCCAGCGCGACCGCCGCCCCCGGCACACGCAGCGACAGCACTGTGTTTGTGTCTGCCTCTGCTCCGCTGCCCGGCACACAGGCCGCCCTGGCCTGGCTCACCGCCTCCCGCGACGTTATAGCGTCCGCCATCCATCTAACCGACACCGTGGAGTGCCAGCTGGCCGTGTACAGCGGCGGCGGCCACTATGGCCGCCACCGAGACGCGCTGCCCGACGACGGCGCCTCCGGCCGCGCGTGCCGCCGCGTGACAGTCGTGCTGTACGGCCAGGCAGAGTGGGAGGTGGGTGCAGGAGGCCAGCTGCGCCTGTGGCCACCGGCGGACGGTGGTGGCTGCGTGGATCTGGCGCCAGTGGGGGCGGCCGTGTTTTTTAGCGGCGTGGTGGACCACTGTGTGCTGCCGGTGGCGACGCCCGCCGACAACGCCCGCGTGGCGATGACGATGTGGATGTGGTAGTTTGTGGTAGAGAAAGATCACGTGTCTGTTTTTTTACGCGCCTGTGCGGCGCGCGTTGTTGAAAAATCACAGGAAAAAAAAGGTCTCTGGAAGAAAAAAAAAACAACACACCAACGTCTCCACTCAACAAGCCCGCCCTCTGCGCTCAAGCCGCGCACAAACAACACTTCACATCACCTTTCTTCTTTCACAGGCCGTCGCCGCCCGCCGCCCCGGTCGTCGACGCGCCGCCGCCGCCCGCGGCGCCGCCGCCCGCAGCCGACCCGGCGGCCCCCCCGTTGGCGCCATCCACGGCGGCTGTGGCAGACGACGAGCCCGCGCCCCCGAGGAACCCGGTCAGCGGGACGCCAGGGACGGCGGGGTAGGCGGGGAGGGTGGGCACAATGCCCGAGACGGCGCCCGACACCGCGGACGCCACCTGGGACGGCACCAGCTTGGCGTTCTTGTCCAGCACCGCCAGCACGGTGCAGGACGTGGACCCAAAGGTCGCCGCCGCGGCGCACTGCTCCCCGTAGAACTGGCCGCCCGAGATGTAGGGGCCGGTGGCCACGGCGGGCGTCATGCGGAAGTGGGCGTGGGGGCCGACACAGTTGACGCGGGCGCCGGTGGCGAAGGAGGAGGAGCAGTTGCCCATGGAGAAGGTGAGGGAGAAGCCGGGGGCTGGAGTGAGTGGTGGGGTGGGAGGAGGGCGGAGGTCGGGGTGAGTGCGGTCGTTTCTCTCTCTCTCTCTTCCTCTCTCCAACCCCCCTCCAAACCACCCCACTCACAAGTGAAGTTGGCCGGCATCTTGGTCGCAGGAATGTACTGCGCGGGCACGCAGAAGGTGTCCCGGTACGCGGACAGCAGCGCGTCGGCGGTCGCCGCCTTGCGGCGCAGGCCGCCGGCAGCGGCGCCGACGGCGGCGCCGGCGGAGGAGGCCACGTTGGTGATCATGCTGGACAGGGACTGGGCTTCAGCCTGTGGGGGAGGGGAGGAGGGGAGTGTTTTGTGAGTGAGTGTTTTGCCTCGCACCGCGCGCGCTCGCCACCCCCCTTTCCCTCCTCCCTCCCCTCCCACCTTCAGCGTCGCCCCGTAGTTGGAGATGAGCTGCTGCCCCATGCCCTGCAGGACGGCGCCCGCCAGGGGGTTGACGGTGCTGTCCTCGGCCAGCGGGGCGGCGGCTGTGGGTGGAGGGGGGGGGGGGAGGGGTGCCCGAGGGTGTGAGCGCGCGCGGTGCCCCGTGGTTTTTGTTTTCGTCGCCACCGCGCCCGATCCGCCCCCTCATCCCGCTTGCTCTCGGCGCGTGCGCTGTGCCTCTGTCACGCTGTTGCCATGGTGTGGGGGCGGGGTGGAGGCGCGCGCGGTGGGGAGGGAGGGACTCTCGCGCGTGCGCGCCTCGCCGCGCGCCGCCGCGCCCCCCCCCCACCCTCCCTCTCTCAATCACCGGGCGGGGCCGCCAGCTCCTGGCCAGACGCCAGGGAGACAATGGCCAGGGCGGCCAGTGCAAAGGCGGCGGCGCGGGGGGGCATGGTGTGTGGGTAGGGGGTGGGGGGCGGTGAAAAGGAAAAACAAAACGAGAGTGAGCGTCGAAAAATCGAGCGAAAGTGTGAGCGCCGCTCACAAACGAGCGAAAAAAACATCTGGAGCCTTCATTAGCGACGACCCCCCAGAGGTGCGTGCCTCGCCCTCCCCCCCCGCCCCGACCCCCACCCTCGACTGCTGCGTGCTCGCATCGAGCCACTCGCCCCATCGGCGAGGCCTGGGTCGGCCTGGGAGTGTCGCCCGCGAGCAAACCTTGGCAGCAAATCGCACCAACCCTCCGTTTTTTCGCCTCCCCGCATCGACCCGCCTGGCTCGTCAGTGGGGCCTAGGTGTGGGGCACGGACCACCGCACGCGCGCGCAAGCCGGGCAACGCGAGCCAACCCTCCATTCCTCCCCCCCCCACAGCCTCCAAACAATGCCCTCCTCCCTCAAATCGCGCTACGTCCTGTGCATCGAGAACCTGTCTTCCGCCAGCCGGAGCAAGGACATTCGAATTGAATGTGAACGCTACGGCACCGTCCTGAAAGTCGAGCGCGACCTGCGCGAGCGATGCGCACTGGTTTTGTTCAAACACTCCGGCGACGCGGACGACGCCTATGACCGCCTCGACGGCATCAAAGTCGATGGCCGCGAGTGGGAGGTTTTCCGGGCGCGCGAGAAGGACCTCAAGTTTTTCTCGTGGCCGACTGACGAGTTTGACCCCGCGTCGAGCGGGCGCCCGTCCCCGGTGCAGGAGACGCGGCGCGAGTGAGAGGAGGGTGTTGTTTGTGTAAAGATGTAAGCAGCCGTTCCCCGGTGCAGGAGACGCGGCGCGAGTGAGAGAAGGAGGGTGTTGTGTGTGTAAAGATTAAGCAAAAACGGAGAAAAGGCAAAAAGGGTTTTACACGCGCGGTCTCGAAAAAAAGGCAGCCGCAAAAGAGTACAGGGTGTTCGTTTGTTCGTCAAAAATGTGTGTGCGCGGTTGGCAGCACACAGGGTACAAGAAGGGAGGGGGATGACAGTGCGATGGGCAAAAACGTTTGGTTTCTTTTTCTTCTCAAGTCACTCTAAACCCCACACTCTAAACAGAGGCCGGCACCCCCACCACCGCGTATCTTGAGCCATACACCGCATCTAACGCAGCCCCATACGCGGTGGCGGCGGCAGCACACCGCGGCGGCCACCAGGGCGCCCCATCCTCCAGCACGCCGTCCAGAGCGTTGGCGGCGCCTGCCACGACGCCCGCGCCGCCGACAGCGGAGGCCGCGGCAATGAGGGAGAGTTGGAGAGCTTCAGCGCCGCCGCCGTACCATTCTTCGTCGTCGTCGCCATCGCCGCCACCGCGGCCGCGCCAGTTGCCGTAGCCGCCGCCGTCGTCGCCACCGTCGTCGCCACCATCGTCGTCACCTAATTCATCATCCTCGCTGCCGCCGCCGCCGCGGCGGCGGCGCGCGCGAGGGTGCGCGCGCACGGGGACGGCTGCAAGGGCCAGCCGCCCGGTGCGAGGGGGGGCGGCGGTGCGGGTGGGACGGGGGGTGCACACGACGCGGGCCAGGGTGAGAGAGGAGGGGCGAGTGGCGCGGGTGGGGGCGGAGCCGACGACGGAGGGTGTTTCGCGGCGCGGTGTGACGAGGGAAGCGGCCGACGCGGCGGCCGCGGCGGCGGCCGAGGTGGCGGGCGGGGAGGAGGCCAGGGCGGCGGTCAGCAGGGAGGCGACAATGGTGGTCGTGGTGGGCTGGGGAGAGGGGGTGGGAAGGTGAGAGGGTTGCGCGTTTTTGAGCGAGGGCGCGCTCAGTGCGACACCGCTTCCTCCTCCTGTTTCCTGCTTCTCCCGACTCCAGAGCACGCGTGACGATGCTGTGCGTCGAGCGTGGGCGCGCATGGGGGCAGAAGGGCGCGCGGCGGGGGCGCGGGCGCGGGAGGGATGGCGACACACACGGCGCGCGCGCCCCGGTGTGGGGGCGCGCGCCACCCCGCCGCCACTCTCTCCCCCCCGCTCTCTCTCGGGTCTCACATGTGGGGTGGGGTGTCGCCCCGGGTGTGTGTGTGTGTGTGCTGTGTGTGTTGCCCGGCCGTGCAGTGCGTAGGGGAGAGAGTGCCGGGCCACACGCAAAAAGCAAAAAGGTGACGTCGACGCGAAAACGAAGAGCGTCCACGCTGCCAGACCCAAACCGAATGTTGCACGCCCTCCTCCTCCGCACCGGCCGCCGCGCCGCCGGGCGCCGGTGGTCGTCCGTCACCACCAAGCCGCCTCCTGCGCAGCCGCAGCCACACACCCCACACCCACCCACCCACCCCCCCACCACCACCCTCCATGCCTCCGACGTCGTCACCCCCCTCGCCACCGCCGCCGTCGTCGGCTTCTCCTGCCTCGTGGCGTCCGAGGTCGCCCGAGTGGACGCCCTGGACAGGCGGGCGGCGAGTGCCATGGACTACCTGGCGCGGGTGGGGGCTGCAATGCTGGGGTCTGACCAAAACCCAGACACGCCGGCCTGGGCGCTCAACCTGCCTGATCCACTCAAGCAGTGGGCGACGGACGCCGCCATCGAGTGGGACAAGACTCCGCCTGCCGATCGGGCTGTCTACGGCATCGCGGCCGCTAACCTGGCCGTGTGGGCGGCGCGCCGTGTGCCGCCGGCCGCGCTGTCCGCGCGTCTATGGGACTGCGTCTTCCCCCACGCCCTGCCCCCCGCCCGCCCCCGCCCTCTGACCCTGACTCTGTCCAACTGGGCGCACGTGGGGGGGCTGCACCTGCTGGCCAACATGGCGGCTCTCGCTGCCATTGGGCCTCGCGCGGCGGAAGAAATGGGGGCAGCCCACTTTGTCGGCGCCTACGCCGCCTGCGGCCTGGGGTCGGCCGCCGCCTCCCACATCGGGCGGGCCGTGGTGGCTGGCACCCGGGCGCGCGGGGGCGCCAGTGTGGGCGCCTCGGGCTGCGTCTACGGCATTCTGGCCTGGCTCGCCACCACCCACCCCAACGACGCGGTGCGCGTGCTCCCCCTGGACTCGCCCGTGCGGCTGGCGGACGCGGTGACCGTCATGGTGGCGGCGGATGTGGTGGGGGCGGTGGCGCGGTGGCGCGTGTTCGACCACTGGGGGCACCTCGGGGGCGCGGCCGCGGGGTGTGCCCTGGCCACGGCGGGCGCCGCCCCCTGGGACGCGGCGGCAGCGGCAGCCGTCCGGGTGCGGGCGGCTCGAGACGCGGCGGACGCGTGGCTGGACGAGAGGTGGAGGCGTGGGGGCGTGGTGGAGGGTGGTACAAAAGGAAAGTAGACATTATGTTGAGAGAGAGCGACCACCGCCGATAATCAAAAGCAGCAGAGCACACACAAAAGGGCCCTGCGTTTTTAAAGTTCACCCCTCACGCATCATTCATCCCACTCGACCCCCGCCCACGCCTCCCCCCACGCCTCACCCCCGCTGCCCGCCTCGACCCATGCCCAATCCGCCTCCTCCGTCGCCGCCCCCGGCCGCACCGTGAGCAGGGCAGACGGCGACACCGGGTCGGGCACGGGGACGGCCGGGTCGGCCGCCGCCTCTGCGCGCGCGCGCCCCCAGGTGGCTGCTGCCGCGCGCAGGCCGATCGCGGACACGTCGAGCGTCTCCTCGCTCACGGGGGGGGCACGTGGCACGACTCCCCCCGTGAAGCCACCGTCGCTCAGTGCGTCCATGGTGGCGTCATCGAAGCGGGTGTAGTCGCCGCCCCGCAGGTCGAGGGCGCCTGGGCCGGAGGTCGTGGCGCGCAGCGCGGCCATGCCGCGCTCAAACACGGGCCTCAATTCTTCAGGTTCCACCAACTCCAGCAGGATGGGGAAGCGGGCGAGAGGCGCGTACGACACGCTGGCCACGCGCACGATGCAGGGGGTGCCAGGGTTCATGACGCCACCAGTCAGTGGGCGCCACCCCGCGTCGGAGGGGGTGGCTTGGACGGGCAGCAGTCCATCCACTTCTGCCCCGATGTCCACCAACACGCCCGCCGTGAAGGTGGCGGCCGACACGGTGGCCTGGATGTCGACCCCGATGGCGACGCCCTCCAGGGAGGAGCGCCACGCGTCAGCGCGCGGGCGCACAGCGGAGAGCGGCGTCGGTTCAATCTCTTTGGCCGCCACCGCCACCCTCTCCTCTGTCGGCCACCCAGAGGCAGGACAGGTGAACCAGTAGGCGGTGTCCTCTTCATCCACTTCGTCCGCAAACAGGGCATCTAGATACTGAGGAGACACGCGCCGCTCGAGGGGCTGGAACGGTTGTTTGTCAAAGTTGGGGCCTCCCCCCGCCTCATGGAAGGGGACGCCCTGCGAGATGCGGAGGGGGGGGCGCTTGTCAAAGTCGCCGCCGCCCGTGAGCTCGGAGCCCGTGTTGGTGACGCGGGGAGGGGGGAGGGGGAAGCGGGTGGCTGGAGAGGGGGTGGGGAGGGAACGGGTGGTGTCGTGGGTTTTTTGTTTGTGTTTGTGTGTGCCTTTGTTTCACTGTCGCCACGCTTCCACGCAGGGCGGCAGAGAGGGCGGCGTGGCGGCGGCCACACGCTGGAGGAGGGCGGTGGGTGCGGCTGCCATGCGAACGAGCTGCCGCCGCGTCGCTCCCCTCCCATTTCTTCTCCCACGACTCACCGTGCCCCGTCGACAGGCGGCGTGTCGCCCGCCAAGGCGCGGGCGGCGTTTGCCGCCGCGTGGAGAGGCGGGTGTGCATTGGTGTGGTGGGACGGGGAAAAGGGGGAAGGCGTGCGTTGAGGGGAGCAAAGAGTGGCCTGCGACCTGCGTCCTGTTTTGTGCGCGCCGACGAACATACAACTGAAGCGTGTTTCTCCCGAGACCTGGCACGCCTGCCGCCCCCCTCCGCCCCACCGCACCCCTGCACCCGGCTTCTAGGCTTCTAGTGCCACCATGACGGACGCCCTCAGGTCGGCTCTCATCGACGCGGGGGAGCCAGCCAAGGAGGTCGCGCGCGTTGCGCGGGCGCTTGTTGAGCGGCAGCGCCCGACACACCTAAACAAAGAGGACGACGATGAGGACGAGGACCCCCTCTACGTGGACGCGAGGGACGCGACCGACGACTCGGGCGACGAGTCCTACAACCCTTCGGACATCGGCGACGACGGTGAAGCCGAAGACTTTTCGGACGAAGATGAAGACTGTTGGGACGACACAAAAAAACGCACGCTGGTCGAAGGGTTCACGCGCCAGCCCTTAACCCCCGCGCTGCGCAACGGCGTGCGAAACGTGTACGACCTAAGCGGCACCTAAGAGAGAAATGAGTTTCTCTCTTTGTGCATGTGTGTGAGCCGAGCGCCGTGAGCGTTTGATTGTCTATTTTTTTGCACGGGTTGACGTAGTATCGACAAAAAAACAAACGCCACCGACGTGTCGAGTGGGGGCACAGGGGGGGGGGGGGGGAGGGGGGCACGACGGCTTCTCGCGGCCGATCAATGACGCTCGCGTTCGTTTTGTGTTCGGCGTTGGTTTTTCGTGTTCCACACACTCTTTTTTCTCTTTCCTGTGTTGTGCCTCGCACGTGCGGCGCACCTCCCTTTTGCAACACACACACACACACACGCACCACACTTCACACATGTCGTCGCGCGGCGCGTCGCGCGGCGGGCCGGCCGCGCCCGCGTCCGACGACGACGACTGGGACGCCGCCAACGCGGACGCCGCGCCGTCGGACGTGGAGGACCTGCCCTCGGGCGTGGCGAGCGACGCGGAGGAGGACAGCGAGGCCGAGGATGTGAGTGAGAGGGAGGGGAGAGGAGGAGGGCTGGTGGGGGGGACTGCCCGCTGCGCGCGCGCACGCAAGCGGGGGATTCCGTTTTGCGCCCAAAAAACGGACGCGGCCGCCCGACCCGCCCACCCGTCCGCCCACCCCCACATCTGCACGGACGAGTCCACCTGTACCAGGGCTGGGGAAAGGGGGGAGGGTGTTGTGGGCGCGCGCGAGAGGGACCCTCGCGGCGCTGCCTCGATCGAGGTTTCGTGTTTTTTTTCGACGTCCCCTCCCTTCCCTCCACCCACAGGCCGCCCTCTCCAACGACGCCCTGCGCGAGGTCGCCCGCCGCGAGCGTGAGCGCATGCGCAAGGTCAAGCAGCTGCGCAAGGATGAGCTGAAGAAGCTCAAGGCGGGTGAGGACGCCGCGTTTGCGCAGGACCAGGTGCGTGGAGAGAATGGGGGGATGGAAACGGAAGCGCGGGGGGAGAGGCGCCTCCCCCACCCCCACCCACGCACGCCCTCCCTTGTCCACACTGGCGTGCGCATTTGGATGCGGGGCGCGGGCTTGTGACGCCCCGCGTGCGAGGCTGGTGGGGAGGGAGCAGGGCAGGGCGAGCAACGCGCTTCCCACCTCGCACACCGACCCTCTCCCTCTCCCCTCCGCACCCACCACACAGGCCACCCGCCTCCAGAAGCGCATGCAGTTCCTGCTCAAGCAAGCCGACATCTTCAAGCACTTCATGCCGTCCGCCTCGGCCGCCGCCACGTCCAAGGCGGCCGCGCAGCGCGCGCGCGGCAGACACCACGGCGGCACGTCCGAAGCGGCAGAGGACGACGAACTCCTCGCCGACGAAGCGGCCGACGCCGAGGTGGGGCACCGGCTGACGGTGCAGCCTGGCGTCATCAAGGGGGGGACGATGCGTCAGTACCAGGTGCGAGGGGGAGGGGGAGGGGGAGGAGAGAGTGGACGACGCCCACACGCACGCCCTCCCCCCCAACACCCACACACACACACCACAGATGGACGGCCTCAACTGGCTCATCCACCTGTACGACAACTCGATGAACGGCATCCTGGCGGACGAGGTGGGAGGGAGGGAGAGGGAGGGCGAGGAGAGGGGTTCGTTGTTTCATCGTGGTCTCCTCTCGACGCGCACACCGCCTCCCCCCCCCCCCACCCCCCCCCCCCACCCTCCCCCCCCCCCCCACTCACCAGATGGGCCTCGGCAAAACCCTGCAAACCATCTCCCTGCTGGGCTACCTGCACGAGTTCCGCGGCATCACGGGCCCCCACCTGGTGATCGTGCCCAAGTCGACGCTGCACAACTGGATCAACGAATTCAAAAAGTGGTGCCCCGTCATTCGGACGATCAAGTTTCACGGCACCAAGGAGCAGCGCGCCGACCAGAAGGCGCGCATGGCGGGCAAGGGCGCGTTCGACGTGTGCGTGACGTCGTACGAGATGGTGATCAAGGAGAAGGCCACGTTCCTGGCGACCAAGTGGAGGTACGTCATCATCGACGAAGCGCACCGCATCAAAAACGAAAAGTCGGTCCTCTTCTCCGTCGTCAAGCGGCTGGACACCGCCTACCGCCTGCTGATCACGGGCACGCCGCTGCAGAACAATCTGCGCGAGTTGTGGGCGCTGCTGCACTTCCTGCTGCCCGAGATGTTTTCGTCGGCCGACGCGTTTGAAGCGTGGTTTGCGCCGGGCGACCCCGCGGCCGCCACCGCCCCCGACGCCGTCGCCGCCGCCGCCGGCCCCGACGCCCCCCCGGGAGACGAGACCGAGATCGTGTCCCAGCTGCACAAAGTGCTGCGCCCCTTTTTGCTGCGCCGCCTCAAGTCGGACGTCGAGAAAGCGCTGCCCCCCAAAAAGGAGACCATCCTCAAAATCGGCATGTCCGACGTGCAGCGCGACCAGTACCGCGCCCTGCTCAAGACGGACGTCGACTCCGTCAAGGGCGCCACCGACCGGTCCAAACTGCTCAACGTCGTCATGCAGCTGCGCAAGTGCTGCAACCACCCGTACCTGTTCCAGGGCGTCGAGCCGGGGCCGCCCTACATCACGGGGGACCACATCGTGACCGCGTCCGGCAAGATGGTGCTGCTGGACAAGCTGCTGCCCAAGCTGCAGAACCGGCAGTCGCGGGTGCTGATATTTTCGCAGGTGAGTGGGGTGGGGTGGGGGGGGGGGGGTGGGGGGGGTGGGGTGGAACAAAGAGAGAGCGTTTTTTTTTTTTTTTTTTCGTCGCCCCCACCCTCTCTCACCCCCCCCCCCCCTCCCCCCCCCCCCCCACCCACCCACCCACACCCTTCCCCACACCCCACCCACCCCAGATGACGCGCCTGCTGGACATCCTGGAGGACTACTGCCTGTTCCGCGGCTACAAGTACTGCCGCATCGATGGCGACACCTCGGGCGAAGACCGCGAGGCCCAAATCGACGACTTCAACTCCGAAGGCTCCGACAAGTTCATCTTCCTGCTGTCCACGCGGGCGGGCGGCCTCGGCATCAACCTGTACACCGCGGACGTGGTGGTGCTGTACGACTCGGACTGGAACCCGCAGATGGACCTGCAGGCGATGGACCGCGCGCACCGCATCGGTCAAAAGAAGGAGGTGCAAGTCTTCCGCTTCTGCACTGAAGCGTCCATCGAGGAGAAGGTGATTGAGAAGGCGTACAAAAAGCTGCGCCTGGACGCGCTGGTCATCCAGCAGGGGCGCCTGACCGAAAGCACAAAGACGGTCAACAAGGAGGAGCTGCTGTCGATGGTGCGGTACGGCGCGGAGATGGTGTTCAAGTCGGACGCCGCCTCCGTGACTGACGAAGACATTGACGCCATCATCAGGAAGGGGGAGCGCGCGACGGAGGAGTTGAACGAGAAGATGCAGCAGTTTGCGGAGGGCGCGGTCCAGTTCCAGCTGGACGGCGGCGTGTCTGCCTATGAATACAAAGACGGTGCCGCGGGCGCCGGCGGCGACGGCGACGGCGGCTCGGCCGCCGTCGCCGCCGTCATCGACGCCGTCGCCTTCGCCCCCGACGCCGGCCTCGGCAAGCGGGAGCGCAAGAAGGTGAAATCGTACAACGAGGACGCGCTGTATGGGGGCGTGTTTGGGGGCGGCAAGGCGGGCGGCCCGCGCGCGTCGACCGCGCCCGCCGCCGCGCGCCTGCCCAAGATGCCCGCCTTCCAGGACTTTCAGTTCTACGACATCCCCCGCCTCACCGAACTGTACGAGAAGGAGCACGCGCACGACGTGTGGGCGTCCGCGCAGGAGGCGGCTGCCAAGGCGGCGGGCGGCGACGCCGACGCGGTCGCCGCGGCGCGCGTCCCTGGCGACGGCGACCCGTCCCCCCTCACCGACGCTGAACAAGAGGAGCGCACCGCCTTGGAGGCCGCCGGCTTCGCCTCCTGGACGCGGCGCGACTTCACGGCGTTCACGCGCGGGTGCGAGCGCTACGGCCGCGCCGCGCTCGACCGCGTCGCGGCGGAGGTCGACGGCAAGACGGAGGCCGAGGTGGGGGCCTACGCCGCCGCCTTCTGGGGGCGGCACACCGAGCTCAACGACTGGGAGCGCATCATAAAAAACATCGAGCGCGGCGAGGCGCGCATCGCGCGCGCGGCCGAGATTGAGCGCGCGGTCGCGGCCAAGCTCGCCGCCTACCGCAACCCCTGGCACGAGCTGCGCCTGGCCTATGGCTCCAACAAGGGCAAAGCCTACACCGAGGAGGAGGACAGGTTCATCCTGTGCACGGTGCACGAGCTGGGGTACGGCGCGTGGGACGAGCTCAAGGCGGCCGTCCGCGCGTCGTGGCGCTTCCGGTTTGACTGGTTCTTCAAGTCGCGCACGCCCGCCGAACTCAACCGCCGGTGCGACACCCTGATCCGGCTGGTGGAGAAGGAGGCGGAGGACGCGGCGGGGGGGGCCAAGAAGGGGGGCAGCAGCGCGGTGAGCGCCGCGCCGAGTGACGACGGTGCCGCCGACGCCAAGAAGCGGGCGCGCCCCGCGTCGGCGGGCGGGGGGCCGGCCGCTAAAAAGGTGGCTGCCTGAAGAGAGAGAGAGAGAGAGAGTGTGTGTGTGTGTGTGGCGTGGTGGTGCGCACTGTTTCCCCCTGGATTTTTTCATCGAGGGGCGAGGGGGGGGGGGGGGGGGTGAGAAGGGGTGTGGGCAGGCAGCGACTCCCGCCGCCCACCCCCGACACACCCTCCCTTTTCCCTCTGCCCCCCCTTTTTTTCATCTTCAAACAAACGAGCGCATCTGCCTTTTTTCCCAACCCTCTTCCCCCCGGTGCCGGTGGTGTGTGTGTCAACAAAAAAACAGGTGGAGAGACACGGGGAGAAAAGCTCGTCACAACCACTAAAAAACCAAAACCAGCGTGCCCGCGTTTCGAAACATACACGGTTCTCTAGCTCCCTCCCTCCCCCCCCCCCCGCCGGCCACCACACAGGGAAAGGGGAGGCTGCCCAGCTTCCAGCCCGCCATGGCGTCCAAGGTGGGTGGGGCGGGGTGGGACAGGAGGCGCCCCGCGGAGAGACCCCATGCGTCGGCGTCATGCCTCCCTCTCCACCCTCGCACCGCCGCCCTCACCCCCCGCCCTCGGCACACCCACCCACCGCACACAACACAGGCTCTCTTCGTCTACGCCATAGACGCCACCCTGCCCCCACCCTTCCTGGACGCCGCCCGCGCCGCCGTCGCGGCGTCGCTCGTTGCCAAAGCGTCGTCCCACCCGGCGCACGAGGCCGCGGTCCTGTTTTATGGGGCTAATGGTGAGGAGGGAGGAGCGTGGGCATCTGTGTCCGAGGGAGGCTGTCCGAGGGAGAGACCTTTTGACTTTTTTCGACCCTCCCTCTTTTTCCCACCCACCCCACAGCGACCGACAACCCCGCCCACGACGAGTCCGCCGCCAAAGGCCACCCCGACGCCTTCACCGGTATCGTGGTCTCCCCTGGTGGTGTGACCCCGCCCACTGCCGCCACCGTGGCGTTTGTGCTGGGCGGAGGGGGGGGCGTCCCCGCGTCTCCGCCAGACCCACTCGACGCGTCGGTCGCGTCGGTCGACCTCCTCGCCCGCGCCCGGGCCGCCCGCCCGGCCCTCGCCTCCCCCCGTGTCCCCACCCACGTCGTCCTGATTGGCGGGCCCAGCACGGCGGCGGCACCCACTGGCATGGATGCTGACGAGGACGCGATCGCGGTGGCCGCGCGCCTCGACGACTTCGGTGGCGACCTGCTGGCCATCGTCGTGCCCCCCCCCCCCCACCGACGCCGCCGACGCTGGCGACGTCAAGCACGAGGGCCAGGTACCCGCCCCCCCCCGCCCCCGACCCGCTCTCCGGGGTGAGGGCGGTGCTGGGGGCGGCCCCGCGCGCGGCCGCAACGCTCGCGCGGACGCCCGCCACCCTCAGCGGCGCGCTGGCCGCACCCGCCGCCGCGCCCGCCGTCTACTACGCTGGCCCCCTGGCCCTCACTCCCGAGGTGGCCATCCCGGTCAAGCTGACCAAAGCCCTGGCCAGGGAGAAGGCGCCGACCTGGGCGCCCGTGTGGCGGATGGGCGGCGACAGCAGTTTCGCGTTTCACGGCGGCCCCTCGTCCTCCACCACGCCCGCCACCTCGCCCACCTCCTTCCGCCCGGCCGCCCAGTACCGCGAACTCAACGATGATGGCGACCCCCTGGGCCCCCCCGTGGCGGCGGACGACGTTGTGCCCGCGTATCGGTATGGAGGCGATCTGGTTGTCCTCCCTCGCGAGGCACGCGCTGAGCTCGCCCTCGCCCCCCCCCGCGCCGCCTCCATCATTGGCTTCTGTGCGCCACCCGACGTGGCCGACCTCAACCCGGACGGTGTCTGGCTGGTGGCTCCCGGGGAAGGCGCAGGGCCGCACGCTGCTCTTTCCGCGGTCGCGCGTGCGGCCGCGGCAGCTGGCGTGGTGGCCGTCCTGCGCCTGGTGCTGCGCGACCGGGCGACGCCGAGGCTGTATGCCGCGTTCCCCGCCCTGGGCGCGGAGGAGGATGAAGAGGAGGAGAAGAAAGAAGGCGCCGCCGCGCGCGGCCCCCCCCACCTCCACCCCCGACTGCTTCTACGCGGTCGCCCTCCCCTTTGCTGAAGACGTGCGCCACCCCACGTTCCCCCCGCTGGACGCGGTGGCCGACCGGGTGCCGTCGGCGGCGCAGGAGGACGCCGCCCGCGCGCTGGTGTCCGCCTGGGCTCTCCCCCCCGCCGACATCGGCCCCGGCGTCCTCGCCAACCCGGCCCGGGCGCGGGAGCTGCTGGTGGCGGCCCGCGCCCTGGCGGGCGGCGGGGTGGAAGTGCCAGGGTGGGACGAGACAGCCCCAGGGGCGGCCCTGGTGCCGGCGCCGCGGTCGCATGACGCGGCCGCCGCGGAGGCCGCGTTTGGGACCGCGTTCGCGGTGACGAGGCCGGCGGAGGGGGAGGGGCCGGGGCTGGAGAAAGCCAGGGCCAAGGGTGGCGGGCGCGGGCGGGGGCGCGGGCGGGGGGCGCGTCAAGTAGGGTGGGGAGAGAAGAAGTGGGCGTGTTTTCTTTGTGTCTGTCTGCGTGTGTGTGCAAAACTGAAAGCATGTGCTAAGGAACCCAGGTGCACCCAGGAACCCAGGTTGGGGGCACACGGGCGGCCCCGGGGGGGCGCAAAATGTCTTTTTGTTTTGCGTTTTTTTCGGCGTTGCCTCCCACCCCTGCCCGCCCCACCTCCCCACCCCTTCCCCCTCGCCAAAAAAGAAAGCCCTTGAGCGGACACCCCCACTGAGATTCGAACTCAGGATCTTTGCCTTATTGCGAGGTCGCGGGTGGGTTGTGTCAGGGGGCGGGACAGGTGTGGGGGCAGAGGGGTGGAGACCCCCCCAAACGAACTCACCCGAACACAACCCCACACACAAGCCCCACCCGTCAAAGAATTGCTCCTAGGAAAGCAACGGCCTGTCCACTGGCCTATGAGGGCTCAAACCTCTCTGTTTGGGGTTTGAACCCACAGAGAGACTCAAAACGGTTTAAATCAAAAGCAACAGCACCGCTTGTCACACCGTCAGGCCACGTACGCGGGACTGCTACTAAACCGTCCCGCCTTCCGCGGTCCGCGGTCCAGGGCGCTCTTGCTGGGATGTCATAACTGCATTTTTGAGGTGTTTATGCTGTGATCAGGCGGGGCCCACCTCACCCCACCTCTGCGTGTTGCGCCACTGCTCCCCCCCGCGCAAGCGTGCGCGGGGGGGGGGGCTGATCAGGCTGATCAGCTGCTCGCCCTTTCTTGATTCGGCTCATCAATCATGGTGTGTGTGCTCTACTCTCCTTGATCGACTCTCGCACTCTGGTCATCACACGGCCGAAGCGAAAAACCGACGCGGGTGCAAAACACTAGGTTCTGCGTTTTGATTGGCGATGGGTCGTTGAACAAACACGCTCCCTCTCCCTCCCCCCCGCCCAACTCCGATGCCGCCCCGGTCTGATTCAGGCGGCTTCTGGGGCGGCCTGCTCGGCCTGGGGGGCGGTGGCGACGGGCGCGACGGGCGCGACGCGCCGCGCAACGCGCCGACCGAGTTTTCGTTGGCCGAGCTCAAGCGAACGCACGCTGTGATGCTGGTGAGAGAGAGTGGTGGTGTGCTGTGTGCGTGCGTGTGTGCGTGACAACAGGAAAGGAGCGTTTGTTTCTCACGCTGCCTCCCTCCCCTCCCCTCCAGTCGCCCCTCCACACCACCACCCCCACCGCCGTCGTCGAAGCCCTGCGCCGCACCGCCGAACTGGTGGCCTGGGGTGACGTCCACGACGCGACCCTGGTGGACTATTTCTTAGAGGCGCGCGTGCTGGCCGCGGCCGCCGCCCTTGCGCGCACGCCCGCCGGTCGCTCTCCCCCGGTCGGCACCCAGCTCCTCCAGTCCCTCGCCATCCTCGTCTCCTCCCTGCGCTCGAGGCCCGCCCTCTACTACCTGTTCTCGGGGGGTGTCCTGGATGCCGTGTTGAAGGAGGAGTTTGATCTTGCAGCTGATGATGAATTGGTCGGCCACTACGTCGGCCTGTTAAAGGCTGTCGCCGCCCGCCTGGATGGCGCCACCGTGCAGTGCTTCTTCCACGATGGCGCGCCGAGTACGGAGGGAGGAGCCCCCGGGGAGCCCTCGTTCCCGCTGTTTGCGCGCGCCGCAGAACTCGCTCACCACGCCGAACCCCTTGTCCGCGCCGCCGCCCGCGGCCTGCTGCTCAAAGTCTACTCCATTGACGACGCGGGCGTGCAAGCCTATGCCGCCCGCACCCCCGCCGGCCGGGCGGCTGCCAATGCCGCGGCAGCAGCCGTCGCCGACGCTGCAGCCGACCTGCGCTCCCGCCTGGGGCGCGACGACGCGGCGGGCGGGGGTGGCTCCTCCCTGGAGAATGCGGCCCGCGAGATCGAAGATGGCGCCGGCTTCGCGGCAGACGTGGCTGGGGCGAGCGTGGGAGGAGGGGGCGCCAGCGCCCAGGCCGACAGCGCGCCGCCACCCGCGGTCGCAGCTCTCCTAGCGGACGCGCTGTGGTCCAAAGCGCTGGTGCCGGCCGTCATTGAGCCCCTGGCCGCGCTGGCGGGCCTGGCCGACGCCCGCCTTGACAGCAGCGACGATGACGAAGAAAGCACGGCAGGGGGTGTGCCGCGCGCCGCGCCACCGCCCCCCCCCACCGCCGCCCTGGCCGCGCGGGCCGCCCTGCACACCGCCCAGATTGTGCTGGCTACTGCACCAGACACCGACGTTGGCGCCGCCACCGCGGCCGCGTTGCTGCTGGGCGCGCCACGGCGACCCGCGACCGCAGCGCCGCCTCGCCGCGGCGCGCCACTGCCCCCTACCGCGCCCGACACGACGCCTCTCTTGGAAGCTTTAGCTGCCAGTGGCACCCTGGCAGCGTTGCGGTCGGCGGATGCGGCTCTGGCGTCGGCGGCTGCGTTGGCTGTTGCCACAGCAACCGCCGCGGGCGCAGAGGCGGTGCTGGCGGCGGCCGGCCTTCTCCCCGCCAAACGGCGGCAGCAGTGGGCTCTTCTGGGCCAGTTGACGGGGGGTGGGGAAGCGGGCGACGGTGGCACCACAACCACCCGCCCCACGTCTCCTCCCCCGCTGCCGCCCCCTCGCGCAGACTGGCGCGGAGAGCTGGCTGACGCTCTCGCCCGCTCCACCCTGGCCCCCGCCGCCGCGCGCGCAGCCGCCGCCACCCTGCTGGCCACCGCGAATGATGAGGGGGGGAGTCAACCCGCTCGCGTGCGGGCGGCGCTGGGCGCGCACGCGCAACGCGCGCGCGCGGCACTCCGCGCCGCTGCCGCCCTCGGCCCCTGGGCGGACGCGTTGCCGTCCCTCGTCACAGCAGAGTGGGGCGTCACTCGGGCTGCTCTCCTGACCCCCCGCCTCCTGCCCACGCCCGCCGCGGTGGCGGCGTGGCGGTGCCCCGCCTCGGACGCCGACGCGGCGCGTGCAGCCTCCACCTCCCCCGAGCGTCCACCCGCCGCCCGGGCGCCGCCGTCGGCGCCGGCGGCACTGGACGCGTTGCGAGCGGTGCAGGCGGCCGTGCTGGCGGCGTTGGTGGGGGCGGCGGGGAGGGGGCAGAGGCTGCCGCCCGCGCCTCCCGCCGCGATCGCCGCCGCGCCCGCCGCCGTCGACCCCCCCGACGACCACCCCGCCCGCCTCATCGACCAGCACCAGTGCACCGTCGCTTTTTCCAGGGGGCAGGAGAGGCGCGTCGTGCTGGCGCGGGCGCGGGCGCGGGCGGAGTGTGTCGCTGCCGCTGTGCTTGCCGCCCCTGGTCCAGGCCCCACCGTGGGCCGCGTCCTGTGCGCGGCTCCCCTGCTGGGTGTCGCGTGTGAACCCGACGCGCGGCACGCGCGCTGGCTGCACGTGGCGGTGCGCCCGCCCGCGGGTGGGCTGGCCAAAGCTGCCGCCGGCACCGCTGGCGGCCGCACGCTGGCAGCTGCCTTGGTTGACGGACACTGGGTGCTGGCCTTTGCGGACGCAGCCGCTGCCGCCGACGCGGCGGCCGCGCTGGCGGCGGCAGCGGAGAAGGAGAGGGGGGCGCTGATTGCGGCGTTGGCACCGCTGCTGGAGGGTGGGGGTGAAGAGGACAGCGCGGCTGCCGATAGAATGGCCGCGCTGACTGTCGCTGGCCAGCCGAATTGATTTCTTGTGTCGTGAACAACACACTCTGGTGCAGCACCGCAGCACAGACGGGGTTATGTAGTCGGGGCGCGGGTCTCCACACCGTTTCTTTGTAAAAACGCGCTCAACAAACTCTCTCTCTCTCTCTCTCTATCTCTCTCTCCCAACTCACTCACCCTGCGTCCGCCGCACGGCGGGCGGGTCGACATGCCGCATGGTGGGCACCGCGGCGACGGGCGGGCGCGCGGCCCCAGGGTCGGGCACTACAGCCCCCAACCCCGCCTCCACCGCCGCGCGCGCGGCAGTGGCGCCGCCCACAGCCGCCCGCTCATCGACGACGGGTAGGGCGGCCGGCAACAAGGGGTCCCGCCCCCGCCCCGGGCGGGAGGACAGGAGAGGGGGCGCGGGCGGCGCGCCCGCGACACTGCTGCCGCCGCTGCCGCCCCCACCACCACCACCCGCGTGGTGCATCATGTGGGCAGGCGCGGGCGATGACAGCGCCTGCATCAGTTCCCGCCTCAGGCTGGCCCCCGTGGCCGCGCTGACGGTGACGGCCGAGTCGGAGGTGTGTGCCCCGCGGCGCGGCGCGCGCAAAATAGCGCGCGGTGGCGCCGCCGTCGGCCGCGCGGGCGACAGGCGGCCATCATCCGAGGGCGGCGGCGTCCCCCGAATGATCGACTCCGCCACCGAGTCGTGAGCCACGGTGGCCAGCCCAAACGCGCGCGCGCCGGCTGAGGGCGTCGCCGCGCGCGCCGACGCGCCGCGCCACGACGCGGTCAGCGCCCCCGTGGAACGGGGGGGGGGGGGAGTCGGACCGCATGCCGCCAACTGACGGCGGCCGCGTGGAGGCCGACTCGAACGCGGAGGTGGGGCGGCACCCGACGGAGCGGCGGCCCGGGGCGTCGCGGCCATCGTCGTCGTCGTCGTCGTCGTCGTCGTCGCCACCACCACCATCATCGTCCTCCACCAGTTCGTCCAGGCTGCCGGCCGGCATGTGGAACACGCGGCAGCGTTCAAGTGCGGAATACACGGCGGGGTCGGGGGGCAGCATGACGCCGGGGCCAGTGATGGCGGGCGCGCCTGCCGGGGGCGGCCCGCCGGCCGCGCCGGCACCACGTCCGCGCGCGGCCAGCCGCGCGGCACGCCCCGTCACCAAAAAGGCGGCCCCCGCGACACGCAGCGTGCCTCCCGGTGGGACGTCTTCTTCGCGAGCCCCCCTGAACACGGTGTCCACGTCGGCGTGGGGGCGGCCCTCCAGGGCGGGGCCTCCGCGCGCGAGCGCCAGCCCGACCGCCGCCGCGCGCCACGCGGCCGCGCGCGCGCGCGCTCGCTCCCACTGATCGCCGCCTCCAGCGCTGCCACCGGCACCCGATACGCCAGCACAACGGATGCCGCCGTCGCCGCCACATCGTGGGGGCAGTGCAGCAGGGCGGGGGCGGCAAACAGGACGGCCCCCGCGCCCGCCGTGGCGGCGGGCGGCGCGTCGCCAGCCGCCGCCACCAGCGCGCCCGGCCCAAGCCTCCCCGCCGACCCCGCCCGCGCAAACGAGGGGGGGGACGCTCTGACGGTGGACGCCACCCGCGCAGAGGGGGTGCCCCCCGCCAGGCTGGCGCCAGGGGGCGCGGGCTGCAGCAGCACAACGCCCGACAGGATGACGGTGACAACGTCGGCGCGGGTGCCCACCGTGCACAACGCGTCCCCCTCTTGAGCCAGGACCAGGGACGACGCACGCACGACCGCGTGTGCATCGCCTTCATCCAGGCCACGCAGCAGGGGGTGCGCCCGCAGCACGGCCTGCGGGCGGCGCTTGAGCGGCGGGCGCGGCGGCGCAAAGTGCAGCTTCTTCATCTTCATTTCAATCAACGCATTCATTTCGTCCCTCTCTGCGTCGGCCAGCAGGCCGGTGCGGGCGACGTCAGCGACGCGCCGTTCTTTGACGAGGAGCAGGGCTTGCGCCAGTTGGCGCGTTTTGATGGCGCGCACGGTGTCTGGCCACCCGGCGCGCAGGCGCGCGAGCGCGGCCGCGGCACGTGACACCTGGGCCGCCGACTCGGCCAGCACCTGGCGTGCCACGTTGGCCTTCACCTCATCCAGCAGAGCGTCCACGCCGGAGGACCGGGGGGCGAGGCGGGTGCTGAGACCGTCGTCGTCAAGGCCGCCGCCCGCGACGCTGCCGCCGCGCGCGCGCCGTCCGTCCGCCCACACGTCCACAAAGTCGGCGGCCGTCACGTCGTGCGCGTGAATAAAAGCCAGGAACAGTATGGCGCGCCTGTCGAGGGCGGCAGTCAGGGCGGCGTGGGCGGGGCGCGCGAGCCATGGCCAGTCTGCGCGCGAGGCCAGCACCGCTGTCCACTTGGGGACACGCAGCGACGGCGCCAGCAGATCAAAATCGCACAGCGGCCTACCCACCGCGTCGGCGGCTGCATCCGCCGCCCGCCTCAAGAAGAAGACGGCGGACGAGTTGATGTAGGCGTCGGCAAAGAGGTCGTCGTAGGTCGCCCTCACTGCAGCCAAAAAGCGCCCCCTCCTCTCGGCCAGCAACGCGCCCCTGTTGAGGCGGGCAGCGACGGAGCGTTCTCGCTCGACGGCGGCGGCGGCCCGTGCGGCGGCGGCGGCCGCGTCGGGCGGGGGTGGAGGGGGCGGGAGGCCGAGCTCTGATTTTGTCCACAGCAGGTCGCCCCGCTCCGCCGACGCGAGGTGGCGCCCCCCACCGTTGGCGGCGCCACCGCCGCCGCCGCCGCCAACCGTGAACCGGGGGGTGCGGGTGCGACCGCACGCGACGGCGGCCGTCAGCGCGCTCCACGCGCGGCCGGCGGCGGAGTGGTGCGCGTCGCTGGGGACGCCGTCACCGCCGCAGCCGCCGTGCACAGAGACGTACCGTTCCAGCACCGCCTTCGCGTCCAGGGTGGACAGGTCGCCCACAGCCCGCCAGTCGGGGTCGCCCAGCAGGTCGTCGGATGCCGCCAGGGCGGCCGCGTCGTCGCCGCGAGCTTCGACGCCGCGCAACAATTGACGCAGGAAGGAACGCCGCACAGACGGCGGCTTGGTGGCCCCCAGCGCGCGCAGCAGCCACGGCATGGACACGCCCTGGACGAGCAGGGTGAGGGCGGCGACAGCGCTCATGTACCAGACGCAGAGGACACCGAACGAGCGCGTGTCGGCGGTGGGGGCGGACGCCGAGTCGAGGTGCACGAAAAGGGAGAGCGCGAGGCCGACTGCACCGTGCAGGCCCGACCACGACAGGATGACCATGTCTTGGAGGGAGAGGCCGTAGGCGGCGCGCACGAGCAAGGGTGAAAACAGGATGAACATGACGATGCGGACAAGGAGGAGGTAGACCCACAGCAAAAGCGCATACGGCAGCTCCCTCAAATTGATGTCTGTGATTTTTGGGTCGCTCAGGTTCAGATAAATCCTCGACGCGATCACCGCCCCACTCAGCACAAAGATGACGGTGTTGGCCACATACTCCAGCACGTCCCACACGACGGCCAGGGAGCCTTCGACGCGGCGGGAGACGTGGTTGGAGCCGAAGGCTGACATCCACAGCCCCAGCGCGACGACCGCCAGCACGCCCGACACTTTGAGCACGCGGTCGCCGACGAGGTAGGCGAAGAAGGCGGCGACGACGGTGAGCATGATCTCGGCTTCGGGCTCGTTGTACATGTAGCGCAGCCAGAAGGTGGTGAGGCAGCCGACGATGAGGCCGACGGCGACGCCTCCGAATGCCAGCCTGATAAAAGTGACCGTTGTTTCACCCGCAGTCGGGGGCGTGCCCCCCGCCACAAACTGGCGCAGGATGAAGAACAGGACGTAAGCGGTGCCATCGTTGAGGAGGGCCTCGAGGTCGACGATTGTGCGCAGGCGTTTGGACAGGCCACACGATTTCAGCACCGCCACGACGGCCACGGGGTCGGTCGCCGAAAACATGGCCCCAAACAGGGCGCACTGGGGCCAGTTCCAGCCATGGGGAAAGGTGTACTTGACCAGGGCGGCGGTGGCGGCTGTGCCGACGAGGACGCCTGGACAGGCCAGCAGCAGCGCGGACGGCATCTGGCGCCGCACCGCGTGCCACTCCAGGGCGGAGGCGCCCGCGTATAGCAGAGTGGGCAGGAAGCCTGCCAGTAGGAGGTCGGGGGGGATGGCTTCCCAGGCGTGGATCCCCGGGCCGAGGAGCGGGGCGGCCGACGCAAAGGTTTCGGCCGCGACGCCGAGGATGAGGCCCCACACCTGTGGCAAGAGGAGGGATGTGGAAACAGTATGTGAGTGTGTGTGTGTGTGTGTGTCGTTGGTGTGTGTCTGGCGGCCGCGGCGTGGCGGGCGTCCCCCCCGGCCGAACCTCTTTTGCAGGACAAAATGACGGCAAACGAAAAAATGTGCGTCGGCGCAGCGCATGCCCCCGAATTTCACCCCCGAATCCCACCCTCCCCACTCACCAGCAACAACGCTGTGTATGGCACGTGTCGCGCCAGCACGTGCAGCGTGAACACGCCGATGAGCAGGACGATGGTGAAAAAGAAGAGTGTGTCCGTGGCCTCTATTTCATGCGCGTGCGACTCCACCGTCTCTGCCAGCCGGCGCAGGACGGCGGTGGGGTAGTCGCAGCACGGGGAGGGCACGGCCATCGCGTAGAACGGGGCGCTTAGAGCCGCCGCATGCGCGTTTTTGTTCTGTTTGTTTGGCACTGCGCTCGACTTTCTTTCCATCCCTGTTTTTCAACCGCGCGGCCAATGCTCTCCCGCCTGCACCGCGTCGCGGGCGGCGCCCTGCTGCCGTCCATCGCTCGCCGTGCCCTGGCGGCGGCCACCCCTGGCGCCGGCGGCGAGGGCGGGGGCGGCAAGTGGCGCATGCTGCGCGAGCAGGGGCACGACGTCAACCCGTGCAACAGTCGGTGAGTTTGGTTGTGTGCGCGTGGAGGCTGTGTGGGTGGCCTGCGCTGGGTGGAGGGACGCGGGGAAGGTGGGAGGTGGCGGGCAGCGTCCAACACCACACCCCGACCCCCAACCCCCCCATCCCCACCCACCCACCCTCAAGCCTCCACCCCGGCGCCGCCACCGGCGAAATCCCCATCGACGTCGCCTCCCCCGAAGTCTCGGTCCAGGAAGCCTACACCCCTGAATCCCGGTGTTTCGGGTGTGGCCCCTCTTCTGACGCGGGGCTGCGCCTGCGCTCGTTCCGCGGTGGCGACGGTGCCCTGGTGGCCCGCACGTCCCTCGACCCGGCCTACCAAGCCTTCCCCGGCATCATCAATGGTGGCATCGTGTCCGCCCTGTTTGACTGCCACGGCAACTGGACGGCGGCGGTGGCGTTGATGGACAGGGCGTGTTTGCCGAGGCCCCCGCTCACGCTGACTGCAGAGCTTTTGGTCAACTACAGAGAGCCGACGCCGCCCAACACGCCGCTGACGGTGCGGTCGACGGTGGTGCGGATCAAAGAATCATCGTCCCCGGGGTCGGGCAAGGCGAGTGTGCATGTGGATCTCACACTCCACGCGGGCGGGGGCGCGGGGGGGCCGCCGGAACGCCTGCTGGCGACGGCGTCCGGCATCTTCAAAAAGTTGGGCGCGTTGAGGGCGTTGTGATGAGTGAAGAGTGTGTGTGTGTCTTGTTTGTGAGAGAGAGAGAGAGGAGAGAGAGCAGTTTTTTTTGTGTGTGCTGCCGTCTTTGTTTTGTTTGTGAGCAACCAAAAAGAGAACTCCCCCGCAGAGACATGAAAAAACACACGCGTTCCGTTTCTTTTTTGCACACACACACACACTCTCGGCCAGGAAAATAAAACATAAACGCAAAAAAAAATCAACCTGGGAAAACAAAAACACACGATCCTCTCTCATTCACGCCTTGCCTTTTTCTTCTTCTTCTTCTTGTCGCCCTCCACCGCCGCCGGTGCAGCCGGCGCAGCCGCGGCAGCCGCAGCCGCAGCCGCAGCCGCCCGCTCGGCCGCCAGCTCGGCCAGGGCGGCTTTGACGTAGCCGGGCACCTTTTTCTTTTTGGGCGGCGGCGCCTCGGCGGCATCGTCGTCGTCACCGTCGCTGCCACCACCCTCGCAGCCACGCCGCTTGCTCGGCCCCGCAGTGTCGGGCGTCGCCACAGCAGGCGCGCCGTCAGCGTCACCCTCGTCGTCAGTGTTTTCAGCGTCACCCTCGCCGTCGCCCACTTTTTTAACCGTGTTTGACAGCTTTTTAAACTTGCACACAAAGAAGCCGTCCAGGTTGTGCGCGTGCGGGTAGTACCGCCGGGATGAAGCCACAGAGGGGTGCATGCGGTGCTCCCGCCACCTGGTGAACCCGGGCCTGCCAAACTCGAGCCCTGTGTCGACGATTTTGATGTCGCGCCGGCGCAGCGCGTAATCCACCACCAGTTCATTCTCCTCCACCATGATGGAGCACGTGGAGTACACAATGGCCCCCCCCGTCGACGACTTGGCATCCACCAGGTCGATGGCGGCAAGCAGCAACTCTTTCTGCAGGTGGGCACACCTCCAGATGTCGGCTTGGGACTTGGAGTTTTTGGCGCTCACGTCCTTTGCGACGACGCCCGTCCCACTGCACGGCGCGTCCAGCAGCACCCGGTCGGCGCACCCCCGCCCCAGCACGCCGGGCAGCTTGCGCCCATCATAGTTGCAGACGATGGTGTTGGTAACGCCGGAGCGGGACAGGTTGGCGGAGACGGAGCGCAGGCGGTCGGCAGACGCTTCGTTGGCAAAGAGCACGCCCTCGTTGCGCATCAGGGCGGCCAGGTGGCACGTTTTGCCACCTGGAGCGGCGGCGACGTCCACCACCGTCTCCCCAGGCCGCGGCGCCAGCGCCATGACGGGGAGGAGGGAGGCGGCGCCTTGGAGCATGTAGTGGCCGGCCAGGTATTCAGGAGTGGCGCCCAGCGGCACCGCCGATTCATACACCACCAGCCCCACCTTGGACCAGGGGCCCACGGGGTCCAGGTTGACGCCGCGCGCGATGAGGGAGGAGGCTAGCTCGCGGCGCCGCGCTTTGAGGGTGTTGGTGCGCAGCGTAAGCGGGCGCTTGCGCTCGTTGGCGGAGAAGAGTTCCAGGGCTTCCGCGGGGGGGAAGAGGGCCAGGATGGCGTCCACGAGGAAGGCGTTGTAGCCGTAGTAGGCGGCGAGGTCGGCTTTGAGCTGTGAGCGGGCGAGGAGGGGGGAGGTTGAGTGTGTGAGCGTCGATCGTTGTTTTTCTTCCTTCTCTCCCTCCCTCCCTTTCCCCCCCTTTGTTTCCAACTCACCACATCCACATACGCCGACCGCGGCACCCCCCTCTCCCCCAGCGTCTTGAACGCGTCCAGCACGCGCCCCACATCCTGGATGCGGCGGCGCAGGGTTTTGGGGTCGTCATCTTCGGAGCGGGCGGGGAGCGACACGCGGTCGACGTCGTCGTCGCCGGCCGGCGCGCCGCCCCCCTCCCTCGCCTCTGCTGCGGCGGCCACCTCGTCGGCGGCACGGCGAGCGTCCAGGGCGCGCGACTTACGCTCGACCTCGAGCTCGGGCAGGGAGGAGGCGTCCGAGTCGGAGGCAGAGGGTGCGTCAGAGGCGTCAGAGACGTCGTCGTCGTCTTCACCGTCGTCGTCGTCGTCGTCATCCTCGTCGTCGTCGTCTTCACTCGACAGCAGGGGACGGGCGCCGCCGGCCTCGGTGGCGGCGTCACCGTCCGACGAGCCGGAGGGCGTGCCGTCGCTGAAGTCGTCGTCAATGATGGCGGCTGCGTGAAGAGAGGGGCGGGTCGGTGAGATGGAGGCGGCATGTGGTCGGCTGCGGCCGCCTTTTTTCCCCGTCTCTCAGCCAACGCCCGCCCCTCGCCACCCACACGCACTCAACACACACACCCTCCACTCACCATCGTCGCTGTCGATGGGGTCGTCGTCGCTGTCGTCGTCGTCCGCGGGCGGCGGCGCCGCGCGCGCGGGCTTGAGCCAGGCCGCGTTTTTGTCGGTGAAGCCGGACGCCTGGTGTGGGGAGAGAGAGAAGCATGGTTAGTGTGTGTGCGTGTGGTGAAGGTGGGAGGACGCGGGCGGCGGAGGGCAAAGAAACACGCGTCCGTGAATTGGCCGCCGACGGCTAGCGCCCGCGGGCGCGCCCGCACGCCTCCCTTCCTCGCACCTTGTTCTTGGCGGGCCCGGCTTTCGGCCGAGGCCGAGACGCTTTGGTGGTCATGCTGTGACCTGGGAGAGAGACGCGGCAGAAGGAGAGAGAGGGGTCTCTCGGCCGCGAAGAAAAAACAAAACGAGAAATTCGCTGTGCCCAGCGTTTTGTTTGCGTTTTCAGTGTTCACCCCTCCTCCTCTCGTGGCCACCCCCACCCCACCGCCCACCTCCTTTCCGCGGCATCCACAGCAGCTGCCCCCACCGCAGGCTCGCAACCAAAGCCACTGCCGTCCCCCTCCTCTTCCTTTCGCCTCTCACTCCTAAACGCGCACGCCGCCGACCGCCGCTCCGCCAGTGTGCGCGCTGCCACGGTGGCGGCCGCCAGGTCGGCGCGCGCCAGAGTAAGTCGGCCCTGCACGGCGGCCAGACGCCGGGTTTCCACGGCGGCGTGGAGGTCGAGCTCGGCGGAACGACAGGCCAACGCCGCCTGTTCGACAAAGGGTGGCGCAGGATCCAGCACACGCACGAACTCCAGCCCCCTCGCAATGGCCCGAGGAACCCAGGGCGTATAGCCAGCGTCACCAGCAGCCGCCGCAGCTCGCGCGCGGGCCGCGTCGCGGGCCAGGGCCGCGCGCGCGGGGGGGACAGCCGCCAGCGCCGCGCGCGCGTCGGCGGCCGCGCGTTCGAGCGCTGCCATCACGCTGGCCGCTCTATGGGCGCGCAGTGCTGCTGCTCGCCGGCGGGAGGCGGCGGCCGCGGAGGCTAAAAAGGCGTACCGCTCGGCGCAGGGGGACCGCCGGTCGCGGCACGACGGTGGTGGTGCAGCGGACGGGGGGGAACGCGGCGGAAATGCATGCCCCCGGAAGTCACGTTGTAACGCCAGCCGCCACGCATCGTCGGCGCCGGCTAGGACGGCGGAGGCCAGGGGGCGGCAGGTGCAGGCGAGGGAGGCGAGGGCGACGGCATCGAACGCGGCTAAATGCAGGCAGACGACGGCGCAGGCGCCGTCGTCGAGGTCAGTAATTGTTGTGGTAGGCGTGGAGTGTGGAGAGGAAGCGGGCTCCATGGCGTGCGGTGCAGCCCGCTGGCCGGTCGAGGCGTTTCGTCGAATGCAGAGCGTGCTGTGAAAAACAGCCGACGCCACACCTCTACACGCCGTATTTCGCGTCCTTTTCCAACACCCTGCGATGTACGAAGACCCCCTCCTCGTCTTTCCCGACCGAGCGTCCGCCCGGCGCCGCTTTGCCGCCCTGCTGGCCGGCCTCGTGCTCGGCGCCGGTGCCGCGGTCGGCGGCGCGGTCGCGTACGGCCATGTTATCGGGGGCCGCGTGCCCAGGTGGCCACAGGCTTACACGGTGAGTGTTTGATGTCGAGTGGGACGGAGGAGGGAACGCGTGGGGGACGTGCGTGAGGACAAAAAAAAGAAGTGCATGCCGACCAACCGACGCGTGCCTCCCCGTCCTCCCACACAGGTCTCGTACAATATCTCTTACCCTGTGACGGTCACTACAGAGACGCGGATGCTAGTGTGAGTGTGGAAGGAACAGGGAATGCACACAGGCAGCCGCGTGGGCGTGTGCCGACGCCGTTTGGTGCCGGCTAGGGCGCGCGCAAAACCGCCCCACGTTCCCTCCACACCTTCCCCACCACCTCCTCCCCCCCACACACACACCAGCTACAGCCTGGTCGCCTACCGCGACGAGACCGCCGGCCTGCAAAAAGTCGTGCGCGACGGCGTGGAGACGAGCTTCGAGTCGCTGCCCCACAACACACTCTACCACCGCCAGCCACGTGTCGGCACCTACTTCTGCGAAGCGATGGACATGGGGGGTGGCAAAGGGCCCACGAGCGCGCGTGGTGGTGGTGGTGGTGGCCGAGGCTGGGCGGTGGGCGGCGTTCAGGACGATGGCGACGACGACGCGCCGACCCTTGCGCCCGTCCTCCCCGACGTGGCCGCCCCCGGCTGGACCGCCACCGCGTCCACCCGCCGGGCGGATGGCTCCCCTGGCCCCATCGGCGCCCGAGCCTATGTGCGCACCTTCACCGTGGGCGGTGGGCACGGCAACGGGGACTATGCATCAAAATTCACACTGTGGGTGACGGGGTCACGCGCCGCCCCCGTCCCCCTCCTGCTAGAAGCCCTGGCCGTCAACATGTGGACGGGGGGGCACTACGACCTGACGGTGGCCCACTTCAGCGACTACAAGCCGGCCCCCCCCCCCCCGCGACCGGTTGAAAATGCCCAAAGGGTGCCCCTTGAAACCGACCACGTCTCTTGCCACTGCCACACCCCCACGCCTGCCCACCGACCTGCTGGCCGCCGCCCTGCCCAACCCGCACGCTGGGGATGCCGCGTACGATGCTTTCCTGCACCGTCACGGCGGTGGGGGTGGGGCGTCGCCTGCAGTGCGCCGCACGCGCACGCGGAGCGAATACCAAAAACGCACGGCCGCGCACGCAGCGTCCGCCGCCCGCGTCGCGTCCCACAACGCACGCCCTCATACCGGCTACACGCTGGCCATGACCCGGTTTGCGGACTACCTGCCTCACGAGCGGCGCGCGCTGGTGAGCCAGCACCCACGGGCTGCGGAGAGTGGTGTGCCGACGCCGCGCGAGGGGGTCTCATTCTACGAACCACCCCGCGCCGCCCCCCCTTTACCTGCCACTGTCGACTGGAGAGGCTCCCCCGCCGACTCCCCCGTCAAGGATCAAGCCATGTGTGGCTCGTGCTACGCGTTCGGGGCCGTGGGCTCGCTGGAAACCGCGCTCTTCCGCGCGACCGGCAAACCCCTCTTCTTGTCCGAATCTCACCTCGTCGACTGCGCCTGGTCCCCCGAATCCTACACCGGCAAATACCCCAACGCAGGGTGTGGCGGCGGCTACCAAACCACTGTGTTTGACTGGTGGTTTGCGCGCGGGGGCGCGGTGGCAGCCGCCGACTACCCGTACCGCGGCGCCCCGGGCTTTTGCGACACCAAGGTCAAAGATGCCGTCACCTTCACTGGCCGTTACGTCTGGGTCAAGGGAGGCGTCGATGGCCTGCGGTCTGCCCTGGTGGCGAAGGGGCCCATGACGGTGAGTGTGGATGCATCTGCCGACGATTTCGCGCTGTATCGGTCGGGCGTGTACAACAACACGAAATGTGAGGAAGCGTTGAAGCGCCTGGACCACGCCGTCATGGTCTCTGGCTATGGCGTCGACCCGGAAACGGGCACGCCTTACCTTTTGATGAAGAACACGTGGGGGCCGCTGTGGGGGGAGGGCGGCTACATGCGGATCACGGCCCCCCCCAACGACGACTGCGGCATCAGCACGCAGCCCCTGTTTTTGGAGCTGGACACTGTGAAGCGAGTGGACTGATGTGTGAGAGGGAGGGTGGTGTCTTTCTTGTCACACTGTGCTCGCGCTCACGCGGCCCCTGTTTGTGGAGCTGGAGGGGCGTGAAGAGAGTGGGGAGTGTGATTTTGAGAGGAGGGAAGGGTGGGCACACCCTTTGTTCAACTGATGTTCGCGCTTCAAACTTTGTTCACGTCTCACCTCACCTCATCTCATCTCATCTCTCTCCCTCTGTCTCTCTCTCATTTCTACGCATGTACCTCCTTCAACCACGGCACCAGCACACCCGCCACCCGCTCGGGTGCATCATCCTGGGGGCAGTGCCCCACACTCTGCAACAACTCAAACCGTGTGGCTGGGCGCGTCTCCGCCAGGCCCCTGCAATACGCCCCCACCGGCCCATCCACCGGGGTGAAGGGGTCGGGGTCGCCCCAGATGAACAGCATGGGGGCGGAGATGGCCGACACCAGGGCCTCGGGGCGGGGCCCCGGGTCGCCGGTGATGATGGACACAAACGCGTCCAGCGCGCCCTCATCCCCCGCGGGCGCCGCCACCAGGGAGACGAGGGCGTCATCGACTGCGTCTTGATTGGCGTACACCGATTTGAGGACGGAGGTCAGGGTGTCGGGGGTGCGCACCCGGTTGAACAGGGCGGTCGCGACGGGGGGGATCGACAGAAGCGTGTCGATCAAGGCAAACACAGGGGTGGCGAGTTTGATGCGCCAATCGTCCGACGCGGCCTTGTTGTTCATGCCACCCGCCAGGTTGAGCAGGGCGACTCCCGCCACGGTGGTGGGCAGGGGCGCGCCCGCTGCCGCGAGCAGCGCGATCAGGGATCCAAGTGAGTTGCCAACCAGCACGACGCGGCCTGGCTGCTTCTGGTCCTTCATCACAACCCTGTCCACAAACTCCAGCACCTGGTCCCGCCACAGGGGCGTCTCATACGCAAGCCGCGGCTTGGCCGACGCGCCAAAGCCAAGCAGGTCTGGGGCGTACACACGGAAGCCGGCGGCCACCAGGGGGGCGATCAGCTTGCGCCAGTGGCCGGCGGACGCGCCAAAGCCGTGGATGAGGACGACGGGGGGGGCGGACTGTGGAGAGGGTGGGTGGAGTGTGGGTGGGTGTTTTTCTTTTCACCAACATATCACCCTCCCCCTCACTCCCTCTCCCTCTCACCTCATCGCCAGCCACCGCATAAGCACACGTGTGTCCTTGGAAGCTCCACGTCGCCCCCGTGTACGGCACGCCCGCGTCAAAGGGACGGGGGCCAGTCACGACCGGCGCGGCTTCAGCAGGCGCCGCGGTGGCGGCGGTTGGTGCGCGGGGGCGGCGGAGAACGCATGCAGGGTGTGTAGCTAGGCGCGGCGGCGCGCGCAGGGGGGCGCCGAGGCAGGCGCGGCGGGAGAAAGACATTGGTGCTGGTGGGGAATCGAATGGGAAAGTGAGAGTCTTAACACACTCTCGACGTCCAATTATTTCGTCGCGCACAACGCGGGCGCGCACGCTGGGACGCTCTCTGTGGCCCCTGCCCAACCTGAGGCGCCACGTGACGTGCGGGGCCGCCGGGGGCCCAGGGGTTGTGGCGCAGCAGTCGTTAGTTTTTCCCGCCCCCCGCTTGCCGACACGATGCCGCCCTCCACCCCACCCCACCCCACCGACGTCACGTTCGAACGCGTCTACGCCACAGTGATCGCCAGTGTCGCGTTCACCAGCATGCCAATTTTTGAGCCCCCCCTCGTGCGGGCGGCAGTCGCAGCGCTCGCGGTCGGCGCGACCGCGCTGCACGCGGCCACCCACTCCCCGTCCTGCCGGGGCCGAGTCACGCGGGCAGCCTGCGCGCTACGCTGGTGCGCGGCCGCCACCGGCCAGTACGCGATCTCACATGTGCGCCGCCTGCGCACCACGACACCGGCGTCGATACTCAGTTTTTTGTTGAGGCGCAACCAACCCATGCTCCACTTTGGCAGTGCTGCCACCCTGCGCACGCGCACGCTGGCCGCGTACCTGGCCGTCATCGGGGGCGAGCTGTCCATTTATGTGGTCATGCAAGCGGGTGCGTGCCGCGGCATCTTGACCAACTTGCCCGGCACGGCGTGGTTTTACGACAAAATCGCGGCCACCATCCACGCAGTCGCCCTCGCACCCGTCGTGGGGAGCGCTGCAGCCGAGGGCGCGACCTGCGCGGCGGCCGGGTGCGGCATCACGCAAACATTCTGTTTCGCCGCCGCCAGTCCGCTGGGCGCGGCTGCCTCCTCCTGCGGCGGCACCGCGCGCGTGTCCCCCGCTGGCGTGTGCGTCGGCGTGTACGCGTGCGCCGTGCTGGCTGTTGTAGTCGCCCGCCTCGAGCCCTGCCCCCCCCTGCCGCCGTGGCACGTGGCTGTGCTGGCGGCGGGCCAGCCCGCGGCCAGCATCCTGGAGCGCGGCCGCTTGAGGTTCCACGTGCGCCTGATCCTGGAGGATGTGGCCACTGTGGCGGGGGTTGTGGGGGTCGGCGTGCGAGACGCGGCCAGGGCGCTGTTTTTTTGTCGGCGCAAGGTTTTTAGGCGGGGTATTTCCGGCCCTTTCCGTTCTCTCTCTATTTGACGAGAGAGAATGGGGTCGCTCACCTTCACCCGTCGCGCGACCGTGTGCTTCGGGGGGCGAGGCACACGCGGGCGCGGGGGAAACGGGGGGGAGAGCCCAGTCTTTTTTGTTTCGACGCGAAACACACTCCACTTGTTTCAACGTCTCAAACTTCGCCATTTTTTTCCAAAGCGAAACCCGTTGCGCCTTGCACACACTCCCGCACACAAACACTGACTCTCTTGCTCTCACCCGACGGTTGGCGTGAGCCCTGCATGCACCCACATGCGGGCGACCACGGCCGTCGTGCTCACCTCACCCGCCTGGCCACACGTCGCCCTCGTCCCCTACACCCGGGCGCTGGTGCCCGCCTACCATGCCTGGATGCAGGATGAAGGCCTGAGGGCCGCCACCGCGTCGGAGCGGCTGACACTGGAGGCAGAGCTGGCCATGTGCGCCGCGTGGGCGGCTGACGACGGCACAGCCACGTTCATTGTCATCGTTGCTGATTCTGGCGCGGACGCGTCCACACGCGGCCGCCGGCGGTGGACGCCGGTCGGGGACGCCAACCTGTTTTTGAACGATGTTGACGATCGAACCGCGGCAGAGGTCGGGGTCATGGTGGCGGCCGCCACCGCCCGCCGATCAGGCGTCGCGTCGGCCTCAGTCAGCCTCATGCTGGCGTGCGCGGTGTCCACGATCGGACTGACGCGCGCAGTGGCCAAGATCGGGCGCGACAACGCGGCGTCGCTCGCCCTGTTTGATCGCCTGGGTTTTACACCGTGCGGCGGCAGCGACGTGTTCCGGGAGGAGTATAAACAATGGAGGGCGGACAGCGAGCGTGGACGCGAGTTGGTGGCGAGCGTTGGCGAGTGGCGAGCGGTGGCGGTGGCCAAGTTCGCAGAGAGGAACGAGTGGGAGTGAAAAAAGACATCTGCTTTTTCTCGTTCTCTCCCCCAAAAAAACGCACCACACACGCACACCCAACCATGCGCGCCGTCTTCAACTCTCCCACCCGGGCGCGCCGCTCCACGCCCGCCGGCTCCAGCGCGCGCGCGCGCCGCACGCCGCACGCGTCGCGGTCGCCGCCGCCGCGCGCGCCGCGGTCGTGGAGCGGGCTCGGTTTGGGTGAGTTGGAGAGGAGAGAGTGTGTGTGTGATGAGAGGTCGACCCGGTGTGCCGAGTCTCCGTGCGAGACGCGACGGAGGGGTGCTGTTTTTTTGCATCGCGCGCGCGCGCGTGATGGGGTCGCGCGGTGTGATCCTCCCCGCCCTCCCGCCGGCGCACGCCCCTCCAACCTGCCCCACTGAGCGCGACGCAGTGTGCTCTGTCGCGTGGTGTCGCGTGGGGTGGGGGTGGGGAGAGAGAGAAGCGCAACGGGAGAGAAGAAGCAAGACACGACCCATCCACGCCTTCACCCACACTCAGCGTCCCTGCCCGCCACCCCGTCCCGCCGCCCCGACGTCATCGTCCGCGTCGCCTCCTCCCCTGGCAGCGGCGCCGCCTCCTCCCCCGACTACAGCCTGACCGCGGTCGCTGCGTCTGTCGCCGTCGCCGCCCTGGGCGCGTTTGCGTTTGGCTACCACCTTGCCATCGTCAACGGCTCCCTCGACGCGGTGGCCGCCACCCTCGGCTTTGGCGGGGACGCCGCCAAGGCGGGGGCCGTCGTGTCGTCGTTGCTGGCGGGAGCCACAGTGGGTTCGCTCGGCGGCTCCACCGTCGCCGACGCGCTCGGCCGCCGCGGCGGCCTCGTCGCGACGTCCCTCCCCCTCCTCGCGGGCGCCCTCCTGTGCACGGCCGCGCCCTCCCTCCCCGCCCTGTTGGCCGGCCGCGCCATCGCGGGCGTCGGCATCGGCCTCGCCTCCGCCCTCGTCCCTCTCTACATCTCAGAAGTCGCCCCCGCCCGCGCGCGCGGCGCGCTGGGCTCCGCCAACCAGCTCGTCATCTGTGTCGGCATCCTGGGCGCCCTGGTGGCCAATGTGGCCCTGCCCCCGTCCGCGTGGCGCACCATGTTTGCGCTGGCGGCGGTGCCTGCAGCGTTGTTGGGCGGAGGCATGCTCGCGGCCCCCGAGTCGCCGCGCTGGCTCGCGTCCCGTGGGCGCAAGGCTGAGGCTGACACCGCCGCCCGCACCCTGTGGGGGCCCACCGGCCCTGCCGAGCTGACGGCGGGCGCGACGGCAGCTGCGTCTGGCAAGGCCGCCGCGCCGGTGTCGCTTTCTTCGCTCTTCGCCTCGCGCGGCGTGCGCGTGGGCTGTGCCCTCTTCCTGCTGCAACAACTGGCCGGCATCAACGCCATCATCTACTTTTCGTCGTCCGTGTTCGCCAAAGCCGGCGTGACCAATGGCGCCGCTGCGTCGGCCGTTGTCGGCGTCGTCAACGTGGTAGGCACCCTGGCCGCCGCCCTCGCCATGGACCGCGCGGGCCGCCTCACCCTGCTGACCGCCTCCTTTGGCGGCATGGCGGCCGCCATGCTGGCCATGGCGGCGGGGCTGGGGCTGCCCCAGTTTGCGGGCATTTCGGGGCCGATCGCGTTGGCTGGCACGATCGCCTACATCGCGGCGTTTGCCATCGGCGCGGGCCCCGTCCCGGGTGTCCTCGCCTCCGAGATCGCGCCCGCCCGCCTGCGCGGCCTGGCTGTCTCCGCCGCCATGGCCACGCACTGGGTGTTCAACTTTGCGGTGGGGCAACTGTTCCTACCCGCGGTCGACGCGGTGGGGGTCGCGGGTTGCTACCTCTTCTTTGCGGGCGTGTGCACCCTGGCCGTCCTGTTTGCGCGGTCGGCTGTGGTGGAGACCAAGGGGCGCACCCTGGAAGAGATCGAGGTGTTGATGGGGTCGTGATGTGTGTGGGTGGGTAAAGGGTTAGGGAGAGAGAGTGAGACAACAAAAACAACACGACGGCGCGCGAGAAAATGCTGTGCAACCGCCCCCCCACCCCCTCTTTTTTTGTAAGAAACAGGCACGCGTTTTTGTGTGGAGAGCGCACGGTGTGCCTCTCGGCTTTTTTGTTTAGTTTTTTGCAAGGCACAAAAGAGAAAAACACCCTGGGATCGAATTGTCTGGTTCTTGCTCCGGCCTCCCTCTCCTCAGCACTTCATCTCCTCCATCGCGTACTTGGGGAACAGGAAGGTGGGCGCCTCCGCGCCCTCCTTGTAGTAGGCGTAGCAGAGGGTGGCCTGTTTGTGTGTGGTGGGGGGGGAAGGGTGGGTGAGAACAAAAAGAAAACAACGCGCCACACACGCTCACCTCCTCTCTCTCCCACACACCACTCCCAACTACTCACCTCGCCATCCATCGACTCCCCCGTGAAGAACTGCAGCTCCTTGATCAGCCCAATCAGAAACTTGATCGCAGGCTGCGCCTTGGCCTTGAACTCCTCCGCCTTGTCTTCGGGCAGCTTCTCCACCACCTTGCCCAGCCACGGCTTGACGTACCCCATGAACGTTTTCTTGTCGTAGGAGGGTTGTTCGACGAGGCGGAAGGATTCAATGATGTCAACGACGCGGCGCTTGGAGCCGTCGGCGCCGCCGTCCTCGTCGCCCCCCTCGGCCGAGGGGTTGGCCCCGATGTCGACGTCGACGTCGCCGACTTCTTGCCACTGTGGTGGGGTTGGGTGGGGAGAGGGAGAGGGTCAGTGTGGATTTTCTGTGTTTCGGCGTCGCAAGCGCGCGCGCGCAGCGGCGGCCCGATCGACGCGCGGAGTCTTTTTCTTGTCCTCCCTCTCCCTCTCCCTCTTCTGCGCACCTTGCCGTCCACCTCGAAGAAGAAGCCGTCCTCCACCTCGCGCATGGGGTACGAGTCGGCGAACATTTCGTCGCCTGGGCGTGGGTGGGTGGGGGGGCGGGGGGGAGTGAGCGTCGAGAGAGCGGGAGAGGGACACCGACTCGCGGCCCACACGCTGCGCGGCGCTGAGGGCGCGTGGGGGGCGCGTCCCCGCGCACATCTCCCCCCGTCGACGCAAACCAATGCAGAAAACGCAGAGCACGTGTTGGCCGCGTGCGGTGTGGGGGAGCGCAGCGCGGCTGCCAAAGCAAAAAAACACGCAGCCGGCGCATGATGGGGGGAGGGGGGGGGGGGAGCGGGGGCGGCCAAAGCCACAGCGGGCTCACACTCTCTCTGTCACAAACACACGCACGCCAGACTCACCGGAGAGCAGGTCCTTGTAGATGATCATGGTGGGGTGAAAACGCAGTGGGGATGGGGGGCGGAGAAGAGTTTGGAAACGAAGTGTGCGTCAAGAGCGTTGTCCCCTCTCAATTCCGCACGTCCCTCACACTTCCCCCGCAGTCGCTGGGCCCCAGCCTTCTCACCCCCCCGCACACACACGCCCCTGCCGCCTCAGGCAGGGGGCCACACACTCTCCGCGCCACCCACACACACACCCAACAGCACCCAACCATGGCCCCGTCCGCGCAGTCGCTCTACCTGCTGCACGAGTCGGCGTCGGGGTACGCCCTCCTCCACGCCCACGGCCTGGACGCGGTGGGCGCGTCCACGGACGCGGTGCAGGCGAGCGTGACCGAGCTGGACCGGTTTGGCAAGGTGAGAGAGAAGGAGAGGGAGGGGAGGGAGGGGGAGGGCGGGAGGCACTCGCGCAACACGGCCGCAAGCCGCCGCATGCCGCGGCCGTCAGGGAGCAAAAAAAAAAAAAAAAAACGGGGCATCCCGCCTGACGCTCTGCCTCTGCCGCCACGCGCCCGCACACACGCGGCGCACTCAGCAAGCGTGATGTTGAGCAGGGGAGGAAGGAAGGAGGAGAGGGGTGGGGGGCAGGGAGACACACACGGCCGCGCCGCCGGCCCGCAGGCGCCTAGCCACCCCCCTCTTTCCCTTCTCACCCCACCAACCCTACACAGGTCGTCAAGCTCACCGCCTTCCGCCCCCACAAGTCCGCGGCCGACGCCCTGGACCAGGCTAACGCGGTGTCCGAGTCGGCGGCGACGCCCGAGCTGGTTGAGTTCCTGACGGCCAACCTGCCCAAATGTGCGTCCGTCAAGAAAGCCTCCTTCTCCGTCGGCGTCGCGGACGCCAAGCTGGGGTCCGCCTTGGCGGACGCGGGCGTCCCCTGCGTCGCGTCGGATGTCGTGGTTGAACTGCTGCGCGGCGTGCGCGCCCACTCGGCCCGCCTCGTCAAAGGCGTCGGCGACGCTGATGCGGCCGCCGCCTCCCTCGGCCTCGCCCACGCCTACTCCCGCGCCAAGGTCAAGTTCAACGTCAACCGCGTGGACAACATGATCATCCAGGCCATCGCGTTGCTGGACACGCTGGACAAGGACGTCAACACGTTTGCGATGCGCGTGCGCGAGTGGTACGGGTGGCACTTCCCCGAGCTGGCAAAGCTGGTGGCCGACAACTATGCGTACGCGTGCGTGGCCCTGGCTGTCAAAGACAAGGCCGGGCTCACGGAGGAGTCCCTGCCTGCCATTGCTGACGCTCTGGGGGGGGACGCCGACGCGGCGCGCTGCGTGCTCGACGCCGCCCGCTCCTCCATGGGGCAGGACGTGTCCCCCATCGACCTCGTCAACATCGAGACGTTTGCCAAGCGCGTCATCGCGCTGGCCGAGTACAGGGCGGGGCTGGGGACCTACTTGAAAGACAAGATGGCGGCGGTGGCTCCCAACCTGGCCGCCCTGGTCGGCGACACCGTGGGCGCCCGCCTGATCTCGCACGCGGGGTCGCTGGTCAACCTGGCCAAGTACCCCGCGTCCACGGTCCAGATTCTGGGGGCGGAGAAGGCGTTGTTCAGGGCGCTCAAGACCAAGGGCAACACCCCCAAATACGGCCTGATTTTTCACTCCTCCTTCATTGGTCGGGCCAAGGCGAGGAACAAGGGGCGCATCTCGCGGTACCTGGCCAACAAGTGCTCGATCGCGTCGCGGTGAGTAGTGGGGTGGGGTGGGGTGACGGGGGAGGGGAGGGTTTTCTTTTCCATCCCACCCTTTTTTCTCACTCACACGTCACGCACACGCACACTCTTTCTTCCACAGCATCGACTGCTTCTCCGACATCGTCACCGACGTCTTCGGCGAGAAGATGAGGGAGCAGGTGGAGCAGAGGCTGCGCTTCTATGAGGACGGCTCCAAGTGCGACAAGAACGCGGCCGTCATGTCGGCCGCTGCTGCCGCGGCCGGCATGGGGGGTGGTGAGGCGACGGAGGCCGCCCCCAAGAAGGAGAAGAAGGCCAAGAAGGTGGAGAAAAAGGAGAAGCGCAAGAAAGGGGAGGACGACGGCAGCGAGAAAAAGAAGAAAAAGTCCAAAAAATGAGAGAGGGTGGGTGAGAATGTATGGGGATTTGTTTTTTCTTCATGAGTTTACCGCGGGTTGTGCGTGCGGGGGGAAGAGAGAGCGGGGAACGGGTCTTTTGGCTTGTTTGCCTTTTTTTTTGTTTTTGTTTTTCGTCTCTCACACCCTTGTGTATTTTTCTTTCCCACACGCACGAGCACACGACCCCTCTCCTCTCTCTCTGCTCTGCTCTGACTCCACCCCCCATGGCGTCCAACGACACCGACGCCGCCGCCCTGGCCGCGCGCGCGGCCGCGCACGGCGTGCGCGGCGACTGGGTGGCCGCCGTCGACGACGCCCGCCGCGCGGTGGAGGCGGACGGCAAGTGCGCCGAGGCGCACCTGCAGCGCGGGTAAGAGCGTGTGTTGTGTGGGGGCAGAGGGACGGCGGCGGTGCGCGGGGGGGGGCTGTCAATGGGTCGGCCTCCGAGCAACACACGCGCCCCCTCGCGCCCCCTCCTCTCCCCCGCCCTGTCCCGGCCCCTGCAGTGGCTGGGCCGCTAGCCTCGAGGCTGGGTGGTGGGGGTGGGGGTGGGCAGAGGGGACGCGGCGACACGCGGCGCGGCCGTTTTTGGGATGGGGGGCTCGATGGTCTCTCCGGACACGCTAGAGCCGTCGTCGGCCTGCCCTCACCCACGAACCCACCAACAGCATCGCCCTCTTCCACCTGGACGAGTTCGAGACCGCGCACGCCGCCCTGACCCGGGCGGCTGCCCTGGCGCCCTCCTCTGCCGAGGCAGCCGCCTGGCTGCGCAAGGCCGCGGCCGAACTCTCGTCGGAAGGCGTCGGCGTCGGCCCCGTCACGCCGGACGTGTCCCCCCCCCCCGCCCGGCACCGGGGCCGCGTCCCCGCCCGCGCCCCCCCACCCCCCCTACCGCGACCAATGGTTTCAGATGTACGGCGGGGTGGAGGTGGACGTGTTGGCCAAACGCGTACCCAAGGAAGCTGTCAGTGTGACCATCAACCCCCGCCGCCTGCGCGTGCGGGTGGATGGTGGCCACCCGGGTGGCTCCACCGCCGCGCCACGCGACTACGAGCTGGACATCCCCCTGTGGGGGGAGGTGTCCGTGGCTGGCTCCCACCACGAGGTGACCCCCTCCAAGATTGTCGTCCGCCTGGCCAAAGCGGCGCCCGGCGCCTGGGCCGACCTGGCGGCGTGCGGGCCGCAAGCTGCGGCCGCGCCACCCACGCTGGGGGATGGTGGTGGTGGTGGCAGCGGCCCCAGTGCCGCTGCCCCCCCCGCGTCTCACCCCACCTACCCGTCGTCCGCCCTGCGCCGCGTCGACTGGGCCGCTGTGGAGGCCGCCGCCGACGCCGACCCCGACCCCGTGTCTGGTGAAGCCGCCCTGCAACACTTCTTCCAGGATCTCTACAAAGATGCAGACGAAGACACGCGCCGCGCGATGGTGAAGAGTTACGTTGAATCCAAAGGCACATCCCTCTCCACTGTGTGGAGGGATGTGGCCGCCAAAGACTTTGGGGCGGAGGCGGCGCCGCCCGAGGGGCAGGAGATGCGGACGTACGAGTATTGAAGAGGGAGAGGGTGGTTGTGCCGGGGAGAAAGAGAGGGAGAGGCAGCCTTTCTTCTTTTCGGGTGGCCGAACAAACCGACCCACCGAAGAGAAGGCTCCTTTCCGCCCCCCACCCCCTCATCCACGCGTTATGTACACAAGAAATATATCCTCCCCCTCTCAAAAGAGGGTGGATCTTTCCGAGTCGGGTCGATCTTTCCCCTCCTCCTTTTTTTTCATTCCCCCCCCCCCAAAAAAGTCATGCTTCAGTTCCTCCCTGTCCACCAGGAGAGTTGACCATGCTGCCCCCCCCACCACCACCATACACACCCCCACACGTCGACGCAGGCCTGTGTTTTCAGTCCCTGCCACACGCGAAGAATGCAGCCCCGCTTTGTGCGGTGGCTCTCTGTGCGCGCTGGCGCGGACTCCGACCCACTTTTCGCCACACCGACGCCCCTTCTGAAGCCTCCTTCCCCGCATCCCCATCCCCCCCCCTGCTTTCTTTTCTCTCTCTCCTGCAAACAACACGCAAGCACGCGCCAACCCCAAGAGGAAGAAGCAGAAGAAAGCAGCAGAATCACAGCAGAAGAAAGCAGCAGAATCACAGCAGAAGAAAGCAGCAGAATCACAGCAGAAGAAAGCAGCAGAATCACAGCAGAAGAAAGCAGCAGAATCACAGCAGAAGAAAGCAGCAGAATCACAGCAGAAGAAAGCAGCAGAATCACAGCAGAAGAAAGCAGCAGAATCACAGCAGAAGAAAGCAGCAGAATCACAGCAGAAGAAAGCAGCAGAATCACAGCAGAAGAAAGCAGCAGAATCACAGAGCCGTTTTGCACTGCTATTTCACGCGACGGCCGCCACCGGCTGCGGCGGCGGCGGCGGCTCCACCCCCTCCCCTCCCACCGGCCACCACCGCGGCACCCGTCGCGCGCCCCCCCCCCCTGTCCCCCGGCACCGTGACGGGCACCTCCCCCTCCCTGAGCACGCGCACGGTGGCACCATCGTTCAGAATCTCCAGGACTTGGACTCGGCCGTCGCCACACCCGGCCGACAGACCGACATCCACGCGCAGCGCGGCGCCGCCGCACGCGCCGTTGACGCCAGCCTCCTGGATGGTGTGCCCCATGACCATGCGGGCGGCGCCCGGGATGGATTGGAGGGCGACGCGCAGTGAGTCACCTAAAGGGTGGGAAGTGGGCTGGTTGTTTGTGTTTTGTGTGCGTCGTTCCTCTCTCCCACCCACACCCACACCCAACACCACACACTCACAATCACAGCTGGCCGCGTCCTCGTGCGAGTAGTCGCGCGCCCACACGACCGCGTCCCGCCCCCCCAGAATCGGGGGCATGGTGGTGTGTGAGGGTTCGCCCCGCATCCATGCCGAAGCGCTCTCATTGATCGCGGCCATGCCCGCCGCCCCGTGCACGCCGTGCGACGGCAGCACGCCACCGTGCACAAAGACGGAGGACCCAATCTGCAGCACGACGCGGGAGGGGGCGAGAAAGCGGGTGGTGACGGGGCCGCCCGGGCGCAGCGCGGCGGCGCGGGCGGGGGTCGCGGCAGCGCGCGTGGAGGCTTCATCCAGGGCGATGGGTTCAGTCAGCCCCGTCACGTCAGCACCGTCACCGCCTCCGTCGCAGCCGCACCGGCGCTTCCAGGCGGCAGCTAAAGCTTCCACGGCCGCCCTGTGCGCAAACGCTTGAGACCCGCCGCGTGTAGCGTACCGAAACCTACCCGCCACGTTGAGCGTCTCATGGTTGCCGTGCAGCGTGTGGACGGCGCCACCAGCTGCCGCGGCTTCATTGGACAACCTCTCCAGCAGGTGGAGGAGGGACAGTTCTCCGTCGCCGCGGTCCAGGATGTCACCCACCTGCACCACCACACTGCCCCCCCCACACCACCTGTCGTCCTGGCCCAGCACGCCCGCCAGGCGCAGGGCGCGGCGTGCTTTGGACGCGTCGCCGTGCAGGTCGCCCACCGCGATGACGCGGGGGGCAGCTGGCAGGACGGGGGGGCCTGGGCGGGGAGGGGTGGCCGGGCGCACGGCGGCCAGGCCGCCCGCGTGCACGGTGTCTGTAAAGGCGTCCAGGAAGGCGGCAAAGGACTGTGGACGGAGGGAGAGGGAGGTGGTCGAAACACGCGAGAAGCACGATGCGACACCGCTCCCCACCACCACACCCTTCCCGCACCTGCCGAAACGCGGGCGTGGAGCAGGCAGCGGGCTCACGCTTCTCGCGCAGCCAGGACAGGGCGCGGTCGATCATGGTGTGTGGGAAAACGCAAAATGCGCGCACAGAAGTGTGGGAATAAGTGAAAAACGAAAAAAATACATCGCTCGTCGTCGCCGACGGCGTTTTTTTTTGTGCCGCCAATTCGCGGGCGTGCGCGGGGCGAGTCCAGCTTGCGTGCGCTCACAATCATCTCCCGGAACACTCTCACCTTCCCACAAGCGTCACTAGTGCACGCACGCCGCGAACCGACACCAAACACACAACAAAATGTCAAGCTTCGTCGCGACGCCACGCATCAAGTCGGTCGACCTGGAGTCGTGCGCCCAGCGGCACAGACACATATGTGAGTGTGTGATGGAAAGAGAGGAATCGAGAGGGAGAGGAAGATGAAATCACGCTAGCCGCGCTTTTTCGACAGTCCCCCCTCCTCCCTCAGCCCACGACTGCTGCACCCAGCTCGACCCTTTCGCCCTCTTCCGCAACCCGCCCTTCACCGACGCCGACTGGACTCGCCACTCGGGGTGGCGCAGGCTGCTGCCCCGGTCTCACTTGTCGGTGCTGCGCGTCATTGCCTGGTACTGGCCGCCCCTCGCCGTCGAGGCTGCCCTTTCAGCCGCGGTCGTGGGTACCAAGCCGCCGCTGTGCACCATCCAGACTGGCCATCTCTGGCTCACGGCGACCTGATCACGCCTCTGTCGTTGACCGCGTTTTTGTTGGGCTTGTTGCTTGTCTTCCGCACAAACACAGCCTACGACCGGTGGTGGGAAGCGCGCAAGATCTGGGGTGGCCTCGCGGGAGACACTCGCACCCTGGCCAGGCGCGCGGTGGCGTGGTCGACCCGCGGTCCCAGCGGGGGTGACTGCAACCCGTTGCCCCCGGCCGCCGCAGAAGCGCTGCGCTGGACGGCGGCCGCCCCGGTCGCGCTCGCGATGCGCGTTGCCTCCACACCTGCCGAACGCGATGCCTGGACGGCGGGCCTGGCCGATGTCCTCCACCCCGACGACGCGCTGACGGTGGCCTCATCTCCAAACCCGCCGGGTCTCGTCGCCGTGCGGCTTGGCGCCGCGCTGGCGGCGATTCCTGGTCTGTGCGGACCGCTGCTCGCGGCCCTCGACTCCACCGTCGACGCCTATAGTGCCCGCGCCGTGTCCGCCGACCGGCTGCGTAACCAGGCCATCCCAACCGCGTACACGCGCAACACCGCGCGTTTTATGATTGTGTGGCTCGCGTTTTTGCCGCTGGCCGTCTTTGACCGTTTTCGTTGGGCGACGCCGGTGCCTGTCCTCATCATCTCATTCTTCCTGCTGGCGGTGGAGAACTGTGCGTCACAGCTGGAAAACTCACATGCTGTACTCCCGCTGGACGTGCTGGTGGCGGCAGCGGTTGACAGCGTCACGTCGCAGCCCGAGTGGCGGATGGCGCACCCCTCGCCAGCGCCCGTGGCCCTGATGCCGCCGAAAAACGGAATGGATCGGTAAAATTCATTGTTTCTTTAGCTTGTGTTTGTTCGTTTCGTTGTTACATTCTTTCATTGCGTTGCCTTTGGGTCACCAGGCGGTGGTGTCGCTGCCCTCTCTCTCTCTTTCTCCTCATCCAACAAACTCCATCCCCTCGCCGGCCCCGGCACCCCCGTCGGCAGCGTCACATCCACCGCCACCAGGGTCCAGCCATCGGGCCGCCACCGGGCGGCGATGCCGGCGAGAACGTTGTCTTTCCGGGGTGGCGCAGCTGGAACCGCCGTGACCGTCACATCGGCGCCGCCTCTCCCACCCACCACCTCAAACGTGGCGTGCGCGGTGCGCGTGCGCAGGGGGGCAGCCAGGGCAGACCTCCACCATGGGCCCAGGTGGATGGGGGGGCCGAGGGCGGCCGCGACGGCGGGGGAGTGGGTGGCGAGGTGGGCGGGGCGGGAGGTCACAGCTCTATAAACGAGCGTGTCGTCCACCGCGTCTGCCGTGGCGGCTGCTGTCACTGCGCCCAGGGCAGAGAGTAGGGCGGTGGACGCCAGCCTGCGGGATGTGGGCATCGCCGGCGGGAGAGAGAGAGGGGGGCCAACGTGGGCGAAAAAGTGAGGGTCGACTTTTTAACACGCATTTCTAACCACATTTCGCCTGGCGGTTGGCGCGCCGTTTGCGGCGCCACACACACGCACACACACACACACCCAATGAACGCCTCTGCAGCGCAACCTACCCCTCCTTCCTGGGCCGCCCGCGTCGCCGGCTGGCTGGCACGCGTGTTTGCATCACCATCCTCCCCGCTCGACAGCCTGCGCGCCGATGGTCCCGTGACGTTCTCGGGCTGCTCCATTGCTGCTCGCAGGGCCGTGGAGTCGACCCACCCTCAAGCCATCGCCAGAGATCCTTTGGCCGCGTCCCTGGCGGGGCGCGCCGCGGTCGACGCGGCCAAGCGGCGCGGCTCCACACGCGGTGGCGTCAGCGCCATGGCCATACGCACGCGCTGGTTTGATGACGAGATTGTGCAGGCGTTGGAGACGGGGAGAGGGGCGGCGGTGGAGGTGGGAATGACACCGCACGGCGACCGCCTCTCCCTGACCATCACCCCACCCACCCCCACACCCACCCCACCCCGCCAAGTCGTCGCCCTGGGAGCCGGTATGGACGCCCGCCCCTGGCGCCTGCCCCTGCCCCCCGGCACGCGGTGGTGGGAGGTGGACGTGGACCGCGTGTTGGCGGTGAAGGGTGGCCTGTTGACCCGCGCTGCGCGCGCGGGCGGCGTGCCGATGGATTTGGTGACGACGAGTGGATGGCAACCTCTGCCTCAGCCACGCGCCCCACGCACAATAGCCCACCCGCTGCACGCAGCCACGCTGGCCTTTGTCGCCGCGGATGTCGGGGCGCGCGGGTGGGGCCACGCCCTCGCGACCGCCCACCACGATGCCACCACACCCACCCTGTTCATTGCGGAGGGCATCATCATGTACATGGATGGCGAGGCGGGCGCGGCCGCCCTGCTGAGCGAAGCCGCATCGATCGCGGCGCCCGGGTCGCTGTTGCTGGTGGTGTCTGTGACTGCGGCCGCTGCAGCCGCCGCCCGGGCACGCGCCAACAAACAATTCGCCCGGTCGGCCTGGACGTTTGGGTGTGATGCGATCCACCCGGAGCGCCTGCTGGCGGCGACCGGGTGGCGAGTCGTGGGCGCCGACACGCGGTCCGACATGGCTCGACGCTACGCGACCGCGATCGGGGGGCGGCCCCTGGAGTTCAGCGTCAGGCCGCCGGGGACGCGCAGCCAGGGGGAGAGCTTGTTTATGGTGGCGGAGCGGTTTGTGTAGACAGAGAAAAAAAGACTTGGCTAGTGTTTCGTTCCTTTCCTGCGATGGCCACCCTTTCTCACCTTCCCACCCTCCACACCTCCCGCCCCGTGTGCAGCACGCTGCTGCACACTCGGCCCGTCGCTCCTGCCGCGCGGCGGGCGGCTCTGCCGACGCGTCCGTGCGCACCGGCGCTGCGGTCGCCGACGCCTCCCCTACGCGGCTTGCGCCTCGTGCGCCGCGCGACTGCCGGCACGCCCGGCCACATTCGGGCCACCGAGCTGCTGGAGGTGGCCCTCAAAGCGGCGGACGCGGGGGCAGAGGTGCGTGGATCGTGAAAGTCGGGAGAGGACGCGGAAATGGGCGACGGCGCGCTCGTTTTTCCAACACCCCACCCACCCAAAACACAGGTCGTGCGCGCCGCCCTGGACAAGCCGCGCACCATCTCCTTCAAGGGCGCCACTGATTTGGTCACTGAAACGGATGCTGCATCCGAGGACGCCATCCTGGCTGTGCTGCGGGCCGCCCACCCGACCCACGCGATCCTGGGGGAAGAGGGCGGCGTCTCGGGCGACACGTCGTCCGACTACCTGTGGTGTGTCGACCCGTTAGACGGCACCACCAACTTTGCGCACGGGTATCCCTCGTTTGCTGTGTCAGTGGGTGTGTTGAGGCATGCCGTCCCTGTCGCTGGTGTCGTCATTGAGTTTGTCGGCGGCCCGGGCGCGTGGGCCACCAAAACCTACGCCGCCTCCCGCAACGGGGGGGCAACGTTGAATGGCAAGCCCATCGCCGCCTCTCGCACATCTGACGTGACGCGCAGCCTGCTGGTCACGGGATTTGGGTACGACCACGACGCCGCGTGGTCGGCCAACCTGGACCTCTTCCGCCACTTCACCGACGTGTCTCAAGGCGTGAGGCGCCTGGGCGCGGCCTCGGTCGACCTGTGCCACGTGGCCCTGGGCGTGGTGGATGCCTACTGGGAGTTCAGGCTGAAACCGTGGGACGTGGCGGCGGGTGTGCTCATCGTTGAGGAGGCGGGGGGCAGAGTCACCACGATGGACGGCAACCCTTTCTCACCTTTTTCCAGGTCGGTGCTGGCCACCAATGACGCGCTGCACGAAACGATTCAGGAGCACACGGAAGCTGCGACGGTGCGGTTGAGGGAGGATGGAATGGATTTCAGCCCCTGGTATATTCCGAAGGGCTTCATCGTGAAGAGTGGTGCACAACTGTGAGGGAGGAGTGTGCGTGGTGCGCTGTGTGATTACATGTTTCTTTTGCGGTGGCACGCAGGGGGCAGTGGAAAAGGAAAGTAGCAGTCTGGGAGCACGCGTCTCTCCCTGGGCTTGGTTCTTGAAACCCTCCCCTCAACAATGCCTGCCGCCCGGCCCCGCCCCTCCGGCACGACCCCCCACCCCCCTCTGGTGGGTCTGCCTGCCCTCGCCTTGATGCACAGGGGGGGTCGGGCGGTGCGAGAAAGCGGGGGGAGACGGCGCCAGGTCTATTTTTTTTTGGGGGGTCCTTTTCACCCGACACAAATGTTTTTTTTTTTCGCTCCCACACGCACGACGCTCGTTCTCTTTTACAAAAGATACACAGCGAACCAAACACGGTTGGAGGCGGGTGTGATGTCTCTCTTTTGGGGGACGCACACAGACACAAGCAAGAGGAGAAGAGGGGAAAACGCAGAGCGACCCCAATGCCTCTCCTCTCGTCTCTCAGTCAAACAAGGAGAACCCCATGTCGTCATCCTCCTCCTCCTCCTCCTCCTCCTCCTTCTTCTCCTCCTTCTTGGCGTCGCCACCGCCACCGCCACCGCCACCACCGCCGCCCGAGGGCGCGGCAAAGGCGGACGGGTTGGCCAGGTACTCTTTGACCTTGTCCGCCAGCGGGAAGTCGTACTCCGTGGCCACCGCCACCGCCAGCACGTTCTTGTAGCCGCGCACCAGGTCGTGCACCACGGAGGCGGGGGTGGGGAAGCCGAGGGCGAGGGAGACGGCGGCCACGTTGGCGACGGCCGCGGAGGCGTTCGCCAGCAGGTCGTCGTCCGTGATATCCAGCACCTTGGGGTCGTACACGGCGCCACCATCGATGACTTGTTGCACGACGAGGCCGTAGGAGAAGGGGCGGATGCCCAGCTTAGCCAGGAGGGTGGCCTCAGAGCCGCCCACTTTCTCACCCTCTTTAATAAGAGCGACGTCCGACACAATCTCGACCGTGCCCTTGTTGATCTTGGTGGGAATGTTGAGCGCCTGGAAGAAGGACGTCTGGGACGGGTCCAGCCCCGTGTTGCCAGCGGGCACGGTGACGTCGTTGGGCGCGATGAGCCCCACGCGCGCGGGGGCGCCGACCTTGAACTTCACGATCTCGTCGCGCACCGCGCCCAGGTCGCCCTGCGTGAACACGAGGCCCACGTTGCCGACCAGCTGGTCCAGCAGCACGGACCACTTGTCGTCCGACGTGCGCTCGATGTACAGGCGGATGCAGCGCTTCATCATGGTGTTCTTGCCCATCAGCACGACCGAGTGTTCGCGCAGGCCACGGCGAATGTCCATGAACTGTTTGGAGCCCACGTTGTCGGCGTGCACCAGGAAGGCGCGGTCGTAGGTGTCCAGCGTCTTGCAGAGCTTGGCATCGTACTGGTGGTGGGGGGGGGAGGGTGGTGGGGGTGAGTGTTTTTTTTCGAAGGCCGGTCAATCGACGACCCTGCGGTGTCGCTCTCTCTCGCCCCGCGCGCGCTGTGCTTCCCTTCTCTCTCTCCTCGTGCTCCCGCATCACGCGACCGCCACCCACGCGTGCAGGACGCGGGGGGTGGGAGGACGCGAGGGCAGGAGGGCGGCAGGGCGCGGGCGGGCGCGACACGGCGGCTGCGATCGCGAGCGGGGGGCCGGGCTGTGCGCGAAGCCGCCGATTCGGGCGCGCTCCTCACTCTCTCCCTCCCTGCACTCCCTCCCACCAACGCGGCCGTGACCCCGCGGCCGTGGGGGCGGGGGACAACAGCAGGCGTGCTGCAGGAGGTGCCCCCGTCGCGCGCCGTCCCAAAAACGCACCTCCTCCTTCTTGCTCAGCTTCGAAGCGGAAGGCATGGTTGCGTGGTGTTGTGTTGGGGGTGGGGGGAAGGGGTGTTTCGCTGGTACCAAATCCGGGCCAACCGGATAGGACGTTTAAACCAGCGAGGGGGGAGACAAGGGGGGAACGTTGTGAGGGAGGTGTGGGGCGTTCCTTTCTCTTTGTTCGTCAGACAGACCCGCCCTCACTCTCTCCCACCCAAACCCAGCAGCAGAAAACAAAAACGCAGACAAATACACACACCTCTCTCTCCGCTCATCAATACTTTTTCTTAAACGTGCGCCTCCCCCCCAACAGATCGTCCGCGTCGCCGTCGTCCACGGGCGCGCCGCGCTTGCCGCCCCCCTTCTTTCGATCAGCGTCCCTCATTTGGGCCGTCGCCACCCGTTGCGCCTCCCCCACCCTCTCCGCCAGCAGGGCGGCCGCATCGGCGTCCACGGGCCAGGCCTCCATGCGGATGCCTGTCGCGGCTTCGATCCGCTGAAAGGGTTCGACATCGTACTGCGTCACAAACGTGAGCGCGCGCCCCGACCGCCCCGCCCGCGCGGTGCGCCCCACGCGGTGCACGTAGTCCTTGGAGTTGATGGGGACGTCGTAGTTGAGGACGAGGTCGACGGAGGGAATGTCGAGGCCGCGGGCAGCGACGTCTGTCGCGATTAACAGGGGACGATCCCCCGCTTTGAACGATGCCAGCGCGGCCAACCGTTTGGGCTGGCTCATCTGGCCATGGATGGGCAGCGCGCCAAATCCGAGAGCGCGCAGGGTGAGGGCCAGCCGCCGCGCGCCGTCACACGTGCGTGTGAAGATGATGGCGGTCGCGCCCGACAAATCAGTCAACGCACACACCACGTGCGCGTCCTTGTGTTTGGCGGGGACAAACGCGTACTGCTGCCTCAGCGTCGCCACCGTCGCATACTTGGCGCACGCCTCCACGCGCACCGGGTCGCGTAGGCAGGCGCGCTGCAGCTTTGCTACTTTGGACGTCATGGTCGCGGAAAACAGAGCGGTGACGCGGTCGCGTGGAGTCACCTTCAAAATGGCGTCAATCTCTGTCTCAAAGTCCATGTTGAGCAGGCGGTCGGCTTCATCCAAGACGAGGCGCTTGAGGGCGCGCAGGGAGAAACCCTAGGGTTGCGTGGGGTGGAAGTGAGGGGTGAGTGTTTTTGTTTTCTGTTTTCGTTTTCTCAACCTCCTTACCCTTTTCTCTCTCATACCTTGGTGTTGCTCAGGTGGTCCACCACGCGCCCGGGCGTCCCCACCACCACGTGCGGGCGGCGGGCCAGGGCCACAGCCTGAGACACCAGGTCCACTCCTCCCACCAGCGCGGCGCACCGCACGCCCGCGGCCGCGCCGAGAGCCTCCACCTGCTCAGCGATCTGGATGGCCAGTTCACGGGTGGGGGACAGGATGAGGCCGTAGAAGGCTTGGGGGGCGTCCATGAGGCCCTGAGGGGGTGGGTGTTGGGGGGGGGGAAAGGATTCGAAAAACACACGGGTGCGGAGAGAGCACGCACACGCTCAACGTGTGCACACTGTCCCTCCCCTCACCTGCAGCAGCGGCAGCGCAAACGCGCCCGTCTTTCCGGACCCCGTCTGGGCGAGGCCGATGACGTCTTTGCCTGTGTTGTGTGAGCGAGAAAGGAAGGAGGGGGGGTGGGTTGATGGGTGCAAAAAGAGGCACGCTTTTGTGTGCACAACACACACACATGCAGCTATCTCAGCGCTGCAGCGCCAGGCAGCACACACGACGGCGGCGGCACACGGGCGGCCGTTGACACGCCACATGTGGGCCGCGCGACGGCTTGTTTTTTCGTTTCTGCCCTCCCCGCCCTCCACCTCGGTCACACACCACACACACACGCACACACCACTAAACCCACCTGCCAACAACGGTGGCACCGCCGCCGCCTGAATCTCGGTCGGCGCCTTCCACCCGAGTGCGGCAGCCGCGTCGGCGAGAGCAGAGCACACGCCCAGCTGGGCGAACGACGCCGCCGCGGCCGCGGTGGCGGCGGGGGTGGGGGCGTCTGCGGCTGTCATGGTGTATGTTTGTGTGCGCGCGCGGTTGTGGACGCACACGCGCGAGCAGAGAGAGAGAGAGGCCGCCGGCGGAAGGAATGTGACGTTCGTCCGAACTCTTCTCTTGCTCACACTCGCCGCTCTGCGTGAGGTTTCTCTCCCTTTCGCGCGCCCCATCGTCACGCCACTCTCGCCTCTCGCCCCTGTCCGGCGCGAGAGACCTCAGTCGGCGCTCCCCGATGGCGGACGCCGACCCGCCCCGCTGGGCGGCCGTGGTCGCCAAGACCGACGCGCCGCCCGAGCCGGCGAGCGGCGGCGCGCCGCCGCCGCGGGCGGCGACCACCACGCCGCCGCCCGCGGCGCCCGCGCAGGACGCGCCCAAGGTGTGGAATTGGGGGGTTGCGGGGGGCTGGTGTGTGTGTGTGCGTGTATGTCGGCGGGCTTGGTGGCGATGCGCCCCCCTCTCCGCTCGGTGGAGCGTTTTGTGGCGCGGCGGAGGGGACGCCCGCCCACCCGCACCACCCCTTGTCCCCACCTCCTCTGCGCTGGAAAGTGCACGCCTCCGTCCAATGCTGGGGGAGGTGGCGCGATGCGCGCCAGTGTGGCTGCCTGGCCGCGTGCGCGTTGTTTCGCTTCGTCTGCCGCCGCGTTTCGCTTTTCGTTCACCCGCATTCCTCCCCTCCTCCCTCCACACAGCCGGCGCCCTCGCCACCAGCACCGGCGCCCGCCAAGCCGGCGTGGAAAGTGGTGTGTGTATGAAGAGAGAGTGTGTGGGGAGAGAGACGGCGGTGGCCACACACACACGCACGCCGATTTCCTTTTCTTTCGTTTCCTGTCCCGTCGGCGCTATCCTCACCCTCTGCTCTCTCCTCCCCCCCACAGCCGCCCTCCGCCACAGCAGCCGCCGAGCCGGCCGCCGCGGGCGTGTCGGGGTCACCCGCGTGGCCGTCCCTGGGCGACGCCGCCGCCCCTGAAGCGCGGAAAGGGAGGACGTCTCCTCCCGCGGGCGCGGCCGCGCCGGCGCCGGCAGCGGCGCCCGCGCCCGCGCCCGTGCCCTCGCCCGCGCCCGCGCCCGCGCCGCCCGCACCTCCCGCCCCTGCTGCTGCGCCGCCCACCGCCACGCCGAGGCGCAAGAAAGGCCCCAAACAGGCGGTGCCGTTGGCGTCCCTGCTGGAGGGCGGCGCGGCGGAAGGCGGCGCGCCGACCGAGGCGGCGGCACGCCCTCCCAAAAAGGAATCCCGCGGCGGCGACGCGGGCGCCGCCACCGCCCCCACGCCCGCCGTCATGGCAGCGGCAGCTGCTGCTGCGGCTGCCACAGCCGCTGCAGCCACCACCGGCGCCCCCTCCACGTCAACCGCTCCCCCCCCCACCGTCCGGCCGCGGCCGTGGCCGCGGGCTCGGGCGCGGCGACCGCAACCGCGACACCGATGGCGACCGCGCCGACCGCGGCGACGCCACCGCCCCCACTGGCAGAGGCAGGGGCGGCGACCGGGGCGACCGGGGCGACGGCGATGGCGCGAGCGAAGGCCGCGGGCGCGGGCGCGGGCGCGGCCGTGGCCGTGGCCGCGGTCCCCGCACCGTGTCCCACCCAGCCTACGGCGTCGCCCCTGCGTTCGGAGGCCCTCCCCTGTTCTTCGCGGGCGCCCCGGGCGGCCACGCCCTGTTCTACCCGCCCGCCGCGTTTGGGCTGGTGCCCGCGGCGGTCGCGGCCGCCGCGGCCGCCGCGGGCGGCGCGCCACCCCCCACCGGCCTCCCACCCCCCGCCCTGGCAGACGCAGTCCGCGCCCAGGTCGAGTACTACTTCTCGGGCGCCAACCTGTGCAAGGACATGTTTTTGAGGTCCAAGATGGATGATGATGGGTGGATCCCCGCGGCGCTGGTGGCCGCGTTCAACCGCGTGCGCATGCTGACCCCCGACCCCACCACCATGCTGGCCTGCATCGCGGGGTCCCCCATCGTGGAGACGTCGGGCGATGGCGCGTTGCTGCGGCCGCGCTCTGGGTGGGCGCAGTGGGTGCTGCCCGTCGCGCAGCGCGACCCCTCTGCCCACGCCGCCATGGTCCCCGTGGTTGTTGCCGCCCAGCCGCCGCCTCCCGCCGCCGGTGGTGGCAGGGGTCGAGGTGGTGGCGGTCGAGGCGACGGCACCGCTGCCCCAGCCGCGCCGCCGACGCCCGCCCCCGGCGGGCGCGGGCGCGGGCGCGGCGACGCGGGCGCGCCGGGTGGCGCGCCCGCCCCGGGCCGCGGCAAGGGCAAGAAAGGGGGGGCTGTGGCGCCTGTGCCGTCGCCGGCGCCTCGTGCTGGTGCCGTGTCCCACCCTCCTCCCTCGCCGGGTGGTGGCGGAGACGCTCTCTTTGCCCTGGACGAAGAAACCGAGGCCGCGCCGCCGCCGCCGCGGGCCGCGCCGCTCGCCACCACCCCGGGCCTCCTGGACGACGCCGACGTCGCCCGCCTTGTCATCGTCAAACCGTCGGCGGGGGCGGGTGGGCGGCATGCTGCCGCTGCCGCCATGCCGCCGCCGACCGCGGCGACGGCGGCGCCGCCGTCCGCGGCCGCCGCCGACGCGCGCGCCGTGGCGGAGATCGCGGACGGTCTCGCCGCCCTCGGCGCCGCCCTCGTGGCTCGCCGCGCCTCCGCGGGCGGCGGCAAAGCCCCCCCCACCTCTCGTCGCTCCCTGCCCGCAGGGCGCGGCTTCTACGGGGACGCGGGGGCGGGGGTCGGGTGGGTGCTCGGCGCGGACGGCGACGACGCCACCCCGCCCCCGCCGCCCGACGCCGCGCGCTCCGTCCCCCTGCCCGACTTTCCCCACGCCGCCCGCGCCGCCCTGGAGTCGCGCGGCTTTGTTCACATCCCCTACCCCGCCTGGCGGGCGCGGTGCCTGGGGGAGAGGGCGGCCGGGGCGGCGGGCGCGTTTGGGCCGGCCTCTGAGTATGGTGCCCTCCTCCGCTTCTGGTCCCACTTCCTGCGCGACAGGTTCAACGCGTCCATGTACGCCGAGTTTGTGGACGTCGCCCTGGCTGACGCGGCTGCCGGCCACCGGTACGGGCTGGAGTGTTTGTTCCGGTTCTACTCGTACGGCCTCGAATCGCGGTTCGACCCAGCTCTGTACCGCGACTTTGAGGCGCACGCCCTGGCCGATCACGCGTCCGGCCACGCGTACGGCCTGGAGAAGCTGTGGGCGTTCCATCACTATGCCGGGCTGCCGCACGGGCGTGGCGTGAGTGTGGACCCAGAGGTGAGTTGTGTTTTGTGAGGGGTGTGCGGTGTGTGTGTGTGTGTGCGCGGCCACGCAGGAGCGCGCGCGGGTGACGAACCAACTGTTTTTATTCCATGCTACTGCTGATCCGCCACCCTTCGGGAGGGCGGGCCTGAGCGAGCACGAAACGTGATCTAATAACCAAGATCTGTTCTGACGCAAGCGCCGCTGTGTGTGTGGGTGGAGAACGCGAGCCGAGTGGACGAGCGAGACGCACACACAACACACACACACACACCACTCACCCCTCCCCCCCCCCCTTTTTCCACACAGATCAAAACCTTACTCGAGACCAAGTACAAGACGCTGGACGACTTCAGGCGGGACGGCGGCCGGCCGCACGCCAACGGTGGCGCATGAGTGATGTGTGGTGGTGGGGAGGTGACGACGCTCCCCCCCGTTTTGACCCCCTGTTTTTCCTTATGTTTTCCTTCTTCTGTGCCGTGCCCCCATCCTTCCCTGCCCTTCATTTTCTGCCGACGTTGGGTGCGGTCCGGCGTCCAACACTCCCGAAAAAAAAAGACAAAAAAGTTTCGTCAAAATTTCAAATTTCATCGCTGCCGGAGAGAGAGAGAGTGAGTGAGTGAGTGAGAGAGAGAGGGAACACCGTGAGAGAACAACATCGACGCGGGGTGTGGGGGCAAGAAGAGAGTGTGTGTGGGGGGGCAAGAAGAGAGTGTGTGTGGGGGGTGTTTTCGTGCCGCCGTTTTTCTTTTTTTTCAATTCCTTTTGTGTGAGCTTCGTTTTCCTTCATTTCAAAAAGTATATGGGTCGTCTTGGTTTTCATACAGCGTGCTGGATGTACGGTGGCGGCCTTGGTGTTTTTCTCTCTCAGCACGGAAAAAAACAAAACAAAAAAAAGTCTTCGAAAATGGGTCATCGATCCTTCATTCCCCGAAACCTCTCCCTCTCTCCACAAGCAGACAAAAAATACCATACGCAAGTCTCCCAAGTGGGAGAAAAAAAGAAAGCACCGCCGTCCCTTCCTTGTTTTCTTCCGCCCACAAACACTCACGCCGCCACCGTTTCCAGCGGCGCCCGCGCCGGCCAGCACGCCTTGCGCCCCCTGCACCCGCACCGCCCCCCGATCGAGCGCCCACACTTCATGACGCGGGCCGCGCGAGCCGCCAGCAGGAAGGCGAACGCGGGCGGCGGCGGCGGCGGCGGCGCGAAGAGGGAGGTGGAGGCAAAGGTTGGGGGCGCGCCGCCGCGGCGGCCCGCGCCCGGCGCGCCCGCACGCGAGCCGCGGGCGCCACGCTTGCGGGTGGACGGGCGAGCCGTCACCGGGCGCGCAGGCGGATGGGCGCACACCGCGGTGGCGGGGGGCAGGGTGGCGGGGGCCAGCGCGGCGACCGCCGCGCGCCGCGGCGGCGGCAGCCCCTCCGCGCACTGCAGCACCGCCGCCCGGCACTCCAGGGAGCAGGACGACCACCCCGCGCCCACGCTGCAGTTGCACCAGGCGCAGGTGGGGGAGGTTGCGGAGGAGGAGCAGGCGGTGGAGGCGGACGTGGTGGGAGAAGGGCCGGCGGAGCTGCCACCACCCCCACTCGTGCCCTTGACGGGCTTGCGCCCCAGAAAGGCCACCCGGTGGCCGTTGGTCATGTAGGGCTGCACCCCCGCCGTGTCCATGGACCGAGCCACGTCGGCCAGGCGGACGACGTCGCGGTAGACGTTGCGGCGGACCTGGGTGGGGACGTGGGGAGGGGTGGGGAGAGGATCGGTTGGGAGCGCCGACCAAAAAAACTGACGCCTTGTGTCTCGCGCACAAACCACCCCCCTCCCGGCCGCCGCGCAACGCTCAAAACTCCCCCCCCACATGCACACACACAATCTCTCTCACCTGCTGCACCGCACACCCGGTGTGGCCGGCCACGCAGTGTGCGCACAGGGGGGCCGCGCAGGTCGCACACCAGTGCGTGCGCAGCGCGCGCGACCCTCCGTAGGCAGCGTGGGACGGGCACGGGTCGAAGAAGGGGCCGTGCTCCAGCATCTGCAGGATCCAGGACGGGACGGGGGGGCTGTGTGGGAGTGGGGTGGAGGGGGGGGGGTGGAGGCGACGTTGAGCGGCGACGGCACCAGCCCCGCGCCCGGGCAGGCAGATTGAGAAAACGGACGCCCCCCCTCGCAAACTGCCTTACCCACCTCCTCCCTCCCTCTATCTTCTCACCAGTCAATGTGCTTGATGGCAGGCGCCGTCGTCGGGTCCAGGGGGGGGGGCAGGGCAGCGCAGGGGGCGGGCGGGGTGTCGGGGAACTCATCGGTCGGGAGGTCAGAGGGGGGCGGCATGGTGGGTCAGTTGGTGGGGTGGGGATGTGGTTTTTGCGCGGAAACGCGGCGAGGGGTGAGTATATGCGAGCTGAGGAGTGATCGAGCGGGCGGGAGGGGGGGGGCGCGGTGGGGGCGCGCCGTGATTGGTTTGTGTGCAAATGAATGGGTCGTGCGGTGAAAATCAGCAACGCGATATCACAGAAAGACGCCCTTTAATCGCTTTTAAGGCCCCCTGCGTGCCCAAAGTTTCCACGATCTTTGAGTCGGCAAGAGCGTGGAAAGAGAGGGCCCCGCCACAGCGCCGACTGGCGTGTGTGTGTGTGTGTGTGCAGTGTGTCTCTCGGCTGACCCGCCGCCCGCTCACTCCGGTCGGCGCCAGCGGAATAAAACACTGCGATCGCCCTCTATGCCCTCCCTCTCCTCCACGCCCACGACGTCGGTGTGAGCGCCGACAATGCATGCAACACAAGAAAGGCGGCGTCGACAGACAGGGGAGGGTGCAGCACGGAGAGGCCTGGGGTGCCAAGGAAAGGTCGAGCAGTGGTGCGTTTTCTTCTCTCTTTGCTCGTCACACTCCTTTTCCCTTTTTTTCCGTCCCTCACCCCCGTCCCACCACTGCACACACACCATGGGCAGGCGCGGACCCACCAAGCACCTCAAGCGCCTCAACGCGCCCAAGCACTGGCAGCTGGCCAAGCTGGGCGGCATCTTTGTACGTGTTTGTTTTTTTTGGTCGGGTGCCGTCATTGGGTGGGACGGCGTCCACCGCCTCCAGCCCGCCCCAGCCTCCCCGTGTCGCGATGGTGGTGGCATCAGGCCATCGCATGGGGGGTGGACGGATTGAGAGGAGGCCTGGAGGCGACGGATTGCGGGCACCGCGCTTCGACCCGCTCTCAAGCGTCGGGCCGCCGCTGCCGCCCGCCGCGCCTGCCGACGCACCTCCCCTTCTGCCCGCCTCCCTGCCCCCCCATTCGCTGGCCTGTGTGCCCCACCTGTGCACCACGGTGGCGCCGGGCGATGGAGGCCGCCAAGCGCCAAAAGCCAACACGCCCCCGAGCGGCGGCCCGATCCTGTGCGCTCACCGTTTCCCCCCCCTCCCCCCTCCCCAGGCCCCCAAAGCTTCCGCCGGTCCGCACAAGACGCGCGAGTGCCTGCCGCTGGTCATCATGCTGCGCAACCGGCTTAAGTGAGTGTTTTTTCTGGTTTTGGAGAGAGGCGTGGAAAGAGAGACGGGCGCCCGAGAGCGCCTGCCGCCGCCGCTGCTCCTCTGCCGAGGCCGGCGTGTCTGCCCGCAAGGGGTTGGCCCGGCTGCGCGCGCGCACGGTCGTCGTCCGTGCCGCGGGGCGTGGCCGATGCGGGGGTGTGGCAGCCGACGCACGCGCGCCGCGCGGGAGGGAACAGGCGCGGCAGACCGACCGCGCGCGATCTCGCCCAGCTTTGCTCCCCGCCTGCCCTCGCTCGGGGCTGGCGGAGCTGCGGGCCGAGTCGCACTGCACGCGCGAGAGGGGGCGTGGGGTTTGGGAGGCTGGGAGGCGCAGGCGGCGGCGGGGCGAGGCGGGGGCCGGCAGAGCGATCGGCGTCAAATTTCGACGGCGGCGGCTCCCCACTCGGCTTGCACCACCCCCACACCTCACCTCACCTTCCCCTCCCCACCTCACCACCACCACCAGGTACGCCCTCACCGGCAAGGAGGTCACCTCGATTCTGATGCAACGCCTCGTCAAGGTGGACGGCAAGGTGCGCACCGATGCCACCTACCCCGCGGGGCTGATGGACGTCATCTCCATCGACAAGACGGACGAAGCCTTCCGCCTGGTGTACGACACCAAGGGGCGGTTTGTGTGCCACCGCGTGGGGCGGGAGGAGGCGGCCTACAAGCTGCTGAAGGTCAAGCGCCAGCAGGTGGGGAAGGGGGGCGTGCCCTACATCGCGACGCACGACGGCCGCACCCTCCGCTACCCCGACCCCGACGTCAAGGTCAACGACACCGTCGTCTTCGACATCGAGGCCAACAAGGTGACGAGCGTGCTGAAGTTCGATGTGGGCCAGCTGGCCATGGTGGTGGGCGGCCGCAACAGGGGGCGCGTCGGCACGGTCGTGCACCGCGAGAAGCACGTTGGCGCGTTTGACATTGTGCGGGTGCGCGACGCGGCGGGGCACGAGTTTGCGACGCGGCTGACCAACGTGTTTGTCATTGGCAAGGGGGACAAGCCCATGATCTCGCTGCCCAAGGGCAAGGGCGTGCGGCTGACGATTCTGGAGCAGGCGGCCAAGCGCGCGGCGTGAAACGAGGTCTGGTGTTTTTTTTTTGCTGCCCCCCTTTTTTCCCTCTCTCATTTTCTGCTGTGGAGAGACGCCCATGCGCCTGACTTTGGTGAGTGTGTGTCCCTCGCGTTCCCCCTTTTTTCACCCCCCCCCCCCCTTGATGTGCAAAACCACGGAGAGAGAGGGTGTGTGGTGTCCAAAAAAGTAGGTCGAGCGAAAAAAGAGCGAAAAAAACAGAGGGGCTCACTCCTTCTCGCTTCTGCGTCTCTACTCTTTGGCCGCGGGCGCGGGGCCGCGCGCGCCCGCCTCTCCCTCACCCTCCACACACGCGCACACGCACACGCACACGCGCTCGCGCCACCATGGGCAAAAGCGACTTCACGCCCAAGGCGGTGCGTGTTGGTTTTTTGTCGCCCCCCATGCCTGCACCACCTCCGCTGCCTCGCGGCTCTTTGCCCCACACCGCCCCCACCATGCGCACCTTGTGTGTGCATGTCCACCCAGCGCACCGCCGGGTTTGAAAAAAGCGCCGCCTTTCTTTGTTGCGCACACAAAAAACTCACACCCCACCCACCCTCTTCCCCGCACCCTCCCCAGATCGCCAACCGCGCCAAGTCCAAGGGCCTGCAAAAGCTGCGCTTCTATTGCCAGATGTGCGGCAAGCAGTGCCGGGATGAGAACGGGTTCAAGTGCCACGTGTCGTCTGAAAGCCACCGGCGCCAGATGGCGTTGTTTGGGGAGGCGCCGGATGCCATGGTGGCCGAGTTTTCGGCCAAGTTTGAGGCTGCGTTTCTGGACCTGATGCGGAGGACGCACCCGTTTTCTCGGGTGCCGGCGCAGGTGAGTAGAGAGAGGGAGAGGAGGGAAACGGGTGTGCGACCATCAGTCCCCCCCCAAAACACACACACACACACACACACACACACACACACCCACACCCACACACACACACACCCACACACGCACACCCACACACGCACACACGCACACACACACACACACACACGCACACACACACACACACACACACACACACACACACGCACACACACACACGCACGCACACACACACGCACGCACACACACACGCACACACACACACACACACACACGCACACACACACACACACACACACACACACACACACACAACACAGCTCGTCTACAACCAGTACATCGCGGACAAGGAGCACATCCACATGAACGCGACTCACTGGCACACGCTGACCGACTTTGTGGCCCACGTGGGGAGGACGGGCGTGTGCCGCGTCGATGAAACAGAGGCAGGCCTCCACATCACCCTGGTGGCGGGGGATGCGGCCAAGGAGGCGGCCGCCGCGGCGCGGGAACGCCGGGACAAAGCGGAGCGGGATGATGCAGCCCGCGCGGCCGCCGCGGTCGCGGCGCAGGCGGCGCGCGCGGCCGAGGCGGCTGCCGCCGCGGGGAACGCGACCGCCGCCCCCGCCCCCAGCCACGACCTGGTGCGTGGCGAGGGGGATGCCCCCGTGCGGTTGGCCGTGAGTTGCGGCGTGCCCGCGCGCGCGGTGGCGCCCGCGGCCGCCGCGTTTGGGGAGGATGAAGACGACGACGCTGGCGCCCCTGCCACTGCCGCCAAGCGAGGCCGCCCCACCAAAGCCGAGGAACTGATGGCCCGCGAAACCGCGGCCAAGCGGGCGAGGCAGCAGGAGGAGGCGGAGAAGGAGGGCGCAGCCGCTGCGGCCGCCCCCGCCCCCTGGATCCGGCCGCGCCTCACCGTCAAGCTCGTCGCCTCTTCCCTCCGCGCGTCCGGCCTCTACAAAGCCAAAGCCGTCGTCACGTCCGTCGACGGCCACACCGCCACCGTGGAGACGGTGGACGGGGGCGCCGTGCTGTGCGTGGATGAAGCCCACGTGGAGACGGTGGTGCCGGGGGTCGGGGGGAGCGTGATGGTCGTGGGCGGCCGCCGCGCGGGCGCGGTCGGCACCCTCGCCTCCATCGATGAAGCCAGGTTCCAGGCTCGCGTGGTGGCCCTGGATGACGGTGGTGGGGATGGCTGGTTTGAGTATGACGATGTGTGCAAGTGGAGGAAAGGGTAGAGAGAGGGGGGGGGTCTGTAGACAGCAAGGCACACCAGACAATCAACAACACAACACAAAACTACCTCGAATCCTCCCACACACCGTCCCCCTCCCACCCAAACGGCTCCTCCGGCGGTGGCGCCGCCAGCGGGGGTGCAGCTGCCGCCTCGGCGCGCTCCTTGAGAGCAGCAGCCGCGGAGGCAAGCCACGGCGCGGCCGCTGTCAACCGTGACTCGATGGCCGCGGTGGCCGCCGCCCGCACGTGCGACCCCACAATCGCGGCGGGCAGCTCCCTCGCAGCGGCGCGCCAGTCGAGAGTGGGGGACCGCGCCCCCGTGACGCGCACTGCCACGACGTCATCGTCTCGAGCGCCCGGTGGGGCCAGAGCGCGGGTGGCGGGGCCGCCCCGGCGCAGGGCACTCACGGGGACGCCCACGCGTGCATCCAGGGCGTCTGGGTCGCCCGCGTCCGCGGCGGCGCACCAGACGGCCAGTTCGACCGCGCGGGAGGGAGAGGAGGGCACACCCAGGCGAACGTCCAGCCGGCGTGTGCGCGCAGTACCGCCCCTGTCCAGGGTGACCCGGGCAGTGCCAGTGGATAAAGCCAGCGTGGCTGCCGCGGCGGATGACGCACCCGCCCCCAGGGAGAGCAGGGAGAGAGTGGACAGGAGGGAGGCGGCGACGCCGACGGGTCTCACAGCCACGGTGAGAGGAGCCAGCACGATGTCCAGCGACGGCGAGGGCAGGTGCCCCCCCGCCGGCCACAACGCGACGCGCACGGCGGGCGTGGGGGCGGGGGACGGGCCGGACAGGGACGCGGGAGGGAGCAGGGGTGGGGCCAGCTTGCCATCGCCCTTGGACGGCGATGGCGCGCTGGACCCACCCTCGGCAGACACTGAGACGACGGCCGCGAGGAAGGGGTGCAGGCGTGCGAGCATGAGGCGCACGACGTCATCCGAGACTGCGGCCGTCGCAGTGACTGGGCGGGCCAGGGCCAGCCCCCCATCCACCCGCCACGCGCGCACACACACGCGAGCCGTGTCAGACTGCAGCGTGAGAGCTAAGGGGACCGCGTGCGGGGACGGTGGCTGGGGTGTGCGCCACCAGGCGTCACGCCCCGAGACGCGGGGCGGGGCGGCGTCGAGCGCGGCGCACCCGGCAGCAGAAAAGACCCTCACTTTCGAGCCGAGCGCTTTGCCCACCACCTCGGGCAGCATCACCCGCCCCCGAGTCAGCAGCACGCGCAGCGGGGCCAGCCCAGAGACGTCGGCCGTGCCCGACAGTCTGAGTGGCACGACGGTCGTCGTTGTTGCGTCGCGCGCGTGAGCGGGGCGAGTGTCGGCCGTGTGTTCCGCCCCCCCTGCATCCTTCAACATGCCCACACTCTTCAACAGCTCCACCAGGCGTAGGCACCCCGACTCGCCGTGCGTCCAGTCGAGGTAGAGACCATCGATGACGACATCGATGGGGGGCGGGCGCGTTCCCGTGACCAGTCGGTCCACCGCAGCCACGATCAACGAGGACAGAGGGGCCGCCACTGTGACGCGGTCCACGCCCGCAACGCGGACGGGGTGGGTGGCAGCAGGCGCGCCCTGGCCACTCTGTGTCAGAAACAGGTCGACACCCAGCGTTGGCGTCGACGAAGTGACAAGGGTTGAGACCCCACGCACACGCAGCCTGCGGGTGGCCACCAACCGGGCCACTCCCACCAGGGTGCCTCTGCCGCCCAGGGCGGTGTCTGCCAGGTCCAGGGCGCGAAGGAGGGCGCCGGTGGCCAGGGCGAGCGCGGCGATGCAGCCGAGCACGCCCAGGAAGCGGACGGCGAGGCGGTGCGCGGCCAGAGCCACAGCCAGGCCGACCACAGCTGTCGCCACGGTGGCGAAGCTGGGCGGCGTGGCGGCTGCCGCGCCAGAAGGGAGAGAGGGGCCGGCCATTGGCAAGCCGCGAAGAGTGTGCCGCAAATTTCAGTTTCTTTTTCTTTCCCAGCACTCGCTCCCTTTTTTCATGTCGCATCGCCCTGACGTCAGCGCCGGATGGCAGCGCCGCGTCCTGGGGTTGACGGGGGGCGCAGGACTCACTGGCGCCGGCGTCGGCTCCCTACTAGCCCTGCTGTATGCAGCCCCCATATCACGTTACGCGGTGGGCACAGCCGCGTCGTGCGCTCTCGCGGGGGCCACTTTTGCCTCACTCTGCGAAGCCGCGCGCGCCGCTCGCTGCGCCGACACCCCCCTCAACTCCGGCCTGGCGGGCGGGGGGGCAGGCTACGCTCTCACCGTCATCCACACAGGGTCCCCCGCGCGAGGGGCGGGTGTGGGCCTGGTGGCCGCCCCCCTGGCCGCGGCCGCTGCGGCCGCCACTGCCCACCTGGGCGGCAGGCGCGGCATTCTACGCCCGCTGCTGGAGTCCACAGGCCTGTTGGACCTGGATGCTGACGCCCGGGCTGAGCGGGCGGCGGCGGAGGTGGCCGCGACTGTGGCAGCGGTGGAGGCTGCATCTCAACCCCTCCCCTTTTACTTGCGCTGGCTGCCCATTCAACGGTTGACGCCGGACGAGGTGGCCGCCCATGCGGCCAAGAAGGCGTCGGGTGAGCAGGCGGCAAGAGCTACGGCGGCGGCGGGCGGGTTGCTGGCAGTGGTGGCGAAGAAGGAGAAGTGAAACGAAACGAAAAAAATGTTTTTAAAAAAGCACGCGTCTCACTCTCTCACGCCACCACACACACAAAACACACACACTCTACTGCTGCAAAAAGGCGGCCAGGTCGTCGGCTGCCGTGGTGTCCCCAAGATCCAGCATGGCCGCGACAGTGCGCGAAACACCATACAACACCGCCCCCCCCACCACCACCACGATGGCGGCCGACTTGGGGCGTTTCAGGGCGGCAATCACAGGGCCAGCTGCCGTGGCGGCGGTGCCCAGCAGGACGGAGAAATAGTAGGAGGCGTACCGACCGAGGTTGGCCCAAAACGATTCGCCCTCGGCCAGGGACGTGACGACGAGCAGGGGGGCGTGGTGTGACGCCGCTGTCACCGCGTGATGGCTGCCATCATTCAGAGCGTCTGCAGCTGCCGCGGCAAAGGCGGGTGCGGCGCCCGCGGCGGTGAGGGCGGCCACGGCCGCGGCGGTCAGCGCGAGCCGAGTGGCCAGGGCGGGGCGAGGGGGGGCGGTGGCCGGCCGCACAGGGGTGGAGGCGGCGGCCACGGCGCGTGGTGCTGTGCGCATTTGGGTAGAGAGAGGAGGGGCGCGGGGCGGGCGGGCGTGGGAGAAAGTGAAAAAACGGAGTGTCGGCTAGCGCACAAACACACTCGAAAAAACAAAAGCTTTGCACCGGCAGCACACACTCCCGGCGCTTGTGTGTGTGTGTGTGCATGAGCTCAAGCTGACACACACACACACAACTTGCAAACGGCACGCAGCATTCCCCCCACACGAATGACCGCCGACACTGAGCCCGCGCCGTCGGGCGCGGAGACGGCGGCCACGTTTGCGCTGGAGGGGGAGGACCACACCCTGGCCAACGCGCTGCGGTTTCACCTGAACAAAAAGTAAGTGAGAGTGTGTGGAATGCGGGGAGCAGGCGAGCGTGCTGGCCACAGCACACACGCGCTTCCGCATTCGACGGCTGCCCCTTTTTTCCGACTCCCCCTTTTCCCTCCACACCCAGCCCCCACGTCGCCTTCTGTGGCTACTCCATCCCCCACCCCTCCGAGAAATTGGTCAACCTGCGCATCCAGACGACTGGCGAGATCTCGGCCGCCGCCGCCCTGCGCCAGGCGGCGGCCGATTTGAAGGCCGCGGCTCTTACGTTGAAAGACACTTTCACTGCCGCGGTCGGCGCGGGGGAGGCGGGGGCCCCGGTGACGGGGGCGCCGCCGCCAGTGGTGCCACAGTGAGCGGTTGATGCAGTGTGTGCGAGTTTTCATGTTGTGGGTGAAGGTTGGGGGTCCTGATTTTCTGTTGGAACCTGTTTTGTTTTCTGCGCCCCAAGCGACCCATCCTCTCCGCCCCCTGCCCTGCCACACCGCTTGTTGAGAAGGGGCCTGACGTGTTGTTCTTCCACCATCCATTTGCACGAATAAAAAGGAAGCAAAGAAAAAAGTGATCGCGCCCGCGTGTTTGACGATCACGCCCCCAGGAAAACGCCTCCTCTTTTCTCCCCCTCACTCTCTTCCCTGCGTCCCCGGCGGATGCATGCATGATTTTGTTGGGTGTGGCAAAAGCACCCCATGTTCACCTTGAAACTCAAAAAGCCCTCTTCTCTTCAGTCGCTCTTGCCCACCACCTGCTCACCACCATCGCCCGAGTCCACCAGGCGGGGCAGGCCGGCCTTGCCATTCCCACGCTCCAGGGTGTCGTACTCGGCCTCCGCGTCCGCGTCCGAGTAGGCAAACCGGGTGGCGGCGGGGCAGGGGCGGAAGAGAATGGCGACCGCGACTGTGAAGGCAAAGTCGGCGCCCGCCCAAAACGCGGCGCCCGCCCAGTCGGCGCGCCAGCGTTCGGCGTAGGGGTCGGTCACCTTGGCGTACGTCTCGTACGCGATGAACGCGATGGACGCCCAGACGGCGACGGACAGCGTGTTGGTGAAGCGGCGGTAGAGGGCGAGTTTGGCAGTCGCGCGGCGGGCAGCGACCGTGGCAAGAGTCTTGGACAGCGACGCAAAGATCCACAGCACAAAGACAGCATCCAACGCGGCCACGGGCAGGCCCAGCAGGGCGCGGGCGCCACCCGTCAGGTCGTCGACTTGGCCCACAGAGGTGAGGGAGGCCAGCACAGAGGAGGCCAGCATGTAGAGGCAGGACAGCGCGATGGCTTTGCCTTGGGCAACCGAGTCGAGAACAGGCACAACCACCGCGTACCCTTGGGCGACAGCGACCGCCACGTACCGGCACAGGGTGCGGCGGGCGCAGCCCACGATGACGGCGTACAGGGTGGCTGCAGGGGGGCGGAACCCTGTGCGGTTGAAGGCGGCGTAGTCGAGGTACCAGGTGACTTGTTCGATCAGGCCGAGAATGATAATCGCCGCGATCGCGTGCTGCAGTGCCCCCACGTCGGCCCAGTGGCGGGCGGAGGCCAGGGCCCACACGGTGGCCAGCAGGAGGTAGGCGGCGGCGGCGGCGGCGAAGAGGCGGACGTAGGGGATCATGGCGCCGGGGAGGAAGCCTGTGGAAAAGGGAGGATGGGGGTGGGTGGGGGGTGAAGGCCTGCGTGTCTCCGACAGGACAAAACGCCTTTCCCTCACTCCCACCACACACACACACACACAGCTCACGCTGTGTGTGACGCGCAGAAGTGTGCGCCAAACAGAATCAATGCAAAAAACAAACCCTCTCTCTCCCTCCAAACTTACCCGTCGGGTTTTTCCATTCCGTCGCCCCATTCACCGTCACCGCGGACAGGTCTTCATCGCACGTCACAAACCACAGGTAGTACATGCCCGTCTTGTCGATGGTGATGGCCTCCTCCCAGGAGTAGGCGATGGTGTCATTGTTTTCAAAGTAGATGTCGAGCACTTTGGGCCACCCGTCGTCTTTTTTGCGGTAGATCAGGCGATCCTGGTGGCACTTTGTCTTGGACACCAGTTCTTTTGTGCAGCAGTAGCGATACCCAGAGGGCGTGGGGTGGCCGATCAGGTCGCGGTCGCCCACTTCAAAGATGACGGCCTGGACGAGCCCCGTGAAGCCTTCGTCCGCGTCATACTGGTCGGCGACGGCGGGGGGCCTCGCAAACTCCAGCTTGGTCAGCTTGATCTCGGACTGGCCGTTGTCCACGCCGGGCGCGATCTGGCCCCAGGTGCCCCACTTGTCGATGGCCTAGGTGTGGTGGGTGGGTGGGTGGGGAAAGGTGAGAGAGAGGCGCACGACGACGCTCCCTCGCGTCGGGAGGAGGGAATCGAAGAGGCGGCGTGTGTCCCGCTTCCTCCCACCCCCTCTTCCACCGCCCTGGCCCTGGCTCGCCGCCCACCACGGGCTGCGGGAGATTGTTGCCACGTCGCTCGGGCAGGCGGGGGTGCGCGAGCACCGCTCTGGGGGACGCGGCGTGCCCCTCCCTCCCCTGCTCGGAGGGCGGGGGATTGGGCGGGCCGCGCGCGACAGGGTGGAACACACACAGGCTCCGTGCCAACGTGCCACACTCCACCACCAAACGCGCACCCCACACGCCCCGTCGCCCGTGCAGGGGCGGCGGGCGGCCGGCGGGCGCGCCCCGGGGCCGGGGGCATCCGCATCGTGCGCACTCGGAAAACGCAACACCTCCCTCCCTCCCTCCCTCTCTCACCTCCTTGGTGCTGGCGTACAGCCCCTCCCGCCCGCCGCGGAAGATGTAGGCGTCTCCCACAGAGTAGAAGTACTCCTTGTCGTAGGAGTGGATGGATGCGGTGGCGGTGGCCGCCAGCGCCGCGATGGCGGCAAACAGCACGGGCGCCCGCATCGTGTTTGGGGACAGCGTGTGTGTGGCTTTTCAGGGGGCGTGCGTGGTCAGCGCGAGAGCGCGCGTACACTCACGCTGAAGGGGCGCGTGAGGAGGGAGGGAGAGGAGAGCGCGCGCAGGGAGGGCGCGGAAGAAATGAGAGTGAGAGTTTGAAATTTGTCGCGTCGGTGTCAAAGGTCGGTCTCGCTTTCCAGCCTTCCTCTCGCTCCCGCGTTTCGTCGGCCACACCAGCCCACACGCGCACGCCCACAGCCACCCTCCCCACACACAAAATGGTGGGCGGCCTGCGCCCCCCCCCCGCCGACGCGGAGGCGGCCGCCGCGGCCGACGCGGCGCGCGGCGTCGTGTTCGTGCTGGAGGGCGCCAGCCTGGAGACGGCCAAAGTGGGCAATGTGAGTGTGGGTGGTGAAGGGCAGGAAGGAGAGGCGGCTGGGAGGGCGCGGGGGGAGCACTAGCCTCTCGGCGGCCCGCGCATTCGACGGTTTCCTCACGCCCTCCCTCCCCTCCTCACCCCCACAGTCCTACGTCCTGCTCAACTGTGACGACCACGCCACCTTCCTGCGCAAGCACGGGCGCGACCCCGCGGCTTTGCGGCCAGACATCGCGCACCAGGCGCTGCTCGCGCTGCTGGACTCGCCCCTGGCCAAAGCGGGCAAGATCAAGGTGCGTTGGTTTTGGTGTGTGCGTGGAGGAGGGGGAGAGAGAGAGGGAGGGAGGACGTGCGTGTGGGCGTCTGTGTGGGGGTCATTTCGTCGCCACGCGCCGTGCCCTCTCACCCCGTTCCGCACCCCCCGACCCACACACACAGGCTCTCTACATCCACACCTCCAAGAACGTGCTCATCCAGGTGCACCCCTCCGTCCGCCTGCCCCGCACGTTCAAGCGGTTTTGTGGGCTGTTTGTGCAGCTGCTGCACAAGCTGACGATTCGCGCATCCAACGGACCCGACAGACTGTTGCGCGTCATCAAAGGCCCTGTCGAACGCCACCTGCCCCCTGGCGCCCCACGTGTCGCGCTCTCTCGTGTCGCACCAGACACGGTGGCGTTGAAAGAGTTTGCAGCGGGGCTGGCGGCCGACACGACGCCCGCCCCGCCACACACCGTGTTTGTGGTGGGCGCCCAAGCCCACGGCCAGGCGGTGGCTCCCTATGTCGACAGGTGGGCGTCCATCTCGCAGTACCCGCTGTCCGCGGCGTGCGTGCTGTCCCGGATCACGGGGGCGCTGGAGGAGGCGTGGGGCATCAGTTGAGGGAGTGTGTGTGTGTGTGTTGTTGATTGTTTTTTTTTGGTGTGGTGCTGTTTTGTTCGTGTCAATGATTTTGGTGAGACTCTGGGTGTGCGGTCGTGTGTGGGTGGGGGCCAGGGAACGGGTGTGCCCTGGGGGCGGAACAGTGAGCGAGCAAAAAAGAAGAGGGTCGACACAGCTCTCTCACTCTCCTTTCGTTTTTTCTTCCCCCCCCCCCCCCCCGCCGCCACACACACACAACCGCCACACCATGGTCCAGCGCGTCACCTACCGCCGCCGCCACTCGTACGCGACCAAGTCGAACAAAGTTCGCAAAGTCAAGACGCCGGGTGCGTTGTTTTGGATGTGGAGAGGAGGTGGTGTGTGTCCGACCCCTGCGTCGCTCGCCTGGCCTGGCTCCCACGCCCCCTGGCGAAAGCACGCGCTCGTGCTCCGCGATGCGGGGTAGGGGGGGGCAGGGCAGCCGAGCGTCTGAGCTAGGGGCGACACGCGCCGCCGCTCGCGCCCGGGCTCCCACTCGCACTCGCGCCCACCCCGTCTGCGTGTTCCGGCCGCCAGCTGGTCCCGCTGCGCCGCCTGGACGCACAGGCACACGTTTGCGTGTGCCTGGGCACGATGGGCAGCGAGAGTCACCCGGCGGGCGCGGGGCGGCTGTTTTTCGTCCGTGTTCGGGCGCAGCGATCGGGCCGCCGGCTGCGCAGTCGTGTGTGTGTGTGCGCACCCCGCCGGCTCAACGCCCTCCACTCCCACCCTCCCACACGCCGAGCCCTGCCACACCCGCTCTCGCTGGCGCGTGCATGGCAACACGGACCAGCCGCCAAAAAAAAAAACCAACGACGCTCACCCCAATTCACCTCCCTCCCTCCACACACACAGGCGGCCGCCTCGTCGTCCAGTACCTGCGCAAGAAGCCGTCTGCCCCCAAGTGCGGCGTGACGGGTGTGGCTCTGCAGGGGGTGAGTGTGTGGGGGGGGAGAGGGAGGGAGAGAGAGGCGGGAGGGAGGGAGGCACGAGACGCGCGATCGCGCCCGGCGGCCCCTCGACCGACGCCCCGTTTTTGTCTTACCCACCCTTCCTCCACCCCCACCCCACACCTCCCAGATCCCGGCCACCCGCCCCAAGGAGGCCGCCCGCGGCCGCGCCCCCAAGCGCGCCAAGACGGTGCGCCGCGCGTATGGCGGTCACCTCGCCCACTCCGTCGTCAAGGAGCGCATCGTGCGCGCGTTCCTGGTCGAGGAGCAGAAGATCGTCAAAAAGGTTTTGAAATTGCAGAAGGCGAAGGCCGAGAAGTGAAGCAGGCTTGTGTTTGCCCCGGCGGCAGCCTCCAGGCTGCGGCCGGTGTTCGGCGCCCGCGTCGGCGGCAGCTGTGGGACGACGCGCGCCCCGTTCATTTCTGTTGCTTTCTTGCCACCTTCTTTCTCGCTTTCTTGCCACCTTCTTTCTCGCTCCCCCGCGTGCTCCTCTGTGTGTTCCTGTTCTCCTCGCAAAAACCTTTTTTTTCGTTTCCACCCAAACATTCAACAGGTGTCGTTGCAGCTAGAAAAGTGGTCTCTCTCTCGCGCACCCTCCGTTTTGACCGCCCTGGCCGCATCGCCGAGTGCCACCACCGCCGCTTTATTCGGGGGCACCCCCCGCACCCGCAACGCGTCAAACGCGGCCCGCAACGCATCCTCAAAAGTCGGCTGGCTGGGCGGGAGTGTCGTCGGCGGCAGCAGCAGCGACAGGCGCCGCGCGCCCGTCCTCACCGCGCGCCTTGATCCACGCTTCTCCACCCGCGGTGCGCCCACCCAGGTCGGCGGTGGCGCCCCCAGCGTCCGCGGACTTCACCGCCAACGCAGCCGCGTCGGCCGCCGCGCGCGCGTGCGCCGCGCTCCACCCGCCAAGGGGTGTGGGACCGCGCTGCAGGGACGACGTCGCGGTCGCCAGGGCGGCCGCGACAGCCTCCACCGGCACCGCGTCCCCCCGGCGCGCCGCCAGCTGGGCGGGGGAGCAGACCGTGTACCTCCGCGTGACATCGACAGCACCACCATCCCCAAAGCCCAGCACCCACGTGGGCGTCTTGCCCCACCCGCTCTCGTACATGAGGGGCGTGTCGGCTGCCGCTTCACACGGGTCGGTGTGCAGCCAGCGCGAGTCCTCCGCACACCACACCTCCACCCACACGTGGTCTGCAGCATCCACAATGAAGCGGGCGGGGAAGCCGGCAGCAGAGGCGACGCTCGTAAAGGTGTTGGCCCACTCGCCGCAGCGCCCTCGCTTTTCTTTGAGCAGCGTTGTCACATCATTGTGGCGAGGGAAGCGCACGCGCGCGGAGCACGCGCCGCACACATACAACTCCACCCGGCCACATCCCACCTCTGCTTCAGCAGGGGACGGAGCTTCTGCGCCGACGGCCGACGTGGAGGGCGCGTCGCAGCGCGTGCAGGGCGGCGCGTCGACCCACGTAAAGAAATCATGTTTGTACCAGTGCAGCAGGGCGGTCAACAGGGCGCGGTTGGGCGGCGCGCCATCCTCCAGGCCCGCTTCAGTGCGCAGTCTGGCCAGGGGGGCGGCGGCGGCGGCGGCAGCCAGGATGGCGGGGTCGAGGTGCTGTGGTGTGGGAGGAGGCCGGTCGAACGAGAAGAAAACGCGCGCTCGCACCGGGCAGCTGCCACAAGCCCCCGCCCGCCTCTCCCCGGCGCCACAGCCCCCGACACAGCACACACAACACATCCATCTCACCTTGGCCGCCAGCGCCCTCCCGTACTCGACCTGGCCCGCCAGCTCGGCCGCAGAGTTGCGCGCGGCGAGCGCGTCGCGTTGGGCGGCCAGGGCCAGGGCGTCCTCCTCCGCTTGCAGGGCGGCAGCCAGGGCTGCGTCCGAGTCGGCGTGGTCGGTCATGAGTGTGGAAGAGGACGACGGACGAGAAAGAAAAGTGATAGTGAAGCCATCGCATCACACTTGTTTTCTTTTTTGGACAGCGTTGCGCGCCTGGGCCTCTGGCGCCCCGCCCTCTCCTCCTGCGCCAACGAGCCACTGCGCCGCACACACCCTCCTCGCACGCCCAGACGACCCGGGAGCCAAACGCAGGCGGCCGCCTTCCCTTCCAAATGTCCCACACCGTCCCGTACGCCCTCCTCTTCCCCACCCACCTGGTGGACGCGCTGGACGCGACCTGGCTGCAGGAGGAGCTGCCTGACGATGGTGCGCGTGTGTTGAAAGAGAGAGAGAGGAGAGAGGAGAGGATGCAAACACCGTCGCACCCTTCTTTTCACCGAACCCCTTTCCGACACACAGACGTCCCCCTGCCCGACGGCGTCGACCCGCCCGTCGATGAGACCGACGACGCCCTGCGCGACGCGGGGGGCGAGGCGGGAGGCGAGGACGACAGGTGGCCCGAGCTGGCGCTGGGGGAGTTGACGTAGAGAGAGGGGGTTTCGTTTTTTGTTTCTTTGTTTTGTCAACACAACTCTCCGGCCCGCGCCTTGTCTGTTTTCCACCCCGCCGGGCCGTGGGCGTACACACGGGCACAGGAAAAAAAGGGGTGAAAAAAGTTCCCCCACCAATCATTTTCTCTCACCGCCGCCCCCACAGCATCGGATTGCTCCCCTGCTGCCCCCCCTGCTGCTGCTGCTCCTGCTGCCCGGGCGCAGCGTAGCCCGTGCCCGAGTAGTAGGCCACCGCCCCGTGCGCGGGAGCGGCGGGCGCGCCCCACGCGACGGGCGGGGGGCCGCCCCCGCCTCCACCCCAGGCAGCCGAGTAAGGAGAAGGGGCGTACCCTGGGGGTGGCGCGTGCGGCTGCGGCGGCGGCGCGCCCGGGGCCACGCCATAGTAGGACGCAGCCGACGGTTGGGGCGGCGGCGGGGGAGGCGGCTGCTGGTATCCGCCGCCACCCCCCAGGCTCAACCCGCCAAACGCGGCCGCCGCGCCACCCGCCCCCCCCGCGTCGCAACGCCTCCACCGCGTCATCCTTCTCCAGCGCGCGCGCCGTCACGTAGTCCGCCGCCTGGGACGACAGCACGGCCAACGCTTCCCTCAGGGAGGCGTAGAAGCGGACGCCCTCCCCCAGGTTGTCGCGCAGCTCTCTGTAGGTTTCGCACTTGCCACGCGTGGCCGACGCGGCGGCGTCACACTCTGCCCGCCACGCGTCCAGCCCGTACGCCCTTTTATAGGCCGCCTGCGCGCCATCAATGGTGGCCATCAACTCGGCCTGCTTGGCCAGGGAGTCGTGCACCCGGGCGACGAGAGGGTCGTACTTCTTCAGTTCCGTCGCAAACAACGCGTCCGCGGGCGCCCCCGCCAACAACTTGGGCAGCGGGTTGTCGCGGCTCCTCTCCGCGCGCAGCGCGTCCTCGATGGCCGCCCTCTCCGCCGCCAGCGCGTCCACCGCGGCCAGGGCGGAGCGCAGGGAGGTGGCGGCGGCGGCGGGGTCGTCGCCGCCGAGAGTGGACAGGAGGGGGGGCGTCAGTTTGGGCAGCGCCGCGGCCGCGGCCGCAGGCGTCAGCGCAGCAAACGCGGCCGCGTTGTCTTTCAACCGAGCCGCCAGCCGGGCATCTGACTCGCCCGCGGCCGCCAGGTTGGCAGCGTAGCCGGCCGCCTTTTCGCGCAGCGGGGCGGCCGCGGTCGCAGAGGGCGGGCGCGTCCACGCGCCGCCGTGGCGCGACCGCGCGGCGTCATCGTCGCGCGCCTCCCGCTCCAGTTCGCCCTGGATGCGCCTCAAGTCGGCCTCTGCAGACGCGCGGGCGGCTTGGATGGAGGCGACGGCGTCCTGGAGGGCGCGCGCGCCGCCCGCGTCGGCGACGGCGTCAAGGTCTGCCCGCAGCGCGGGGGGCAGGGCCGCCACGGCGCCTGCAGAACCCCCATCCAACGGCGCCAAACAATCAGGCAGGTCCCACTCGCGCAGCCTCAGCCGGGCTTCATCAGAGGCGGCGTCCAGGGAGGAGGCGGCCTCGCGCACCAGGTCGTCGACGCGGGCGGTGTACTGGGAGAGGGCTTTGGCGGAGGTGTCGGGGACGACGCCGGCAAACAGGCCGCCCGCTGCGTCTGCGGCAGCGGCGTCCAGGTCGGGGGGGGGGGTGGACTTGACGAGGAGGGCGGGGGCAATGGCATCCAAGTCGGAAGCGGGGGGCACACGCTGCAGGTAGACAGTCGCGTTCTCCCTCTCCGCTTTGGCCAGGGCCGTCCCCAGCCTGCCTTCCAACCCCGCCAACGCGTCCGCCAGTTCGCGGGCGCACGCTTTGGCGGCGGCTTTGGCGGGGGCCAGCCTGGCTTGAGCGTCGCGCAGGCGGGAGATCTCGGGGGCGACATCGTCGCTCGCGTGCAGGGCAGCCGCGGCAGCCGCACCCGCTTCCCCCACGTACACGCCCGCTTTGACGGCAGCGTGCGTGCCCCACGACTTGTCAAAGTGGGAGGCGAGGGGGGGCGTGGCCAAGGCTGTCCCCACGTCGCTGTACAAGTCGGCAGCCGCGGCAGCCAACCGCGCCAGCACGGCGGGCTGCTTGCCATCCAGCCTCGCTTTTTCGTACGTCAGTTCCTGGGCTTGGGCCAGGCACAGCTTCTCCAGCATGGAGGCACACTCCGGAGTGACATCCACAGGGCGCAGCTGGGGGGGCAGTTTGAGGGCAGGCCCCTCGCGCAGCGCGGCAAACGCGCCCGCCGCGTCTTGAAACTTTTTGGCAGCATCTTTGAGGCCAGCATCCGTCGCCCGATCAGCCGCCAACGCAGACTGGGTCAGCGTCGCCCCCAGGTTGAACAACACGGCCGCTTTTTCCAGGTGGATGGAGGGGGCGCCCGCTTTCTTGCCCGACCGAAACGCGTCGCCCCACGTGAATGTCAACGCCACCGAGTCGCTCCCCTCCCCCACCGGGAACCGGGTCTCCATGGCGCACAGGGCGCGGTAGTAGGCGGTGAGTGCGGAGCGGGCGTCATCCAGGGAGCCACCGCCAGCCGTCGCGTCGACGCGGAGAGAGGCAAGGGTGGCAAGGTCGTCCCCCAGGTCTGCCACAGCCGACGGAGGAAAGGCAGACGCGGCGTACCGGGTGATGGGCCCCTTGAAGTCGATGGGGTCGGGCTTCTTGCAGTGGACGGCCAGCAGGAAGGTGGCGGGGGAGGGGGGTGAAGGCGGAGGGGCCGACATTGCGGGTGTCCGCACGGGTCTGCCCGTTTGCTGAAAAGCGTTGCGAGTGTGTGCGGGAGGCACGGCGCTGCACACACACGGAGCACACGAGTGCGTACGATGCGAGCACACGGGCGTGTGTGCGGGAGCGGAAAGCGGCGCGCGCGCGCGGGAGGGAAGGGAGAGAGAAGGGATGGAAAAGAACGTGCAGAGTGCGTGACGACAAACAGAAACTTGCCCGCTTTCTAGCCGTGCATGCGTGCAACCGCCTCCCACCTCCTGGCCGCGCCGGGGGACTACGTCCTGGCGGTGGCCACACATGCCGAGCGCACTGTAGCCTCCACGTCTGCAGGGGATGTCGCCGTGTACGACGCCCACTTGACGCGGCTGGGCGGCGGCCTGCACGCTCCCCGCGCAGCAGTCACCAGCGTCGCCCTGCTCGACGACACCGCCACCGCGCTGAGTGCGGGAGCTGATGGCACGGTGTGTGTGTGGGACGGGCGCACGCCGGGCGGGCCTGTGGCCCGGCTGGCGAGTGGCGCGGCCGGTCCCTTGAACTGTGTCTCCGCCCTCTCCGCCGGCCGCGTGGCTTCGGGCGGAGACGGCTGCGTGTGCGTGTGGGACACACGCGCAGGTGGCAAACCGGTGGCTGCTTTTACGGACACGCACGATGGCGACGTGACGACTGTGGTTGCTTCGCAGTCCTCTGCCGACGCGTTCCTGTCCGCCGGTGTCGACGGCGCCCTCGTCCTGTGGTCCACCGCGAGCAGCCTGGAAGAAGAAGACGCGTTCATGGCCACCCTGAACGTCAACGTCAGCGTGGCCGGGGCGGGGTGGTGCGCCGACGGGCGCCGCGCGTGGGCGACGACGGGCGTCGAGGGCGTGGTTCTGTGGGACGCTGCCGCGGCAGCCGATGAAGGCGCGCCCGGTGGCGCCGGCCCCGACGCTGACCTGGAGGACGTGCGCCCTGGTGCTGCGGGCGTGGGGGCGCTGTGTGACTATGTGGTGGGGTGTGTGGATGGTGGCAGCGCGCCGTTCGCGGTCGCTGTCGGCGACCACGCCGGCTGCATCGCCTTGCTGCCCCTGGTGGCGGGAGGAGGGTGTGCGTCGCTGGGCCCCCCCTGGCCATGCTGGCGGGCGGCCACACCGCGACTGTGCGTGCGCTGGCGGCTGCGGGGGGCCGCACCATCATCACGGGTGGCGAGGACGGGCGCGTGGTGGCGTGGGCGGCGGGGGGCGGCCCCGCCGCGCCACCCCCCGCCACGCCCGCCACCCACCTGGACAAAAAGAGGCGGCACTGCTGATTTTTTTGTTTGTGTTTTTTGTTTTGTCGGCGCGCTTTTTGTTTCTCTCGAGTGCACACACTCTCGCCTCCCCTCCCCTCCCCTCCTCACGCTTCACACGCGCCAAACACCACCTCCACGCTGGCCGCCGTCTCCGCGTCCGACACGCGCAGCGGCGTGAGGGCGCCGGGGGAGGCAGTGTCAGCCACTGCCGACGCCTTCATCGCGCCCGCCGACAGCGGGACGACGCCCGACCCTCCGTCGCGCCCCACGGTCACGCTGCGCGGCGCGCCGAGGCGCAGCCCCAGCGCGGTCGCTGCCTCGCGTGCGGTCGTGGTGGCGTCAGCTGCCGCCAGGGCACGCGCGGCAGAGGCAGCAGACGCGGAGGCAGCCCGCGACAGTTTGAACTGGAGGCCCGAGACAGAGGCGGCGTCACCGCCGGCCGCCAGCGCGGCGTCGACCGCAGCCGCGGCGGCGGACGCGAGGGCGGCGGTGTCGGTGGCGTTGTCCCCAGCCCCCGTCGACGCGTTCACGGTGATGGTCAGCCCGGCATTAAACTTGTAGCTGGTGACGCGGGGCGCTTCCCCCTCCTTGGGGCGCGCCGACACGGGCTGCAGGTTTAAAAACGCGGTTTTGATGGGGGCGCCCGGCGCGGCGCGCTCGAGGGCGATTTGAACGGCACCCAGCTTGTCGGCGCCGTCGCTGCGGGCTTCAGCGACGGTCGGCTTTTCAGAGGTGATGGTGAAGGTGAGCTGGGAGGTGTGGAGGGGGGAGAGTGTGAGAAGGGGCCCGCGCGCGCAAACCGTCAGCCCAGCTTCTCAACACACCTCCACACCCCTCCCCTCCCCCAACCCACCACAGCTTCATCTGGCGCCCGCGCGTCCCGCCCCATGCCCACCGCGGACACGTTGGCGGTGGAGCAGGCTTTGGTGTAGAGGGGGGCAGGGGCTGGGGCGGCTGAGGTGGCTGGGGCGGCTGAGGCCGCGGCGGACGGTGCGCCGTCCGCCGCGGCGGAGGCCAGGGTGGCCGCCAGGGCGAGGAACGCGAGGCATGAGAATGTGGTGGAAGGCATGGTGGTTGAGAAGAGGGTTGTGTGTGGTGTGGGTGCGGAAAAGCGTGCTGTGTTGTGTGAGGAGCAAGGTGTGAAAAAACAAAAAAAATCGACGCCAATCATTTTTACACGTGGCGCGTTTTCACGCGCTGCCGTCCGTGGGGCACGGAATGTCCACCCCCGCCTCATCCACGCACGGCCAGCTGGTGCGCACGGTGAAGCCGCCACTGCAGACCAGCACGTCGGCCGCCACCTCGACCAGGTCAAACAGGCTGGAGGGGCGGCCTCCACCCTCGCTCGACAGTTCGGAGAGTGCGTCGTCGTCCGGTCCGGGGGCGACCTGGCCCCGCCGCTCGGGAGCAAAGGCTTGCAATGGGCCGAGCGTGACTCCTAAGTCTCCAGCATAACGCAGCAGGTTAGAAAGCATGTCTTGAACAGCCCGCTCGCGCGCCTCCTCAAACATCCGGTCGATCGCTTCTCGCGACAGTTCATAAAACGCGCCCGCCGCCCGAAACGACCCGTTGCGCCCCACCCCCACCGCCGCCTCCAGGGCGCGCGAGTAGCCATCTTCCAGCATGGACGGGTCGGGGGTGCGCAGTTCGGCTCGGACTTCGACCAGGAAGGCGGCTTTGTCCAGGTTGTCGCCTTCAGCCACGGGCAGCGCGAATTTAATGGGTGACAGGTCGACTGTTGCCGTCGAGGGAGGGGTACCACCGAAGAGGGTGGTGCCGGAGAGGGAGAAGCCGGCTTCAGACAGGGCGACAACCACCGCGTCCGACGCGGCGACGCCCACACGAGCCGCTCTTTCACGCGACGTCGCGGAAAAAGCTAGTGTCACACGGCCGACGTCGGGGAGGGCAACCGCGACACCCACTCCACGCGAAGTCAGCGTCCCATTGTACAAGCAGTCAACATAGTCTTGGCGACGCCGCCTGACAACAGGCTGAAACTTTTCAAAGCCGCCGATGTAGGACGGGATGTAGGTGAAACCGGTGCCGTTGTGCGTGGTGTCGTTGTTGGCGATCAGGCGGCGGTCGGGCGGTTGGCCGGGCTGGGCGAGCGCGCAGTCTGCGGCCAACAGCAGCAGCTCCAGCGCCAGTCGTGGCCGCGACGGCATCAGGTGGGTGTCGGCGGCCAGGAGGAAGGTTTTCGCAGAGTGGCGTTTTTCCCTCGGGCACAAGGTGCGTGGTCGTTTTTTTCTCCGTCGAATTGGACGTCTTCCCACCCTCTCCTTTTTCGCGTGCCACACGTCTCCCTCCCCTCACACACCCACACCCACCCACCCACACCCACCCACCCACCCACCCACACACCCACCCACACACCCACACACACCCACACACCCACACACACCCACACACCCACACACACCCACACACCCACCCACACCCACACCCACACCCACACCCACACCCACACCCACACCCACACCCACACCCACACCCACACCCACACCCACACCCACACCCACACCCACACCCACACCCACACACCCACACCCACACCCACACACCCACCCACCCCCCCCCCCCCCCCCCCCCCCCCCACACACACACACACACACACACACACACACACACATGCCGCTGACCCCGGGCGACGCCGCCCTGCTGGGGGGCGGCATGCTGGCTGCGGGCGCGGCCACCTTTTTCTACAAGCGCAAGCAGACGCTGCCGTTCAAAGTGAGTGGCGGAGTGGGGTTGGTGTGCGTGTGCGTGTGTGTGTGTTGTTTGAAAACAGGCGGTGCTGGTTGTTGGTCGACGTCGATTCTTTTAACCACCACCACACCCTCCCTCTCCTCCCCCCCCCCTCAGCTGGCCTATTTCGTGGCCTGGCCCACCCTGGGCTCCGCCATCATCCTGGTGGGCATGCCCAGCGACGACAAGCTCAAGCGCGACCTGCAGCGGCCGCCGGGTGAGCTGGCGGCGGCGGCGGCCAACGCGCGCGCGGCGGCAGCAGCCGCCGCCAACGCGGGCAGGAAGGAGTGAGTGAGTGAGAGGAGGGGGTGAGTGTAAAACTGTTTGGTAAAACGGAAGAAGATGAAAAACAGGCGGGAGGCTTACAAAAGGAAAAAGGAAAGAAAGAAAAAACAGGAAACGCGCTCTCGCGCGCCAGCCGCGACGTTGGACGCTCGCCGCCGCCGCCACACCTTCACCGGTACAGCGCCTCACTCCTCAGATTAGCAGCAATCTCGGGCTCCCACCTGTCCCCGTTGTCCAGCAGCTTCTGCTTGTCGTACAGCAACTCCTCCCGCGTCTCCGTGCAAAACTCAAAGTTGGGACCCTCCACAATTGCGTCCACCGGGCACGCCTCCTGGCAGAAGCCGCAGTAGATACACTTTGTCATGTCGATGTCGTAGCGCGTGGTGCGCCTAGACCCATCCTCCCGCTCCTCAGCTTCGATCGTGATCGCCTGCGCAGGGCAGATCGCTTCGCACAGCTTGCACGCGATGCAGCGCTCCTCGCCCGTGGGGTAGCGGCGCAGGGCGTGCTCCCCCCGGAAGCGGGGGGAAAGGGGGCCCTTTTCGAAAGGGTAGTTGATCTGGGGGCGTGGGAAGAGGTGAGTGGTGGTGGGGTTGCACACAACTTCGAGACTCCTCCTCCTTCCCTCCTCTCCACACACAGCACTCACCGTCGCCTTCTTCTCGAAGAAGGCGCGCAGGGTCAGCGACATGCCGCGCCACAGCTCGGTCAGGAAGAGGGTTTGGGCCGACTCGTCGAGGACTGAGGAAGAGAGGGTGGGTCGAGAGGGTGTGAGCGGAGAATCGGTCCGCCACCGCGGCCCCCTCTCTCCCTCCAAACTCTGCTCTCCACACCACACACTCACCGGCCGCCATATCCTTGGGCTCGTCGCGCTGGGAGAAGGCGTGCGACACGACCTTGGTCTCTGTGTGAGGGGGAGAGGGGAGACGGTGACAGGGAGGCGCAATGCGCGCGGCGGCGCGGGGAAAAAAAACGTGGCGCGGCGTTCTCCGCATACTCGCCATCCACTCCTGCCCCCCCGATGGACGGCGAGTGAGCACGGGTGCACACACGGGCGGCAGTGGAAGGACGGCAGGCGCGGGGCAGCACACACGCCACACCCTGCCCTTTGCAACAACGCACCGCTCTTGTTGCCGCCGCTGCCGGCCGCCAGGCCGCGCGCATCGGCCGCGGCCAAGCGGTCGACCGCGCGGCGAGACGCGGCACGCAGCATGGGGTGGGAGAAGGGGGGGGAGGAAGTGGCGGGAGAGAGAGAGAGGGAAAGTGCAGAGGAGAGAGAGAGGGCTATGTATTTTTCTTCGTCTCTACGCTCGCTCTCCGTGTGTTGAACTCAAAATAGCAGTGCGGGGTTGACAAAGGGTTGGGGGAAACATGCAGCGCACAGAGAGGGGGTGTAAACCCCTCGCGCGCGGACAAGAGGCAACACGCACAACAAAAGCAGTCGGGGATGGTGGGGGCGCGGCGCGCCGGCGCGCGGTCGGCAAAACGAGAAACTGACACGCACACACACGACCCTCTCCCGCCCGCGTGGGCATGCACCCCTTTTTGCGCGTCAAGCTTTTTGCGTGCCCCGTGGCGCGGACACAAAAGGGGGGAAACGGCATTGTTTAATGGGGAAAAACAGAACACACAAAAAAAGGGGGGGGCTCGGTTGCTTAAGAAAAAAGGTGGGGGTCGAAACAGGGACGACGCGCGGGACATTGCGTTCGTTTAAAATGGGACAGTGTGAGTACAGATTACTAGAATAATACCTCGGAGGGGGGGGGAGGTGGGGGGGGGGGCAGTACAGTTGGTGGTGGTGCTGCGGGGCGTGGTGGCGGGGGGGGAAGGGAAAGAAGAAACCAGGGGAGGAGGGCAGCAGGCCCTCCGCCCCAGTTGGTAACCCCCCGCACACACACACACACACACACACACGCACGCACGACCAGGGTTCTGGGAGTCACGCACAAAAGCAGGGAACAGGGGGAAAACAGGCAAAATGGTTAAAAAAGCAGGATCGACAACTTTGTTTTTTTTTTTTTTGGGGGGGAGTTTTTTTGTTTTGGGGGAACGAAAATCCAACCAAGCCTACCTTGAACTTATTGCGGTCCAAGGAACTAGTGTGGAGTGCCACGGTGCGCCGAGCATCAGCGCGCGTGGTGGTAGGGGGGTTGGGAGTGAGTAAGTGTGGTGGTTGCGTGGCCGGGAGCTGGGGGTGGTGTTTGAATTTTCTCCCACCCCTCATGCCCTCGCCGCGGCGGGCGCCACGCCCTCCTCACACCCGGGCGACGTGCGCCCCCCGGGCGTCAACCCCAGCGCAGGCGTGGGGGAGGGGCGGCGGTGGCCGTCGGCAGTCAGTGCGCGCGCGCGCGCGCGGCCGCGCCCTCCCTTTCGACGGGGCACCACTCCCACCGCCCGCCCGGCTTGGGGCCGGACGCGACGTCAAAATCCCAGCGCGCGGCAAAGGAGGCGGTGGCGTCCTGTGTGGGTGATGTGTGAGGGTAACGTTTTTTTGGGGCCCACACGGAGGACAAAAAAGGGGCTCGCAAGCGGAAAAAAGGGCGCGTGGGTGTCGGGGGCTTCGTGGCATCGAGCGCCCCCCCCCCCCTAGCGCGCGCCTTGGCACGCCGCCGCGCCCCTCCCCACCCCCCAACGAGCGATTGCACGATTGCACCCCGCTCGTGCGCGGGGGGCGTGCCGACAGGCGAGCCCCAAAAGGCCTCGCATCAGGCCACCCCCGCGCGCGCGACGACGAAGACGACGCGTCGCCCTCCTCTCTCCACACTCACCTCGTCTCCACACGCGGCCCCGCCGTCTCCATCCTCCGACCGGGCGCGCCGAGCAAACGGCAGGGCTCGAGCCACGGGGGAGGAGGCGACGGGGGAGACGGCAACAGCGCGGCGCGCGGTCGTGCGCAGGGGAGGGGGCGGCAGAATGGGCCACGCTGTGGCGGGCGCGGGCGGCTCGCTGGGGGGTGGACAGCACGCGCGCCGCCCGTCGTCGGTTTCCATGGAGCTTGCGCGATGGTTGGCGTCAAGAATCCGGCGAGGAGAGGGGGGTAATCCGGCTGCCAAAGTGCAGGCAAACCCTGGGCGAAGGGGCCGACGTAGGCGAGGGGCGGGTATAAATGCAAGGTCGGGGTGTCGGCACGCGTGCGTGCCACCCGCGGCAGAAGGGGCGAGAGTTTGTTGTCGGCCGCGAGGGCGGCGAGGGCGGGAGGGGCAACACGCCGGTGTGTTGCACAAGGGGGCGGGAGAGTGAAATCGCGATTTCAAAGCCGCGATTTCGGCGAACGTTCAGTGACGCCTCGTCGCTGCCACTCTCTTTTTGGCGGGAAACCCACACGTCACCACGCCCTGCGGCGCTGTCACGCTTCTGGGCGGCGATCCACCCTTTCTTCTCCCACCAATCAAACAAAGATGTGTTTTTTTTGTTTTCATGAGCGTTTGTTTGTGTGCAGAAAGATCACCCCCCCCACAAAACCCCAATGATTCACACGCCCCCACCCCCCACCCCATCATCCATCCACAGCCGCGCCGTGGCATCCCCCGGCCCCCCCGCCGTCGCCAGGGCGGGCAGGGTGGGGTGGACGGCGACTCCCAGCACGGGGCCTGTGTGGCCAGTGGCAGCATCCCCCCCCGGGAGTGTCGACACGACTTTGCGACTGTTGGCGTCCCACAGCGTCACAGAACCGTCGTCACCGCCCGCCACGATGTAGTGTGCACGATGCCCACCAAAGGCGGGGGAGCGATCGTAGGACAGCACAGCGGGCGCGGAGCAGAAGGCGCCCGCCGCGTGGCCTCTATAACTTTTAAGGGGCAACCCTCTGTCCCCATCCCACAGGCGCACGCGACCATCCAGTGAGGCGGTGACGACCAGGGCGCCGTTGCGCGTAAACGTGGCCCCGCCCACAGGGGGAGGCGACGGCGATGGCGGCACCAGCGTTTTCAGGCAGCGCCCGCTGTCGGCACACCAGACGCGTGCCAGTCCATCGAATGATGCAGTGAGCAACCTCTTGCCCCCCGCGTCAAACGCCAGCGCAGTCACTGGGTCCGAGTGAGCGGGCAGGGTGCGCAAGCAGGCGCCCGTGCGCCCGCACCACAGTTTCACGGTTTCGTCGAATGACGCGGTGGCGACGATGGCGGATCGAGGCGAAAAGGCGACCCCAAACACATAGTGCGAGTGGCCTGTCAGTGTGCGCAAACAGGCCCCTGTGCCTGCATCCCACAGGCGGGCGGTGCCGTCGTCGGAGGTGGTGGCCAGTGCGCGCCCGTCGGGGGAAAAGGCAACAGCGTTCACACCCTCGGCGTGCCCGGTCAGCGTGGTGGCCGTCTCCCCCCGCCACACGCGAGCCGTCGCATCCCCTGAACCTGTGGCCACCAGGGCGCCGTCGGTGGGGGACCAGTCGACGGACGTGACGCCGCGCGTGTGGCCGGTGAGCGTGCGGTAGCAGCGCAGGGAGGGGGGGGTGGAGGTGGACACCATGATGCAAGTGAGGAGTGTGTGCGTGTAGGTGCGTGTGTGTGCGCGCGCGAGGTCCGCAGGGCGGGCGCGGGGTGGGGAAGGAGGGGAGCGACCCCAATGTGGGGGGACGGGGTCGGCTCGATCGCGGCGCCTGCTGTGGTGCCGCGGAGCGTGTGCGGATGGGCGGGGTGGTGAGCGTGTGCCAGACACCAGGGACACGGGGTGGTGGCCGCCGCGTGTGACTGCGCCCGGGGGCGACGCGCGGGGCAAACGAGAGCGCGCGGTTAAAGAGAGAGTGAGAGCCCGCCAGATTTCGACTTCGAGTGAAGACAGTCTTGAACACCGAGTTCGCGCGCGGGCAGACGCCCTCTCCCTCGCGCCCGTCGCCGCACTCGCGCCCCTCTCTCTCGCACGAGCCCACCACACACTCTCGGCCAGCATCGGCCGCCGTGTGACGGGGTTGCGCGACGCACTCCGTGGGCAGTCGCGACTGCTCGCATCGCGCGCTGCAGGAAACGCTCGCGCACACACTCGCGCCCCTCCCCAGTAATGTGGAGCGCCGCTGATCGGGGGCCGGCGGCAGCTCTGCTGGATCGGTCCGCGGTGGGAGGCGCAGGTGAGAGCAGGAGATGGAGAGAGGGGTGGGAGCGCGAAAACCTGCGCGCTCGAAAGCGTTTTTTTTTCGTCCAGACGCTCTCACACCCTTCCCTCTCACCCACCCTCCAGCACCACGCCCCTACCTCACTCACCTGACCTCCGACCCGCCCTCCACCTCCTCCCCCTCCCTCGGCGGCGCCATCACCGTCGACGCCGACGGCGCCCCCGCCCCCGCCTTCGCCCTGGCCTACAACGCGGTCTACTGCGGCACCCGCCTGCTGGCGGTGGCAGGGGAGGATGGCTACGTGTCCATCGTGGACACGGGGGCGGCGCTGCCCCGTAACCTGTGCTATGGTGGGGGTGGAGGTGGTGACACCACAGCCCCCACCCCGCGCGCCCAGTGGCTGTGCCACGACAACGCCGTCTTCGACGTCGCCTGGACGCGGGGCGACACTCGGCTGCTGACCGGGTCGGGCGACGCCAGCGTGGGTGTGTGGGACACGCTGGACGCGGCGCGCGTGGCGAGAGCCAAAGGGCACGCAGGCTCTGTGAAAGCGGTGGCCCCACACCCTGCCACACCCTCCCTCTTCGCCAGTGGGGGGCGGGATGGCGCTCTGCTGCTGTGGGATGCGCGGGTTGGAGGGAGCAGTGGCAGCGATTTGGCCCCGACTGCGCGGGTTGACGACGCGCACGGCGCGTTGCCGCGCGGCGGGCGGCGCAGGGGCGCCCCTCCCCCCCCTCACTCCGTCACCGCAGTCACCTGGTTGCCGTGTTCAGGTGGCGACCACCTGATCGCGTCGGGTGGCGCCGACGGCGCGGTGCGGTGCTGGGACGTGCGCGCGCTGCGCCCGAGGCGCCCGGGCAGTGCTGCCGCTTCGACCACCACCACCGCCCTCCATCCAGTGGCCGAAATCTGGCCCCTGGCTCCCCGCGCCGCGGGCGTGTGCGGCCTGGCGGTGCACGCTCCCACGGGGAGCCTGGCCGCCGTGCTGGCGGGGGCGGGGGTGGCGTTGCTGCACGCGTCGCTCGCAGGCCCGGCTGTTGTGCTCCCTCTCGAAAATGACGCACCTGCTGCCGCCGCCGCCGCTGGCGCCCCCTCCTCCTTCTACGTCAAGGCCACATTCTCGGGGGATGGAGACGCCCTGGTGACGGGGGGTGGGGACGGCGTGGCACGGGTGTGGCGGTTGGGGCGCGGCGGGGCCTCAGGGCCCGCCGCGCGGCTCACAGGCCACTCGGCCGAAGTCACCGCGGTCGCGTGGTGCCCCTCCGACCCGAGGGAAATCGTGACCGCATCAGACGACGCCACCGTGCGCGTGTGGCGGGTGGGGGCGGGTGGGCCGCCGTCGCCGCAGCGCAAGGCGCCGCCGCGGCGGTGCTGGCGCGCCGAGCGCGCGCGCCACGACCCGCCGCTGCGCTTGGTGCAGGCCGCGGCGCCACCGCTGCCACCGCCATCCGTCACGCCTTCCCTGCCGTCATCCCGCGCACGCACCCCGCTGGCGCCTCTGGCGGGGGTGGCCACCCCCGCGCAAACAGGAGTCGGCCGCAGCGCGGCTGCCACCACAGCCTCAGCCGTGCCGCCGCCGCCGTCGACGCGGCGGGTGCGCATGGCGCAACGGTCTCTGTTTGAGTTTCTGGGGCCTGCCGCCGCGGCGGCGGCGCGCAGCGCGTCGCAGAGGCTGGCAGCGGCCGCGGGCGACGAACACGCGGGGGCAGAGGGCAAACCGTCCGACGCGTCGCAGGATGGGCGCGAGGAGGGGGTGGCCATGGCGACGTGACCAGTGTTTTGTGATTTTGGTGCGGTCAAGTGTTGATGTTTTTAAAATGAAAGAATGCTGGTGCTGCGGAAAACAGAAACGAAACAAAAACAAATCACGCGCCGCCGCGCTCGATCGCCGTCAGCAGCGAGGCATAGCCGCCGGGGCCACTACCACTCGCCTGCTCTCTCGGCTTGGCCGTGTCTGGTGCCTCTTCCTCCGCTGGCGCCTCCAGCCCCAGGGCGGCGCACACGGCCGCGCGCGCGCGCACCGCCTCGCCGCGGTCGCCGTCCCACGCTGTTGCAGCCACTAAGTCTCCCGCAGCAGCCACGCCTTCTGCTTCCCCAACACAGTCCACCCCCACCACCAGACGCACCGCCAACGCTTCCGCGGCGGCGCGCCGGGTGGCGGGGAACGCGTGTGCGGTGAGCAGCACGAGACTGCGCAGCGCGCGCGTCGCGGCAGCGTGGGAGCCGGCGCCCGCCAGCGCGGCCAGCGCGCCCGCCGCGGTGCACAGGCGGGCGGGGTCTCGGGATCCGCGTGCAGTGGAGAGGGTGAGGGTTAACACGCGGTCGGCGAGGGCGGGCGAGGCTGCGAGCGCGGCCGTGCCCGCGTCGGTCGAGGCAACGACATCGACCGCCCTCAGAAACGGGGTCAACAAGCGTGCATCGCGGGGCGGGGCTAAGACCGTCTCCCACGCATCCGCCAGCCAGGCTACTAAAGCGTCCCCGCCAGCTGTGTCGACAGCAGCCGTGAACGCGCGCTCGGCTGCCAGCGCGAGCGGACCATCCAGCCCACCCACACAGGCCGCCAGCCCGGTGACAGCGGCGGGGGCGAGGGCGGGAGTGACGGCCAGGCAGCGCGCCAGGGCCAGGGCGGCATCGTCGGACGAGGTGTGAGGGGACGTGGTGGCGTTGGTGGGAGCGGCAGCAGCGCGCGTGTCGGCAAGAGCGGGCGCCAACGCAGACCGCTCAGGCACGCCCTCCACCCCCGCCTCCAGCAGAGTCTCTAAGCCGTGCCTGCCAACGGCACGCAGCATGGCCGACCGTTCACACGCCAGACGGACGAGGCAGGTGACGACGGTGGGGGCCAGGTCGGAGGCACCAGGGTCGCGAGTGGCTGCGGCCGCCGCCAACGTCGTCACCACACCCTCGGCCGCGGGCGCGCGCACCCAGGCCCCCACGTCCCCCCTCCTGTCGGTGGCGTAGTCGGCGCACGCGGGCAGCAGGGCGTGAATGACGAGGCGGCGTGTGGTGGCGGCGTCGGCGATGTGTGGCGCGATCGTACCGCACACGCCCGCGAGCGCGGCAGCTGCCGCTGCACGTGCCTCGGCGTCGCGCCCAGCGGCGGCCACCTCCAGCCCACACCCGGCGCACAGGACGGCCAGCACGGTGTCTGCGTGAGGCACCAGCAGGCGAGCCGGCAGCTCCCCCAGGGCGGCCGCCGCGCCGCGCCGCGGTTCGGGCGGCGTCGTGGCAGAGGCTGTGTGGCCGTTGGCCACTGTCGCTGCATAAATGCGCGCCGCGTCCGACGGCACGCCGCCACCGTCGGGGCGGCGGGCCAGGGCGCCCAGGGCCACAGCTGCTGCCTGGCGCACGGGGGCGGCGGGGTGGCGGACGCAGTCGTCTGCAGCAGCCGCGGCTGCAGCGGCTGCGGCAGGGGGCAGCGCACACCATGTGTCTGCCAGCGCGGCCACCAACTGCATCAACGCGTGGCGCACCGCCTCTCCGCCGCGGCCGCGGACCGCGGTCTTCCAGGTGAGTGGCAGGGCTGCGGTGGCGGCGGCGGCGGCGGGGCCCAGGTCGCGTTGTGCGCGCACAAGGGCCGCGAGCGACGCGAACGCGCCGTGGCGAGTGTCACCGTCTGCAGACGCGGCCGCTTGCACCAGCTTGGACGCCGCGCCCGCCGCCTCACCCTTTGCTGTTGCCACCCCTGTGACCGCCGCCAACGCGTCGGCAGCCGTGTCTCGTGTCGCGCGGTCCCAGTGAGCGGCTTTGGTGACAAAGCAGGAAACCAAAGCACGCGCGTATTCCGCGTTCAACTCTGCCACCGCCACCGCGGCCCCCGTGTACGCGCCCCGCCGCGTGGCCAGCGCGTAAAAGTCGGCGGCTGCGGTGGCGGCCAGCCCCGCGGGGAAGGCGCCTGTGCGGCCGACGCCTTCCTGGAAGGCGGCAGCCGCGGCGCGGCGACAGTTGACGTCGCGGTCGGAGCAGGCAGCAGCGATCAGGGTGGGGCCGATGGGGGCCAGCGCTGCGGCGGCAGCTGCCCGAGAGCGACACCTTGCCAACGCCCACGCCACGTAGGCGCCCGCGTCGCGCACGTGGGCGCCGACGGAGGCTGACCCGCGGCAAACATCATAGACCAGGGCCGATGCTGCCGCTGCAGCAGCAGCACCGTACTCATCCGCCGGCACACACCCCGCCCGCAACAGCCCTGCCAACGCCAAACAGCCGCCATGCCAGGCGGCATCCGATTCGGAGGGGTGGAGCAGGGCGGTGGCGCCACGGCGCAGCGCGGCGGCCGCGGACGGCGCGCCGCGCGCGGCCAGGGCGGCGCCCAGCCTGGCGACGCCCTTGGCGGCGGCCAGGCGCACCGCGGTGTCGCGGTCGCGCAGGCAGGACAGAATGATGGCGGCGGCGGCGTTGGTGCGGGAGGAGGAGGAGGAGGAGGTTGAATCACTGTCAAGCAGTGCCAGCGCGACCCGTGTCGCGGCTTTGACGCCCGCCCGCCGGGTGGCCACGCCGTGGGCTCCAGCTTCCAGCAGGGGGGACAGAGCGTCCCAGGCAGCGGGCGCGACTGCAGCCGCGGCGGGGGGCGGCGCCCGCCCGAACAGCGCAACGAGTGCGGTCGCGGCGCCCAGGGCGTGCGTGTCGGCTGGACCCCCCGTGGCGGCCGCCGCCAGGGCGGGCTTGCACGCAGCCACCGCGCGTGGCAGCCGGTGGCACGCGTCGGGGCGGGCCAGCAGGGCGGCCAGGGCGGCCGCCGCCGCGTCGCGGTCGGGGCCTGGGGAGGGAAGGCAGGAGTGCGCGACCGCGGCCGCCGCCGCAGCCAGCGGGGGCCACGCGGGGTCCACGGCGTAGTCATCGTCAGCAACCGGCACCCGTCCATCCAGCAGCACCAAGGGAAACGGCAGCGTGGCCGCGTGCGCCAGCCAGGTGAGCATCACGGTGCGCGCGGGCCAGGCGGCGGGCAGGGCCGCGAGCGCGGCGCCAGTGGCGACGTGCGTGGCAGCAGCGCCATCGTCGCCGCCACCGGCCACACGCACACCCGTCACACCAGCCAGCAACAACACAATCGGCTCAAAATCGTCCACACTTGCAGGGAAAAACTTGGTCGCGGGCTTGCGCCCGCGCGCCGACACGCCGCGCCACAGGACACGGCCCAGCGCGGCCACGAGGGGGGCGTCGCCTGAAGATGATGCGGCCAACAAGGCGGCCGCCAGGGACGGCAGCAGGGTGGGCAGGTGGGCGTCCAGCAGGTGGGGGGCTTCCTGGTAGCGGTCGACCTGGGGGGGGGTGAGGAAGGAAACAAGGGGGTCGACATGAAATGGCATCACTGCGCCCGGTTCCCCTGCTCACCCGCCTTTCAACCATTTCCTTCCCACACTCACGATCTGGCCAAACCGGGGCTCAACCGCGTCCACGCTGGCCGCATCGCGCGCGGTCGACGCAGTCGCGGCCAGGGACGCCAACTCGTCGGCCTCAGCCACGGCGGCGTGGGACGCGCCACAGCCGCCGGGGAGGGAGGGTGTGTGTTTGACGGGGGGTGGAGGCAGGGCCGAGGCCGGTGGCGGCGCGGGGGAGGCACACATGATATCGGATTGTGCGGTGCGATGAGGGGGGAGCGTGCGCACACGCCACTCCCCGCTACACCGGGAGGCCCAAGGGCTGGACGTCTGTGAGTGGAGGAGACCACACACACACGCGCGCGCCAAGCCAAGCGCAGGGGAAGAGGAGAGCGGCAAAAACGAGAAGGAAAGTGTTTGTTTTTTGTTGTCGGGGGAAGAGCAAAAGTTTTTTTTTGCACCCTCCCTCTGCTCGCTGCGATCACACACCACTCTCATCCTTCAACTCTCTCATTCACTTGTTCAGCACGCCCGTCGTCTTGAGCGAGCCCGCCAGCCCGTCCAGCGCCCTCATGTCGGCGGGGTCGAACGGGACGGCGCGGCCGGACGGTCCGCCGCCGCCGCCGCCAAACAGGCCGCCCAGGAAGCCGCCTGATTGTTTGGCGGAGGGGGCGGCCAGGCCACCGTCCTCCAGGAAGGTGAAGGCAGCGCTGTGTGTTCGGGAGGGGGGGTTGATGTAAGGTGTTGGCGGTCCACAATCCTTCCACACCCCACCTCCCTCTCTCCCCAGACAACCACACTCACCGCCAGTCCGCCGGCAGCGCCGCAATGGGCGCCTCAAAGTGGCACGGAATGATGCGCTTGAAGTCCCAGGACGATGCCACGTCATCCACCCACGCGCGCGTCGCGGCGGCGGCATTGCCGTAGACCAGTTTGCGCAGCACGGGGGACACAATCATGCGGTCCGCAATGTTTGAGAACGAGCCATCAGGCCGGCCCAGGTCGCCAGGCACAAAGAACAGGATCTGCAGGGCCATGCGTTTCCAGCCGAGGGCGCGCCGTGCCGCCGCGTCGGTGGGCGGCGGCGGCGGCGGCGGCGCGCCGGGTGGCCCTGCCGAGAACGCGGCCACAGCGGCAGGCAGAGGGCCACCAGCTTCCTCCAGCGCAGCGTCTTCAACGACAGGGGGTGGAGTGCGGGGCACGCGCACGACAGCGTCCGTTACGAGAAGGGTGCGCGACTTTTTGTGGAAGAAGGCCACCTCTGAATAAGGCCCGATGCCGACCGACGACGCAAACGGTTTCCACTCAAACTCGTCGGCCCAGGGGGGGGACGCGTCCCCCGTCAGCACACCCGTGGGGAAGATGCCGAAAAACTGGACGGGCAGGTTGATGGGCCACGACCACTGGCGGGGCGCCACCCACGCTTGTGCATCGGGAAACGCCCTGCAAAAGGGGCCCATGAACACTTTGTGCTCATACGCAAACGTGGGCAACACAACGTGGGTGACGGGGGCGTTGAGCGCTTTCAGGGCGGCCACACACTCGCGCGTGGGCGCGATGGGGGCGTGCACCCACAGCCCCCCGTCAGCCAGCTTGATGACGGTCATGCGCACGTTGGTGGTGACGTTGGACATGCCTAGTGATTGGGGCTGCTCGAAGAGCCAGATCGAGTTTTTGTCCAGCTGAGGGGAAGAAGAGAATGGTTGGTTGCCGCCATCGTTTTGTGCCAGACCCTTCCCACACGCGTGCACACAGCCACCAACACCTCCTACCTCTGTCACCACCGTTTTGCGCTCAAAAAAGGGGCCCAACGGAAATGGAAACCCCGTGATGTTGACGTACGACCGCCCCGCCTTGGTGCCGCTCGCTTTGCCAGCGCTATCGCTCTTGCCGCCAGCCTTGCCGCCTGTCGCACTCTTGGCAGGGCGAGGCGCTGGGGCACGCGGTTTGGCGGCGCGGGTGGGGGTGGCCCGCGTCGACGCGCGGGCGGTGGTGGGGGGGGTGGGGCCGCGCATTGTGTCAGAATGCAACGTGTGGCTCACACACAGGCAGGCAGTCAAATTCAGGTCTTCACGGAGTCGGCTGCCTGAGGAGAAGGGGTGGAGGGAGGTTTCAGCGTCCAATCGCAAGTGCGCTGCCTGCGGTTGGTGGGGAGCGGTCCTGCCCTCCCCCACGCCCTCCACCGCGCATGGTGCGTGGCAGGCAGGCGTGCAATGCGCAAGGCACACGGCGTGTACACTCACCCGTGCGTTGGTCACGCTGGCGTTCACACCGCGCGTCCCCACCAAGCGAAAGAAAAGAACGGCGTTGTGGAGCAAAACCAGTTCGGCGCTGATTGCACGTCGGCGCTCGCCTCTTTTCTTCGGCGACGCCCATGGACGTCGCCCCAGCCACCAGCGCGTCCGCGCCGGTCGCCCCCCTGCTGGCGTCCGTGCCCGCGGGCGGCGTCTCCACCGGGCGGCTGCACTTTGCGACGGGCGTCGGCAACCGGTTGCTCGTGCTGCCGCTGGCGGAGCCGGGGGCGGGCAGTGGGGGCGACCCGCCCGCCGCGACCATGGTGCAGTGGTGAGTGAGGTGTAGAGAGTGTGAGAGAGAGAGGAGTGAGTGTTGGCGCGGCGGCGGTCCGCAAAAAATCGCGCGCAATGCCCATCGACGCTCCGTTTTCCTTCCCATCCACAGGCCCGTCCTCTCCCCCACTGAACGCCGCCTGGCCTACGACTCCCTCCCTCTCTATGAAGCCGCGGTGCGGCGGTCCCTAGGCGGCGGCCGCGGCGCGTCCTCAGCGGATGCGCGGAGGTACGCGGCCGATGTCGCTGCGTTGCTGGCTCCAGTCGAGGCGGGAGACCTTGACGCCGACCCTGACAACGATGACGGCCTGGCTTTGGAACGTGCCGCCTGGGAGTGGACGGCGTTGCTGTTCGTGGGCGGGCGGCGGCGCGACGGCGCGCTGGCACCCGACCTCTCGTCCTGGCTGGCCGCGCACGAGGACGTGCTGGTGGTGGATGCGCCCACGCTGGCAGGGGAAGCAGGGCGTCTCGCTTCCCTGGACGCGCCCGAAACTGATCCCGCGTTTTGGCCCACCGTCGCGCGCGCGGCCGCGGTCGGCGCGGCGGGCGTGGCTGTCGATCTGCTTGGCGCGCACTCTGCCTGGGCGGACGCGCTGGCGTCTGGTGCCGCTGTGGACGACCGCACCGCGGCCGCGCTGGCCGTGCTGGAGCCGGTCGGCCTGCTGCTGCGCCGGTGGCCGAGGTTGGGTGGGGATGCAGGGGGCGACGTCGCACAGGCTGCCTCCACCACAACTGCATCCGCCCCAGACGCCTACGCATCCATGTCCGAGTTCCAGGATGCGCGTCGCGCCTGGTTGAACGCGGTGCGCGCCCTGGCCGTGGATTGCGGGCTGTGGGCGCGCGCAGAGGCGGGTGATGGCGAGACTGCCGCTGGCTCGCGTGCCATTGTCTCACTGCTGTGTGGCGACGCCGCCGCTTTGGAGGCCGCTGCTGCACACTGGCCCGAACTGATGGTGGCCCGCGCCCTGCACGGCGGCGGCTCCGGCCCACGTGGCGCGGCCGAAGTGGCGCACGCGGCCACGCGCGCTGCCACCGACGCGCGCGCGGCCGACGCCGACCACCCGGCCGCCGCCGCCCGCGACCACGTGCTGCTGGGCGTGTCGGATGCCGCGGCACGGGGCGAGCCTGCGTCTGCCGCGGCCGCCCTGTCGTCCGCGTGCGGCGCGTGGTTGCAGGCGCACGCCGCGCCGCTGCTGGCTGTTGGTGCCGCCAAGCAAGCAGCAGGCCCCGGCTCCCTCCCACACGCCGAGTGGGTGGCGCTCGAGTATGCGGCTGCCCTGGCGGCGTCGCCCGCCACCCGGGCGGCGGCTGCCCGCGTGCTGGCACTGTGCCCGGGGGCGGGGCGCGCAGGGGCGGCTGCTCTGTTTGCTGCGTGGGGGGGGGGCGGCTGCTGCGGCTGTCGGCGATGACGGCCCCGCCGACGCCGCGGTGGCTGCGGCCGACGCCATCGGCCTTGACGACGCGGCACGCTCCATCGCGCGCTCCGCCGCTGCCTCCCACTGGCGGGCGGGGCGGCTGGGCGCGGCGGCCGCGTGGTGCGCACGCGCGCGCGACGGCGACCGCGGGAGTGTGGTCGCGGACGCATTAATCGACGCCCGCGTGCCGCTGGACGGCGCGGCTCCCTCTCTGACAGCCATGCTGACCGCCCCACGCACCACGCTGCCCCCCCGCCGCGGCGGGGTGGGGGCCGCGGTGGCGTTGTTGAACTGGGAACGGGCGTTGGCGGCCGCAAAGGGCGACGCGTCGGCAGCCGCTGCCGCAGCCACCGCAGCCGCTGCAGCTGTCCGCGCCTGCCCCGCGTCCATGGCCATCGACATTCTCTTCGCCGCGGTGCCCCTGCTGGAAGCGGGCGGCGTGCCCGAGAGCACGGTGGACGACGCGCTGGCCGCGCTGGCCGACGCGGAGGCGGATGTGGCTCGCGCGCAGCAGAAAGGTGGAACGCAGCCGGGCGAGGCGGATGCCGCCGCAGCTGAAACGTGCGCGGGCGCTGTGAGGCTGGCGTTGGCGCGCGCGTTGGCGCGAGCGTTTGTGGAGGGATAGAGAGGGGGATGCAAAATAATGAAAACTTTGATGTTTTTGAAAAGTTCCACCCGCCGCCGTTTTCACGCCCCCGTTGTCACACTACAGCCTTGTCTCCGCCGCCACTTTCATTCGCCATGGCTGGCGGCTTACCTGCCGCGACGGACGCCGCATCTGCCGCCGTCAACCATAAATGACGCACGTCCTCCGCAAGAGCGTTGGCGTACATGATCAGCGGAAGCCTACAAACGGCATTCTCCTGCTTTACACTGACAATTTCTATATTTATGAGCATGCTAGCCAGCGTAGAATGGATCAAAATGGTAAACCAACCACAAGCCGGCCACAAACACCACGGCAGCAGAGCCAGCCACGCCTGCAGCAGCCGTGACGTCAGCCGTGTGATCGCCAGCGGTTGGTTGGTGCCTCGAATGCGTTCGCACGTGCCCACAGCGTTGATGTACGTGTTTAGCTCGGTGGTGGCGGCTAACACCATTTCATGCGGCAGGGGTGATGATTTAATCAGAGCCTCCAGCACGCTCGCCGCAGCCGTGGGCGTGTGGTGCCCCGCCGTCACCAGCAACCAGTCGGCTTCAGCTGCGGTCAGTGCAGTGATCATGTCAGGCCGGGCCACATCGACGGCATGCCGCCGCAAGTGGTGACGCGCGACGAGCGGCAGTGCCGTCGTCCAGCGCGTAGCGATGGCGGCGGAGTCGCTGTCAACCACTAACCAGGCCGCCAGCAGCCTGGCCACGTTGCGGCAGGCATTAAAGATTTGGCCCCACGCGGCGCGCGCCTCCCACCAGCGCCCGTTGACAGTCTGGATGCGGTGCACCAGCATTAGGGCCAGCGCAAAAGACACCAGGTTGACGACGGCGATCGGAGCAGTGCCTGCTTTCCACGTGTCACCTGGCCAGGCGGGCGCTCCCCGAGGCACAAGGAGCTGAAAGTAGCAGCAGACAGCGACTGCATAAAGCAGTTGGATGCCAATGAGGATGCCCACCGGGGTTCTGAGCACTACGAGAAGGGTTCCGTCGGGCAGAAAGCGGCGCCACGACGACAGGTACTCCCACCGCTCAGGCGTGGCTGGCGCGTCTGAGAACAGGGCTACATCGATTTCGGCCTGCGTGCGCAGAAACAGGGACATGACGGTGGCTTGGCGCGCGTCAAACGTGAGCTTGGACGCGTGTGGCCAGCGGCGGCGTGGTTGTTGTGTGGTGGCGCCGCCGGCAGTGGCGGCGGTTGGCGCCGCCATTGAGTGGGCGACGGTTGGCCGTGGCTGTGTGACTGTTGTTGCGTGTGGCAAAAAGCGAGTGCGTGTGTCGAGCGCGGGCAGAGAGAGAAAGAAACGACGCAATGCTCTCGAAACGTTTTTCGCTCAAAACAACATTGACAAAACCCACACCGCCGCCGCCCTCCTTCCCTCCGCCTCACCCCTTCTTTGCCGCCCTGGACCTCACCTCCACCAGGTCGCCACCACTATCATACTCGCGCTGCACCGCCACCACGGCACCAGGACGGGGCGCCCACGCCACGCTCAGCACGACGCCGCGCGCAGCGGCGGCCATGCCTTCATCTGCGTCACCATCCGCGCCACGCGACACCGCGTCCACCATGGTCAGTTCCAGGATGGCGGGGCCGGCGGCGGGGCCGGACCCCGGGTCGGGCAGCACGTACGCCCCCCCCCCGTCAGACGGCGGCGCGCGCGTGTTGAGACGCCACGACTGGGTGGCGCATGACGTCGCGTACGCGGCGGAGGGAGCGTCAGGGTCGAGTAAGTCGATTTCGGAGTCGGAGACGGGGGGAGGCATGAGGCCGTGCGCCACGACATCGAATGTTTTCCAGTCGCCCGCCAGTGCGGCCGCAGCGGCGGCTGGATCCGCAGCAGACGGCAGCGTGGGGGCGCCCGCGTCGGACGCAGGCAGGACGCAGGTGTCCACTGACGAACCTGAGAGGCATTGCCAGGTTTCGCGGTGTGCGACGATGCGGAGGGGGGAGACAGAGAGTTCACCCGTGTCGGCGTCGACAGCGGAAGCCAGCGTCACGGTGACGCGCAGCCTCGCTTCCCCACCCCACGCCACGCACGACTCCAGGATGGACACGGTCTCGGTGTCGTCGGCGCCAAAGTCGGGGGAGGAGGGCAGGGTGGCGTCTTCGTCGTCAGAGGGAGGGTCGTCGGCGGCGGCAGCGTCTGCCGCTGCGACCTCTTCCTCCTCCTCCTCCTTCTCCGCCGCCACAACAACACCAACACCTTCCCCATCCACCTCCAGCAACCTCTCCAACGCCTCCCGGTCGTCATCCACGCTGGATGGGGGCGGCAACCCTAGCAACGACAGCGGCCCCCGGGAGTACGAGCCGCCATCAAAAATGGCGAGCCCCCCCTCGCGCAGCGCAAAGGGGGGCGCTGTTGCTTCCCACTGCTCCGCGGCCGCGGCAGCCGCAAGTGCGTCCGCGTTGGTGGCTCTCACCTCTTTTCGGGCCAGCAGGACGCCACCGTCGGGGGAGGGGACGCGTTCATCGATCGAATAGGATACAACAGCCACCACGCCGCGCCGGGCTGACGTGTCCAGCGTGATGGATTCAGGCTTGCCGGTGACGGGGGAGACGGCCACGGCTGCTCCCTGCCACCCGCCCTCTGTGGTGCCGCAGAAGGAGGACCAGCGGGGTGGGGGCGTGGGCTCGGCGGCCGCGTCGCGGGAGGCGACAGTCACCTGTTGGAGAGTTGGGTGTGTGTGTTAGGTTTGAACCGTCACAAAGCTGATCAAACTCTTCTCACTGTATCCACATACCTCCAGCGGCGAGCACAACGGACGCTCGCGGGCGGGCGGCTTGGGCGGCGGTGGCCGGCCGCGCCCGCGGTCGCCGCCGCCGCGCTTGGGGAAGCCGCCGGTTGAGCCACGTCCGCCGGCGGTTGGTTTGGGGCGTGGAGATGGCATGAGAGTCAGGAGTGTGTGTGTGCGTGTGGACCTCTCCGAGAGAGAGGAGGCGTGAAAGAATTGGGGGCCGGAGTGGCCAGCCGCTCCGGCTAAAAACACAACTCTCGCAATGAGCCGCGTTTTGCGAGCCATTGCGCGCCGTTGGCGGGGCCAGCGCCCTCCTCCTCCCAAGCCACCCTCCCGTCACCCCACCACACTCATTCTGTGCATTCTAGCAGCCGTTGCTGCAGCCTCGTTCACCGCCGGCGTCGCCTACCGTTCCTCCTCCCTGCCATCCCCGCACACACCCCTGCGCGGCCCCGCCCACGTCGTCGACGGCGACACCCTGGTCGTTGCGGGAGTCACAGTGAGGCTGAAAGGTGTCGACGCGCCCGAGAGTGGGCAAATGTGTTATGCAAGCGCGTCTGGCGGGTGGCTGGCCCGCCCGCGCCGCCCCTACGACTGTGGCGCTGTGGCGACGCGTGCGCTGACACGCCACCTGCGTGGCCGCCCAGTGACGTGCGTCGGCGTCAGTAAGGACAAGTATGGACGGCGGCTGGCGAGGTGTTATGCACGCCACTGGCTGCGTGCTGACGTTGATGTTGGCGTCTGGTTGTTGGACCACGGTCATGCCGTTATGTATGGCGCTGCCACCCAAGCCTACCGTGAAGCCGAGCTGCGTGCCAAACGTGCCCGAGTCGGCGTGTGGGGGGGCAGCTTTGAGGTGCCCGCGTTGTGGCGCGCCAAGCGGGAGGCACGCGGGCTGGCGGCGCGCGTGGCCAAGTTGAAGAAGAAAGGGAAGAAGTAGAGTTGAGAGAGATGTTTTTGTGTTTGTGTGTAGTTCTGTAGTGCGCTAAAAGCAGAGCCAACAGACGTCCTGTGCGGTTGGTGGGGAGGGTTTTTCGTTGTTTTTTGTCGACACAACCCAATCGAGTTTTCGCGGGGGACCGCCGCCACGTGCCCGCTGTCCCCCCCCCACCACCACCCTCCCCTCCGCATCCTCTCCCCTGGGGCAAGAGTCTAAGCACCCCCCCACACACACAATGGGCAGCATCAAGGACAGGGAGGCCAAGAAGAAAGCTGCCAAAGTGTTCTCGTCTGGCGGGGGTGGCGGCACGAAAGGCCCCGCCGTCGTGGACAAGCGCAACCAGGAGCTCACCTGTCCTCACTGTGACCGTGTGTTCAAGCAGGTGCGGAGGGGAAGGGGGGGAGGGAGGCAGGCGAAGCGAATGCTAGCAAACCACCAGTCTGACCCCCTGTCCACACCCCTATAGGTCCAACGCTATCGCGACCACATCGCCAGCAAGCACCCTGACGAGGCGGCTGGCGAGGGAGATGGTGCCAGCACCAGTGGTGGCGATGCTGTGTCGGCAGCCGCACCCTCCACTTCCACCACCAAATCCGCTGTCGTCATCATGGACGTGGGCGCCAAAGCGGGTTACTACACCCACAAATCGCCCAAACAACTGCTCCTGGAGTGGGCACAAACCGGGAAACGTGTGAAACCACGCTACCGCGCGCGCGCTGCAGTGGACGGCGCGAGCGGCCACACCGCCAAAGTGGTGCTGCCCGGCGCCGCGCCCGGGGGCAAGGACGACATTGTGGCGTTTACGCCCAAGGGTGTGACGTGTGAAAGCGCAGCCGAGGCAGAGCAAGCTGCTGCAGTCGTTGGGCTGCACGCTGTCGCTGGCGACCGCGCGCTGCACCGTGTGCTGCCCCCCGCCTACACGCAGCTGTGGGATGACCTTACAGAAACGGCACGCACCCGTGCCGAAAAAGCGGTCAAGCGGGAAGCCGCCGCCACGGCCCGCGCCGAGCGCGAGCGGCGGATGGCGGCCGCCGCAGTCCGCAACGCGCCGACGCGCGTCGTCATGACGGACGACCAGCGCGACGGCGTGGCGGCCGCGCTGGCGGCTGTGCGTGAGGCCAGAGGTGGAAGTGATGTGGCCGTGGACATAGACGAGGCCACTGTCGCTGGCCTGGCGTCCCGGCTGCGCACGCTCGGCTTTGCGTCGTCCGACGCGGCCGCCGCCGCGACAGCCGCCGCGTCCTCTGGCCACCCCACCGAAGCCGCCGCCCTGGATTGGGCCTGCCTGCACATCGACGAGTCCCGCCTGCCCGCCGCCTACGGCCCCGGCGCTGCCGGCCGCCCCGTCGGCGTGCTGGTCAACGCGACCGGCGGCCGCGCTGACGGCGGGGTGGGCGCGATCGGCAACGCGAGCCCGGCGCCCGCCGACGTCGACCCCTGTGTCGCCCGGCTGGCGGCGTACGGGTACCGCGTGCCGGATGTGGTGGCTGCGTTGCAGGCGGCGCGTGGCGATGAAGATGAAGCGCACTGCAGGCTGTATGGGGAGGTGAGTGGTGGTGGTGGTGGCGCGGGGCAGGACACGCCCACCTCCTCCTCCCCTGCCGACGCTGAATCCACTGCCGAAGAACTGGAAGCATTGGCCGCCATCTATGGTGATGATCTGGCTGTCACCGCGGGCGTCGGCGGCGCCACCACCGTCACACTGACACTCCCCCTGGACGACGACGGCGACCCGCTCACGCTGCGCGCGTGGCTGCCGCCCTCCTACCCCACCGCACCGCCATGCCGGGTGGCGGTTCAACGGTCGACCGTATCTGCCGCTGTGCTGCGCGGCTTGACGCGCGCCCTGGCGGTGGAAGCTGCCACATCAGCAGGCGCCCCCTGCGTCCACGGCCTGGCTGCCGCCGCGCTGGCCGCCCTGGACGATGAAGCCGGCCTTGTGGCGGGGTCGCCCAGGCACACGCATGTGCAAACCGTGGTCACACCGTCTGGGGCAGCGGCTGCCAACGCGGCGGACGCGTTACTGCATTCGCCACGCGCGGCGCGGCAGGCGCGCGGTGGCCGGCGCCCGCCGCCACCCCAGAGAGTCGACCCAGCAGAGTCTCGACGCTTATCCGACGCGGCTGCCGCGTGGGCCACGTCGTCCGACCCCAAGATTGCGGCCATGCGGGCCGCCCGCGCGGCGCTGCCGGCCGCGCGGCAGCGCGCCGACGTCGAAACCGCGCTCGCGCGCGCGCGCGTTGTCATGGTGGCGGGCGAAACGGGGTGCGGCAAGTCGACCCAGGTGCCGCAGTTCCTGTTCGAAGCTGCCGTGGCGGCTGGCAAAGCCGGCGGGGTCAACATCCTGGTGGCTCAACCACGCCGCGTGGCTGCAGTCGGCCTGGCCTCCCGCGTTGCGGCCGAGCGCGGCGAGCGCGTGGGCGATATTGTGGGTTATTCTGTGCGCCTGGACACCAAGGTGTCGGCCCGCACACGCATCACGTTCTGCACGACGGGTGTCCTGCTGCGCCGGCTGCTGGATGGTGGAGGAGACGGACTCTCTCGCATCTCACACGTCGTCATCGACGAGGTGCACGAGCGGTCGGTGGACACCGACCTAGCCCTGCTGCTGCTGCAGCGTGCACTGGCGCAGGTGCGGCGGCTTGAAACCCGCGTGGTGCTGATGTCTGCGACGGCGGACGCGGGCACGTTTTGTCGGTATCTCGGGGGCGTCGCGTCACTCGACGCCACCTCTCCCCCCTCCCCCGACACCGTTCCCGTCATCTCCATCCCCGGGTTCACACACCCGGTGCGTGACCTGTTTTTGGAGGACGCGCTGGAGGCGACCGGCACCACCATCTCGCGCGGGTCACGCTACGCCAAGAAGCACGCGGGCAAGGAGGCCAAAGGGAAATACACCGACGCGGCATCCCCCTACTCCGACCTCACGCTGCGCAGCCTGGCCGCTGTGGACGAGTCCATCATCAACTACGACCTGGTGGTGGCCCTGGTGGCTCACATTCTGTCTCTGGAGGCGACACAAGGGCCGGGCGCCCTGCTGCAAGGGTGGGACGGCAACGGCGCGCCGCTCGCCAAACCGACCGCCACCTCCCCCACCGGCGCCATCCTCATCTTCATGCCTGGCGCCCCCGAAATCTCGCGCGCGGTGCGCGCCATCGAAGCATCGCCTGCTGTGCGCTCTGCCGCGCGTGGTGGCGCGTTGATGATTGTGCCGCTGCATGGCGGCCTGTCCCCCGACGCGCAGGCGCGCGCGTTTGTGCGCCCCCCCCCCGGTGGCCGCAAGATTGTGGTGGCCACCAACGTCGCCGAAACCTCGGTCACCATCGATGACGTCACCGTCGTCATCGACACCGCCCGCGTCAAGGAGATGACGCACGACCCGGCCGCCGGCATCGGGCGCCTGACTGAGGGCTGGGTGTCGCGCGCGGCCGTCAAGCAGAGGCGCGGGCGGGCGGGGCGCGTGAGGCCTGGTGTGTGTTTCAAGCTGTGTTCGCGGCGCGTGCACGACCGTGTGCTGGCGGCCGACACGTCGCCCGAAGTCGCGCGCGCGCCTTTGGAGCCGCTGTGCCTGTCGCTGCGCAGTGCACTGCCAGCTGATGTTTCTTTGGCAGCTGGTGCCGCATCCCTAATCACGCCGCCCGCCATCGACGCTCTCACAGCTGCTGTGGCCACGCTGACGCGCATGGGCGCGCTGGACCACACGGCGACGGCCGCCGAAACGCTGACGCCGTTGGGGAGGCTGCTGGCGCGGCTGCCCATGGACCCCCGTCTGGGCAAAGCGCTCGTCTACGCCTGCCTTTTACGCTGTGCTGGCCCTGCGCTGACGGTGGCCGCTGTGCTGTCCACCGGGCGCCCCATCTTTGTCGCGCCGCCCGACGCACGCGCACCGGCCGACGCGGCGCGCACCCGGCTGTGCCCCACGGCTTTGTCCGCAAAATCAGACCACGTCGCCATTGTGGAAGCGTACAACGCGTGGGATAAGGCCGCCGCAAAAGGTGGGCGTGGCGCGGCGCGTGCCCTGGCGGGCGATTTGTTCCTCGCCGACGGCGCGCTCGACGCAGCTCGCTCCGCGCGCGCCGACCTGGCCCGCTCCCTGGCCGACATGGGCATCCTGCCCCGCGAGTATGTGTCCGACGTTAAGCGGTGGGGCAGTGCTGCCAGCGCAGTGCAGCGCGCCATCGACAGGAGCGATGCAAACGGCGGCGACGCGGCTTCCTCACGCGACCCGGACGCCGCGTCCCACTCGGCTCGCATCGTCAAAGCCGCGCTGTGTGCCGGTTTTGCGCCTGCCGGCCTACTGCGCGTCGAGGCTCCCGCCCCCAAGTTTGTGGCCGGCATCGGGGGCGCGATTGAGGTCGACCCCGACGCTGCGTCGCTCCGCTTTCGCGACGAGCGCGGCGCACGCGTGTTTGTGCACCCGTCGTCTCTCTGCTTCAAGGTGGCGCGCTACGAGTCGGGCTGGATGGTGGCGTCCGGCATCGTGGAGGTGGGGGGCAAACCGTCGGCGAGGCTGGTGACGGCTGCGCCTGCTTATGCAGTGTTGCTGTTCGGTGGCGCCCTGCACGTGGCCCACGCGGCCAGCGAGATCGTCATGGACGGGTGGGCACGCTTCAAAGCGCCCGCCCGCATCGCGGTGCTGGTGCGGGAGCTGCGGTCTGCGGCGGACGACGCGTTGATGGGAGTGCTGGAGAAGAGGGAGCGTGGGGGGGAGGATGGTGGCGGTGCGGCTGTCGTCGGCGACGCGTGTGTCGTGGCCGCGCTGCACCGACTGCTGGAGAATGATGGGTTCTGATGCGAGAGAGTCAGTAGCATGCTTTGTGTTTAGAATGGCGGTCCACTTCAAGGGGAAAGCAAAAAAAGGGGTCGCTTTTACATGCAAAAGCCGCATCGCAACGAGAGTTGCGAGGGCAGGCGGAAACGGGGGGCAAACCCCGCTCCAACCCACCCCCTCTCTCTCTCGTTCCTGAGCGGTAAATGGTGTTTGGTCCAGCACGTAGAAAAGAAGCGCACTCGCGGTATGCACCCGCAAGGAAAGAAGAAAAAGTTTTTTAAAAAGCCGGAAAAGTTGGTGTCGCAAGTTCTTGGGGGAGGGGGGGGAAGTCGCGCCGTCACCGCACAAGGAGGCGCACATGCACAGGAAAAACCTACTGGAAAAAAATGTGGAAAAGAAGAAGAAAAAAAGCGGGGGGGGAAATAGGATGTGGTCGCCGACGCGCCGAGCGCGCACCGACGATCAACCACCCAAATAATTGTTTTTTTGGTGAAACACGCGCACACAGGACCGCTCTCTCTAAGGCGCATTTTCATCCGCGGCAGCCTGCATGTCGATGGAGGCCACCTTGGTGCCGGAGTCGTCGGCCACAAACTCGACTTCGTCCGCCTCGATCGCAGCCGCGTCGGCCAGGCCGGCTGCTGCGCCCGCGGGCGCCGCAATGGCGGCGTCCACGGTGGCGGCATCTTCGGCGCGCGCGGTCGCGCGCTCCGATTTGTCGACAGCGGCCGCCAGGCCGGAGTCCAGCCAGCGGGAGGGCACCTGGCCCGGGGCGACCGCGTCCTCCAGGCCGCGCGGCGGGACGAGGCTGTAGCGGCGCGCTCTGGGCAGCTCGGTCACGGGGATGGTCAGCGACTTGTTGAAGAATGTCTTGGGGGACCAGTGGTTGACGTTGGGCATGGCGTACTGGGTGGGGTCGGCGGTGCCCGTCAGCGGCAGCAGCGGGAACCAGGTGTAGGTCGCATTGGCGACCTGGCCAGGCAGGGGGCCGTCATGGTTCCACCTGTCACCCAGGTACACCCACAGCGGCTGGCCACCCTTGGGGTTGTCGATGGGGAACACAAACGTGACTTGCGAGTCGTACGTGATCTCCTGGCCTTGGCCAAACACTGGCGGCGGCCCGACCTCCCACGTGCCGCACGGCCCCGTGGTGCCGGTGGTGTCGCTGTACGACATCTGGATGGCCTGGTTGGACGCCCACCCTGTCAAGTGGGACCCGATCAGGTGATACTCGCCTTTTTGGGGGCCAAAAAAGACGGCAGGTGCCTCCGCGCGCGGCGTCGTGCCGCAGGCCGGACCCACCGTCGACTGAAAGTCGGGGGCCAGCCTGTACACACCCATGTAGCGGTTCTCGACCGACGTCACCACGTACCCCTTGCCGTCTTTGTCGACAAAGGCGGTCATGTCGTACGAGTCTTTGCCGTCGGGCTTGAATCCACGCACCCAGGTGTAGGGGCCGTCAATCGTCTTGGACACCGCCACCCCAATGCTGGACAGCCAGAAATTGGGCGCGTCCAGGTGGAACAGGATGACGTAGTTGTCGTTGGCCTTGTTGTACAGAATCTTGGGGCGCTCAATGCGCCACGGCTCGGAGAAACCCGGATGCTGAATCTGGGACCCGTTCAGGATGTGGCCTCTGAACTTCCAGTTCTGCAGGTCGGTGGACGAGTACAGCGTGATGGACGACGACAGCCAGGAGGGCGCCTCCTTGCGGGAGGTGCCGTACCAGAACCAGGTGTCGCCGACTTTGAGGATGCCGCCGTCGTGGCAGTGGATCTGTTGAGGGTAGAAGGGGGAGGGGAAAGGGTGTGTGAGCGAAACGTGGGCTGCTGTGTGTGGGCTGCTGTGTGCGGGGAGGCAGGCGCTGGCGGCGGCCGAGCGCCCCCAGGCCGCGCAAGGCACGAAAAGCCCTGCGAGCGTTGTCGGAGAGATGCGGGGGGTGCCGCACGCCAGCCCACTAGCCCGACGCCTCCTCCTTGCCGCCCGCCCGACACACAGCTGGATCGTGCAGCAGGCAGAAGGGGGGGGTGGCACGCGCCCAGGCGGACGGGGCACGACATGCACAGCCCCCAAACACGCACAAAACCGCACGCCCCACAGGCGAGCAACTGTGCCGCCTGCGCGGGCAGCCCACAGCCGGCGGCTGTGTCCCGTGCCCCTTTTCCAGCCCCAATCTGAGCGCAGGAAGTCGGAGGTGGCCACTGCGCGCGCGGCGCGACGGGGCGCTCGCCAACCGCCGGCCAGAGCGACCGCGACTGGGCACGAGTGGGGCGCCCAGAGCGAGCAGCGTTTGGTTTGCGGCGTGCGCTGCACGCTCTGCACGCCTTGGGGGCGCGTCGCAGGTGGCCACGGCGCAGGGCGCCGTATCGTACGTGCGTAAGGGTGGCCGGGCGGCACGGCCGAGGCAGGGGAAGGGCCGGGAGGGCGGCCGTTTCAGGGGGTGCCTCTCCCTTCGCCTGGCCCTCCATGCGGCCCCCGCGGGCAAGGACGCGGGCGGCCTGTGTTGCGCACCGCATTTTCCCGCTCCCCCCGCCAGCGCCTCCTCTACACTCACCGGCTGGCCGTCGACGTCGTTGGGGATGATGTAGTTGTGGAACACGGCGTTGGCGGCCGCGTTTGAGTCGGCCGCGCGCGCAGGCGCCGCGGCCAGCGCCAGGGCCAGCGCAAGCGCGCCCAGCAGGGCGACGCGCATGGTGGAGTGGTGTGAGGGGGCGGTGAGGGAGGAGGGGTGGTGTGCGCTGGTGCAAGGAGGAGTGTGCGTCGCCCGTGTCGGAGCAGGAAAAGCCGAGTCGAATGTGAGACGAGCGAATTTGCGACTCAGCACTCGAAAACGGAGACACGGCAGCGCCTCCCGCCTCCCTGGCGACACGCGGGCCATAGTCCAGGCCATCGCACACCAGAACAAACTGTACAAACCAGTATATGGAGTGGGGGCGGTCGAGGAGCACGACAGAGACGGGGGAGGAGGCGTGAGCAGACACGAGCCAGGGTCGCGCGGCCGCCGCGAGAGCCACCAGCGCCACCCACACGTTTGCCCCCCCCCCCCAATATTCGGTTTGGCTGGCCCCCCAGAGGCGGTGGGGGCACAGCCTGCCTGGCACAGCCGTGCCCCTCACTGCGCATGCACAGCGCTGGCTGTGAGTTTGAACGCTTTTCTGGCGGGTGGGAGATCATGAGAGACCGAGAGCAAAGGCGACGGCAGCTCGGCCTCCCCACCCCCACAGTATCGAGCGCACAAACCCTTACACACGCACACGCGCTCGAACGGCGCACGCCTGGCCTGCCTAGCGGGCCAGGGTGGGGGCAAAGGAGGAGGTGACGCAGGAGGAAAAGAAGGAGGGGGGGCAGCAAAATCAAAAACGCCCCCTCCCGCCACCACACACACTCTCCGCGGCCTAGCACAGAAGTAAAAACACACCAACCAGCGCCCCAGCACCAAAAGTGTTGACGAAAAAATGGCCACCACCCACACCACACACCATCTCACTTGCGAGGCTGCCGCTGGGGCGCCGGCTTGAACGCGGCAATTCCGGTCGCCCCGCGCCCCGCCACAAACACGTTGACCTCGTACGTGCCCTCATACGTGTAGATGGCCTCCATGTCGGCAAACGCTTTGGCCACTAGGAAGTCGGCCACGACGCCGTTGCCGCCCAACAGTTCGCGGCCCAGGGCGCACACTTCGCGCCCGCGCAGGGTGGTCCACGCTTTGGCGAGGGACGCGTGTTCATGCGTCATGCGGCCTCCCTCGTGCAGCTTGGACAGGCGCCACGCCAGCAGGGCCATGGCCTGGATGTTGCCCAGCATGCGGGCCAGTTTTTCTTGGGTGGCTTGGAAGGCGGCCAGGGGGGCCCCAAATTGGGACCTCTCTTTCACATAGCGCACACACATGTCGTACACCCCCATCGCGATGCCGACGGGTTGCCAGGCCACCATGACGCGGGAGATGGCCAGCACTTTGTTGGTGTCTTGAAAGGAGGAGACGCCCGGCAGGCGGGCAGAGTCGGGCACAAACACGTCGCGCAGCGTGATGTCTGCGTTTTGGACGCAGCGCAGCGCGATCTTGTTTTCGATTTTGCTGGTGGTGAGACCCGGGGTGCCTTTGCGCACAATGAATGCATTCACAACCCCTGTCTCCGTGTTGCGGGCCCACACAACAATGACGTCGCACCACGTCGCGTTGCCGATCCAACGCTTGTGGCCGTTGAGCTTCCACCCACCCTCCACCCGGGTGGCCGTGGAGGCCAGGGAGGAGGCATCCGACCCGTGCCCCGGTTCGGTGAGGGCCCACGAGCCCACCGTGTCCAGGCGGGCCATGGAGGGCAGCAGCTCAGCTTTTTGAGCTTCCGACCCCAGCAGCCCAATCGTCAGCATGGCCAACGAGTTGTGCACCATCAGAAACGTGGACATGGACGCATCCACGCGCGCCATCTCGATGACGACCATGGCGGCCCCCAGCAGGGAGTGGCCACAGCAGCCGTGGCCGGTGAGAGTGCCGCCCCCCAGGTTGAGGGCCGCCAGTTGGGGGACCAGGGGGAAGGGGAACTCAGCGCGCTCCCAGTAGTCGACGATGACGGGGGCGACGTGTTGTTCCTGGTGTGTGGAAGGGTGGGGGTGGAAGGTAAAAGGTTGGGACAAGGTGTGTGAGAGTGACACCACACGTCCTCCTCTCTCGCCACACCCCCACTACACAAACCAAACCAAAAACTCACCATGAACCCCCTCACTTTGTAGCGCAACGCTTTCTCGTCCGGCGTCAGCAGGTCGTCCAGCGCGAACACGTCGTGCACCGCGGGCGGGAACACGGCCATCGTGGTGGCTTGCGGGAAGCCGGGGTAGGACGAGGTGGCGGCAGTGGGCATGGGGCGCGGGACTGTTGGATAGAGGAGGGGGGAAGGAGGGTGTGTGTGTGAGTGGACGGGTGGGAGGGTGGTCGCTGGCGCCAGCCGGGCAGGGGTGAGCGGAGGGGGCGACGCTGCGCTTTCTCTTTTCTCGAGGGGAGCGTGCTTTTCTCTGTCTGCACCCCAGTCTCCCCCACCCGACACGCGTGCCACGACCGCGTCGACACAGCGACATCGAGCACCCGCGCAGCAGGCAGGCAGGAGAGTTGGGTGCGCCCGCAGCCTGTCGTATAAAAAGCCATGCCGCCTCTCCCGCACGCTCCCTGTCTCTCTCTCTCACCCGCACCCTCGTCGTCGCCCGCCACTAGGTGGCCACGCAACACGCGCAGACGGTCGGCCATGAGTACAGTGAGGGAAGAGGGTGCAGTAGCGGGAGAAAGGGACGCGCAAAAGGGGAGGCGCCCAGCAAAGCAACGGCCGATGGGGAGTGTCCTCTTCTTTCACACGTTGTCGAGAGAGAGCCCGCTGACACCGCCCCCGCCCACACACACACCGCGCGCTATATAAAAGCAGCCTCCCCAGAAAAAGAGTCTTCTTGCATAACAAAACCACACAAAACACGGAATCCTCACAAAACACGCATCCACTCATCACCCAGCCACCACCTTTGTTGTGTCCGCCTTCTTCAACAACCGCGCCTGCTTCCGACTCTTCAGCATGCGCTTGATGGTGCTCGTCTTGGTGATCGTCTGCGTCACGGCGGCCGCCTCCTGGGCCGCCTTCTTGCGCGCCAGCGCGGTTTCGCGCGCGTCACGCGCTGTGCGCAAGCGTTGTTTGCGTGCATCCACCGCCGTCCGCCGCGCCGCCGAAAACGCAGCCTTCTGGGCTTTCAATGCCATCTTCTTTTCCCAGGGTGTGGACAGGGTGGCCGGCCTGGCAGCTGAGGCACGCTGGGAGGGCTCCTTCCACGCACGCCCCGACGATTTGGCCAGCCCCGCCACGTTGTGTTTGGCCCGCGTGCGGCGAGGCGCGTAGCCTGTTTTGGCATCCACCACCATGTCGCCGTCGTCAGCCTCCGTCACACTCGCGTCCAGCTTGCGTTTGCGCACTTGTTTGAACCCGCGCGGTGTCAGGCCGCGCGCCGCGCGAAAGTCGTGGGTCGCGGGGGTGGGTTGCTGTGGGGGCACGTAGGCCGCTACCGCGGCGTCCAGGGACGTGGTGGTCATGGTGTGTGGAAGAGGAGGGAGGGGAGGGAGGTCGCGGCGGCCTGAGTTGTTGAATTGGCGGGCGCGTGTCCGACAAACGGCCTGGCCCAAACACGGTGTGCGCGTGTGTGGCTAGTTTGAGTGTGGCCTGGTGTGTGTGTGCGTGTGTGTGGTGGACGGGCGCGAGGCCAGCCGAGATAGCAGTCGTTTTTTCTGTGCTGAAATGCGGAGAGTGAGCAGCCACGCCAGGCTGCCCGTTCACACACTCTTCCCTCCATCGACTGGTGCCGCGCGAAATTGCGGACCGTCTCCCACCCCGACATGGCAGCTGCGCCCTAGAGCCTGCCATCCCTGTGCACGGGAAAGAGCGCCAGGGACGAGCACCCAGCGCGCGAAACGCGCCGCCACCGCATTGACGTGAGGCGGCAGTCTCTCTGCCTGGCCCTGTTGCTCCCCTTCCCAACACACACACACACCACATGCCGGCCCCACACGCCACTCGCACCTCTGGCGGCGCGTCCACCAGCGGGCGCGGGTGTGGCGGCCCCAGGCGCGCGGTGCAGCCGTTGCCAACAACTCGGACGCGGCGCAGGGCTGCTGCTGCTGCGCCAGTCGTGGTCGCCGCAGCCACAGCTGCTGCCGACGGAGAAGACACTCATGCCGCCTTTGCTGGACAGACAGACGCGGCCGTGCTGGACGCCACGTCGGCAGGCTCCATCACCATCGTCGAGTCGTCGTCCTCCACAACCTGCCCACCGCCCGCCACCATCGCCGCCCTTATGAAGACGGCGCTGCAGTCGCTCACCATGCCCGACATCATGAAGCGGCGCCTGCTGCGGCTGGGCGCGGAACGAGGGCTGGACTGCGGAGGCGTCATCGCAGACGCTCGCTACACCCCCGCCTCCGACTGGGCCACCGAGCCCCTGCCCCCCGTGTCTGTCACCGTCAACGTCAGTGTGGACGTACCCGTGGACAGACTGTCGGGCAATGGGGATGATGACGGCGGGTTGAGCGCCAAGCTAGCCGCCGCCAAGACGGCCACCACCACCGGCCCCAAGCGTGGCTTTGGTGCCTCCAAACCCGCCAAAACCAAGACCAAAGCCAAAGCCGCCCCCGCGTCGTCGTCGTCAGATATTGAATCCGCCACCATCATGCCCGTCGCGCTGCGCGCCGCACTGGCGGCCTACAGCGACGGCTTGTACTGCGCCTCCGACGCCGACGCGTCCACCGTGTGGACACTCACCAACGTGTTGAGCGTGCTGGTGGACAAGGACATGGACGCCTGGTTGCGGGAACAGGTGGCGGCCGACCCAAGCGTAACGCTGCACACGCTGGCCACCCAAGCCGCCACCGCTGCATCCGAGGCGGCCGCCGGGCACACTGTGGCGGTGGCCGCCGAGCGTGCTGAACGTGAAGCACGCGCCCGGCAAGCGTATGAAGCAGCCAAAGCCAAGCTGGACGATGTGAACGCCCGCGCGGAAGCCAGCCGCGCCGCGCTGGCCGCCGTCCATGAACGACTGGCCGAGTTGAAGAAGATGCAGGCCGACCTGCAGGCCAGCAAGGCCATGCTGAAGCAGATAGAGGAGGAACTGGATGAAGTGGGGGCGGTGGCTGGGGAGGGCGCCGTCGTCGACACGACGGCTGTTGATGTGGTTGCCGTGGAGGAGGGGGCTGCTGCACTCCTCACTGCTGGTGAAGACGCGGTGGTTGATGCCTCCGTCTATGACGGTGGCGACGCCCCTGTTGGCGCGGCCGATGACGAAGAAGAAGAGGCTGTTGTGTTGGCCGACAACGACGCGCCTGCCGCCACGGCCGCCGGCGACGCGCCTGTCGCCGCGGCCGACGACGACGCCACCAGCCCCGCCGACGAGGCCTCACTGACAGCTACACTCTCCAATGTCGCCTCCCTGGACGAAGACCTGCCGCTCGAAGAAGACGACGCCCCACTCCCCGCCTCCACGTTTGTCCCGTCCCGCGCGCCCCCCTCCGGCTCCTCCACCCCGCGCGGCCGCGCGGTCGCCATCAAATCCGTGCACTGGCGCATCGCGGACGGCTATATCGCGCCCGCCCTGCGCCCCCACGAAGCCGACCACTGGAAGGCGGCGGGCGTGCTGCTGTACACGTTTGACCCGGCGGGCGAGTTGATGGTGTTGCTGGGGCGCACTGTGATGGGCGTGCCGGGAGAACCCGCCGCCTCCAACACACAGGCACGAAGACGGTCGTGGAACCTGTTGGGCGGCAAACGGTGTGCGCGCGATGCGACGGCGGAGGCGACTGCGCTGCGTGAAGTGATGGAGGAGACGGGGGCACTACTCACTCCCGACATGCTGCGTTGCCCCCTGGCCCCCGTATTGTGGTGTCCGGGGGGGCTGTACGCTGTGTTCATGCACTGCTTGCCCCCGGGCGAGACCGCGTGGTCGCTGCCCGAGCGGTTTGACGCGCGGCGGCGCGTCGGCCGCGTCACCGTCTCGGCCGGCCGCGACACCGCCAACTTGGAGTGGGTGCGCTTGTCGTCCCTGGTGTTGGGGCGGCGGCGGCTGCACATCTTCATGTCGGAGATGCTGCACCACACGAGGCTGCTGGAGTGGTTGCTGCAGCGGCAGGCGGAGAGACTGGTGTCGACCGACGACGGGCGCGGCCGCAACGGGGGAGGGTGGTGGCGCCCTCCCCCTCCCTCCCTCAAGGGCAGTGGCGGCAGCGCCACCATCCCTTTCTACGAGCCCCGCCGCTTCTGGTTGGCCGACCTGTCGGTCGACTGGGGGGGGGCCAACGCACCGCCCATGCCCAAACCCCAACACGTGACTCACAGAGGCTCGTATGGGCGTGGGGAGAGCGATGCTTCGCCCTATGGCCCTCGCTCATGGTACAGCGAAGACGGCAACGGGCGGCGGCGGCGGCGGGAGGAGGATGGCGGTGCGTGGCGCCCAGCGTGGCGCGACGATGGCAACCGCGACCCGCGGCGGCGGCGGGATGTGGACGACGACCGCAGCCGCTCCCGCCGGCGCAGTGACGATGAGCCGAGGCCGTGGCGTGAGGACGACATGGAGCCGCCACGCCGCCGGCGGGACGAAGACGTGGAGCCGCCACGCCGCCGGCGTGAGCGACGGCGGCCTGAGTACGACGGCGGCGACTCCCGTCCCCGTCGCGACGACGCCGACGACTTTGGCCGCCGCCGCCGCGATGATGGTGAGGCCCAAGCCTGGCGCCGCGCCGACGATGACGGCCGCACCCGCCGCCCGCGCCGCGAGGGTGACGAAAATGCCCTGTGGCGTCCCGAGGGCGACACAGTGCCCGCGCGGCGCCCGCGCCGAGAAGACACTGACCACGGCGGGCGCGAGCCGTCCCCCTCCCGAGACCCTCGCTACTGGGACAACCTGGCGCCCACGTCGGGGTGGGTGACCAACGACCCCAGCTGGTATGATGATGGGTATGCGCGTGCGTCAGTCCCCAGCACGCCGCCGCCGCGCAGGGGGGACAGGCCGCCACCACGCCGTGGCAGCGACCGCCCCCCGCCGCGGCGGCGTGACGACTGGGATGATGGTGCGTGGCCTCCGGCAAGGCGGGCGCCGTACGAGCCTTATAGTGGGGGCGGTGGCCCTCCGTGTAGCAGCGCCCCCCCCCCCTCCGCCACGACGGCGATCGGACCCAGCGCGCACCACGTGGGCCGACAGGCGGCGCTGGCAGTACGCCAGCGATGAAGAGGACGGGTTTTATAGGCGGGAAGGAGGCGGCGAGCGCGGAGAGCGCGGCGGTGGCGAGCGCGAGCGCGCCCCACGTCGCCGCCGCATTGATGACGACGACGACCGCGACGGCGGCTACTCCTCCACACAGCCGTCCCAGTGGTACGAGCCGGAAGCAAGCTGGAAGCCCGACGCGCCGCGCAGGCGGCCGCCCATGCTGCCGCTGCCGCCCGCGGTGACGACGCGCGAGCCACTGCAGCCAACAGAGTGGCCGGACCCAGAAACGTCGCCGCACAAGCCGGTAAAGAAAGGAAGGGGGCGCAAGCTGACGTCGCCCGCGCCGCCCACGCCCACCGCGGGGCTGGGGGCGGCGGCGGCGACCTCGTTCCTGCCGCAGGCGAGGAGGAAGAAGAGGGAGGAGTGAGAGTGAGTTTTTTGGGGGAGGTGATTCATGTTTTGTTGTGATTTCCGTGCCTGTCAAAATATGTTTGTTCTACAAGTGCTTCCAACAATGCTTACACCCTGCCTCTTCAACCGCGCGGCGGCGGCCATGGCGGGTAGTAGACGGGCGGTGGTGGGTACAGGGTGGGAGGGGGAGGAGGTTGGTATGTGATGAGCGACGCAGCAGGCAGAGCGGGCACCCCCACCCCCGGCCTCGCGGTGGGCGGATTGTCAGCTAGAATGCCGCAAACCGCCGTCACAGCGGTGCGTACCGCGTCCCCATTCCCACTGATGGTCACCAGTCGATCCGTCACCAGCGCTGCAGGCGGCAGATCGTGCGGCGGGTGCACAAACACGACCGCCCCTGTGCGGGCACGCAAATCCGCCAGCCCTGCCCCCCCCCTCCCGATCAGGGCGCCCGCTTGAGACCTACAAATCAGATAACGAGCGCTGGATGCGGCTGACGGTACATCCACCGCGTGCCTGGCGGCGGTGTGGCCGTCGTGCAGGCGCAGCAGGGCGGCCACACTCGCGTCGCGCCGCGGCGACGACACGATGGCCGCCCGTTCAGGGGCGTGGGGCAGGGGGTCGATGACGCGCACGCGGGCACCGGTGGCGGTGCGCATGGCGTTGATGTTGGCACCAGCTTTGCCGATGAGGAGTCCGGCCTAGGGAGGTAGGGAGGGGGGGTTGGGAGTGATCAAAAATAGGCGTCAAAACCGGCCACCGCCAACCAATCCCACTTCTTCAAAACTCGCCAGTCGCGTCTCAATCAGCAGCCGGTACACCGTGTCCCGTGGACAGCGGAAGCAGCAGCAGGTGGTGGTGGTGGTGGCTGAGCGGGTGGCGACACCGCAGGCATAACTGGCCGCGTCGCAGTCGCCTGGCTGTCACCGGCTGCTAACACAGGCGCAGTCGCGAAGCGGGCATGCCGGCCGGAGGTCCGTTTGAGTGTGACAACGTTGCGTTTGGTGGTGTGGAGGGCTGGTGAGGTAAAGGAAAACGGTGAGCTTGGATGCATAAAGAGAAAGCAATCTCACCTCCCCCCCAAACAATCACACACAACACCCTCTCTTACAACTCACCCGACGCCGGCCTCGACCTCGACCTCGACTCGCTGGCGGTGGCCGGCCTGTCGCCCGACGACGCAGGGCGGTGCGGGGCGCGCGGGGCGGCCGACTGGGGTCGCCGCCGGCCACGGCGGCGGCCAGAGGAGGGGGAGGTGGCGGCCAGGTCGGCAGCAGCGCTGCCATCGCCTCCGCCACGCATCAAAGATTGGTTGAAAGAGGAAAAACGAGAGTGTGAACCAAGAGTTCGACGGCGTTTTCTGAGGGTCGGGCGCTCTCAAACACACACGCTCCACGGCCTCGCGCGTTCGCCGTGTCCCCCCTTGCTCATCTGACGCCACACACCGCCTGCACACACGCATACCGGCAATGCGGGGCCCGCCCGCCCTGCACGCGCCGCGCCCACTCGCGTCACCGTCGTCCACGCCCGGGCGCCCTCCACGTGGGCCTCCTCCACCATCTGCCTCCCGCCGCAACAAAGCAAATGACGCATCCCTGGCGCTGGCTGCGGAACGCATTGCGCAGCTGGAGCGCGAGAACGCGAAACTGCGCGCCGAGTTGAAAGGGTTGAGCGTGAGCGAGGTTGAGACGGCGGTTGACGCTCCTGCAATGCCGACGGCGATGGAGACGGTGACGCCTGCTGTTGTTGAGGAGGCCAAACCGGCTGTGGAGGCTGTGGCGGCAGCCGTGGCGCCACCGCCGCTGCCGCCAACCACCACCACTGTCTCCGCATCCACTCTGGAAGCCGGCATCGTGTGGCCGACGCCGGGGGAACCATTCTGGGAGCGGCCACCGCGCACAGATGAAGTCGTGCTGCAAGGTAAATGAGTGGTGGGGGGGGGGGGAGAAGGAGAGAGAAAGGAGAGGAACTCGGAAACGATCGACCCACACACACCCTTTTTTCGTTGCCTCCAGCCTCCACCTGCACCACCCACCCACCACCCACCACCCCTCTCACCATCGTCCACATCGCGGCCGAGCTGGCCCCCCGGGTCAAGGTGGGGGGGCTGGGCGACGTGGTGGCGGGCCTGTCCCTCGCGTGCGCCGCGCGCGGGCATGATGTGACGGTGATGCTGCCCTGGTACGAATGCCTGGATGAAGGCGCGGTGGATGGGTTGACGCAGGTGGATGAATTCGATGTGCCCAAGGGCAAAAGCGAGCGCGGGCGCATGGTGACAACCCCCCTGCGCACGTTTGTTGTTTCGGGCGTCCTGGACGGTGTCTCCGTCCTCCTGGTCCGCCCCGACTGGGGCGCATGCTCCCTGTTTCGCGGGGACAAAATCTATGGCGGCGCGTACAATGAGGCGGAAGCTTATTTGTATTTTAATAGGGTGTGCCTGGATCACCTGGAGCGCGCCGTGCGCAGCGGCACGCGCACACGCCCCTCCGCCATCCACATCCACGACTGGCAAGCCTGTGCTGCAGGCATGCTGTACTGGCACACGTATGCTACTGGTGTGTTGGGTGGGGCCCGCGTCGTCCTCACAGTGCACAACTTTGACTCGGCGGGCGAAGTGCGCATGGACGAGTTTGGCGCGTGCGGCGTGGATGGGGCCGAGTTTGCGAGGATTGATCGGGCGCTGGATGAGAGGACGATTGGGCACAATCCAGAGGTAAGAGAGTGGTGGTGGTGAGGGTAGAGGGTGATGGGTTGTTTTTGATGCCGAGGCGTCGCCGACCTTGCCACTCCCCTTCTCCCTTCCATAGCGTCTCTGCCTGCTCAAAGGCGGCCTCGTCTACTCCAACCGGGTCGTCACCGTGTCCCCCACCTACGCCACGGATGCTGCGGCTGGCGGGGCAGCCGGCTTCCTGAGGTCCACGCTCGCGCGCCCCGACATCGCGGCCAAGTTTGGGGGCGTGTTGAATGGCATCGATGTGGCGCTGTGGAACCCGGCATCTGATCCTCACTTGCCTGTTCCCTACACCGTGGCTAACATGGACGGCAAAGCACTCAACAAGCGCTACATCCAAACAGGGCTGGGGCTGGACGTCGACCCATCCGCCCCCCTCGTCATCTGTGTCACGCGCCTGGTGCCCCAAAAAGGCATCCACCTCATCAAGTGCGCCATGCACCAGGCCGTGGCACGGGGCGGCCAGTTTGTGCTGCTGGGCACGGGCCACGCGGACGGCGAGTTTAGGGTGCTGGCGGGGGGGGAGATGGCGGGGAGCAAGGCGTGCAGGTTGTTGTTGATGTACTCTGAACCGTTGGCGCACGCACTGTTTGGCGCTGGTGACGTGGTGCTGGTGCCGAGTTTGTTTGAGCCGTGTGGGTTGACCCAGATGTGTGGGCTGCGGTGAGTGGAGGAGAGGAGGAGGGGAGGAGAGGAGAAGGCGTCGGCGGCAGCCACCGCAGACCTCACACCCACTCCACACCACAGCTACGGCGCTGTCCCCCTCGTCCGCCGCACCGGCGGCCTGGCCGACACCGTGTTTGCCGACGGGCCGCGCGCCAACGGGTTCGTGTTTGACGGCGCGGACGAAGCCGCGGTGACGGCGTGCGTGGATGACGCCATGGATGTGTGGTGGACGCAGAGAGACAAGTTTGAGGCGTTGAGGCGGGCGGGCATGGAGGCGGACGTGTCGTGGGACGGGAGTGCCGGGGCGTATGTGGAGGCGTATGGTGGGGGGGAGGGAGAGGAGTAGGAAGAGGGGTGTTGCTGTTTGTTTTGTGTTACTTTGTTTGGCCTGGCCGTCTGATTCTGTGAGCGTGTGTGAGTGTGTGTGTGTGTGTGTGTTTTGGTGCGGTTGAGAGAGGTTTGAGGGAGGTTTGTGAGGGGGCGGACGTCTGGGCGGATGAAGTACTTGAATAAAACGAGCTCTTGCTGTTTCCTGAAAACCCAACAAAACCTTCCCCATACCTTGGTGCAGCCAGACCGCCGTCTTAGGGGTAGGGGTAGGGGTAGGGGTAGGGGTAGGGGTAGGGGCAGGGGCAGGGGCAGGGGTAGGGGTAGGGGTAGGGGCAGGGGCAGGGGCAGGGGCAGGGGTAGGGGTAGGGGTAGGGGTAGGGGTAGGGGTAGGGGTAGGGGTAGGGGTAGGGGTTAGGGTTAGGGTTAGGGTTAGGGTTGGGTTGGGTTGGGTTGGGTTAGGGTTAGGGGTTAGGGGTTAGGGTTAGGGTTAGGGTTAGGGTTAGGGTTAGGGTTAGGGTTAGGGTTAGGGTTAGGGTTAGGGTTAGGGTTAGGGTTAGGGTTAGGGTTAGGGTTAGGGTTAGGGTTAGGGTTAGGGTTAGGGTTAGGGTTAGGGTTAGGGTTAGGGTTAGGGTTAGGGTTAGGGTTAGGGTTAGGGTTAGGGTTAGGGTTAGGGTTAGGGT